>CM075878.1:21173090-21773090 GCA_038021265.1 Cyprinella venusta | reverse complement strand
GTAGAGTGGGAGTATAACCACTGTCATTCCCAGACAGATTCATACCAAAGCAGTATTTTTTTTTGCATTATAGCATAGCAAATGTGAGCCAAATAATAATAATAATAATAATAATAATAATATAATAACATACTAAGATAATGAGATTCAGACAAAGGCTTAAAATTAAAGTGATGCTCCAACAACACAAGCTTATTTTAGAAGCAAATAGCTTTTCATTTGACAGGCTGGTGCATAAAGCAAACATTAGTCACAGGATGGGCATTCATTTGCACAGACCTGCAGAACACTAATGTGATTGTGATGAATAAATAATTGCCATTCTTAAATTTGTTTTTGTGGTTATGCAAATAAAATGCTAAATAATAGTTGTATTGGATATTGTGCAACTACATTGCTTAATTAAGACAAGAGCTTGTCCAGATTTTCTGTTTGTGTGTGTCTGTGAAGACGAGTGCAGATGAATGCATTATTCATGGGTCAGTTTAAATAGGAATTTTAGGCTGTACAGCAGCCTTTTAAATCTCCCATCAATCTGTCATCCTCTGATTCACGGCAGCACTTCATCACCTACCTGAGAAGGGAAAAGAGAGGGAAGGAGGGAACAAAAGAAAGAGAGCGAGAGAGACAGAGAGAGATCTTTTTGTCTGTCAAGCTGACAGTTGCTGTGGCAACTCCGTAACATCTTTCTCTGCCAGTTGGGAGGAAATGAGCTGCCATGTAGCCTGTCGACCATCTATCACTCTACACTTAAATGTGCACACACACACACACACACACATACACTTTCACACACAAACGCTACATCATGTTGCGAGCTATCAGTGTTTTTTTTTTCAGCAATATGTTTTTATTTTGCTCTTGCTGATTAAACCTTTTCAAACTGAAGTTTTCAGAGAGAAAAAGAGAGATAGGGTACTGAGATCTGAGAGTGAAAGACAGAGGGGGAGGAGCGGTTACAGAATGAGCTTATTAACTTGTTTCCCCCTGCTGTTGTCGAAATAATTACAATGTGCTCTTCTGTAGCTCATTATCATAATACATTTACAATGAGTATGCAATGTCATTCAGAGGGCAGCTTCTCTGCAGGCGTAAAACTGCCCCGTCAGCAGCTGGAAGGCTCCCCCATAGATGGCAGAGCTATAATAGTGCAGCATTAACTTCTCACATGCTGACTGTGCTCTTTCTTTCAGCCACATAAAATGCAGAGGAGAAAAAGAGATAGACAAGGAGAGAGCGAGAATGCTGAGGGAGTGACAGCTAGAGGAGGAGCATATAAGGTAAAGTAGAGAAAAGGAAGGGAGAGTTCAGGACACAGGAACGAGTCCCCTGGCCTAAAGGCTCCTTGAAGTCTGATGTCCTCGGCCTCTTGCTATGTTGAGCTGCCTGTCTTTTACACGAACAAGCTTTAAGAGGACATTGCATAGATTCCTATTGTTTTTATATAAAGGTGAATTGTAAACAATTCTGTCTAAATCAGTTTGAATTGAAACAGTAAAGTTTTAATTCAAGTGAATTTGTGCATCATAACATTGCAATATCACATTTAAAATGGTTATATTTATTTTGTGATTTGATAAAGACTACATTTAAAGGGATTGTTCAACCAAAAGTGAAAATTCTGTCATCATATTCTCATCCCAAAAAGAGATATTTTAAAGAATATGGGTAACCAAACAGTTGATGGACCCCATTGACTTTCATGGGGAAAGAAATACTATGGAAGAAGGCAATGGGATCCATGAACTGTCTGGTTACCAACATTCCTCAAAATTTCTTCTTTTGTGTTTAGAACAAAGAAACTCATAGAGGTTTTCAACAATGAGTGAGTAAATGATACCAGAATTATATTTTTTTGGGTGAACTATCCGTTGTGTTATTAAATTATTAGTTCAATATCTACAATTGACAGATGCCGTTAAATTAAAAATCTTTTTAATTTAAATAAAAAAAAATAAAAAAATTAAAAATACTGTCCGATTCTCAATTATGATAATATATTGTTCATCCCTTAAATTATAATTATAATTACATTATATAAAATATACATTACTTTTTATGATATAGATATACACATCTTATTACGTATCAATATTAGTATAAAAATAAATATATTCACATAAAATTTAAATTATCCTCCTATATATATATATATATATATATATATATATACATATTATATATATACATATACATACAAATATATATATATATATATATATATATATATATATATATATATATACACATATACATACAAATATATATATATATATATATATATATATATATACATACAAATATATATATATATATATATATATTCAAATAAATCTCTTTTACTGGGATTCTGTGTTCTCTGTGATCGGTTATTCAATTATTCACCTAAATTGTCAAAACACAATTTTTAATCAAGTAGTTAATTTAGTATGTTACATTAATGACACTTAAATATATATGTATATTAATAAGAATGATAAATTAAGCAATGTATACATTATGTAAAAAAAAAAAAAAAATTTGCAAGGGGGTTTCTCGCCCCTGGTAGGGGGCCAACTTTCCCCAACAGTGGGGCACAATGTTTTAAAGGGTGGATCTTACCCCACCTTGCTACACACTAAAAAATAATGGGTTGTTTTAACCCAATTTTGGGTCAAATATGGACAAACTCAAACATTGGGTTAAAATGTAATTTAAAAATGTAACCCAATGGGTTTGTCCATTTTTGACCGAAAATTGGCTTAAAACAACCCAGCATTTTTTTAGAGTGTATATATATTGTTATATATTTATTTTTTATAGTTTATATTTATTTATTTAATGTATTAATAGTTCTTGTAATTGAGGATGTTCCCAAAAGAACGTTTAACTGTTGGGAACAAATTTGTCTGTGAATCATACTTAACCCACGCATGCACATTTACACACACAGATACATAATTGCATTAAAGCATGTTAACTTGAGCACAGTTCCATTTTATATCTAGAATTTCCAACAACCACATCCTTTATCCACAACAGGCAGTTTGTGAGTGTCTGTGTGTTTATGGGTGTGTGTGCCAAGTGGAAGCCGATAAAGCGACAGCTGTCAGAATGATGGAGTGTCTGTCAGACAGGATGTGAGTAGCGAATGAATTCAGTGCTGCTGCCTGCATCATTGACTCGCATCTTTCAAGTCATTCAGAGACACATGTAGTCAAACCTCATAGAACTTGCAGAATCTGTCTCTCATTTGCATAAACACGTGTCATGTTTGGCTACTGAGCCACGTCTTGTCATTTTCACTATTCATTTTGTTTAAATTTAATTATTTACAAAGGCAGTAACTGTCTCAGGCCCACGTCATCCTACGGGAGAGGAGGCCGACCTATGCAAATTGTCCCTGCCCCCCTGAATTTTTTTAGCAATAGCCTTGATGCAAAGACTTGTTTACAAATACTGTAGCTTCAGTGGCTATTGAGAATTACAGAATGATTCCAATCATTTATATTCATGTATTTTTTCACAGAAAGCCACACAATCTATCGTAATGGTATTTGTTACACTAAAAGACCAAGTTCAGACATAAGTAGATTAACTTTGAACATAAATTTAATTTGGCCTTGGAATAAGTATTAATGTTTTGTTGTTTATCTTTCCCTCCTAAAGGCAAAACGTGTTTAATCCTGTTTGTAGTAAATTAGTTACTAGCTCCTGATATAGTCCTCATCTTAATGCTGACAAATCTTCATAGTCCAATAGAAGATCTCTAGTGCCACCTAATGGAAAATTGACAACAGACGTGCACGTCAAAATCCAATCAGCAAGAGTGCTCTTTTTTTATTGCCTACCCGTTTGTACTTTATTTCCATTGTACCTGGATTGTCATATAGCCTATATATAGTAATATCAAAAAGCAAAACAAAAACAGTATTAAGCTATTGTATTAACAAATACATTTTTAAATAAAAAAACAAAAAATATAAAAAAATATTATAACATCATTACATATTTTATAAATAATTTGAGAAATATATAACAGTGCGCGAGAGAGATGTATGAAAATTATTGAGACCAACCTCAACAGGCCTGAAAACAACACAAATATGTCTGCAAAAAATTATTTTTATGATTCGCATGAATATATTTTTCTTAAAAATGTATATCTAAGAGATGTATGAAAATTAGACCAACCTCCACAGACCTGCAAACAACTCAAATATGTCTGAATAGATACCACGACTACATTTTTCTTAAAATTTATCTCGAATTACTGTTGCAAATTTGACAACAATAGCTAAGAAATTCGTAACGCATTCAAACCATAGACTGGAGAAAAAAGATCGAAACGCGTTGACTTTTCACCATGCATGATTTTCTTCCCTTTAACCACTAGGTGTCACACTTAAAGCAGACTTTCAAGTGGAAGCAAGAGGCTGAGGGGGCGCGCTGCGCGATGTCAGGTGAAGAGTTCAGTGCGCGCCTCCGAGTGTGATGATGCGCGACCTCACATCAAACTATAATTCAATTTGCCACGAGGTAGTAAATGCATCGCTCTCGACATGTAGTATTGCGATCGTCTAAATAAGGTCCTTATACTGAGGCATGCCAATAAACAAATGCTGCAGACTATTACGAACACTTAACCTTATGGACGGAATATGTTTGCCACCATTAATTTCGGTGTTTCGCAGCACTCACACACATTGCAGCCACGAAACGTCTAATGGGAATGTGCCGTTTATATATTGGACTACTATAATTGATGATCCCATGATTGAAAAAAAAAAAAAAAGACAGGCTACGTTCGGCTACGTTTGACTAACTCCTGTGCCATGAAGAAGTGATAACTCTCGTATGGCGTATGAAAACACCCTGGTGATGTTTTAAAATGCGAGTCCTTATGTAGATAAGTTCTATATTTTTATATAGGCTATAAAAAGGGGCATTTTCTTTTCTAGAGATCATTTGATTAGACAAAAATCTGTGCAGTGCAGATGTCATCTTTAAATCTATAAATCTGACAATTTTGCTCACTTTTAATATCATAAAGATGGCTTCAACGCTAATGGATACTGGTAATAGATATAAACTTATTTTATGAAGTCTTTAACACAAATCAATTTTGATAGTGTTATTTTTTTCATATATTGTATATATTTCAAGTATCGTATATATTTATATTGATATATATTTCAAGATTTCCACGTGGGTCAACAAAGGGTGATTATGTTTTTCATTTTTAGGAATTCAATTTCTAATGCACAGTGCACACCACATAAAACACACATCTGTGTTTTATGTGTATTTGGAATTGCCACTCTGCACATTGTTTGATGCTCAAGCCATATGAAAACAGATCTACAAGTACTCAGTCCTGTTAATTGCCATAATTATGAAGTGACGACACTCTGATTAAATTACTGCAGCACCAGCTGCTCGTGAGAGGTTAGCTGAGCTTGTGTGTTTGCGAGTGTTCAATGCAATGACTGTAACCTTGACCTGTTTTCATGAAGTTCATGATGTCATTTCCTCAAGACTTCATTTCTATGTATACAGAAAACCAAGGATACTCGTTCACACAGGCATATGCACGTCAACACATTCTTCCTCTCATGCAGATAACAGAAGTTGACTGAAAATAACGCACACATGAGTTTCGTCAGTCTGACAGATAGGGTCACACACCTTTGCCCTACATGAAACACAAAGAGAAATGGTTTATCAGACAGCTTTCCAAAATTATTCACACATAGCCTTCACTGACAAAGACAAAGGTGTGAGGACTGATAAAAGCATTGTGGTGGTCAGCATATAGACAGCTTCTTCCGTTTGACGCAGGCTTCCTGTCGTTATAACCTCCTCCTTCTGCTGTCCACAAAGTCTCCCCTTTCACACTCTAAAAGACCATATGGAGAGCTCTAATCAGGAGAATAAACCGTGTTGGTTCGAGATAACTTGTAGTTGAAAAAGTGTCCCAATCAGGAACGTCTCTATTGGTTTCTGACCATCTGGTTACACATGGAAATTGAAGAGTTAATCAGATTAATTTGATTTGTTATGTTCCCACTCAGTCTTTCTCAGTTCTTTGTTGTATCCATAAAGTATACGTAACTCTTGATTCGACTCGTTTCTTAATGATATGCACCTTGAAGATATTTGAGCTGGGCCAACATTTGTGCTGTGTATCCGAGGATCGATGAGTGGTCTTAAGTTTATCTGATTTTCCACTGGCCGGACGGGGGACAGGTCGATGGGAAGCTGCCTGTGTCAAGTTGACCTTTTCAGGGCATCGGCGACCGGCCGTCCCCTGGGCACCCCTCCTGTTCCCGTGTCACACTCTGAGTGACACCGGTCCGTTCGGCTCAAACACAAAGTCCGGCTGGACGTCTATATTGCTGTGTCGCGGCAGTGACAGAGATTGGCTGCAGTATTTGTGAGCTGTCCTTTGCCACTGACACTTTGCCGATGAATGCGGGCTAATTTATGCGGCCAAATCTCCTCTGTGCAAAAATGAAAGCTAATTGAGTCATTACCTGCTAATTCAAGGCAGGTTTGCTTGTGTAAATTGGCTTACTTTGTAAAGCCATGTCCCAATAATCTCTTTATCTTGTCTATCTCTCTCTCTCTTTGTACCTAAACCTACAGGTTTTTAGACTCACTACTCTACTGGTAACTTTTCTCCATTTTGTGTTTAAACATTTTGTTGTTCATTTTGGTTTTCTTTCTGTAGCTCATGACAGTAACTCATTAGAACATTGCATCTCTTGTAAGTGTCTGTCAAAGTTAATCTATATCTGTTTAAACAGTAAAATACCTTTTCATTTGCCTTATATGCGGTTGAATTATCGTGCCAGTTGCAATTAAGATGTTAAATGTTCATTTTAGTTCATTTTAGTTTTGTTGCTGGAGGCTTTTCCTATCCATACTGAACAGAACTAATGACTTATCATACTGATGAATATGCTTCTGATACAGAAAGAGCAATCATGATAAAAAAGAAATAAAAGGCAACTAGTCTAAAGTGATATCTTGGAAAATAAACATTTATCAAACCAATTCAGACTTTTAGGACCGACAACATCACCATCTTATTTTACATTCTAACAAAATAATTAATTATTCACAGGCTAATGTCTGCAGCACTGCATCATTCATTATGAATCTCAATGGTTTGTTTATTAATCGATGTGGACTTTTCCGGAAGGACAGTCACACTGTCATCATCAAGATTAATTAAGATGTTTCCTGCATAATGCGTCCAAAGCCATCACCATGACAACTGTTGCACACCTCAAATTCGATGTATGTGTGTGTGTAGATGGCAATAAACAGCTCTAACTGCATTTTTCAGACGGTTGAGGTTTCCAGTGGAATTGAATGTAATGATCTTTCCTCCTCCGTGAGCCTTGCCGAAATAAAACTGTCCATTTCTCTTCCTCTGTGGTTTCTTATGGGAATAAACACAGTAATTTGTCTTTCTTTTATGGTTTTAGTGGAGTAAATGTGAAACTAACATCTGACACCCACCCTGACCCCACTGCCGCATCGGTAGGGAAAGGGCCTTACACTAAAACACTTTGTATTACCATTAATCAGTGATTGGATTTTAAGCTCTCAAAAGAAAAAAAAAAACTTTCTGGCTTTCATAGGATGTCCAAATATAGTATGTATTTGAACATAACATGTGTATTGTACCCCTAAAGAACAGAAAGCAAAAAAAAAAAAAAAAAAGCCTAGTTTTCGGTTTTGAATACAACATGTAATATTGGGAATATTCTTAATATTGCAATAAGAAATGAACTTTAATTTCATGGTTTGATTATATCAGTAATAAAAATTCAGGAAGATAAATTTATATCGTAGCCGATTCTTCACTAGTTGGACTTTAAATGTATTCATTAAAAGAAACTGTTCTAGTGTTGAATTATATACATACATTGATTTGTACACATGTATACAAAATGGTTTATCAGAAGAATAAAAGCACATTAAATTGATCAAAATTGACAGTAAGACATAATGTAACAAAAGATTAGTGCGAAAGATTCATTTAAAATTCATCATTAAAAAAATGATTACAGTTTCCACAAAAGTAAGCAGGACAGCTCTCTTGCATTGATAATAATCAGAAATGTTTCTTGAGCAACAAATTAGAATGATTTCTGAAGGATCATGTGACATTGAAGACTGCTGGAAACTCAGATTTGCCATCACAGGAATAAAAAAAAAAAAAAAAAATCAAATATGTATATTGAAAATGATTTAATTTATTTTATATCATAATAATATTTCACAATATTACTGTTCACTGTATTTTCACTCAAATAAATGCAGTCTTGTTGAGTAGATTTCTTTCGATTTAGATCGAAATGTTGATTTAGAGAGAAAAACACTTTTCAAGCACTGATTGTCACTTTAAATCATATGGTTATCAGAAAGCTTCTGTGTCCTGTGTGAACCCTGATCACGGGTTTAGCTGTGACCTGGTTTGCCTGGTTGCATTTTGATGACTTATTTTTAAGCCATGCTTTAAAAATGGCCCAATACGATATTGGGTCATGTTTTTTTTTGGATGGCTCCTTTGGGACAAAATGAGAAAGTTGAGGAGACTGAAAGAAAAAAATATCTCTTGTACATTCATACATCTGACCTTGTCAGGTGAATATATGATTAATTGTTTTAGTGATGGTATTGAGGGGGTACTCTTCCAGTTTATATGTAAACCGCTAACAATGTTTTAGTAACTTACGATTCAGTTGGTTGCATGTAATTTGCAGCTATCCTCATAAGTTCTCTCATATCGCTTATAGCATAATATTACATTAGTGAAGTACTTTAAAAATTTTCTGGAGCTTTAGTATGATGTAATATATCATATTACGTTGAAGAATTTAACTTTCATTGATGGATTAATGAAATCTTTCAATCATTTCTGGGCTAATATGACTATTGTGACATGTGCAATATGATGATTGTTATTTGAGATACCCTCTTGGCCTTGGTACCATCTAATGTCAAATAAATCTCTGGTTAAGTAGTTGGAGTGTCCTTTTTCTAAGATTAATGAGCTTATTGAACTTACATTGTATGAAGCAAAATGGAAGAGAGAGGGAAGACAGTGGCAGACTGATAGTGATCAACTCAGTAGCTCAATGAATGTCGCAAACGCTCGTTGATCTGACACAGTCAAGCTATTTAAATTGCATTTAAATTTCCGGCACTTTTTGTATTAAAAAAATATGAGGAAAAGAATGTGAATCACTATATCGCGACCATGCAGGAACTCTTCTGCATACTCAACATTCTGTTTTTAGTGTCAGGCTGGAAACTGTCAAATTACCATAGTGTGTGATTCCATCTGTGCTGCTGACAAGTCTGCCAGAGATGGGATTTAATCTCTTAATAACCATGCTAATGTTTTTTTCTGCATCCCTGACCACATCTGTCCATGCTCACTAGTTAAACACACTTTGGAAGAAGAGAGAGAGGAGGAGAGAGAAAAAAGATCTTACTCTTGAAGTACCAGGAAAAGTGATTGATAAATTAGCAGCAATAAAAGCAAACTTTCAAACTTAAAATTGTTTGATGTTTGATTTTGTTTCGCATAAAGTCATACTTGTGTCTTGAGTCATAGCTGAGGTTCCTAGGTTCAAGGTCTCCAGCCTTTGAAATGTTTAGTCACTACAATTAAAAGACATTTTGTGTGTGTTTTCTCTGCATAATATTTCCTGTTAAACAAGATAGTCCTTAGCTAATCAGCTAATTAGAACCCCTGGGTTTAATTAGGGCAATAGAACACACACACACACACACACACACACACACACATTTAGACCATCAACATCTCGCTGCTTTGTCAGAGTGCTTGTTAATTACTTCAGTGTTCATTAGTGACAGAGCCCAAGGCCTTAATTAGGGAACTGGATATAAGAGGTATAAACAAGAAGTATGGTTGTGATTACACACACACACACACATTCACACTCTCCCTCTCCCGCTATTACTTGACCATGCATTCTGTATGTGTTTAAAACATGTGGATTCTCTGAACTTCTCCGTCATGCTGGTTGAGATTTGGTTTTGCTTTGGTTCCTCACACATTCTTTAGTATTGACAAACAGATCAGGTGAATGACTGACCAGATGACCAATTGATTTATAGCAGTTGTCCTTGGATAGAAATGCATTCACTGGGGTTAAAAGGTATACTTATTATTAGAAACACCATACTAATACTGTGTTTGACCCCCTTTCGCCTTCACAACTGCCTTAATTCTATATGGCATTGATTCAACAAGGTGCTGAAAGCATTCTTTAGAAATGTTGGCCCATATTGATAGGATAGCATCTTGCAGTTGATGGAGATTTGTGGGATGCACATCCAGGGCACAAAGCTCCCATTCCACCACATCCCAGAGATGCTCTATTGGGTTGAGATCTGGTGACTGTGGGGGCCATTTTAGTACAGTGGACTCATTGTCATGTTCAAGAAACTAATTTGAGATGATTTGAGCTTTGTGACATGGTGGATTATGGTGGAAGCAGCCATCAGAGGATGGATACATGGTGGCCAAAAAAGGATGGACATGGTCAGAAACAATTCTTGGTTTGGCTGTGGCATTTAAATTATGCCCACTTGGCACTAAGAGGCCTAAAGTGTGCCAAGAAAACATCCCCACACCATTACAGCACCACTAACAGTCTGCACAGTGGTAACAAGACATGATGGATCCATGTTCTCATTCTGTTTACGCCAAATTCTGACTCTATCTGAATGTCTCAACAGAAATCGAGACTCAACAGACCAGGCAACATTTTTCTAGTCTTCAACTGTCCAATTTTGGTGAGCTCGTACAAATTGTAGCCTCTTTTTCCTATTTGTAGTGGAGATGAGTGGTACCCGGTGGGGTCTTCTGCTGTTATAGCCCATCTGCCTCAAGGTTGTGCGTGTTGTGGCTTCACAAACGCTTTGCTGCATACCTCGGTTGTAACGAGTGGGTTTTTTCAGTTAAAGCTGCTCTTCTATCTGCTTGAATCAGCCAATTCTCATCTGACCTCTGGCATTTTCGCCCATAGGACTGCTGCATACTGAATGTTTTTCCTTTTTGACACCATTCTTCACCAAACCCTAATGACCACGCCATGTTCAAAATTGCTTAAATCACCTTTCTTTCCAATTCTGACATTCATTTTGGAGTTCAGGAGATTGTCTTGACCAGGAACACACCACTAAATGCATGTGATTGGCTGATTAGATAATCACATTAATGAGAAATTGAAACAGGTGTCCTAATCCTTTAGGTGAGTCAGAGAGTATATATATATATATATATATATATATATATATATATATATATATATATATATATATATATATATATATATATATATATATATTTAGTAGTTGAAATTTAAATAAAATATATATCATAACATGTTTTTTTGTTTTGTTTTGTTTTTCACCTGAATTTTTGTAATTGTAAATATTTTCCTGCTTCTGCATAAATGTACATTTCTACATATCCAAAATGACTTACATTGCATTGAAAGTTTTTATCAGTTCATGCATTACATGGAAATCAAATCAGCGACATTACTAGTGCCATTCTCGGTTGTTTGAGCGTTCAAAGCAGAATAGAGCATAAACAAAAAATGAGTTTTACAAATAAGGATAAATTAAAATAGTCCTTATTTTAATGAGCACATTGTTGTTTTTCTCCTGGTTTATTCACAGATGTAAATGAGTTAATGTGCTCCTATGAACATGTCTGATAGCCAGCATCTGTGCTCATATGCAATGAGGCCTTTATATGAAAGATGTCCAACGGAAAAGCTGGACAGGTGGGTTCTGTATGTGGGAGGTTGGCTGAGTTAGAGTTTGGAGTTCTGGTCCGTGTGTGTGTGTGTGTGTGTTCGCCTGTGTTCTTTCTGAAGTGTGTGTGTCATGGGGCCTCTGATTCTGACATGGCTCATACATCACAACTCTTGAGTGTGTGTGTGATTACAGAGGGAGGTTCTGAATGATTTATCACTGGGCTTTGAATTCTAAGCTCCAGACACACACACGCACACACACACACACACTCACACTCACACATGGTGTAAGAAGCAAGTGAATCCGCAGTGGTGCTTGGGTCTCAACAGGCCTCAAGCTCATTCTCTCTCTCTCTCTCTCTCTCTCTCTCTCTCTCTCTCTCTCTCTCTCTCTCTCTCTCTCTCATCTGTGCCATTTTACTGCCATGTCTTATTCTTTCTCTTCTCCATAACTTTCCTCTCCTCTCAGAAAAATATAAAAAGCACCATAATCAATGTCTTCCTGATGCATATGAAATAGAGATATAATTGCCGTTGCAAGCTAGAATTACTGGCATACATATATATAGAAACTGAAAATGTATTGTAAATGAAGAATCACGGTTGACAGAATTATTTTGTCTTCAATAGCTTTAAGTTTAGTCTCAGATAAAGGTCAGTTTGCTTCCCCAAAACATAGTAACTTTTTAAAATTCGTATATGATAATGGTAAGCTGCTGAAAAGAAAAAAACTTAACTGGTGTGCTCATTTTATCTGGCCTCTTGGCTGGTTTTAGGCACTTTTCACTTGGAAACCTAGAAACTGTCCAGATAAACCAGCAACAGCTGTACCAGGCTGGGAAACCAGTTTAAGATCAACAAACCAGAATAGGCTGATTTAAGCAGGTTTTCTTCTTTCAGCTCTAGGATTGCAAGAGTGGATTCCAAATCATCAGTTCTCATTCTGCTATATCTATCTGCAGCTTTCAACACTGTTAATCAACAGATCCTTCTGTCCATCCTTTCATCACTGGAACTCCACTCTTCTTGTTTGAATCTTACCCCACAGGTAGGTCGTCCAAGGTTGCCTTTGGACGGGGGGTACCCAGTGGTGGGTTGGTGATGGAGCCCGTTCTCATCCCAAGGCGTCATATACGACGCAAATGAGACGCAGATATATATGGGACAGAAGACGCCTCCTAGTGGTCTAACCCTAACCCTACCCCATACCTAAACCTATCATAACCAAAGCGTCTCATTTGACACTAAAGGGTGCCATGTGCGTTGGATGTCGCTTTGGCAAGAGTTGTATATGATGCCTTTGGATGAGAATGTGTTGGGTGATGGTGCAGTGGATAAGACACAAGTTTTGGTGTGAGAGACCCAGGTTTGAATGTGTCCCTAAGCAAGACACTTAAAGGGACATTTCACCCATTTCCATTAAGCTTTGTATCTTTAGAAACCCAGTCATATTTTTGAAGGGTCATGGTTTATTCCCTTATTTCCCCCTGAGATGGGAGAAATAAGGATTTAAGCATAGACAGTAAAAGAAATGGACACAGCGACCCCATTGATTTTAACGGAGAAGACTGAAGCCTGATTATTTCACTTCCTGTCTGATGTCTGAGCGACTGCGCAAGCTCAAACTGAGTGTGATGACAATCTGACAGTTGAAAATCTTCTTGTAGCTGTGCCAAGACAAATCTGAATCGCCTAATTCCTCAAAACTGTTGTTGAAATATTTTGTCCCATTGCTTTTATGGACTCTCTATTTATGGGCTTCTACCTTGACTTTTTGCCTTCATGTCCCCCCGATTGCCTCATCAACTGTAAAAGATTGCCTGTGAGCTTCTCCTGTCTATACGGTAATGTCTCTATTGTGTAACAGAAAGTCCCATGGTTATGACGCAATCTTTAGCCTATTTTTTTACAAAAACGGCTTCTACGGAGCCGTAACGTAAGATACAAAGTAATGGAGCATTTTATACATTGTCGTGTTTCTTTAGAAATAAATAATGGACAAATTAAGCCTTTGGACGCCTCAGATGTAAAGTTATTCGCTTATATCAAAGTGATGCCAAAATGAATAGGGGTCAATGGGTTGCTAACATCAGGTGAAGTTCTGTTACAATGGCGGTTCCCGCGAGGCTTCAACTTCCGGCTGATGGATTACCCCCTTGAATTCAAGTGTTTTACTACCTGCTTATTATGAGGTAAAAATCGTCATTTTGTTCCATAATAAGCAGGAAGTCACATTTCATTGAAAATGTAGAGACTACAAACTTAGCTCCTTATTATTCAAGGGTGTAGTACAGGCCTATTAAAGATCAGTGGGTGGGACTTCACTTGCAGATACTGAAATCAATATCAGCCATCTTGTTTGGAAGCTAAGCTAACAAGTGCTGTGGAGATAGGAAGTTATCACAATGACGGAAGAAACTAAACATGATATGGAAGAAAAGGATTTTAAAATTCTGCTGTTCAAATCCGATGTTCGTGGCTGTCTTTACGAGCCGCAGTATAGTGAAGAGCCACTTAGGCTGATGAAGGAACTGGAGGCAGCAACCTGTCGCGGTCGAGGAGCCCAGACTGGCTTGAGCTGGGTGGACTGCTGGCGCCTGTGCTCTCGCTGTGCGCTATGGACACAGATAGAGTAGAGAATTTCAACAATGGCAATTTCTCCTGGACGAAAATCTCTGAATCAGATGAGCACACGAATGCTTGTGTTGTGATGTGAACCATAGTTTCGCCTGACTGAACGTCCAGGTACCATGCAGTAATACACCATATAGAAAGAAATACAAACGAGGAGTAATTCACTAATGAGTTTGCCAATGTAACGTTAACGGGGTTTGTTGTTGTGGGAAAAAGGAGGCGGGAATCGGCGAACATTTAAACATTTTAATAGTTAAATGAACAAATACAAAACAAAAGTATAAGTCAGCAGTCCCTCATTGACGACTACTGTCCACACACAACTGAAACAAAACACAACATAAAATCAGGCCTGTTTCTCTATCTGCCGTTTATGCTCCCATTCCTCTGTGAGAGATACGAGACCGGTCGGTGCATCTCTGTCTTTCATTATCACTCACGCCACCGGCCTTGCGCTGTCCTCTCGCGCCGCTTTCACATCCCTCGTCCTGCTCGCCACAGCCAACTAACTAGAAATTTTGTGTGAAATGAATTTCAAACTCTGGTGGCAGTTAACATTAGCCTTGTTGACAAAGAATGATTTCTCTGATGTGTGCGCAGTTCCGGATTAGTGGGTGTGGCTTGCGGAGCTGTGCAATGTGGTGCATTGTGGAAGTTGTTGTCTTACATACAAATGTGCCCTTCGGTTATTTTCTTGTCTTTTCTCGGTCAAGAGGGCACCAAATTCAAGAATTCTTTTACATTTCGACTACATATATGATCCACTTTCAATAAAGATTAATGTTGAAATGGGTGAAATGCTCCTTTAACCCCTAGTTGCTCCAGAGGCGTGCGACCTCTGACATATATAGCAATTGTAAGTGACTTTGGATAAAAGCACCAGCTAAATGAATAAAACTAAGGGGCCGTTTACACCTGGCCACTTCATGCGTTTTCTGTGATCGGATAGCTATCCGATCGTGAAAAGACTAGGTGTAAATGCCCCCCGAAACGCATTCGAGACGGATTTGAATCCGATCGCTCAAACCACTTCAGGAGGTGGTCTGGGCCACATTCCAGACGAAACTGGACAAGTGTAAATGCATCTGGTTCTTGAAGCCACATATGTAAATGTTACTACTCCCAAAAATGCTAAAAAATAAACGCGTGAGAGTGTGTTATAGGCTATATGTCATGTTATTTTAGTCAGATATGACGACGCTGCTGCGACACGCATCACCTCAGATGAGCAGCTGAGCGCCAAGCCAACGCGCCGCAATCTATCGCAAATCAAAGTGAAAGTAAGTCGCAGACGATTAACACTCTTCATTAAAAGTAAAGAAACGAAATGATCTTACCAGTTCTGTTGCCGCTCTCTCTTATCGCCATCTTTGCTGATTTTGAAATTAGCCGATGATCAATAAAATGCAGCTCGTTACTTTCGTTGACGTGCACTTCATTAAATCCGCATATAGCGTGGGAATTGAAGATCGGATTTATATCCGTTTTGCAAAAACACATTTATGTGACCAGGTGTAAATGGAATCGTTTTGATAAATCAGATAGCTATCCGATCTGAGAAAACGCATGAAGTGGCCAGGTGTAAACAGCCCCTAAATGTAAATGTACCCAAAACACATTATCTGGTCACCAGGGTACACCAGGGTATTTCTCCATATACACTATTACTAGGACGCATTATACAGGCACATGGTTTCTCCTAATGCTATGCTGGTATTTCAAGCAGACCATCCTACAGTAGCTGCAAAGATCACAGATTGTGTGGTAGACATCTTGGTATGGATGAAAGAACATCACCTACAACTCAACCTATAGCAAAGACAGAGCTTCTTGTCCTCCCAGCCACCCCGTACAGCACACTTTTACCATCAAATTCGGCCAGGTATCTTGAGGTAATCTTTGATTACTACACTACAGCATGATCATGTAGGTTTGCACTGTACACCATCAAGATCAGGCCCTTCCTTTCTGAGCATGCAGCACAACTGCTCATCCAGGTCCTTGTCTTATAGGCTGGACTACTGCAATAATCTTATCACTGGACTTCCAACATGGTGTAAGGCCTGCCCAATTGGTCCAACGACAGTTTCCAATAAGCGGGTGAAGGTTTACTGCGTGTTACTGTCTTTTCAGCGTGGCAAAGTAATTTGATTCCAACTTAAACTTTTAACTCCATTTTATCACAACCTTGAATTTAGGTTGGAATGCCAGTTTGTTATTGCTCATTTATAATTGTTTAGCAATACATTTTATTATTCTATTTAACTCTTTACTCTTATTATAATCATTCATTCTGGTGGCACCAGTGTTATGTGGGCCCACGATCACCTGTATAACAACTTAGTTAAAGCCCAAACAATAACCAGAGGTTATGGCTAGTACATTAAGATAATGCCGCTCCAATGCTTGCTGTTACCTCAACAGTATTTTTTACCTAGCCCCCTATAATGCGACTGCATAACAACTTAGTTAAAGTCAAGCAGTTGGTCATAAATCTAGAAATCTAAATCTAAATCTAGAATCTAACCTGAGATCTAGTATCTACCTACTTATCCCTGAACGCAGATTTGCGGAAACAATGGATACAACGATATCTATAAATTTGATCATTTCAGAGTAAGTCAAAATAAAATCAAATGTAACAATTTATTATTAGTCAGGTAAATGTATCATGCCAATTACAAAATCAATTAAAACATAATCAATACAATAACATCAAATGTTCAAGATAAAGAGAAAAGATGTATAAGCTATACCTGACATTCGAAAAATACATGATGTCCCCAATCATCTCATTCAGCATCATGTATTTTTCGAATGTCAGGTAGCTTATTATGATCAGAATGATCAGAATTCAGCAGCTTGAGTGGTTTTCAACAAACCCAAGAGAGGACACATCACATCACTGTTTATTTCTCTGCACTTGCTTCCGGTTACAGCTCACATCAACTTCAAGAAATTGGTGCTTGCCAACACGACGGCGGCCATGGGCTCTGCACTCTCCTACCTACACTCTTTCTTATGAGGCTCAAGGAGACTCCGGTGAGTGGTTGTGGTAACTTTGTAGGTGGTGGTAACTTTGTATTAATAGCACTTTTTGTATTTATTGCTTTAAATTGATTAGTTTTATTCCTCAATTGTAAGTCAATAATTGTAAGTGGATAAAAGCATTTGCTAAAAAAATAAATGTAAATGAATTGTGTTCAATAAGAAAAAAAACTATAATGTTGTGTTCTTAATTCATCAACATCAAGCAACACATTTTTTTAAATGTATAAAGGTTACTGTGTCAAAAGGAGTACTAGGCAGACATGTTGACTCATCAGAGGAAGAGAGAAGGTATCCATGGGGACAGGTGGAAGTTCTTGGTCAGCAGTTTCCATAGTGATGCCTGGGTGAAGAGGAGAGTTTGACATGATGAATAATTTAAGATTCATGCTGAACACTGAACAGCCACACACACACACACACACACACACACACACACACACACACACACATACACAGTGTATACTTGCTGAACACCAGAAACACTAGTGCATTTTGGGAGTGCACACTAGCTACTCTCGCACTAGCTACCTTCTGTTCAAAGGCATTCTATGTGACATATCTTTTGAAAATGTTTTATGTTGGAATATGAGAGAGTCTAAAAGATAATAATACTGGCTCATTAAGGCAAGTGTCTGAATCAAATGTAGACATACAATCTTTCAGTAACACTTTATTTTACAGTGTCACTGTTACACATGCTATATGTAGTTACTGTAGTAATAACTATAAATTATGCATAATAACATGCAATTAACCCTAAACCAAACCCTCATCCTAATCCTACTCTCAGTACTGTGTAATCAATACTGTGTAAATTTATAATTACACAATACTGACACCTTAAAATAAAGTGACACCAATCCTTTTTACTAAGACACCACCCTATGCTTGATTTTTGCAAGTGGAGCAGATGTGTCCTTGGCTGTCAACAATACAATCCAGTGCATGTGGTTTAGTGTTTGATAAAAATCTGACAAAATGGTTCATTTACAGTATATATGTAACTCGTTTTATTATTAGGGGCCAAGCACCGAAGGTGCTTCATTAGTGTTATTCTTCTTCCTCTTTGGAGTCTGTGGAAGCCCATGGACCCTCTGGCAGAAAAGTTATGAAATGTGAATGCACACAGAAAGAGGACAGTCTGAACATTAACCACAGTGATTTTGGAGCCTCTAACTTTATCCCTCTACTTCCACCCACTGTCTAAATTTGCACTAACATTTATGCTAATAATTATTGAATTGTAAGGCAGTTTGAAACATTTCCCACCATCTTGAATTTTCCCAAAAATCTCCTAGGCTGTTGCTACAATTTTCACAGAAATTTTACCAGATTAGATCACTGCATTTTTTTTTCAAATTCAAGTTGATTTGTCAAACCGCTTTCAAATAATGTGAAAATGAATTTGAATTCGAAGAGCATGCCAAAATGAATGTGAGGCTATATCTCTGCGATGCTTTAGAATATTCAGACCAAGCTTGGTTTGTGTAATGACAACCATGACTTGAGGGTACCTGCACAATTTCATCACAGTGCCACCTAGTTGAGGGTCTGACTGGCCTTCCTCCAGGCAAGTTGACACCTCTGGAAAAACTGAGTTAAATGAAATGTCAGAACCATTTACCCTCATGTCACACTGGGCTGTCAGTGACAGCATTCCCTATGGTCATAGCCCAAGCTACAGTATACGTAACTTACATTGGACATTTCAGTCTGGCCAAATTCCTGTCTGTCCAAAGAGCCTAAGGACTGATCTAACTGGAAGGCCACACGAGAGGTCTATCTGACCAGAGGTCAGAGGACCGTCTGACCAGACTCAGGAGGCTGAGCCCTCATAGTGACCCTCAGTCAGGGGAGCACATGGTAGGCAAGCCAAGCTGAAGGCTATTATTCTGGTCGCATCCACCCGCCTAGAAAATCCAAATTGCTCTAAACGATAGCTACTATCTCTGCTCAGCCATTTAAACTTTGCGATGCGTATCATCCCACAAGGCCGCCCTTTCATCTCACATCTCCTCTTCCTCGTATCATCAGTTCACGCGCTAGAGGACCAAATCTCCCTAACTACTTCATGTTGCAACAAGCTCAGTTTATGGATAACATTCCTTAAACAAATGAACGGCCTGTACTTTTTCTATAATAATCTGATTTCGCTCACTGTGGATATCCATCTGTTCATTGATGCAGCTCCCTCCATTGGTTTCAGAGGATTCTACCAAGGCCGCTGGTTTGCATCTACATGGCCCGCACAGTTGCTAAACTCACCACAATCACTAGCATCCTCAGCGTTGTTCGAGTTTTCCTTTGGGGCAAAGAATGGTCAACTAACAGCATCATGGTACACTGTGATAACGAATCAACCGTGCATTGCATCAACAAAGGCCACTCAAATTCCCCCGATCTAATGCCTCTAATGTACCATGATGCTGTTAGTTGACCATTCTTTTCCCCACAGGAAAGCTTCATAACGGCAAAACATCTTCCTGGGTCAAAAAATCAAATAGCTGACTATCTCTCTCGTCAGCAGAAATTCAGGCTGCTGGCACCAGAGGCGGATCCATGCCCAACCCCAATACCTCACTATTCAGAGCTGATATTCCCATAAACCACCCATTGAAACCACTTCTTGATGCCTCTCTTAACTCCCTTCTTCAAGCCGTTTCACCCGGCACCCTCCAATCCTACTTAACCGCATGGAAGTGTTTTAAGTCTTTCCACTTCACGTACAACCTGCCTTTTCCCAATTTTTCTCTGCTCTCGTCACTTCATTTATATCCTATCTCGACAGCATCAAGAACCTCAAAGCCTCCATCAAGGGCTATCTAAGCGGAATCCATTTCTTCCACAAACTCCTTTTTGGTTCACCTTCCGCAGACATAGCAAATTCCCAGACATCAATGCTCATCAAAGGCATCCAAAAAAGCCAACCCACCCGCCCAGATGCCAGACAACCAATATCTTTGGATATATTCACCAAATGCATCTTCACCCTCCGCCGAGGCCACCACTCAACCAACACTGCCCGTACACTGGACACTATGTTCATATTGGCTTTCTTCGGTTTCCTCAGATGCTCAGAACTCACCGTCACTTCCAGCTTCAACCCAAAAGTCCACACCACAATCTCAGATCTTTCAGTACTAGACAAAGAAACCATCTCTCACTTCATCAAACAAAGCAAGACAGATCAAATTAAAAAAGGCCATTTAAAATGCATCTTCAATCTCCAATCACCAATCCAACCATACGAAACTCTCTTAGCGTACTCAAAATTCAAAAACTCACAGATCAAGTCCCCTCCGACCCACTCTTCACCAAACTTCAATCGCCCCGTCACTTGATTCTTTTTCCAAAACCATCTCAAGTCCATCTTCCTTCAATCAGGCATCCCAGCAAACAATTTTTCCAGCCATTCATTCCGTATAGGCGCAGCAAACACAGCTGCCCAAAAAGGCCTCTCTCAGCAACAAATTCAAGAACTTGGTTACTGGTCATCGGAGGCCTTTAGGAGTTCAAACCACTTCTATACCAAAGAAGCTCAACGAACCCTCCTTTGCTAACTTCCTCTCAACTCACAATAGGATCCCAGGATCCCAAGTTTGTCTACTGTCACAGCAGTGTCTTCTACTCTGCTCCTGCAGGAGCTCCGTTACTCCATCCAAACTTGCTCCACTGCTGCAGCAGTGTCATCTACTCCAATCCTGCAGGAGCTCAGTTACTCCATGCTAAATTGCTCCACTGCTGCATTAGTGTCATCTACTCTGCTCCCGCAGGAGCTCCATTAATTCAAGCAAGTCTGGTCCTCTACTGCAGCAGTATCACATACTCCGCTCCCGCAGGAGCTCCATTACTCCATCCAAACTTGCTCCACTGCCACAGAAGTGTCATCTACTCCTCTCCCGCAGGAGCTCCATTAATTCAACCAATCTGGTGCACTACCTAAGTGCCATCTACTCCGCTCTCGCAGGAGCTCCATTAATCAGAGCAAGTTCGGTCCACTGCCGCAGCAGTGTCTTCTCCTCCTTTTTCTCCATCTAACTCACTCCCACTGCAACAGCCATATCATTCTCCACTGCTCCTGCAGTAGATCATTCACATCCTACCACGCGAGAGGCACACCCATCCAACCTCAAGACAACCAACTCCCGTCCTATTTTAAAAGAAGCCTTCCAGTGAACCACCCCTTCCCGCATCTGTTACCTTAAACTCTGTATTACGCAAGTTTTGGGGGTCATCAGCATCATTCTGGCAGCTGTCCTGCATTTTATTTGCAGCTCTTGCAGGGAGTACTCTGAGTTCAGGCCGCATACCGAGCCCGGAGCCCTCTCCTTGGACAGCACGCCAAATACGCATTTATTCTATCTGACTTATTTGTAAGTGTGAACTCGTGAACCGAGTGTCAGGCCTTGAACAACTTTATTGTTGTGATTACACACAATACAGGGACCTTTTCCCTCACCACTTTAACGTGCTGTGTTCACCAACAACAAGGGTGCTTGTCGGTTTCTGCTGTAAAACATGAACTTGTGATGCCTTGACAGTGGAGAATATCTGTTTAGGGTCCTGTCAATCTTGTCAGGTGTCTATTTCAGCTGAGGAGACATATATTTCAGCCATTTCAGCTGACTATTTCAGTGTCTATTTCAGCTGACATTATAGAGACACACTGGCAGACAAAACGGTGAGTAAAGAAAATGGTGGAAATAAGTAGATGGACGTTACGTGAGGATGGGGAGAGTGTCAAAATAAAGGTACCATACATAAAATATGGTCATTTGACATTTCAAGCGAAACAGGCCGCTCTTTCAGTGTGGCCCAACCACATCATCCTCCTGTAATTTTATTCAACCCTTTCTCCTGTCCATGGCCTGCAGTCCCACCACCAGACTCTAGCGCGAGGCTTCCTCAGCTAGAGCTGCAGGCCCAGACACACTTCCTACCTCCCCAGCTCCCTTCCTTCCCCACTTTTCCAGTCCCCCCCCTCTAGCTTTAGGGGCCGACCCAAGTGTGAGGTTGCCTCCTCTAACGGCTTTGGTCCCGGGCTTTTTTCCTCCTAACATCCTAACTGATGTTCCCTGCCATGCTGGCCATGCTGCCATGCTGTCATGAATTTATCATGCCTTCTTTGTGCTTGGGCTCTTTGCTGCTTGAAGCTATATTTCTTCTTCTTCTTCTTCTTCTTCTTCTTCTTCTTCTTCTTCTTCTTCTTCTTCTTCTTCTTCTTCTTCTTATTATTATTATTATTATTATTATTATCTTCTAGTGATATTGTTATTCATCCAATTGACCACTGAATAATTTGTGTAATTACTACAAACGCCTATAGGGGTCAGTACTAGCAGCTCTTGCGTTAACCTACTTTCTAAAAAAGGGTTTGGATCCATTAATTCCCTGTCTAGTTGTGAAATAGGGAAATTTGGCAGAGTTTAAAGTATAGTGTCCCGTCCCTTCTTTGGACTTTTTACATCTAATGTATCCATAGAGTTGTATAATAGAGGTGAAATAGTTTTAATTAAAGCACCATCTGTTCCAATTCCACCACAATTGAAAAAAAAAAAAATATGTCAAAAATTGGTTGTCAAGGTAACGTGCAATCTGGTGGGACAGGTGTAATAGGACATTTTTATCAGAATGTTCTAGGTTTGTGTTACTGAGGCAGTATGTTTTGTATCAGTGACAATGTGATGCCATTTTATTTTGCTTTCACGTAATATACATTTACAGAGGTGATTTGTTAATTTGCTTTGAGTTTAAAGAAATGATTAATATTTAAAGAGGTATCTAGTGACACTTTGTGTTACATTGTTAAACAATTTCAAGGTTATAGGCTTTAAAAAAAAATAAAACACATCCAAAAATAACACAGATGCCTAAAACTATTTATATTGTCTTATATTTGCATGTTTGTCTATTTGTGCATAAGTGGCAGGTTGCCATAGCAATGCCCTGGTACCATTCCATCACAGCTGGGATGAGAGCAAAGACAGGGGCCTGACCCCTGTTTGAACCTGGTGGGGTGTGATGCCTTCAAAACACAAGTCGGTCACTTCACAGTATGAGTCAACATATGTGTTCCACCAGCCATGGGGGAGAGCTGGAATATAAACAGAGACCTTCACACTGGTTCTTTACAACCTCTGTATGTCCTTGGACTTAAGACATAGTTTTGTTATTTAGATGTAGATGTAGTTTTGTTATTTAGAATACATTAGAGTGTGAATTTCAGTTTATTTGGTACGTTTTTTACTTAATTGTCACATTATGGTTTTCATATGTAATATTATATACAGGCCCATATAATATAATATTATGTACATTATATATACACAAGGCCCATATTATGTACATTATATATACACAAGATGTGTTGAATTTTATTTCACATATCACCACAGGCTCTTTTATTCCCTCTCTTGCATGTACACACACCTTGAACTTACCTCTATTTGCACACACGCACACGGACGCACACACACAGATGGTGACTTTCCACATACATAATGAATTTTATTCTGTACAAACTCTGCATTCTATCAGCTAACCATAACCCAAACAAAACCTTCAAAAAATTATGCATTTTTACATTTTCAAGTATGATTGATTAGCACCACCAGATCAAACATTTCTGGTATCATCCTTTTGGGTACATTTTGTCCCCACAATGTAGGGAATACCTGAACCAGACACACAAAAACAACATCCTGTTCATAATATCAAGGTGTCTACCTGTATGAAGCCAATATCAATATGGCTTACAGAAACAACAAATAATATTATGGGTGAGAGGTTGTGTTTGTAGATGAGGTCGAACATGTAGACATATCCGACTTAAACATTTGTTACCATTTGCATCACTTCACCTGTGCAGTGTTTATATACAGCATAAATTCTTAATTTACAAAGCACACACACAAGCACATTCAAAGGATCTTTGCCATTATGATGTATTGTCAACACAAGGGGCAGTATTGTTCTCTTTGTACTTTCTTCCACCCTGCAGTATTTTAGAATAGAATTTGTGAGAGAATGTTTTTGCGAACAAAAACATTTAGTTTTTTTTAGAGAATTTCGTTTTTTTTGTCTTTTTGAGAGAATTTAGGATGTTCTGATGGTGATGGTACCATAATTAGCCTATCTGAGGTTCATAATTTCCAACTTAAAACCTAAAGTTATTGTGACATGCTGTTAGTGTTGGATATACAATATAGCAGATACAACCAGTAAACTACAGCCCCTGAAAACATTTATACACATTTGTATAGGATTTTAATCTATATGAAGCAGGATGTAAAAATATATAATATATGGAATAATATTCCTTTGTCAAACATGATGTGATTTGGCTTTGTGTTATCTCTATCAACTTGTATTGTTAGAGAAAAAAAATGCAGAAAATTTGTTTAGGTCATGACCCACTGGAGTGTTTTGCTGAACGCAATGGATATCATCCTTACAGAACAATACCCTATGGATACACCCACCCCCCCCCCCCCCCCACACACACACACACAAAACATCCTGGCAAAGCACAACAAAACATTTACATATACTCTGATCAAAAAAAAAACGTGGAAGAGCAACTGTAGCTCCAGGCTGGTTGGCAATAATTGACTTGCCGTCTCTGCATTCCAATTCATGAATAACTGTTTTTAAGAGCTGTAATGTGTCATACGAGCCTGTAGACCAAGAGAAAGAGAGAGTATGAGAGACCGACAGACAATGGAATCTTGTATACTTAGCACTGATATTAGTAAATGAAAATTAGTATATTAAAATAATGAAAATATTAGAAAATACTGGACAATGCCTCATATTCATGATGGTCGTTACTTATTTTTTAGCTGAAACAAGTAAAGCACAGTGAAGAGATGCATGAAAACCACATCAAGGAATAATCATTCAAAAGACAAAGAGGGGTTGAAATGAAGCATGTCCCTAAGGCATCAGACATCACAGCTGCAAACTTCAACTTCAATGAGTCACTGTGGGTCACCAAAATGTATGAAACATATTGCCTCCATCTCTGCATTACATGTGGCTGCAGGGCTTTGAAGAAATTCCTATTTGAAACTGGTTCAGGTGTGGGGTTGGTTGTGCAGTTGTGCATAGTTTAGGAGCATTCAATCATTAAGATGGTTCATATATGAGGAAAAAAAAATAATTTAACTCTCGTGTTGGCCTGTCACACAATATCATTCTTGAGAACATGAGCTATTTTGTCTTCCACTAGTACATTAACAGTAAAAACCGTGGAGCCAGCAGGAAAAACACCCAAAGCTAATTTAAGCGTAGATGCCTTTTTTCCTTTAGAATCCTGTGAGGACCTGTTATCTGGACACATTGGCAATTGCCTTCAGCATCTTCTTATGGGGAAACTTTTGGTTGTTTGAATGTGTTTTAAATGTAATTCTACTTTTTTTTAAATGACCGACTTCGCTATAAGACTTGAATCCAGGATGTTGTGACTGCGGAGTGTGAGGGGAATATCTCTGCTTAAACCTTCTTGTTTAACTACAAATTGATTGCCTTTCCAAAATAGGCCCTCTCAATTGTGACATGAACCTGTGACCTAAGGATGATACAAAAATATCCTAACCTAATGAGATGTTGGTCATCTTGGTCAGCCCCCTGAGACACTGGGAAAAGATTAAACCGCTGTTTACATCGCTAAGCTAACAGGCTAACACCATGCTAATCCCACTAAGCGGCTGTTTATGTAAACGCGCGAGCTAAGGAATCCCTGATGAGGGCTTTATTGACCTAAGGCACAGACATGTGAGCGCACACCTCCACGCATTTAGATCACTTCACAGTTCCACAGACGTGTCAATGGAGGGATGGACAGATGGTCCCAAAGGCACTGAACGGACACACACACACACTGTTCGTTCCTCTGACCCCCATCCCCTTAAAAAACAGAGAAAATAAGTTAAAGGGATAGTTCAACCAAAAATGAAGAGACCTTCATACACAGAGAAGATATTTTGAAGAATGTTGGTAACCAGCCAATGACTTCCATAGTATAGGAAAAAAAAAAATACTGGAAGTCAATGGTACATCAACTCTATGGTTACCAACATTCTTCAAAAAAGCTTCTTTTGTGTTCAGCAGAAGAAACTCATACAAGTTTGGAACAACTTGAAGATGAGTAAATCATGACAAAATGTTCATTTTTTGGGTGAACTATCCTTTAAGTTAAGTTCATTTCTGAAAATCAAGGACATTTGTAATTCAGGGGTCAGTAAATAACTTCCAATATTATTTTGTATGTTTTTTTAAAAAAAAGAAAGACAAGTTAATTTGACCATGTACTGTGATAAACTTTTGTATATCATCTTCCTACTTGTAGCCTAGTCTTCAACAATATTATTGACCTGCCTACATTGACAACATTATATGAAGAGTGAACTGAGCTGGACGATGACATCACTTTAAAAATTTCCATACAAATAAGGTGACTTGACTTTACTTCATCAATGCACACTTTAACAGTTCAAGACTGTTTACAGAACACTTTGTCCCCCAACCATTTTTGCTCAAAGAATGTTCAAGAAACATTAAAAAATGTTCATGGTCATGTAAAATGTATAAAATATAACTTCATATTTGTGTTAGAAAAACACTCCCTGCAATGTTCTGGAAATGTTCATTTATGGTGGGGTTAGATAACAAATTATCTGTAGGCTATATTCAACGTGCTTCAATATTCGACGCCTTAGGTGCCCTTTAGCCTCAGTTATATGTCGCGATCCTACGGCGTCACCTATCTGACGCTAAAGGAAAAGCGTCAGTTAGATGACGCGGGTAAGTTTAGGTCTGGGTTACACGAGATCCTAGGCCGTCATCGCACTGACGCTAAAGGGTGCCTAAATATTGAAGCATGGTCAAAATGCTTTCCAAGGCGTCAGTATTGCAGCCCGTACTATTAAGTATTTTTGTATGTAAAACTTGTAAGTAAAAGATTTTTCTTTGTAACAAAATTATGTTTATAATATTTTCTGTCTATGCCATCTACTTCTATCTACTTTACAGCCATCAGCTTCAGTAATTTTAAATATGAAAAATTCAAATATGTAGTTTAGCATGATTACATTTCCAGTGTTCTTCCACCTATTTAGGCAGAAAAATTGTCCCAAAAATGACCTCTTGATAAAACTCTAGAGATTAATAGATTTAGATTCTCTTTTGAACAATATGCATTTTTATGTATTTTTCAAAGTTTTTTTTATCTCCTTCAGCAGCAAGCTGCCAGTTGGCTATTGGCGCTTGTGTCTTCAGCCTCTCCCTGTCCTGTCTTAGTATTGCCGTGACTGCGTTAAGTTCCTGTCAGGATATTGGCTGACGGAGTGTTTAGCATGCACGCTGGGGTCTGGTGTCTAAACGACCAAAATGCCAGTCTATAGATCATGAGGGGACTAAAGATCACATCACCGGCCACACAGACACATGGGTGACACGTCACGCTCCGATGGAATGATCCCTGCCAACGTCCGGCAGTGATGGTCAGGGTAAAGACAGCTCTGTCATTAAATGCTCGCTTGTTCTGGGAATCACTTAGCCACTGTTGCACAAATTATAATGTGGGGAGATAATAGTGCGCAGGTGTAAGCCTAAAAGCACAAAGAGGTCAGGATCTGCAAATAGACCTTGGCTGTCTATGCAAAGTTTTTTAAAACGAGGAGCCTACTGAGGCTTTCTGGTCCAACACTAAACAAAACAGCAGCAGAGCATTAGTTTACTCATCCTCATGATGAAATGCCACTAGACTTTAACCTATAACTAAGTGACGAAACAAGGGACTGCCAGAAGGTTTCTATTAATGTTAACTTCATATTGGGATTAGACATATTCATGTCGGTCAATGGGCAAAAATATCACAAGCTATATTTACTACCGTATACTACCGTACTACCGTACATCCAGAATTTACTCATGTTGTTGTGTTGTCCCAACCCCCTTATGACTTTATTTCTTCTGTCGAAAGCAAATAGATTCATCAGAAGATCTTGTGTGTTCTACAGAAAGACAAAAAATCATACTGGTTTGGAATGACACGAGGGTCCGTAAATTATGAAAGAAATGGCAACACTTTACAATAAGGGTTAATAGTTAACTAGTTAGCATAAGCTAATAATGAACTGCACTTATACAGATTTTTTTTAAAATCTTTGTTAATGTTAGTTTTAACATTTACTAATACTTTATCGAAATCTTGTTAACATTTCTTGTTAACACAATGCACTGTGAACTAACATGAGCAAACTATGAAAATCTTTATTTTTATTAACAAAGATTACAAAGATACAGTAACAAATGTATTTCTCATGGCTAGTTCATGTTAGTCAACATTCACTAATGTTAACTAATGAACCTTGTTGTAAAGTGTTAACAAAGAATGTACATTGTTTTGGGTGAACTAGAATCCCTCATTTGTCTTTTATTATCCACTTGTTCATCACAGCTGAACTTAAGACTTAACCATATTAATGTCTCTATAGTGTCCTGCTTCCAAGTGTAGATCAGCACCTGGTGATGATTCAGCTTAGTAACCTGTCCATCATATCCAAGCCATCAAGTTAACTATGAACACACAATGCCTCGTGGGAAATGTAGTTTGCATTTCATTCCGGTCTCATGCAGGTGTGTGTAAGGTGCGACTTAGCTTTGCCTAGAGGGGACAGGCAATAATTACTCTTGCATAACTTCACTAGATGTCTGACAGCTTGTCTTTCATTTTCTTTCTCTGTTTTGTAAAAGACATTTAGTGTGAGAGTTGGCGTGTGAAAAAAAACATGATGTTTCAGTTCATAAAAACAGTTCCAAAAAAGAGTTTCTCAACCTCAGGAACAAGAGTATCATTATTACTCAGACCCTGTCAGTGTAACTAGTTTTGGCATTAATAGGGAGCAGAGAAGCGGTTGTTGACAACCATGATGTACAAATGATAACACTAATGTACCTCCAGCCCTACAGTTATTGTCTTTGAAGACCATACATTAAAATAAGCATGACCCATTTTACTGCTCTTCGTATTATTTATATGATCTTTATGAAACAAATGCATTTCCTGAATCTTATCTAAGCCTATATATTATATATGTAGACCTCTGATGCAAAAGCCTCTAAAAGCTACCTCTGTCAAAAATGAGATAGTAATATTTAGTGAATACTCTCCGCACATAGTATACGTACATCAAATACTTTCACTTCAAACTCACTAAATCCCTCCTCCAGCCTATTCAGAAATGCCGGTTGGGTAGAAACCTTTAGCCTGATAAAAATGTTAATAAACAAAATCGGTAACACTTTATTTTACGGTGTCCATGATACAGAGTAATAACTTAATTAATAACATAGTAGTAGACGTTGTAATAACATGTAACAAAATGTAATGAAGCTATGGAACAGCCTGTACTTACAGATTGTAATTACACACATCGTGGCCCTCTATCAGAATCCTCTATCAGAAATAAGAGTTTTGAGAAGATTGGAGAAACTTAATTTTTCACCCCCCGAAAAAAAACGTAAGGGGTAACACTGTCATTTTTTTTTCTGGTCAAAATTTTGAGTTTCAATATCTCAGCTCTGGAAGGGTCTACAGCCTCAATTTTTGCACCCAGGTCCATGTCTCGTGGCCCTCTATCAGAATCCAGAGTTTTGAGAAGATTGGAGAAACTTAATTTTTCACCCCCCGAAAAAAAACTTAAGGGGTAACACTGTCATTTTTTTTTCTGGTCAAAATTTTGAGTTTCAATATCTCAGCTCTGGAAGGGTCTACAGCCTCAATTGTTGCACCCAGGTCCATGTCTCGTGGCCCTCTATCATAATCCAGAGTTTTGAGAAGATTGGAGAAACTTAATTTTTCACCCCCCGAAAAAAAACGTAAGGGGTAACACTGTCATTTTTTTTTCTGGTCAAAATTTTGAGTTTCAATATCTCAGCTCTGGAAGGGTCTAAAGCCTCAATTTTTGCACCCAGGTCCATGTCTCGTGGCCCTCTATCCGAATCCAGAGTTTTGAGAAGATTGGAGAAACTTAATTTTTCACCCCCCGAAAAAAAACGTAAGGGGTAACACTGTCATTTTTTTTTGAGTTTCAATATCTCAGCTCTGGAAGGGTCTACAGCCTCAATTTTTGCACCCAGGTCCATGTCTCGTGGCCCTCTATCAGAATCCAGAGTTTTGAGAAGATTGGAGAAACTTAATTTATCACCCCCCGAAAAAAACGTAAGGGGTAACACTGTCATTTTTTTTCCTGGTCAAAATTTTGAGTTTCAATATCTCAGCTCTGGAAGGGTCTACAGCCTCAATTTTTGCACCCAGGTCCATGTCTCGTGGCCCTCTATCAGAATCCAGAGTTTTGAGAAGATTGGAGAAACTTAATTTTTCACCCCCCGAAAAAAAACGTAAGGGGTAACACTGTCATTTTTTTTTCTGGTCAAAATTTTGAGTTTCAATATCTCAGCTCTGGAAGGGTCTACAGCCTCAATTGTTGCACCCAGGTCCATGTCTCGTGGCCCTCTATCAGAATCCAGAGTTTTGAGAAGATTGGAGAAACTTAATTTTTCACCCCCCGAAAAAAAACGTAAGGGGTAACACTGTCATTTTTTTTTCTGGTCAAAATTTTGAGTTTCAATATCTCAGCTCTGGAAGGGTCTAAAGCCTCAATTTTTGCACCCAGGTCCATGTCTCGTGGCCCTCTATCCGAATCCAGAGTTTTGAGAAGATTGGAGAAACTTAATTTTTCACCCCCCGAAAAAAAACGTAAGGGGTAACACTGTCATTTTTTTTTGAGTTTCAATATCTCAGCTCTGGAAGGGTCTACAGCCTCAATTTTTGCACCCAGGTCCATGTCTCGTGGCCCTCTATCAGAATCCAGAGTTTTGAGAAGATTGGAGAAACTTAATTTTTCACCCCCCGAAAAAAAACGTAAGGGGTAACACTGTCATTTTTTTTTCCTGGTCAAAATTTTGAGTTTCAATATCTCAGCTCTGGAAGGGTCTACAGCCTCAATTTTTGCACCCAGGTCCATGTCTCGTGGCCCTCTATCAGAATCCAGAGTTTTGAGAAGATTGGAGAAACTTAATTTATCACCCCCCGAAAAAAACGTAAGGGGTAACACTGTCATTTTTTTTCCTGGTCAAAATTTTGAGTTTCAATATCTCAGCTCTGGAAGGGTCTACAGCCTCAATTTTTGCACCCAGGTCCATGTCTCGTGGCCCTCTATCAGAATCCAGAGTTTTGAGAAGATTGGAGAAACTTAATTTTTCACCCCCCCAAAAAAAAAACGTAAGGGGTAACACTGTCATTTTTTTTTTTGGTCAAAATTTTGAGTTTCAATATCTCAGCTCTGGAAGGGTCTAAAGCCTCAATTTTTGCACCCAGGTCCATGTCTCGTGGCCCTCTATCCGAATCCAGAGTTTTGAGAAGATTGGAGAAACTTAATTTTTCACCCCCCGAAAAAAAACGTAAGGGGTAACACTGTCATTTTTTTTTTCTGGTCAATATTTTGAGTTTCAATATCTCAGCTCTGGAAGGGTCTACAGCCTCAATTTTTGCACCCAGGTCCATGTCTCGTGGCCCTCTATCAGAATCCAGAGTTTTGAGAAGATTGGAGAAACTTAATTTTTCACCCCACGAAAAAAAACGTAAGGGGTAACACTGTTATTTTTTTTCTGGTCAAAATTTTGAATTTCAATATCTCAGCTCTGGAATGGTCTACAGCCTCAATTTTTTCCACCCAGGTCCATGTCTCGTGGCCCTCTATCAGAATCCAGAGTTTTGAGAAGATTGGAGAAACTTAATTTATCACCCCCCGAAAAAAACGTAAGGGGTAACACTGTCATTTTTTTTCCTGGTCAAAATTTTGAGTTTCAATATCTCAGCTCTGGAAGGGTCTACAGCCTCAATTTTTGCACCCAGGTCCATGTCTCGTGGCCCTCTATCAGAATCCAGAGTTTTGAGAAGATTGGAGAAACTTAATTTTTCACCCCCCGAAAAAAAACGTAAGGGGTAACACTGTCATTTTTTTTTCTGGTCAAAATTTTGAGTTTCAATATCTCAGCTCTGGAAGGGTCTACACACTCTAAAAAATGCTGGGTTGTTTTAACCCAACGTTGGGTCAAATATGGACAAACCCAAAATGTTGGGTTAAAAATGTAATGTAAAAATTTAACCCAACTGCTGGGTTAGTCCATATTTGACCCAACATTGGGTTAAAACAACCCAGCATTTTTTAGAGTGCAGCCTCAATTGTTGCACCCAGGTCCATGTCTCGTGGCCCTCTATCAGAATCCAGAGTTTTGAGAAGATTGGAGAAACTTAATTTTTCACCCCCCGAAAAAAAACGTAAGGGGTAACACTGTCATTTTTTTTCTGGTCAAAATTTTGAGTTTCAATATCTCAGCTCTGGAAGGGTCTAAAGCCTCAATTTTTGCACCCAGGTCCATGTCTCGTGGCCCTCTATCCGAATCCAGAGTTTTGAGAAGATTGGAGAAACTTAATTTTTCACCCCCCGAAAAAAAACGTAAGGGGTAACACTGTCATTTTTTTTTGAGTTTCAATATCTCAGCTCTGGAAGGGTCTACAGCCTCAATTTTTGCACCCAGGTCCATGTCTCGTGGCCCTCTATCAGAATCCAGAGTTTTGAGAAGATTGGAGAAACTTAATTTTTCACCCCCCGAAAAAAAACGTAAGGGGTAACACTGTCATTTTTTTTTCCTGGTCAAAATTTTGAGTTTCAATATCTCAGCTCTGGAAGGGTCTACAGCCTCAATTTTTGCACCCAGGTCCATGTCTCGTGGCCCTCTATCAGAATCCAGAGTTTTGAGAAGATTGGAGAAACTTAATTTATCACCCCCCGAAAAAAAATGTAAGGGGTAACACTGTCATTTTTTTTCCTGGTCAAAATTTTGAGTTTCAATATCTCAGCTCTGGAAGGGTCTACAGCCTCAATTTTTGCACCCAGGTCCATGTCTCGTGGCCCTCTATCAGAATCCAGAGTTTTGAGAAGATTGGAGAAACTTAATTTTTCACCCCCCGAAAAAAAACGTAAGGGGTAACACTGTCATTTTTTTTTTTTGGTCAAAATTTTGAGTTTCAATATCTCAGCTCTGGAAGGGTCTAAAGCCTCAATTTTTGCACCCAGGTCCATGTCTCGTGGCCCTCTATCCGAATCCAGAGTTTTGAGAAGATTGGAGAAACTTAATTTTTCACCCCCCGAAAAAAAACGTAAGGGGTAACACTGTCATTTTTTTTTTGAGTTTCAATATCTCAGCTCTGGAAGGGTCTACAGCCTCAATTTTTGCACCCAGGTCCATGTCTCGTGGCCCTCTATCAGAATCCAGAGTTTTGAGAAGATTGGAGAAACTTAATTTTTCACCCCCCGAAAAAAAACGTAAGGGGTAACACTGTCATTTTTTTTCCTGGTCAAAATTTTGAGTTTCAATATCTCAGCTCTGGAAGGGTCTACAGCCTCAATTTTTGCACCCAGGTCCATGTCTCGTGGCCCTCTATCAGAATCCAGAGTTTTGAGAAGATTGGAGAAACTTAATTTTTCAACCCCCGAAAAAAACGTAAGGGGTAACACTGTCATTTTTTTTCTGGTCAAAATTTTGAGTTTCAATATCTCAGTTCTGGAAGGGTCTACAGCCTCAATTTTTGCACCCAGGTCCATGTCTCGTGGCCCTCTATCAGAATCCAGAGTTTTGAGAAGATTGGAGAAACTTAATTTTTCACCCCCCGAAAAAAAACGTAAGGGGTAACACTGTCATTTTTTTTTCTGGTCAAAATTTTGAGTTTCAATATCTCAGCTCTGGAAGGGTCTAAAGCCTCAATTTTTGCACCCAGGTCCATGTCTCGTGGCCCTCTACCAGAATCCAGAGTTTTGAGAAGATTGGAGAAACTTAATTTTTCACCTCCCGAAAAAAAAACGTAAGGGGTAACACTGTCATTTTTTTTTTTGGTCAAAATTTTGAGTTTCAATATCTCAGCTCTGGAAGGGTCTACAGCCTCAATTTTTGCACCCAGGTCCATGTCTCGTGGCCCTCTATCAGAATCCAGAGTTTTGAGAAGATTGGAGAAACTTAATTTTTCACCCCCCGAAAAAAAACGTAAGGGGTAACACTGTCATTTTTTTTTCTGGTCAAAATTTTGAGTTTCAATATCTCAGCTCTGGAAGGGTCTACAGCCTCAATTTTTGCACCCAGGTCCATGTCTCGTGGCCCTTTATCAGAATCCAGAGTTTTGAGAAGATTGGAGAAACTTAATTTTTCACCCCCCGAAAAAAAAACGTAAGGGGTAACACTGTCATTTTTTTTTTCCTGTCAATATTTTGAGTTTCAATATCTCAGCTCTGGAAGGGTCTACAGCCTCAATTTTTGCACCCAGGTCCATGTCTCGTGGCCCTCTATCAGAATCCAGAGTTTTGAGAAGATTGGAGAAACTTAATTTTTCACCCCCCCGGAAAAAAACGTAAGGGGTAACACTGTCATTTTTTTTTCTGGTCAAAATTTTGAGTTTCAATTTCTCAGCTCTGGAAGGGTCTACAGCCTCAATTTTTGCACCCAGGTCCATGTCTCGTGGCCCTCTATCAGAATCCAGAGTTTTGAGAAGATTGGAGAAACTTAATTTTTCACCCCCCGAAAAAAAACGTAAGGGGTAACACTGTCATTTTTTTTCCTGGTCAAAATTTTGAGTTTCAATATCTCAGCTCTGGAAGGGTCTACAGCCTCAATTTTTGCACCCAGGTCCATGTCTCATGGCCCTCTATCAGAATCCAGAGTTTTGAGAAGATTGGAGAAACTTAATTTTTCACCCCCCGAAAAAAAACGTAAGGGGTAACACTGTCATTTTTTTTTTTTGGTCAAAATTTTGAGTTTCAATATCTCAGCTCTGGAAGGGTCTAAAGCCTCAAATTTTGCACCCAGGTCCATGTCTCGTGGCCCTCTATCCGAATCCAGAGTTTTGAGAAGATTGGAGAAACTTAATTTTTCACCCCCCGAAAAAAAACGTAAGGGGTAACACTGTCATTTTTTTTGAGTTTCAATATCTAAGCTCTGGAAGGGTCTACAGCCTCAATTTTTGCACCCAGGTCCATGTCTCGTGGCCCTCTATCAGAATCCAGAGTTTTGAGAAGATTGGAGAAACTTAATTTTTCAACCCACGAAAAAAAACGTAAGGGGTAACACTGTCATTTTTTTTTCTGGTCAAAATTTTGAGTTTCAATATCTCAGCTCTGGAAGGGTCTACAGCCTCAATTTTTGCACCCAGGTCCATGTCTCGTGGCCCTCTATCAGAATCCGGAGTTTTGAGAAGATTGGAGAAACTTAATTTTTCACCCCACGAAAAAAAAAACGTAAGGGGTAACACTGTCATTTTTTTTTCTGGTCAAAATTTTGAGTTTCAATATCTCAGCTCTGGAAGGGTCTAGAGCCTCAATTTTTGCACCCAGGTCCATGTCTCGTGGCCCTCTATCAGAATCCAGAGTTTTGAGAAGATTGGAGAAACTTAATTTTTCACTCCCCGAAAAATAACGTAAGGGGTAACACTGTCATTTTTTTTTCTGGTCAAAAATTTGAGTTTCAATATCTCAGCTCTGGAAGGGTCTACAGCCTCAATTTTTGCACCCAGGTCCATGTCTCGTGGCCCTCTAATAGAATCCAGAGTTTTGAGAAGATTGGAGAAACATTATTTTTCACCCCCCGAAAAAAAAAAACGTAAGGGGTAACACTGTCATTTTTTTTCTGGTCAAAATTTTGAGTTTCAATATCTCAGCTCTGGAAGGGTCTACAGCCTCAATTTTTGCACCCAGGTCCATGTCTCGTGGCCCTCTATCAGAATCCAGAGTTTTGAGAAGATTGGAGAAACTTAATTTTTCACCCCCCGAAAAAAAACGTAAGGGGTAACACTGTCATTTTTTTTTTCTGGTCAAAATTTTGAGTTTCAATATCTCAGCTCTGGAAGGGTCTACAGCCTCAATTTTTGCACCCAGGTCCATGTCTCGTGGCCCTCTATCAGAATCCAGAGTTTTGAGAAGATTGGAGAAACTTAATTTTTCACCCCCCGAAAAAAAACGTAAGGGGTAACACTGTCATTTTTTTTCCTGGTCAAAATTTTGAGTTTCAATATCTCAGCTCTGGAAGGGTCTACAGCCTCAATTTTTGCACCCAGGTCCATGTCTCGTGGCCCTCTATCAGAATCCAGAGTTTTGAGAAGATTGGAGAAACTTAATTTTTCACCCCCCGAAAAAAAACGTAAGGGGTAACACTGTCATTTTTTTTTCTGGTCAAAATTTTGAGTTTCAATATCTCAGCTCTGGAAGGGTCTACAGCCTCAATTTTTGCACCCAGGTCCATGTCTCGTGGCCCTCTATCAGAATCCAGAGTTTTGAGAAGATTGGAGAAACTTAATTTTTCACCCCCCGAAAAATAACGTAAGGGGTAACACTGTCATTTTTTTTTTCTGGTCAAAATTTTGAGTTTCAATATCTCAGCTCTGGAAGGGTCTACAGCCTCAATTTTTGCACCCAGGTCCATGTCTCGTGGCCCTCTATCAGAATCCAGAGTTTTGAGAAGATTGGAGAAACTTAATTTTTCACCCCCCGAAAAAAAACGTAAGGGGTAACACTGTCATTTTTTTTCCTGGTCAAAATTTTGAGTTTCAATATCTCAGCTCTGGAAGGGTCTACAGCCTCAATTTTTGCACCCAGGTCCATGTCTCGTGGCCCTCTATCAGAATCCAGAGTTTTGAGAAGATTGGAGAAACTTAATTTTTCACCCCCCGAAAAAGAACGTAAGGGGTAACACTGTCATTTTTTTTTTCTGGTCAAAATTTTGAGTTTCAATATCTCAGCTCTGGAAGGGTCTACAGCCTAAATTTTTGCACCCAGGTCCATATCTCGTGGCCCTCAATCAGAATCCAGAGTTTTGAGAAGATTGGAGAAACTTAATTTTTCACCCCCCGAAAAAAAACGTAAGGGGTAACACTGTCATTTTTTTTTTCTGGTCAAAACTTTAAGTTTCAATATCTCAGCTCTGGAAGGCTCTAGAGCCTCAATTTTTGCACCCAGGTCCATGTCTCGTGGCCCTCTATCAGAATCCAGAGTTTTGAGAAGATTGGGGAAACTTAATTTTTTGCCAAAAAAATAAAAAAACATAAGGGGTAACACTGTCGTTTTTTTTTTCTGGACAAAATTTTGAGTTTCAACATCTCAGCTCTGGAAGGGTCTAGAGCCTCCATTTTTGCACTCAGGTCTAAGTGTCGTGGCCCTCTATCAGAATCCAGAGTTTTGAGAAGATTGGAGAAACTTAATTTTTCACCCCCCGAAAAAAAATGTAAGGGGTAACACTGTCATTTTTTTTTTCTGGTCAAAACTTTAAGTTTCAATATCTCAGCTCTGGAAGGGTCTAGAGCCTCAATTTTTGCACCCAGGTCCGTGTCTCGTGGCCCTCTATCAGAATCCAGAGTTTTGAGAAGATTGGAGAAACTTAATTTTTCACCCCCCGAAAAAAAATGTAAGGGGTAACACTGTCATTTTTTTTTTCTGGTCAAAACTTTAAGTTTCAATATCTCAGCTCTGGAAGGGTCTAGAGCCTCATTTTTTGCACCCAGGTCCATGTCTCGTGGCCCTCTATCAGAATCCAGAGTTTTGAGAAGATTGGAGAAACTTAATTTTTCACCCCCCGAAAAAAAATGTAAGGGGTAACACTGTCATTTTTTTTTCTGGTCAAAACTTTAAGTTTCAATATCTCAGCTCTGGAAGGGTCTAGAGCCTCAATTTTTGCACCCAGGTCCATGTCTCGTGGCCCTCTATCAGAATCCAGAGTTTTGAGAAGATTGGAGAAACTTAATTTTTCACCCCCCGAAAAAAAATGTAAGGGGTAACACTGTCATTTTTTTTTCTGGTCAAAACTTTAAGTTTCAATATCTCAGCTCTGGAAGGGTCTAGAGCCTCAATTTTTGCACCCAGGTCCATGTCTCGTGGCCCTCTATCAGAATCCAGAGTTTTGAGAAGATTGGGGAAACTTAATTTTTTGCCAAAAAAATAAAAAAACATAAGGGGTAACACTGTCGTTTTTTTTTCTGGACAAAATTTTGAGTTTCAACATCTCAGCTCTGGAAGGGTCTAGAGCCTCCATTTTTGCACTCAGGTCTAAGTGTCGTGGCCCTCTATCAGAATCCAGAGTTTTGAGAAGATTGGAGAAACTTAATTTTTCACCCCCCGAAAAAAAATGTAAGGGGTAACACTGTCATTTTTTTTTCTGGTCAAAACTTTAAGTTTCAATATCTCAGCTCTGGAATGGTCTAGAGCCTCAATTTTTGCACCCAGGTCCATGTCTCATGGCCCTCTATCATAATCCAGAGTTTTGAGAAGATTGGAGAAACTTAATTTTTCACCCCCCGAAAAAAAAATGTAAGGGGTAACACTGTCATTTTTTTTTCTGGTCAAAACTTTGAGTTTCAATATCTCAGCTCTGGAAGGGTCTAGAGCCTCAATTTTTGCACCCAGGTCCGTGTCTAGTGGCCCTCTATCAGAATCCAGAGTTTTGAGAAGATTGGAGAAACTTAATTTTTCACCCCCCGAAAAAAAATGTAAGGGGTAACACTGTCATTTTTTTTTTTCTGGTCAAAACTTTAAGTTTCAATATCTCAGCTCTGGAAGGGTCTAGAGCCTCAATTTTTGCACCCAGGTCCATGTCTCGTGGCCCTCTATCAGAATCCAGAGTTTTGAGAAGATTGGAGAAACTTAATTTTTCACCCCCCGCAAAAAAATGTAAGGGGTAACACTGTCATTTTTTTTTCTGGTCAAAACTTTAAGTTTCAATATCTCAGCTCTGGAAGGGTCTAGAGCCTCAATTTTTGCACCCAGGTCCATGTCTCGTGGCCCTCTATCAGAATCCAGAGTTTTGAGAAGATTGGAGAAACTTAATTTTTCACCCCCCGAAAAAAAATGTAAGGGGTAACACTGTCATTTTTTTTTCTGGTCAAAACTTTAAGTTTCAATATCTCAGCTCTGGAAGGGTCTAGAGCCTCAATTTTTGCACCCAGGTCCATGTCTCGTGGCCCTCTATCAGAATCCAGAAATTTGAGAAGATTGGAGAAACTTAATTTTTCACCCCCCGAAAAAAAATGTAAGGGGTAACACTGTCATTTTTTTTTCTGGTCAAAACTTTAAGTTTCAATATCTCAGCTCTGGAAGGGTCTAGAGCCTCAATTTTTGCACCCAGGTCCATGTCTCGTGGCCCTCTATCAGAATCCAGAGTTTTGAGAAGATTGGAGAAACTTAATTTTTCACCCCCCGAAAAAAAATGTAAGGGGTAACACTGTCATTTTTTTTTTCTGGTCAAAATTTTGAGTTTCAATATCTCAGCTCTGGAAGGGTCTAGAGCCTCAATTTTTGCACCCAGGTCCATGTCTCGTGGCCCTCTATCATAATCCAGAGTTTTGAGAAGATTGGAGAAACTTAATTTTTCACCCCCCGAAAAAAAATGTAAGGGGTAACACTGTCATTTTTTTTTCTGGTCAAAACTTTAAGTTTCAATATCTCAGCTCTGGAAGGGTCTAGAGCCTCAATTTTTGCACCCAGGTCCATGTCTCGTGGCCCTCTATCAGAATCCAGAGTTTTGAGAAGATTGGAGAAACTTAATTTTTCACCCCCCGAAAAAAAATGTAAGGGGTAACACTGTCATTTTTTTTTCTGGTCAAAACTTTAAGTTTCAATATCTCAGCTCTGGAAGGGTCTAGAGCCTCAATTTTTGCACCCAGGTCCATGTCTCGTGGCCCTCTATCAGAATCCAGAAATTTGAGAAGATTGGAGAAACTTAATTTTTCACCCCCCGAAAAAAAATGTAAGGGGTAACACTGTCATTTTTTTTTCTGGTCAAAACTTTAAGTTTCAATATCTCAGCTCTGGAAGGGTCTAGAGCCTCAATTTTTGCACCCAGGTCCATGTCTCGTGGCCCTCTATCAGAATCCAGAGTTTTGAGAAGATTGGAGAAACTTAATTTTTCACCCCCCGAAAAAAAATGTAAGGGGTAACACTGTCATTTTTTTTTTCTGGTCAAAATTTTGAGTTTCAATATCTCAGCTCTGGAAGGGTCTAGAGCCTCAATTTTTGCACCCAGGTCCATGTCTCGTGGCCCTCTATCATAATCCAGAGTTTTGAGAAGATTGGAGAAACTTAATTTTTCACCCCCCGAAAAAAAATGTAAGGGGTAACACTGTCATTTTTTTTTTCTGGTCAAAACTTTGAGTTTCAATATCTCAGCTCTGGAAGGGTCTAGAGCCTCAATTTTTGCACCCAGGTCCGTGTCTCGTGGCCCTCTATCAGAATCCAGAGTTTTGAGAAGATTGGAGAAACTTAATTTTTCACCCCCCGAAAAAAAATGTAAGGGGTAACACTGTCATTTTTTTTTCTGGTCAAAACTTTAAGTTTCAATATCTCAGCTCTGGAAGGGTCTAGAGCCTCAATTTTTGCACCCAGGTCCATGTCTCGTGGCCCTCTATCAGAATCCAGAGTTTTGAGAAGATTGGAGAAACTTAATTTTTCACCCCCCGAAAAAAAATGTAAGGGGTAACACTGTCATTTTTTTTTTTCTGGTCAAAACTTTAAGTTTCAATATCTCAGCTCTGGAAGGGTCTAGAGCCTCAATTTTTGCACCCAGGTCCATGTCTTGTGGCCCTCTATCAGAATCCAGAGTTTTGAGAAGATTGGAGAAACTTAATTTTTCACCCCCCGAAAAAAAATGTAAGGGGTAACACTGTCATTTTTTTTCTGGTCAAAACTTTAAGTTTCAATATCTCAGCTCTGGAAGGGTCTAGAGCCTCAATTTTTGCACCCAGGTCCATGTCTCGTGGCCCTCTATCAGAATCCAGAGTTTTGAGAAGATTGGAGAAACTTAATTTTTCACCCCCCGAAAAAAAATGTAAGGGGTAACACTGTCATTTTTTTTTCTGGTCAAAACTTTAAGTTTCAATATCTCAGCTCTGGAAGGGTCTAGAGCCTCAATTTTTGCACCCAGGTCCATGTCTCGTGGCCCTCTATCAGAATCCAGAGTTTTGAGAAGATTGGGGAAACTTAATTTTTTGCCAAAAAAATAAAAAAACATAAGGGGTAACACTGTCGTTTTTTTTCTGGACAAAATTTTGAGTTTCAACATCTCAGCTCTGGAAGGGTCTAGAGCCTCCATTTTTGCACTCAGGTCTAAGTGTCGTGGCCCTCTATCAGAATCCAGAGTTTTGAGAAGATTGGAGAAACTTAATTTTTCACCCCCCGAAAAAAAATGTAAGGGGTAACACTGTCATTTTTTTTTCTGGTCAAAACTTTAAGTTTCAATATCTCAGCTCTGGAAGGGTCTAGAGCCTCAATTTTTGCACCCAGGTCCGTGTCTCGTGGCCCTCTATCAGAATCCAGAGTTTTGAGAAGATTGGAGAAACTTAATTTTTCACCCCCCGAAAAAAATGTAAGGGGTAACACTGTCATTTTTTTTTCTGGTCAAAACTTTAAGTTTCAATATCTCAGCTCTGGAAGGGTCTAGAGCCTCAATTTTTGCACCCAGGTCCATGTCTCGTGGCCCTCTATCAGAATCCAGAGTTTTGAGAAGATTGGAGAAACTTAATTTTTCACCCCCCGAAAAAAAATGTAAGGGGTAACACTGTCATTTTTTTTTCTGGTCAAAACTTTAAGTTTCAATATCTCAGCTCTGGAAGGGTCTAGAGCCTCAATTTTTGCACCCAGGTCCGTGTCTCGTGGCCCTCTATCAGAATCCAGAGTTTTGAGAAGATTGGAGAAACTTAATTTTTCACCCCCCGAAAAAAAATGTAAGGGGTAACACTGTCATTTTTTTTTCTGGTCAAAACTTTAAGTTTCAATATCTCAGCTCTGGAAGGGTCTAGAGCCTCAATTTTTGCACCCAGGTCCATGTCTCGTGGCCCTCTATCAGAATCCAGAGTTTTGAGAAGGTTGGAGAAACTTAATTTTTCACCCCCCCGAAAAAAAAATGTAAGGGGTAACACTGTCATTTTTTTTTCTGGTCAAAACTTTAAGTTTCAATATCTCAGCTCTGGAAGGGTCTAGAGCCTCAATTTTTGCACCCAGGTCCATGTCTCGTGGCCCTCTATCAGAATCCAGAGTTTTGAGAAGATTGGGGAAACTTAATTTTTTGCCAAAAAAATAAAAAAACATAAGGGGTAACACTGTCGTTTTTTTTTCTGGACAAAATTTTGAGTTTCAACATCTCAGCTCTGGAAGGGTCTAGAGCCTCCATTTTTTACTCAGGTCTAAGTGTCGTGGCCCTCTATCAGAATCCAGAGTTTTGAGAAGATTGGAGAAACTTAATTTTTCACCCCCCGAAAAAAAATGTAAGGGGTAACACTGTCATTTTTTTTTTCTGGTCAAAACTTTAAGTTTCAATATCTCAGCTCTGGAATGGTCTAGAGCCTCAATTTTTGCACCCAGGTCCATGTCTCATGGCCCTCTATCATAATCCAGAGTTTTGAGAAGATTGGAGAAACTTAATTTTTCACCCCCCGAAAAAAAATGTAAGGGGTAACACTGTCATTTTTTTTTCTGGTCAAAACTTTAAGTTTCAATATCTCAGCTCTGGAAGGGTCTAGAGCCTCAATTTTTGCACCCAGGTCCATGTCTCGTGGCCCTCTATCAGAATCCAGAAATTTGAGAAGATTGGAGAAACTTAATTTTTCACCCCCCGAAAAAAAATGTAAGGGGTAACACTGTCATTTTTTTTTCTGGTCAAAACTTTAAGTTTCAATATCTCAGCTCTGGAAGGGTCTAGAGCCTCAATTTTTGCACCCAGGTCCATGTCTCGTGGCCCTCTATCAGAATCCAGAGTTTTGAGAAGATTGGAGAAACTTAATTTTTCACCCCCCGAAAAAAAATGTAAGGGGTAACACTGTCATTTTTTTTTTCTGGTCAAAATTTTGAGTTTCAATATCTCAGCTCTGGAAGGGTCTAGAGCCTCAATTTTTGCACCCAGGTCCATGTCTCGTGGCCCTCTATCATAATCCAGAGTTTTGAGAAGATTGGAGAAACTTAATTTTTCACCCCCCGAAAAAAAATGTAAGGGGTAACACTGTCATTTTTTTTTTCTGGTCAAAACTTTGAGTTTCAATATCTCAGCTCTGGAAGGGTCTAGAGCCTCAATTTTTGCACCCAGGTCCGTGTCTCGTGGCCCTCTATCAGAATCCAGAGTTTTGAGAAGATTGGAGAAACTTAATTTTTCACCCCCCGAAAAAAAATGTAAGGGGTAACACTGTCATTTTTTTTCTGGTCAAAACTTTAAGTTTCAATATCTCAGCTCTGGAAGGGTCTAGAGCCTCAATTTTTGCACCCAGGTCCATGTCTCGTGGCCCTCTATCAGAATCCAGAGTTTTGAGAAGATTGGTGAAAATTAATTTTTCACCCCCCGAAAAAAAATGTAAGGGGTAACACTGTCATTTTTTTTTTCTGGTCAAAACTTTAAGTTTCAATATCTCAGCTCTGGAAGGGTCTAGAGCCTCAATTTTTGCACCCAGGTCCATGTCTCGTGGCCCTCTATCATAATCCAGAGTTTTAAGAAGATTGGAGAAACTTAATTTTTCACCCCCCGAAAAAAAATGTAAGGGGTAACACTGTCATTTTTTTTTTTCTGGTCAAAACTTTAAGTTTCAATATCTCAGCTCTGGAAGGGTCTAGAGCCTCAATTTTTGCACCCAGGTCCATGTCTCGTGGCCCTCTATCAGAATCCAGAGTTTTGAGAAGATTGGAGAAACTTAATTTTTCACCCCCCGAAAAAAAATGTAAGGGGTAACACTGTCATTTTTTTTTCTGGTCAAAACTTTAAGTTTCAATATCTCAGCTCTGGAAGGGTCTAGAGCCTCAATTTTTGCACCCAGGTCCATGTCTCGTGGCCCTCTATCAGAATCCAGAGTTTTGAGAAGATTGGGGAAACTTAATTTTTTGCCAAAAAAATAAAAAAACATAAGGGGTAACACTGTCGTTTTTTTTTTCTGGACAAAATTTTGAGTTTCAACATCTCAGCTCTGGAAGGGTCTAGAGCCTCCATTTTTGCACTCAGGTCTAAGTGTCGTGGCCCTCTATCAGAATCCAGAGTTTTGAGAAGATTGGAGAAACTTAATTTTTCACCCCCCGAAAAAAAATGTAAGGGGTAACACTGTCATTTTTTTTTTCTGGTCAAAACTTTAAATTTCAATATCTCAGCTCTGGAAGGGTCTAGAGCCTCAATTTTTGCACCCAGGTCCATGTCTCGTGGCCCTCTATCAGAATCCAGAGTTTTGAGAAGATTGGAGAAACTTAATTTTTCACCCCCCGAAAAAAAATGTAAGGGGTAACACTGTCATTTTTTTTTCTGGTCAAAACTTTAAGTTTCAATATCTCAGCTCTGGAAGGGTCTAGAGCCTCAATTTTTGCACCCAGGTCCATGTCTCGTGGCCCTCTATCAGAATCCAGAGTTTTGAGAAGATTGGAGAAACTTAATTTTTCACCCCCCGAAAAAAAATGTAAGGGGTAACACTGTCATTTTTTTTTCTGGTCAAAACTTTAAGTTTCAATATCTCAGCTCTGGAAGGGTCTAGAGCCTCAATTTTTGCACCCAGGTCCATGGCTCGTGGCCCTCTATCAGAATCCAGAGTTTTGAGAAGATTGGGGAAACTTAATTTTTTGCCAAAAAAATAAAAAAACATAAGGGGTAACACTGTCGTTTTTTTTTCTGGACAAAATTTTGAGTTTCAACATCTCAGCTCTGGAAGGGTCTAGAGCCTCCATTTTTGCACTCAGGTCTAAGTGTCGTGGCCCTCTATCAGAATCCAGAGTTTTGAGAAGATTGGAGAAACTTAATTTTTCACCCCCCGAAAAAAAATGTAAGGGGTAACACTGTCATTTTTTTTTCTGGTCAAAACTTTAAGTTTCAATATCTCAGCTCTGGAAGGGTCTAGAGCCTCAATTTTTGCACCCAGGTCCATGTCTCATGGCCCTCTATCATAATCCAGAGTTTTGAGAAGATTGGAGAAACTTAATTTTTTACCCCCCGAAAAAAAATGTAAGGGGTAACACTGTCATTTTTTTTTCTGGTCAAAACTTTGAGTTTCAATATCTCAGCTCTGGAAGGGTCTAGAGCCTCAATTTTTGCACCCAGGTCCGTGTCTCGTGGCCCTCTATCAGAATCCAGAGTTTTGAGAAGATTGGAGAAACTTAATTTTTCACCCCCCGAAAAAAAATGTAAGGGGTAACACTGTCATTTTTTTTCTGGTCAAAACTTTAAGTTTCAATATCTCAGCTCTGGAAGGGTCTAGAGCCTCAATTTTTGCACCCAGGTCCATGTCTCGTGGCCCTCTATCAGAATCCAGAGTTTTGAGAAGATTGGAGAAACTTACTTTTTCACCCCCCGAAAAAAAATGTAAGGGGTAACACTGTCATTTTTTTTTCTGGTCAAAACTTTAAGTTTCAATATCTCAGCTCTGGAAGGGTCTAGAGCCTCAATTTTTGCACCCAGGTCCATGTCTCGTGGCCCTCTATCAGAATCCAGAGTTTTGAGAAGATTGGAGAAACTTAATTTTTCACCCCCCGAAAAAAAAACGTAAGGGGTAACACTGTCATTTTTTTTTTCTGGTCAAAATTTTGAGTTTCAATATCTCAGCTCTGGAAGGGTCTACAGCCTCAATTTTTGCACCCAGGTCCATGTCTCGTGGCCCTCTATCAGAATCCAGAGTTTTGAGAAGATTGGAGAAACTTAATTTTTCACCCCCCGAAAAAAAAAACGTAAGGGGTAACACTGTCATTTTTTTTCCTGGTCAAAATTTTGAGTTTCAATATCTCAGCTCTGGAAGGGTCTACAGCCTCAATTTTTGCACCCAGGTCCATGTCTCGTGGCCCTCTATCAGAATCCAGAGTTTTGAGAAGATTGGAGAAACTTAATTTTTCACCCCCCGAAAAAAAACGTAAGGGGTAACACTGTCATTTTTTTTTCTGGTCAAAATTTTGAGTTTCAATATCTCAGCTCTGGAAGGGTCTACAGCCTCAATTTTTGCACCCAGGTCCATGTCTCGTGGCCCTCTATCAGAATCCAGAGTTTTGAGAAGATTGGAGAAACTTAATTTTTCACCCCCCGAAAAAAAACGTAAGGGGTAACACTGTCATTTTTTTTTCTGGTCAAAATTTTGAGTTTCAATATCTTAGCTCTGGAAGGGTCTACAGCCTCAATTTTTGCACCCAGGTCCATGTCTCGTGGCCCTCTATCAGAATCCAGAGTTTTGAGAAGATTGGAGAAACTTAATTTTTCAACCCACGAAAAAAAACATAAGGGGTAACACTGTCATTTTTTTTTTCTGGTCAAAATTTTGAGTTTCAATATCTCAGCTCTGGAAGGGTCTACAGCCTCAATTTTTGCACCCAGGTCCATGTCTCGTGGCCCTCTATCAGAATCCAGAGTTTTGAGAAGATTGGAGAAACTTAATTTTTCACCCCCCGAAAAATAACGTAAGGGGTAACACTGTAATTTTTTTTTTCTGGTCAAAATTTTGAGTTTCAATATCTCAGCTCTGGAAGGGTCTACAGCCTCAATTTTTGCACCCAGGTCCATGTCTCGTGGCCCTCTATCAGAATCCAGAGTTTTGAGAAGATTGGAGAAACTTAATTTTTCACCCCCCGAAAAAGAACGTAAGGGGTAACACTGTCATTTTTTTTTCTGGTCAAAATTTTGAGTTTCAATATCTCAGCTCTGGAAGGGTCTACAGCCTAAATTTTTGCACCCAGGTCCATATCTCGTGGCCCTCAATCAGAATCCAGAGTTTTGAGAAGATTGGAGAAACTTAATTTTTCACCCCCCGAAAAAAAACGTAAGGGGTAACACTGTCATTTTTTTTTTCTGGTCAAAACTTTAAGTTTCAATATCTCAGCTCTGGAAGGCTCTAGAGCCTCAATTTTTGCACCCAGGTCCATGTCTCGTGGCCCTCTATCAGAATCCAGAGTTTTGAGAAGATTGGAGAAACGTAATTTTTCACCCCCGAAAAAAAATGTAAGGGGTAACACTGTCATTTTTTTTTTCTGGTCAAAACTTTAAGTTTCAATATATCAGCTCTGGAAGGGTCTAGAGCCTCAATTTTTGCACCCAGGTCCATGTCTCGTGGCCCTCTATCAGAATCCAGAGTTTTGAGAAGATTGGAGAAACTTAATTTTTCACCCCCCGAAAAAAAAACGTAAGGGGTAACACTGTCATTTTTTTTCTGGTCAAAACTTTAAGTTTCAATATCTCAGCTCTGGAAGGCTCTAGAGCCTCAATTTTTGCACCCAGGTCCATGTCTCGTGGCCCTCTATCAGAATCCAGAGTTTTGAGAAGATTGGAGAAACTTAATTTTTCACCCCCCGAAAAAAAATGTAAGGGGTAACACTGTCATTTTTTTTTCTGGTCAAAACTTTAAGTTTCAATATCTCAGCTCTGGAAGGGTCTAGAGCCTCAATTTTTGCACCCAGGTCCATGTCTCGTGGCCCTCTATCATAATCCAGAGTTTTGAGAAGATTGGAGAAACTTAATTTTTCACCCCCCGAAAAAAAATGTAAGGGGTAACACTGTCATTTTTTTTTTCTGGTCAAAACTTTGAGTTTCAATATCTCAGCTCTGGAAGGGTCTAGAGCCTCAATTTTTGCACCCAGGTCCGTGTCTCGTGGCCCTCTATCAGAATCCAGAGTTTTGAGAAGATTGGAGAAACTTAATTTTTCACCCCCCGAAAAAAAATGTAAGGGGTAACACTGTCATTTTTTTTTCTGGTCAAAACTTTAAGTTTCAATATCTCAGCTCTGGAAGGGTCTAGAGCCTCAATTTTTGCACCCAGGTCCATGTCTCGTGGCCCTCTATCAGAATCCAGAGTTTTGAGAAGATTGGAGAAACTTAATTTTTCACCCCCCGAAAAAAAATGTAAGGGGTAACACTGTCATTTTTTTTTTCTGGTCAAAACTTTAAGTTTCAATATCTCAGCTCTGGAAGGGTCTAGAGCCTCAATTTTTGCACCCAGGTCCATGTCTCGTGGCCCTCTATCAGAATCCAGAGTTTTGAGAAGATTGGAGAAACTTAATTTTTCACCCCCCGAAAAAAAATGTAAGGGGTAACACTGTCATTTTTTTTTCTGGTCAAAACTTTAAGTTTCAATATCTCAGCTCTGGAAGGGTCTAGAGCCTCAATTTTTGCACCCAGGTCCATGTCTCGTGGCCCTCTATCAGAATCCAGAGTTTTGAGAAGATTGGGGAAACTTAATTTTTTGCCAAAAAAAAAAAAAACATAAGGGGTAACACTGTCGTTTTTTTTTCTGGACAAAATTTTGAGTTTCAACATCTCAGCTCTGGAAGGGTCTAGAGCCTCCATTTTTGCACTCAGGTCTAAGTGTCGTGGCCCTCTATCAGAATCCAGAGTTTTGAGAAGATTGGAGAAACTTAATTTTTCACCCCCCGAAAAAAAATGTAAGGGGTAACACTGTCATTTTTTTTTCTGGTCAAAACTTTAAGTTTCAATATCTCAGCTCTGGAAGGGTCTAGAGCCTCAATTTTTGCACCCAGGTCCGTGTCTCGTGGCCCTCTATCAGAATCCAGAGTTTTGAGAAGATTGGAGAAACTTAATTTTTCACCCCCCGAAAAAAAATGTAAGGGGTAACACTGTCATTTTTTTTCTGGTCAAAACTTTAAGTTTCAATATCTCAGCTCTGGAAGGGTCTAGAGCCTCAATTTTTGCACCCAGGTCCATGTCTCGTGGCCCTCTATCAGAATCCAGAGTTTTGAGAAGATTGGAGAAACTTAATTTTTCACCCCCCGAAAAAAAATGTAAGGGGTAACACTGTCATTTTTTTTTTCTGGTCAAAACTTTAAGTTTCAATATCTCAGCTCTGGAAGGGTCTAGAGCCTCAATTTTTGCACCCAGGTCCATGTCTCGTGGCCCTCTATCAGAATCCAGAGTTTTGAGAAGATTGGAGAAACTTAATTTTTCACCCCCCGAAAAAAAATGTAAGGGGTAACACTGTCATTTTTTTTTCTGGTCAAAACTTTAAGTTTCAATATCTCAGCTCTGGAAGGGTCTAGAGCCTCAATTTTTGCACCCAGGTCCATGTCTCGTGGCCCTCTATCAGAATCCAGAGTTTTGAGAAGATTGGGGAAACTTAATTTTTTGCCAAAAAAATAAAAAAACATAAGGGGTAACACTGTCGTTTTTTTTTTCTAGACAAAATTTTGAGTTTCAACATCTCAGCTCTGGAAGGGTCTAGAGCCTCCATTTTTGCACTCAGGTCTAAGTGTCGTGGCCCTCTATCAGAATCCAGAGTTTTGAGAAGATAGGATAAACTTAATTTTTCACCCCCCGAAAAAAAATGTAAGGGGTAACACTGTCATTTTTTTTTCTGGTCAAAACTTTAAGTTTCAATATCTCAGCTCTGGAAGGGTCTAGAGCCTCAATTTTTGCACCCAGGTCCATGTCTTGTGGCCCTCTATCAGAATCCAGAGTTTTGAGAAGATTGGGGAAACTTAATTTTTTGCCAAAAAAATAAAAAAACATAAGGGGTAACACTGTCGTTTTTTTTTTCTGGACAAAATTTTGAGTTTCAACATCTCAGCTCTGGAAGGGTCTAGAGCCTCCATTTTTGCACTCAGGTCTAAGTGTCGTGGCCCTCTATCAGAATCCAGAGTTTTGAGAAGATTGGAGAAACTTAATTTTTCACCCCCCGAAAAAAAAATGTAAGGGGTAACACTGTCATTTTTTTTTCTGGTCAAAACTTTAAGTTTCAATATCTCAGCTCTGGAAGGGTCTAGAGCCTCAATTTTTGCACCCAGGTCCGTGTCTCGTGGCCCTCTATCAGAATCCAGAGTTTTGAGAAGATTGGAGAAACTTAATTTTTCACCCCCCGAAAAAAAACGTAAGGGGTAACACTGTCATTTTTTTTTCTGGTCAAAACTTTAAGTTTCAATATCTCAGCTCTGGAAGGGTCTACAGCCTCAATTTTTGCACCCAGGTCCATGTCTCGTGGCCCTCTATCAGAATCTAGAGTTTTGAGAAGATTGGAAAAACTTAATTTTTCACCCCCCGAAAAAAAATGTAAGGGGTAACACTGTCATTTTTTTTCTGGTCAAAACTTTAAGTTTCAATATCTTAGCTCTGGAAGGGTCTAGAGCCTCAATTTTTGCACCCAGGTCCATGTCTCGTGGCCCTCTATCATAATCCAGAGTTTTGAGAAGATTGGAGAAACTTAATTTTTCACCCCCCGAAAAAAAAATGTAAGGGGTAACACTGTCATTTTTTTTTCTGGTCAAAACTTTAAGTTTCAATATCTCAGCTCTGGAAGGGTCTAGAGCCTCAATTTTTGCACCCAGGTCCATGTCTCGTGGCCCTCTATCAGAATCCAGAAATTTGAGAAGATTGGAGAAACTTAATTTTTCACCCCCCGAAAAAAAATGTAAGGGGTAACACTGTCATTTTTTTTTCTGGTCAAAACTTTAAGTTTCAATATCTCAGCTCTGGAAGGGTCTAGAGCCTCAATTTTTGCACCCAGGTCCATGTCTCGTGGCCCTCTATCAGAATCCAGAGTTTTGAGAAGATTGGAGAAACTTAATTTTTCACCCCCCGAAAAAAAATGTAAGGGGTAACACTGTCATTTTTTTTTCTGGTCAAAATTTTGAGTTTCAATATCTCAGCTCTGGAAGGGTCTAGAGCCTCAATTTTTGCACCCAGGTCCATGTCTCGTGGCCCTCTATCATAATCCAGAGTTTTGAGAAGATTGGAGAAACTTAATTTTTCCCCCCCCGAAAAAAAATGTAAGGGGTAACACTGTCATTTTTTTTTTCTGGTCAAAACTTTGAGTTTCAATATCTCAGCTCTGGAAGGGTCTAGAGCCTCAATTTTTGCACCCAGGTCCGTGTCTCGTGGCCCTCTATCAGAATCCAGAGTTTTGAGAAGATTGGAGAAACTTAATTTTTCACCCCCCGAAAAAAAATGTAAGGGGTAACACTGTCATTTTTTTTCTGGTCAAAACTTTAAGTTTCAATATCTCAGCTCTGGAAGGGTCTAGAGCCTCAATTTTTGCACCCAGGTCCATGTCTCGTGGCCCTCTATCAGAATCCAGAGTTTTGAGAAGATTGGAGAAACTTAATTTTTCACCCCCCGAAAAAAAATGTAAGGGGTAACACTGTCATTTTTTTTTTCTGGTCAAAACTTTAAGTTTCAATATCTCAGCTCTGGAAGGGTCTAGAGCCTCAATTTTTGCACCCAGGTCCATGTCTCGTGGCCCTCTATCAGAATCCAGAGTTTTGAGAAGATTGGAGAAACTTAATTTTTCACCCCCCGAAAAAAAATGTAAGGGGTAACACTGTCATTTTTTTTCTGGTCAAAACTTTAAGTTTCAATATCTCAGCTCTGGAAGGGTCTAGAGCCTCAATTTTTGCACCCAGGTCCATGTCTCGTGGCCCTCTATCAGAATCCAGAGTTTTGAGAAGATTGGAGAAACTTAATTTTTCACCCCCCGAAAAAAAATGTAAGGGGTAACTGTCATTTTTTTTCTGGTCAAAACTTTAAGTTTCAATATCTCAGCTCTGGAAGGGTCTAGAGCCTCAATTTTTGCACCCAGGTCCATGTCTCGTGGCCCTCTATGAGAATCCAGAGTTTTGAGAAGATTGGGGAAACTTAATTTTTTGCCAAAAAAATAAAAAAACATAAGGGGTAACACTGTCGTTTTTTTTTTCTGGACAAAATTTTGAGTTTCAACATCTCAGCTCTGGAAGGGTCTAGAGCCTCCATTTTTGCACTCAGGTCTAAGTGTCGTGGCCCTCTATCAGAATCCAGAGTTTTGAGAAGATTGGAGAAACTTAATTTTTCACCCCCCGAAAAAAAATGTAAGGGGTAACACTGTCATTTTTTTTTCTGGTCAAAACTTTAAGTTTCAATATCTTAGCTCTGGAAGGGTCTAGAGCCTCAATTTTTGCACCCAGGTCCATGTCTCGTGGCCCTCTATCATAATCCAGAGTTTTGAGAAGATTGGAGAAACTTAATTTTTCACCCCCCGAAAAAAAAATGTAAGGGGTAACACTGTCATTTTTTTTTCTGGTCAAAACTTTAAGTTTCAATATCTCAGCTCTGGAAGGGTCTAGAGCCTCAATTTTTGCACCCAGGTCCATGTCTCGTGGCCCTCTATCAGAATCCAGAAATTTGAGAAGATTGGAGAAACTTAATTTTTCACCCCCCGAAAAAAAATGTAAGGGGTAACACTGTCATTTTTTTTTCTGGTCAAAACTTTAAGTTTCAATATCTCAGCTCTGGAAGGGTCTAGAGCCTCAATTTTTGCACCCAGGTCCATGTCTCGTGGCCCTCTATCAGAATCCAGAGTTTTGAGAAGATTGGAGAAACTTAATTTTTCACCCCCCGAAAAAAAAATGTAAGGGGTAACACTGTCATTTTTTTTTCTGGTCAAAATTTTGAGTTTCAATATCTCAGCTCTGGAAGGGTCTAGAGCCTCAATTTTTGCACCCAGGTCCATGTCTCGTGGCCCTCTATCATAATCCAGAGTTTTGAGAAGATTGGAGAAACTTAATTTTCCCCCCCCCGAAAAAAAATGTAAGGGGTAACACTGTCATTTTTTTTTTCTGGTCAAAACTTTGAGTTTCAATATCTCAGCTCTGGAAGGGTCTAGAGCCTCAATTTTTGCACCCAGGTCCGTGTCTCGTGGCCCTCTATCAGAATCCAGAGTTTTGAGAAGATTGGAGAAACTTAATTTTTCACCCCCCGAAAAAAAATGTAAGGGGTAACACTGTCATTTTTTTTCTGGTCAAAACTTTAAGTTTCAATATCTCAGCTCTGGAAGGGTCTAGAGCCTCAATTTTTGCACCCAGGTCCATGTCTCGTGGCCCTCTATCAGAATCCAGAGTTTTGAGAAGATTGGAGAAACTTAATTTTTCACCCCCCGAAAAAAAATGTAAGGGGTAACACTGTCATTTTTTTTTTCTGGTCAAAACTTTAAGTTTCAATATCTCAGCTCTGGAAGGGTCTAGAGCCTCAATTTTTGCACCCAGGTCCATGTCTCGTGGCCCTCTATCAGAATCCAGAGTTTTGAGAAGATTGGAGAAACTTAATTTTTCACCCCCCGAAAAAAAATGTAAGGGGTAACACTGTCATTTTTTTTCTGGTCAAAACTTTAAGTTTCAATATCTCAGCTCTGGAAGGGTCTAGAGCCTCAATTTTTGCACCCAGGTCCATGTCTCGTGGCCCTCTATCAGAATCCAGAGTTTTGAGAAGATTGGAGAAACTTAATTTTTCACCCCCCGAAAAAAAATGTAAGGGGTAACTGTCATTTTTTTTCTGGTCAAAACTTTAAGTTTCAATATCTCAGCTCTGGAAGGGTCTAGAGCCTCAATTTTTGCACCCAGGTCCATGTCTCGTGGCCCTCTATGAGAATCCAGAGTTTTGAGAAGATTGGGGAAACTTAATTTTTTGCCAAAAAAATAAAAAAACATAAGGGGTAACACTGTCATTTTTTTTTTCTGGACAAAATTTTGAGTTTCAACATCTCAGCTCTGGAAGGGTCTAGAGCCTCCATTTTTGCACTCAGGTCTAAGTGTCGTGGCCCTCTATCAGAATCCAGAGTTTTGAGAAGATTGGAGAAACTTAATTTTTCACCCCCCGAAAAAAAATGTAAGGGGTAACACTGTCATTTTTTTTTCTGGTCAAAACTTTAAGTTTCAATATCTCAGCTCTGGAAGGGTCTAGAGCCTCAATTTTTGCACCCAGGTCCATGTCTCGTGGCCCTCTATCAGAATCCAGAGTTTTGAGAAGATTGGAGAAACTTAATTTTTCACCCCCCGAAAAAAAATGTAAGGGGTAACACTGTCATTTTTTTTTCTGGTCAAAACTTTAAGTTTCAATATCTCAGCTCTGGAAGGGTCTAGAGCCTCAATTTTTGCACCCAGGTCCATGTCTCGTGGCCCTCTATCATAATCCAGAGTTTTGAGAAGATTGGAGAAACTTAATTTTTCACCCCCCGAAAAAAAATGTAAGGGGTAACACTGTCATTTTTTTTTCTGGTCAAAACTTTGAGTTTCAATATCTCAGCTCTGGAAGGGTCTAGAGCCTCAATTTTTGCACCCAGGTCCGTGTCTCGTGGCCCTCTATCAGAATCCAGAGTTTTGAGAAGATTGGAGAAACTTAATTTTTCACCCCCCGAAAAAAAATGTAAGGGGTAACACTGTCATTTTTTTTTCTGGTCAAAACTTTAAGTTTCAATATCTCAGCTCTGGAAGGGTCTAGAGCCTCAATTTTTGCACCCAGGTCCATGTCTCGTGGCCCTCTATCAGAATCCAGAGTTTTGAGAAGATTGGAGAAACTTAATTTTTCACCCCCCGAAAAAAAATGTAAGGGGTAACACTGTCATTTTTTTTTTCTGGTCAAAACTTTAAGTTTCAATATCTCAGCTCTGGAAGGGTCTAGAGCCTCAATTTTTGCACCCAGGTCCATGTCTCGTGGCCCTCTATCAGAATCCAGAGTTTTGAGAAGATTGGAGAAACTTAATTTTTCACCCCCCGAAAAAAAATGTAAGGGGTAACACTGTCATTTTTTTTTTTTTGGTCAAAACTTTAAGTTTCAATATCTCAGCTCTGGAAGGGTCTAGAGCCTCAATTTTTGCACCCAGGTCCATGTCTCGTGGCCCTCTATCAGAATCCAGAGTTTTGAGAAGATTGGAGAAACTTAATTTTTCACCCCCCGAAAAAAAATGTAAGGGGTAACACTGTCATTTTTTTTCTGGTCAAAACTTTAAGTTTCAATATCTCAGCTCTGGAAGGGTCTAGAGCCTCAATTTTTGCACCCAGGTCCATGTCTTGTGGCCCTCTATCAGAATCCAGAGTTTTGAGAAGATTGGGGAAACTTAATTTTTTGCCAAAAAAATAAAAAAACATAAGGGGTAACACTGTCGTTTTTTTTTCTGGACAAAATTTTGAGTTTCAACATCTCAGCTCTGGAAGGGTCTAGAGCCTCCATTTTTGCACCCAGGTCCATGTCTCGTGGCCCTCTATCAGAATCCAGAGTTTTGAGAAGATTGGAGAAACTTAATTTTTCACCCCCCGAAAAAAAATGTAAGGGGTAACACTGTCATTTTTTTTTCTGGTCAAAACTTTAAGTTTCAATATCTCAGCTCTGGAAGGGTCTAGAGCCTCAATTTTTGCACCCAGGTCCATGTCTCGTGGCCCTCTATCAGAATCCAGAGTTTTGAGAAGATTGGAGAAACTTAATTTTTCACCCCCCGAAAAAAAATGTAAGGGGTAACACTGTCATTTTTTTTTCTGGTCAAAACTTTAAGTTTCATTATCTCAGCTCTGGAAGGGTCTAGAGCCTCAATTTTTGCACCCAGGTCCATGTCTCGTGGCCCTCTATCAGAATCCAGAGTTTTGAGAAGATTGGAGAAACTTAATTTTTCACCCCCCGAAAAAAAATGTAAGGGGTAACACTGTCATTTTTTTTTCTGGTCAAAACTTTAAGTTTCAATATCTCAGCTCTGGAAGGGTCTAGAGCCTCATTTTTGCACCCAGGTCCATGTCTTGTGGCCCTCTATCAGAATCCAGAGTTTTGAGAAGATTGGGGAAACTTAATTTTTTGCCAAAAAAATAAAAAAACATAAGGGGTAACACTGTCGTTTTTTTTTTCTGGACAAAATTTTGAGTTTCAACATCTCAGCTCTGGAAGGGTCTAGAGCCTCCATTTTTGCACTCAGGTCTAAGTGTCGTGGCCCTCTATCAGAATCTAGAGTTTTGAGAAGATTGGAAAAACTTAATTTTTCACCCCCCGAAAAAAAATGTAAGGGGTAACACTGTCATTTTTTTTCTGGTCAAAACTTTAAGTTTCAATATCTCAGCTCTGGAAGGGTCTAGAGCCTCAATTTTTGCACCCAGGTCCATGTCTCGTGGCCCTCTATCATAATCCAGAGTTTTGAGAAGATTGGAGAAACTTAATTTTTCACCCCCCGAAAAAAAAATGTAAGGGGTAACACTGTCATTTTTTTTTCTGGTCAAAACTTTAAGTTTCAATATCTCAGCTCTGGAAGGGTCTAGAGCCTCAATTTTTGCACCCAGGTCCATGTCTCGTGGCCCTCTATCAGAATCCAGAAATTTGAGAAGATTGGAGAAACTTAATTTTTCACCCCCCGAAAAAAAATGTAAGGGGTAACACTGTCATTTTTTTTTCTGGTCAAAACTTTAAGTTTCAATATCTCAGCTCTGGAAGGGTCTAGAGCCTCAATTTTTGCACCCAGGTCCATGTCTCGTGGCCCTCTATCAGAATCCAGAGTTTTGAGAAGATTGGAGAAACTTAATTTTTCACTCCCCGAAAAAAAATGTAAGGGGTAACACTGTCATTTTTTTTTCTGGTCAAAATTTTGAGTTTCAATATCTCAGCTCTGGAAGGGTCTAGAGCCTCAATTTTTGCACCCAGGTCCATGTCTCGTGGCCCTCTATCATAATCCAGAGTTTTGAGAAGATTGGAGAAACTTAATTTTTCACCCCCCGAAAAAAAATGTAAGGGGTAACACTGTCATTTTTTTTTTCTGGTCAAAAATTTGAGTTTCAATATCTCAGCTCTGGAAGGGTCTAGAGCCTCAATTTTTGCACCCAGGTCCATGTCTCGTGGCCCTCTATCAGAATCCAGAGTTTTGAGAAGATTGGAGAAACTTAATTTTTCACCCCCCGAAAAAAAATGTAAGGGGTAACACTGTCATTTTTTTTTTCTGGTCAAAACTTTAAGTTTCAATATCTCAGCTCTGGAAGGGTCTAGAGCCTCAATTTTTGCACCCAGGTCCATGTCTCGTGGCCCTCTATCAGAATCCAGAGTTTTGAGAAGATTGGAGAAACTTAATTTTTCACCCCCCGAAAAAAAACGTAAGGGGTAACACTGTCATTTTTTTTTTCTGGTCAAAATTTTGAGTTTCAATATCTCAGCTCTGGAAGGGTCTACAGCCTCAATTTTTGCACCCAGGTCCATGTCTCGTGGCCCTCTATCAGAATCCAGAGTTTTGAGAAGATTGGAGAAACTTAATTTTTCACCCCCCGAAAAAAAAAACGTAAGGGGTAACACTGTCATTTTTTTTCCTGGTCAAAATTTTGAGTTTCAATATCTCAGCTCTGGAAGGGTCTACAGCCTCAATTTTTGCACCCAGGTCCATGTCTCGTGGCCCTCTATCAGAATCCAGAGTTTTGAGAAGATTGGAGAAACTTAATTTTTCACCCCCCGAAAAAAAACGTAAGGGGTAACACTGTCTTTTTTTTTTCTGGTCAAAATTTTGAGTTTCAATATCTCAGCTCTGGAAGGGTCTACAGCCTCAATTTTTGCACCCAGGTCCATGTCTCGTGGCCCTCTATCAGAATCCAGAGTTTTGAGAAGATTGGAGAAACTTAATTTTTCACCCCCCGAAAAAAAACGTAAGGGGTAACACTGTCATTTTTTTTCTGGTCAAAACTTTAAGTTTCAATATCTCAGCTCTGGAAGGCTCTAGAGCCTCAATTTTTGCACCCAGGTCCATGTCTCGTGGCCCTCTATCAGAATCCAGAGTTTTGAGAAGATTGGAGAAACTTAATTTTTCACCCCCCGAAAAAAAATGTAAGGGGTAACACTGTCATTTTTTTTTCTGGTCAAAACTTTAAGTTTCAATATCTCAGCTCTGGAAGGGTCTAGAGCCTCAATTTTTGCACCCAGGTCCATGTCTCGTGGCCCTCTATCAGAATCCAGAGTTTTGAGAAGATTGGAGAAACTTAATTTTTCACCCCCCGAAAAAAAATGTAAGGGGTAACACTGTCATTTTTTTTTCTGGTCAAAACTTTAAGTTTCAATATCTCAGCTCTGGAAGGGTCTAGAGCCTCAATTTTTGCACCCAGGTCCATGTCTCGTGGCCCTCTATCATAATCCAGAGTTTTGAGAAGATTGGAGAAACTTAATTTTTCACCCCCCGAAAAAAAATGTAAGGGGTAACACTGTCATTTTTTTTTTCTGGTCAAAACTTTGAGTTTCAATATCTCAGCTCTGGAAGGGTCTAGAGCCTCAATTTTTGCACCCAGGTCCATGTCTCGTGGCCCTCTATCAGAATCCAGAAATTTGAGAAGATTGGAGAAACTTAATTTTTCACCCCCCGAAAAAAAATGTAAGGGGTAACACTGTCATTTTTTTTTTCTGGTCAAAACTTTGAGTTTCAATATCTCAGCTCTGGAAGGGTCTAGAGCCTCAATTTTTGCACCCAGGTCCGTGTCTCGTGGCCCTCTATCAGAATCCAGAGTTTTGAGAAGATTGGAGAAACTTAATTTTTCACCCCCCGAAAAAAAATGTAAGGGGTAACACTGTCATTTTTTTTCTGGTCAAAACTTTAAGTTTCAATATCTCAGCTCTGGAAGGGTCTAGAGCCTCAATTTTTGCACCCAGGTTCATGTCTCGTGGCCCTCTATCAGAATCCAGAGTTTTGAGAAGATTGGAGAAACTTAATTTTTCACCCCCCGAAAAAAAATGTAAGGGGTAACACTGTCATTTTTTTTTTCTGGTCAAAACTTTAAGTTTCAATATCTCAGCTCTGGAAGGGTCTAGAGCCTCAATTTTTGCACCCAAGTCCATGTCTCGTGGCCCTCTATCAGAATCCAGAGTTTTGAGAAGATTGGAGAAACTTAATTTTTCACCCCCCGAAAAAAAATGTAAGGGGTAACACTGTCATTTTTTTTCTGGTCAAAACTTTAAGTTTCAATATCTCAGCTCTGGAAGGGTCTAGAGCCTCAATTTTTGCACCCAGGTCCATGTCTCGTGGCCCTCTATCAGAATCCAGAGTTTTGAGAAGATTGGAGAAACTTAATTTTTCACCCCCCGAAAAAAAATGTAAGGGGTAACACTGTCATTTTTTTTCTGGTCAAAACTTTAAGTTTCAATATCTCAGCTCTGGAAGGGTCTAGAGCCTCAATTTTTGCACCCAGGTCCATGTCTCGTGGCCCTCTATGAGAATCCAGAGTTTTGAGAAGATTGGGGAAACTTAATTTTTTGCCAAAAAAATAAAAAAACATAAGGGGTAACACTGTCGTTTTTTTTTCTGGACAAAATTTTGAGTTTCAACATCTCAGCTCTGGAAGGGTCTAGAGCCTCCATTTTTGCACTCAGGTCTAAGTGTCGTGGCCCTCTATCAGAATCCAGAGTTTTGAGAAGATTGGAGAAACTTAATTTTTCACCCCCCCAAAAAAAATGTAAGGGGTAACACTGTCATTTTTTTTTCTGGTCAAAACTTTAAGTTTCAATATCTCAGCTCTGGAAGGGTCTAGAGCCTCAATTTTTGCACCCAGGTCCATGTCTCGTGGCCCTCTATCAGAATCCAGAGTTTTGAGAAGATTGGAGAAACTTAATTTTTCACCCCCCGAAAAAAAATGTAAGGGGTAACACTGTCATTTTTTTTTCTGGTCAAAACTTTAAGTTTCAATATCTCAGCTCTGGAAGGGTCTAGAGCCTCAATTTTTGCACCCAGGTCCATGTCTCGTGGCCCTCTATCATAATCCAGAGTTTTGAGAAGATTGGAGAAACTTAATTTTTCACCCCCCGAAAAAAAATGTAAGGGGTAACACTGTCATTTTTTTTTCTGGTCAAAACTTTGAGTTTCAATATCTCAGCTCTGGAAGGGTCTAGAGCCTCAATTTTTGCACCCAGGTCCGTGTCTCGTGGCCCTCTATCAGAATCCAGAGTTTTGAGAAGATTGGAGAAACTTATTTTTTCACCCCCGAAAAAAAATGTAAGGGGTAACACTGTCATTTTTTTTTCTGGTCAAAACTTTAAGTTTCAATATCTCAGCTCTGGAAGGGTCTAGAGCCTCAATTTTTGCACCCAGGTCCATGTCTCGTGGCCCTCTATCAGAATCCAGAGTTTTGAGAAGATTGGAGAAACTTAATTTTTCACCCCCCGAAAAAAAATGTAAGGGGTAACACTGTCATTTTTTTTTTTTTGGTCAAAACTTTAAGTTTCAATATCTCAGCTCTGGAAGGGTCTAGAGCCTCAATTTTTGCACCCAGGTCCATGTCTCGTGGCCCTCTATCAGAATCCAGAGTTTTGAGAAGATTGGAGAAACTTAATTTTTCACCCCCCGAAAAAAAATGTAAGGGGTAACACTGTCATTTTTTTTCTGGTCAAAACTTTAAGTTTCAATATCTCAGCTCTGGAAGGGTCTAAAGCCTCAATTTTTGCACCCAGGTCCATGTCTTGTGGCCCTCTATCAGAATCCAGAGTTTTGAGAAGATTGGGGAAACTTAATTTTTTGCCAAAAAAATAAAAAAACATAAGGGGTAACACTGTCGTTTTTTTTTTCTGGACAAAATTTTGAGTTTCAACATCTCAGCTCTGGAAGGGTCTAGAGCCTCCATTTTTGCACCCAGGTCCATGTCTCGTGGCCCTCTATCAGAATCCAGAGTTTTGAGAAGATTGGAGAAACTTAATTTTTCACCCCCCGAAAAAAAATGTAAGGGGTAACACTGTCATTTTTTTTTCTGGTCAAAACTTTAAGTTTCAATATCTCAGCTCTGGAAGGGTCTAGAGCCTCAATTTTTGCACCCAGGTCCATGTCTCGTGGCCCTCTATCAGAATCCAGAGTTTTGAGAAGATTGGAGAAACTTAATTTTTCACCCCCCGAAAAAAAATGTAAGGGGTAACACTGTCATTTTTTTTTCTGGTCAAAACTTTAAGTTTCAATATCTCAGCTCTGGAAGGGTCTAGAGCCTCAATTTTTGCACCCAGGTCCATGTCTCGTGGCCCTCTATCAGAATCCAGAGTTTTGAGAAGATTGGAGAAACTTAATTTTTCACCCCCCGAAAAAAAATGTAAGGGGTAACACTGTCATTTTTTTTTCTGGTCAAAACTTTAAGTTTCAATATCTCAGCTCTGGAAGGGTCTAGAGCCTCAATTTTTGCACCCAGGTCCATGTCTTGTGGCCCTCTATCAGAATCCAGAGTTTTGAGAAGATTGGGGAAACTTAATTTTTTGCCAAAAAAATAAAAAAACATAAGGGGTAACACTGTCGTTTTTTTTTTCTGGACAAAATTTTGAGTTTCAACATCTCAGCTCTGGAAGGGTCTAGAGCCTCCATTTTTGCACTCAGGTCTAAGTGTCGTGGCCCTCTATCAGAATCTAGAGTTTTGAGAAGATTGGAAAAACTTAATTTTTCACCCCCCGAAAAAAAATGTAAGGGGTAACACTGTCATTTTTTTTCTGGTCAAAACTTTAAGTTTCAATATCTCAGCTCTGGAAGGGTCTAGAGCCTCAATTTTTGCACCCAGGTCCATGTCTCGTGGCCCTCTATCATAATCCAGAGTTTTGAGAAGATTGGAGAAACTTAATTTTTCACCCCCCGAAAAAAAAATGTAAGGGGTAACACTGTCATTTTTTTTTCTGGTCAAAACTTTAAGTTTCAATATCTCAGCTCTGGAAGGGTCTAGAGCCTCAATTTTTGCACCCAGGTCCATGTCTCGTGGCCCTCTATCAGAATCCAGAAATTTGAGAAGATTGGAGAAACTTAATTTTTCACCCCCCGAAAAAAAATGTAAGGGGTAACACTGTCATTTTTTTTTCTGGTCAAAACTTTAAGTTTCAATATCTCAGCTCTGGAAGGGTCTAGAGCCTCAATTTTTGCACCCAGGTCCATGTCTCGTGGCCCTCTATCAGAATCCAGAGTTTTGAGAAGATTGGAGAAACTTAATTTTTCACTCCCCGAAAAAAAATGTAAGGGGTAACACTGTCATTTTTTTTTTCTGGTCAAAATTTTGAGTTTCAATATCTCAGCTCTGGAAGGGTCTAGAGCCTCAATTTTGCACCCAGGTCCATGTCTCGTGGCCCTCTATCATAATCCAGAGTTTTGAGAAGATTGGAGAAACTTAATTTTTCACCCCCCGAAAAAAAATGTAAGGGGTAACACTGTCATTTTTTTTTTTCTGGTCAAAACTTTGAGTTTCAATATCTCAGCTCTGGAAGGGTCTAGAGCCTCAATTTTTGCACCCAGGTCCATGTCTCGTGGCCCTCTATCAGAATCCAGAGTTTTGAGAAGATTGGAGAAACTTAATTTTTCACCGCCCGAAAAAAAATGTAAGGGGTAACACTGTCAATTTTTTTTTCTGGTCAAAACTTTAAGTTTCAATATCTCAGCTCTGGAAGGGTCTAGAGCCTCAATTTTTGCACCCAGGTCCATGTCTCGTGGCCCTCTATCAGAATCCAGAGTTTTGAGAAGATTGGAGAAACTTAATTTTTCACCCCCCGAAAAAAAACGTAAGGGGTAACACTGTCATTTTTTTTTTCTGGTCAAAATTTTGAGTTTCAATATCTCAGCTCTGGAAGGGTCTACAGCCTCAATTTTTGCACCCAGGTCCATGTCTCGTGGCCCTCTATCAGAATCCAGAGTTTTGAGAAGATTGGAGAAACTTAATTTTTCACCCCCCGAAAAAAAAAACGTAAGGGGTAACACTGTCATTTTTTTTCCTGGTCAAAATTTTGAGTTTCAATATCTCAGCTCTGGAAGGGTCTACAGCCTCAATTTTTGCACCCAGGTCCATGTCTCGTGGCCCTCTATCAGAATCCAGAGTTTTGAGAAGATTGGAGAAACTTAATTTTTCACCCCCCGAAAAAAAACGTAAGGGGTAACACTGTCATTTTTTTTTCTGGTCAAAATTTTGAGTTTCAATATCTCAGCTCTGGAAGGGTCTACAGCCTCAATTTTTGCACCCAGGTCCATGTCTCGTGGCCCTCTATCAGAATCCAGAGTTTTGAGAAGATTGGAGAAACTTAATTTTTCACCCCCCGAAAAAAAACGTAAGGGGTAACACTGTCATTTTTTTTTCTGGTCAAAATTTTGAGTTTCAATATCTTAGCTCTGGAAGGGTCTACAGCCTCAATTTTTGCACCCAGGTCCATGTCTCGTGGCCCTCTATCAGAATCCAGAGTTTTGAGAAGATTGGAGAAACGTAATTTTTCACCCCCGAAAAAAAATGTAAGGGGTAACACTGTCATTTTTTTTTCTGGTCAAAACTTTAAGTTTCAATATATCAGCTCTGGAAGGGTCTAGAGCCTCAATTTTTGCACCCAGGTCCATGTCTCGTGGCCCTCTATCAGAATCCAGAGTTTTGAGAAGATTGGAGAAACTTAATTTTTCACCCCCCGAAAAAAAACGTAAGGGGTAACACTGTCATTTTTTTTCTGGTCAAAACTTTAAGTTTCAATATCTCAATATCTCCGTGTCTCGTGGCCCTCTATCAGAATCCAGAGTTTTGAGGAGATTGGAGAAACTTAATTTTTCACCCCCCGAAAAAAAATGTAAGGGGTAACACTGTCATTTTTTTTTCTGGTCAAAACTTTAAGTTTCAATATCTCAGCTCTGGAAGGGTCTAGAGCCTCAATTTTTGCACCCAGGTCCGTGTCTCGTGGCCCTCTATCAGAATCCAGAGTTTTGAGAAGATTGGAGAAACTTAATTTTTCACCCCCCGAAAAAAAATGTAAGGGGTAACACTGTCATTTTTTTTTCTGGTCAAACCTTTAAGTTTCAATATCTCAGCTCTGGAAGGGTCTAGAGCCTCAATTTTTGCACCCAGGTCCATGTCTCGTGGCCCTCTATCAGAATCCAGAGTTTTGAGAAGATTGGAGAAACTTAATTTTTCACCCCCCGAAAAAAAATGTAAGGGGTAACACTGTCATTTTTTTTTTTCTGGTCAAAACTTTAAGTTTCAATATCTCAGCTCTGGAAGGGTCTAGAGCCTCAATTTTTGCACCCAGGTCCATGTCTCGTGGCCCTCTATCAGAATCCAGAGTTTTGAGAAGATTGGAGAAACTTAATTTTTCACCCCCCGAAAAAAAATGTAAGGGGTAACACTGTCATTTTTTTTTCTGGTCAAAACTTTAAGTTTCAATATCTCAGCTCTGGAAGGGTCTAGAGCCTCAATTTTTGCACCCAGGTCCATGTCTCGTGGCCCTCTATCAGAATCCAGAGTTTTGAGAAGATTGGAGAAACTTAATTTTTCACCCCCCGAAAAAAATGTAAGGGGTAACACTGTCATTTTTTTTTCTGGTCAAAACTTTAAGTTTCAATATCTCAGCTCTGGAAGGGTCTAGAGCCTCAATTTTTGCACCCAGGTCCATGTCTCGTGGCCCTCTATCAGAATCCAGAGTTTTGAGAAGATTGGAGAAACTTAATTTTTCACCCCCCGAAAAAAAATGTAAGGGGTAACACTGTCATTTTTTTTTTCTGGTCAAAACTTTAAGTTTCAATATCTCAGCTCTGGAAGGGTCTAGAGCCTCAATTTTTGCACCCAGGTCCATGTCTCGTGGCCCTCTATCAGAATCCAGAGTTTTGAGAAGATTGGAGAAACTTAATTTTTCACCCCCCGAAAAAAAATGTAAGGGGTAACACTGTCATTTTTTTTTCTGGTCAAAACTTTAAGTTTCAATATCTCAGCTCTGGAAGGGTCTAGAGCCTCAATTTTTGCACCCAGGTCCATGTCTCGTGGCCCTCTATCAGAATCCAGAGTTTTGAGAAGATTGGAGAAACTTAATTTTTCACCCCCCGAAAAAAAATGTAAGGGTTAACACTGTCATTTTTTTTTTCTGGTCAAAACTTTAAGTTTCAATATCTCAGCTCTGGAAGGGTCTAGAGCCTCAATTTTTGCACCCAGGTCCATGTCTCGTGGCCCTCTATCAGAATCCAGAGTTTTGAGAAGATTGGAGAAACTTAATTTTTCACCCCCCGAAAAAAAATGTAAGGGGTAACACTGTCATTTTTTTTTCTGGTCAAAACTTTAAGTTTCAATATCTCAGCTCTGGAAGGGTCTAGAGCCTCAATTTTTGCACCCAGGTCCATGTCTTGTGGCCCTCTATCAGAATCCAGAGTTTTGAGAAGATTGGGGAAACTTAATTTTTTGCCAAAAAAATAAAAAAACATAAGGGGTAACACTGTCGTTTTTTTTTCTGGACAAAATTTTGAGTTTCAATATCTCAGCTCTGGAAGGGTCTAGAGCCTCCATTTTTGCACTCAGGTCTAAGTGTCGTGGCCCTCTATCAGAATCCAGAGTTTTGAGAAGATTGGAGAAACTTAATTTTTCACCCCCCGAAAAAAAAAATGTAAGGGGTAACACTGTCATTTTTTTTTCTGGTCAAAACTTTAAGTTTCAATATCTCAGCTCTGGAAGGGTCTAGAGCCTCAATTTTTGCACCCAGGTCCGTGTCTCGTGGCCCTCTATCAGAATCCAGAGTTTTGAGAAGATTGGAGAAACTTAATTTTTCACCCCCCGAAAAAAAACGTAAGGGGTAACACTGTCATTTTTTTTTTCTGGTCAAAACTTTAAGTTTCAATATCTCAGCTCTGGAAGGGTCTACAGCCTCAATTTTTGCACCCAGTTCCATGTCTCGTGGCCCTCTATCAGAATCTAGAGTTTTGAGAAGATTGGAAAAACTTAATTTTTCACCCCCCGAAAAAAAATGTAAGGGGTAACACTGTCATTTTTTTTCTGGTCAAAACTTTAAGTTTCAATATCTCAGCTCTGGAAGGGTCTAGAGCCTCAATTTTTGCACCCAGGTCCATGTCTCGTGGCCCTCTATCAGAATCCAGAGTTTTGAGAAGATTGGAGAAACTTAATTTTTCACCCCCCGAAAAAAAATGTAAGGGGTAACACTGTCATTTTTTTTTCTGGTCAAAACTTTAAGTTTCAATATCTCAGCTCTGGAAGGGTCTAGAGCCTCAATTTTTGCACCCAGGTCCATGTCTCGTGGCCCTCTATCAGAATCCAGAGTTTTGAGAAGATTGGAGAAACTTAATTTTTCACCCCCCGAAAAAAAATGTAAGGGGTAACACTGTCATTTTTTTTTTCTGGTCAAAACTTTAAGTTTCAATATCTCAGCTCTGGAAGGGTCTAGAGCCTCAATTTTTGCACCCAGGTCCATGTCTCGTGGCCCTCTATCAGAATCCAGAGTTTTGAGAAGATTGGAGAAACTTAATTTTTCACCCCCCGAAAAAAAATGTAAGGGGTAACACTATCATTTTTTTTTCTGGTCAAAACTTTAAGTTTCAATATCTCAGCTCTGGAAGGGTCTAGAGCCTCAATTTTTGCACCCAGGTCCATGTCTCGTGGCCCTCTATCAGAATCCAGAGTTTTGAGAAGATTGGAGAAACTTAATTTTTCACCCCCCGAAAAAAAATGTAAGGGGTAACACTGTCATTTTTTTTTTCTGGTCAAAACTTTAAGTTTCAATATCTCAGCTCTGGAAGGGTCTAGAGCCTCAATTTTTGCACCCAGGTCCATGTCTCGTGGCCCTCTATCAGAATCCAGAGTTTTGAGAAGATTGGAGAAACTTAATTTTTCACCCCCCGAAAAAAAATGTAAGGGGTAACACTGTCATTTTTTTTTCTGGTCAAAACTTTAAGTTTCAATATCTCAGCTCTGGAAGGGTCTAGAGCCTCAATTTTTGCACCCAGGTCCATGTCTTGTGGCCCTCTATCAGAATCCAGAGTTTTGAGAAGATTGGGGAAACTTAATTTTTTGCCAAAAAAATAAAAAAACATAAGGGGTAACACTGTCGTTTTTTTTTCTGGACAAAATTTTGAGTTTCAACATCTCAGCTCTGGAAGGGTCTAGAGCCTCCATTTTTGCACTCAGGTCTAAGTGTCGTGGCCCTCTATCAGAATCCAGAGTTTTGAGAAGATTGGAGAAACTTAATTTTTCACCCCCCGAAAAAAAAAATGTAAGGGGTAACACTGTCATTTTTTTTTCTGGTCAAAACTTTAAGTTTCAATATCTCAGCTCTGGAAGGGTCTAGAGCCTCAATTTTTGCACCCAGGTCCATGTCTCGTGGCCCTCTATCAGAATCCAGAGTTTTGAGAAGATTGGAGAAACTTAATTTTTCACCCCCCGAAAAAAAATGTAAGGGTTAACACTGTCATTTTTTTTTTCTGGTCAAAACTTTAAGTTTCAATATCTCAGCTCTGGAAGGGTCTAGAGCCTCAATTTTTGCACCCAGGTCCATGTCTCGTGGCCCTCTATCAGAATCCAGAGTTTTGAGAAGATTGGAGAAACTTAATTTTTCACCCCCCGAAAAAAAATGTAAGGGGTAACACTGTCATTTTTTTTTCTGGTCAAAACTTTAAGTTTCAATATCTCAGCTCTGGAAGGGTCTAGAGCCTCAATTTTTGCACCCAGGTCCATGTCTTGTGGCCCTCTATCAGAATCCAGAGTTTTGAGAAGATTGGGGAAACTTAATTTTTTGCCAAAAAAATAAAAAAACATAAGGGGTAACACTGTCGTTTTTTTTTTCTGGACAAAATTTTGAGTTTCAATATCTCAGCTCTGGAAGGGTCTAGAGCCTCCATTTTTGCACTCAGGTCTAAGTGTCGTGGCCCTCTATCAGAATCCAGAGTTTTGAGAAGATTGGAGAAACTTAATTTTTCACCCCCCGAAAAAAAAAATGTAAGGGGTAACACTGTCATTTTTTTTTCTGGTCAAAACTTTAAGTTTCAATATCTCAGCTCTGGAAGGGTCTAGAGCCTCAATTTTTGCACCCAGGTCCGTGTCTCGTGGCCCTCTATCAGAATCCAGAGTTTTGAGAAGATTGGAGAAACTTAATTTTTCACCCCCCGAAAAAAAACGTAAGGGGTAACACTGTCATTTTTTTTTTCTGGTCAAAACTTTAAGTTTCAATATCTCAGCTCTGGAAGGGTCTACAGCCTCAATTTTTGCACCCAGTTCCATGTCTCGTGGCCCTCTATCAGAATCTAGAGTTTTGAGAAGATTGGAAAAACTTAATTTTTCACCCCCCGAAAAAAAATGTAAGGGGTAACACTGTCATTTTTTTTCTGGTCAAAACTTTAAGTTTCAATATCTCAGCTCTGGAAGGGTCTAGAGCCTCAATTTTTGCACCCAGGTCCATGTCTCGTGGCCCTCTATCAGAATCCAGAGTTTTGAGAAGATTGGAGAAACTTAATTTTTCACCCCCCGAAAAAAAATGTAAGGGGTAACACTGTCATTTTTTTTTCTGGTCAAAACTTTAAGTTTCAATATCTCAGCTCTGGAAGGGTCTAGAGCCTCAATTTTTGCACCCAGGTCCATGTCTCGTGGCCCTCTATCAGAATCCAGAGTTTTGAGAAGATTGGAGAAACTTAATTTTTCACCCCCCGAAAAAAAATGTAAGGGGTAACACTGTCATTTTTTTTTTCTGGTCAAAACTTTAAGTTTCAATATCTCAGCTCTGGAAGGGTCTAGAGCCTCAATTTTTGCACCCAGGTCCATGTCTCGTGGCCCTCTATCAGAATCCAGAGTTTTGAGAAGATTGGAGAAACTTAATTTTTCACCCCCCGAAAAAAAATGTAAGGGGTAACACTGTCATTTTTTTTTCTGGTCAAAACTTTAAGTTTCAATATCTCAGCTCTGGAAGGGTCTAGAGCCTCAATTTTTGCACCCAGGTCCATGTCTTGTGGCCCTCTATCAGAATCCAGAGTTTTGAGAAGATTGGGGAAACTTAATTTTTTGCCAAAAAAATAAAAAAACATAAGGGGTAACACTGTCGTTTTTTTTTTCTGGACAAAATTTTGAGTTTCAACATCTCAGCTCTGGAAGGGTCTAGAGCCTCCATTTTTGCACTCAGGTCTAAGTGTCGTGGCCCTCTATCAGAATCCAGAGTTTTGAGAAGATTGGAGAAACTTAATTTTTCACCCCCCGAAAAAAAAAATGTAAGGGGTAACACTGTCATTTTTTTTTCTGGTCAAAACTTTAAGTTTCAATATCTCAGCTCTGGAAGGGTCTAGAGCCTCAATTTTTGCACCCAGGTCCGTGTCTCGTGGCCCTCTATCAGAATCCAGAGTTTTGAGAAGATTGGAGAAACTTAATTTTTCACCCCCCGAAAAAAAACGTAAGGGGTAACACTGTCATTTTTTTTCTGGTCAAAACTTTAAGTTTCAATATCTCAGCTCTGGAAGGGTCTAGAGCCTCAATTTTTGCACCCAGGTCCATGTCTCGTGGCCCTCTATTATAATCCAGAGTTTTGAGAAGATTGGAGAAACTTAATTTTTCACCCCCCGAAAAAAAAATGTAAGGGGTAACACTGTCATTTTTTTTTCTGGTCAAAACTTTAAGTTTCAATATCTCAGCTCTGGAAGGGTCTAGAGCCTCAATTTTTGCACCCAGGTCCATGTCTCGTGGCCCTCTATCAGAATCCAGAAATTTGAGAAGATTGGAGAAACTTAATTTTTCACCCCCGAAAAAAAATGTAAGGGGTAACACTGTCATTTTTTTTCTGGTCAAAACTTTAAGTTTCAATATCTCAGCTCTGGAAGGGTCTAGAGCCTCAATTTTTGCACCCAGGTCCATGTCTCGTGGCCCTCTATCAGAATCCAGAGTTTTGAGAAGATTGGAGAAACTTAATTTTTCACCCCCCGGAAAAAAATGTAAGGGGTAACACTGTCATTTTTTTTTCTGGTCAAAACTTTAAGTTTCAATATCTCAGCTCTGGAAGGGTCTAGAGCCTCAATTTTTGCACCCAGGTCCATGTCTCGTGGCCCTCTATCAGAATCCAGAGTTTTGAGAAGATTGGGAAAACTTAATTTTTTGCCAAAAAAAAAAAAAAAAAATAAGGGGTAACACTGTCGGTTTTTTTCTGGACAAAATTTTGAGTTTCAACATCTCAGCTCTGGGAGGGTCTAGAGCCTCCATTTTTGCACTCAGGTCTAAGTGTCGTGGCCCTCTATCAGAATCCAGAGTTTTGAGAAGATTGGAGAAACTTAATTTTTCACCCCCCGAAAAAAAATGTAAGGGGTAACACTGTCATTTTTTTTTCTGGTCAAAACTTTAAGTTTCAATATCTCAGCTCTGGAAGGGTCTAGAGCCTCAATTTTTGCACCCAGGTCCATGTCTCATGGCCCTCTATCATAATCCAGAGTTTTGAGAAGATTGGAGAAACTTAATTTTTCACCCCCCGAAAAAAAATGTAAGGGGTAACACTGTCATTTTTTTTTTCTGGTCAAAACTTTGAGTTTCAATATCTCAGCTCTGGAAGGGTCTAGAGCCTCAATTTTTGCACCCAGGTCCGTGTCTCGTGGCCCTCTATCAGAATCCAGAGTTTTGAGAAGATTGGAGAAACTTAATTTTTCACCCCCCGAAAAAAAATGTAAGGGGTAACACTGTCATTTTTTTTTCTGGTCAAAACTTTAAGTTTCAATATCTCAGCTCTGGAAGGGTCTAGAGCCTCAATTTTTGCACCCAGGTCCATGTCTCGTGGCCCTCTATCAGAATCCAGAGTTTTGAGAAGATTGGAGAAACTTAATTTTTCACCCCCCGAAAAAAAATGTAAGGGGTAACACTGTCATTTTTTTTTTCTGGTCAAAACTTTAAGTTTCAATATCTCAGCTCTGGAAGGGTCTAGAGCCTCAATTTTTGCACCCAGGTCCATGTCTCGTGGCCCTCTATCAGAATCCAGAGTTTTGAGAAGATTGGAGAAACTTAATTTTTCACCCCCCGAAAAAAAATGTAAGGGGTAACACTGTCATTTTTTTTTCTGGTCAAAACTTTAAGTTTCAATATCTCAGCTCTGGAAGGGTCTAGAGCCTCAATTTTTGCACCCAGGTCCATGTCTCGTGGCCCTCTATCAGAATCCAGAGTTTTGAGAAGATTGGAGAAACTTAATTTTTCACCCCCCGAAAAAAAATGTAAGGGGTAACACTGTCATTTTTTTTTTCTGGTCAAAACTTTAAGTTTCAATATCTCAGCTCTGGAAGGGTCTAGAGCCTCAATTTTTGCACCCAGGTCCATGTCTCGTGGCCCTCTATCAGAATCCAGAGTTTTGAGAAGATTGGAGAAACTTAATTTTTCACCCCCCGAAAAAAAATATAAGGGGTAACACTGTCATTTTTTTTTCTGGTCAAAACTTTAAGTTTCAATATCTCAGCTCTGGAAGGGTCTAGAGCCTCAATTTTTGCACCCAGGTCCATGTCTCGTGGCCCTCTATCAGAATCCAGAGTTTTGAGAAGATTGGAGAAACTTAATTTTTCACCCCCCGAAAAAAAATGTAAGGGGTAACACTGTCATTTTTTTTTCTGGTCAAAACTTTAAGTTTCAATATCTCAGCTCTGGAAGGGTCTAGAGCCTCAATTTTTGCACCCAGGTCCATGTCTCGTGGCCCTCTATCAGAATCCAGAGTTTTGAGAAGATTGGAGAAACTTAATTTTTCACCCCCCGAAAAAAAATGTAAGGGGTAACACTGTCATTTTTTTTTCTGGTCAAAACTTTAAGTTTCAATATCTCAGCTCTGGAAGGGTCTAGAGCCTCAATTTTTGCACCCAGGTCCATGTCTTGTGGCCCTCTATCAGAATCCAGAGTTTTGAGAAGATTGGGGAAACTTAATTTTTTGCCAAAAAAATAAAAAAACATAAGGGGTAACACTGTCGTTTTTTTTTCTGGACAAAATTTTGAGTTTCAACATCTCAGCTCTGGAAGGGTCTAGAGCCTCCATTTTTGCACTCAGGTCTAAGTGTCGTGGCCCTCTATCAGAATCCAGAGTTTTGAGAAGATTGGAGAAACTTAATTTTTCACCCCCCGAAAAAAAAAATGTAAGGGGTAACACTGTCATTTTTTTTTCTGGTCAAAACTTTAAGTTTCAATATCTCAGCTCTGGAAGGGTCTAGAGCCTCAATTTTTGCACCCAGGTCCGTGTCTCGTGGCCCTCTATCAGAATCCAGAGTTTTGAGAAGATTGGAGAAACTTAATTTTTCACCCCCCGAAAAAAAACGTAAGGGGTAACACTGTCATTTTTTTTTCTGGTCAAAACTTTAAGTTTCAATATCTCAGCTCTGGAAGGGTCTACAGCCTCAATTTTTGCACCCAGTTCCATGTCTCGTGGCCCTCTATCAGAATCTAGAGTTTTGAGAAGATTGGAAAAACTTAATTTTTCACCCCCCGAAAAAAAATGTAAGGGGTAACACTGTCATTTTTTTTCTGGTCAAAACTTTAAGTTTCAATATCTCAGCTCTGGAAGGGTCTAGAGCCTCAATTTTTGCACCCAGGTCCATGTCTCGTGGCCCTCTATCATAATCCAGAGTTTTGAGAAGATTGGAGAAACTTAATTTTTCACCCCCCGAAAAAAAAATGTAAGGGGTAACACTGTCATTTTTTTTTCTGGTCAAAACTTTAAGTTTCAATATCTCAGCTCTGGAAGGGTCTAGAGCCTCAATTTTTGCACCCAGGTCCATGTCTCGTGGCCCTCTATCAGAATCCAGAAATTTGAGAAGATTGGAGAAACTTAATTTTTCACCCCCCGAAAAAAAATGTAAGGGGTAACACTATCATTTTTTTTCTGGACAAAATTTTGAGTTTCAACATCTCAGCTCTGGAAGGGTCTAGAGCCTCCATTTTTGCACTCAGGTCTAAGTGTCGTGGCCCTCTATCAGAATCCAGAGTTTTGAGAAGATTGGAGAAACTTAATTTTTCACCCCCCGAAAAAAAATGTAAGGGGTAACACTGTCATTTTTTTTTCTGGTCAAAACTTTAAGTTTCAATATCTCAGCTCTGGAAGGGTCTAGAGCCTCAATTTTTGCACCCAGGTCCATGTCTCATGGCCCTCTATCATAATCCAGAGTTTTGAGAAGATTGGAGAAACTTAATTTTTCACCCCCCGAAAAAAAATGTAAGGGGTAACACTGTCATTTTTTTTTTCTGGTCAAAACTTTGAGTTTCAATATCTCAGCTCTGGAAGGGTCTAGAGCCTCAATTTTTGCACCCAGGTCCGTGTCTCGTGGCCCTCTATCAGAATCCAGAGTTTTGAGAAGATTGGAGAAACTTAATTTTTCACCCCCCGAAAAAAAATGTAAGGGGTAACACTGTCATTTTTTTTTCTGGTCAAAACTTTAAGTTTCAATATCTCAGCTCTGGAAGGGTCTAGAGCCTCAATTTTTGCACCCAGGTCCATGTCTCGTGGCCCTCTATCAGAATCCAGAGTTTTGAGAAGATTGGAGAAACTTAATTTTTCACCCCCCGAAAAAAAATGTAAGGGGTAACACTGTCATTTTTTTTTTCTGGTCAAAACTTAAAGTTTCAATATCTCAGCTCTGGAAGGGTCTAGAGCCTCAATTTTTGCACCCAGGTCCATGTCTCGTGGCCCTCTATCAGAATCCAGAGTTTTGAGAAGATTGGAGAAACTTAATTTTTCACCCCCCGAAAAAAAATGTAAGGGGTAACACTGTCATTTTTTTTTTCTGGTCAAAACTTTAAGTTTCAATATCTCAGCTCTGGAAGGGTCTAGAGCCTCAATTTTTGCACCCAGGTCCATGTCTCGTGGCCCTCTATCAGAATCCAGAGTTTTGAGAAGATTGGAGAAACTTAATTTTTCACCCCCCGAAAAAAAATGTAAGGGGTAACACTGTCATTTTTTTTTTCTGGTCAAAACTTTAAGTTTCAATATCTCAGCTCTGGAAGGGTCTAGAGCCTCAATTTTTGCACCCAGGTCCATGTCTTGTGGCCCTCTATCAGAATCCAGAGTTTTGAGAAGATTGGGGAAACTTAATTTTTTGCCAAAAAAATAAAAAAACATAAGGGGTAACACTGTCGTTTTTTTTTCTGGACAAAATTTTGAGTTTCAACATCTCAGCTCTGGAAGGGTCTAGAGCCTCCATTTTTGCACTCAGGTCTAAGTGTCGTGGCCCTCTATCAGAATCCAGAGTTTTGAGAAGATTGGAGAAACTTAATTTTTCACCCCCCGAAAAAAAAAAATGTAAGGGGTAACACTGTCATTTTTTTTTCTGGTCAAAACTTTAAGTTTCAATATCTCAGCTCTGGAAGGGTCTACAGCCTCAATTTTTGCACCCAGGTCCATGTCTCGTGGCCCTCTATCAGAATCCAGAGTTTTGAGAAGATTGGAAAAACTTAATTTTTCACCCCCCGAAAAAAAATGTAAGGGGTAACACTGTCATTTTTTTTCTGGTCAAAACTTTAAGTTTCAATATCTCAGCTCTGGAAGGGTCTAGAGCCTCAATTTTTGCACCCAGGTCCATGTCTCGTGGCCCTCTATCATAATCCAGAGTTTTGAGAAGATTGGAGAAACTTAATTTTTCACCCCCCGAAAAAAAAATGTAAGGGGTAACACTGTCATTTTTTTTCTGGTCAAAACTTTAAGTTTCAATATCTCAGCTCTGGAAGGGTCTAGAGCCTCAATTTTTGCACCCAGGTCCATGTCTCGTGGCCCTCTATCAGAATCCAGAAATTTGAGAAGATTGGAGAAACTTAATTTTTCACCCCCCGAAAAAAAATGTAAGGGGTAACACTGTCATTTTTTTTTCTGGTCAAAACTTTAAGTTTCAATATCTCAGCTCTGGAAGGGTCTAGAGCCTCAATTTTTGCACCCAGGTCCATGTCTCGTGGCCCTCTATCAGAATCCAGAGTTTTGAGAAGATTGGAGAAACTTAATTTTTCACCCCCCGAAAAAAAATGTAAGGGGTAACACTGTCATTTTTTTTTTCTGGTCAAAACTTTAAGTTTCAATATCTCAGCTCTGGAAGGGTCTAGAGCCTCAATTTTTGCACCCAGGTCCATGTCTCGTGGCCCTCTATCATAATCCAGAGTTTTGAGAAGATTGGAGAAACTTAATTTTTCACCCCCCGAAAAAAAAATGTAAGGGGTAACACTGTCATTTTTTTTTCTGGTCAAAACTTTAAGTTTCAATATCTCAGCTCTGGAAGGGTCTAGAGCCTCAATTTTTGCACCCAGGTCCATGTCTCGTGGCCCTCTATCAGAATCCAGAAATTTGAGAAGATTGGAGAAACTTAATTTTTCACCCCCCGAAAAAAAATGTAAGGGGTAACACTGTCATTTTTTTTTCTGGTCAAAACTTTAAGTTTCAATATCTCAGCTCTGGAAGGGTCTAGAGCCTCAATTTTTGCACCCAGGTCCATGTCTCGTGGCCCTCTATCAGAATCCAGAGTTTTGAGAAGATTGGAGAAACTTAATTTTTCACCCCCCAAAAAAAAAAATGTAAGGGGTAACACTGTCATTTTTTTTTCTGGTCAAAATTTTGAGTTTCAATATCTCAGCTCTGGAAGGGTCTAGAGCCTCAATTTTTGCACCCAGGTCCATGTCTCGTGGCCCTCTATCAGAATCCAGAGTTTTGAGAAGATTGGAGAAACTTGATTTTTCACCCCCCGAAAAAAAATGTAAGGGGTAACACTGTCATTTTTTTTTCTGGTCAAAACTTTAAGTTTCAATATCTCAGCTCTGGAAGGGTCTAGAGCCTCAATTTTTGCACCCAGGTCCATGTCTCGTGGCCCTCTATCAGAATCCAGAGTTTTGAGAAGATTGGAGAAACTTAATTTTTCACCCCCCGAAAAAAAATGTAAGGGGTAACACTGTCATTTTTTTTCTGGTCAAAACTTTAAGTTTCAATATCTCAGCTCTGGAAGGGTCTAGAGCCTCAATTTTTGCACCCAGGTCCATGTCTCGTGGCCCTCTATCAGAATCCAGAGTTTTGAGAAGATTGGAGAAACTTAATTTTTCACCCCCCGAAAAAAAATGTAAGGGGTAACACTGTCATTTTCTTTTTCTGGTCAAAACTTTAAGTTTCAATATCTCAGCTCTGGAAGGGTCTAGAGCCTCAATTTTTGCACCCAGGTCCATGTCTCGTGGCCCTCTATCAGAATCCAGAGTTTTGAGAAGATTGGGGAAACTTAATTTTTTGCCAAAAAAATAAAAAAACATAAGGGGTAACACTGTCGTTTTTTTTTCTGGACAAAATTTTGAGTTTCAACATCTCAGCTCTGGAAGGGTCTAGAGCCTCCATTTTTGCACTCAGGTCTAAGTGTCGTGGCCCTCTATCAGAATCCAGAGTTTTGAGAAGATTGGAGAAACTTAATTTTTCACCCCCCGAAAAAAAATGTAAGGGGTAACACTGTCATTTTTTTTTCTGGTCAAAACTTTAAGTTTCAATATCTCAGCTCTGGAAGGGTCTAGAGCCTCAATTTTTGCACCCAGGTCCATGTCTCGTGGCCCTCTATCAGAATCCAGAGTTTTGAGAAGATTGGAGAAACTTAATTTTTCACCCCCCGAAAAAAAAATGTAAGGGGTAACACTGTCATTTTTTTTTTCTGGTCAAAACTTTAAGTTTCAATATCTCAGCTCTGGAAGGGTCTAGAGCCTCAATTTTTGCACCCAGGTCCATGTCTCGTGGCCCTCTATCAGAATCCAGAGTTTTGAGAAGATTGGAGAAACTTAATTTTTCACCCCCCGAAAAAAAATGTAAGGGGTAACACTGTCATTTTTTTTTCTGGTCAAAACTTTAAGTTTCAATATCTCAGCTCTGGAAGGGTCTAGAGCCTCAATTTTTGCACCCAGGTCCATGTCTCGTGGCCCTCTATCAGAATCCAGAGTTTTGAGAAGATTGGAGAAACTTAATTTTTCACCCCCCGAAAAAAAAATGTAAGGGGTAACACTGTCATTTTTTTTTTCTGGTCAAAACTTTAAGTTTCAATATCTCAGCTCTGGAAGGGTCTAGAGCCTCAATTTTTGCACCCAGGTCCATGTCTCGTGGCCCTCTATCAGAATCCAGAGTTTTGAGAAGATTGGAGAAACTTAATTTTTCACCCCCCGAAAAAAAATGTAAGGGGTAACACTGTCATTTTTTTTTCTGGTCAAAACTTTAAGTTTCAATATCTCAGCTCTGGAAGGGTCTAGAGCCTCAATTTTTGCACCCAGGTCCATGTCTCGTGGCCCTCTATCAGAATCCAGAGTTTTGAGAAGATTGGAGAAACTTAATTTTTCACCCCCCGAAAAAAAATGTAAGGGGTAACACTGTCATTTTTTTTTTCTGGTCAAAACTTTAAGTTTCAATATCTCAGCTCTGGAAGGGTCTAGAGCCTCAATTTTTGCACCCAGGTCCATGTCTCGTGGCCCTCTATCAGAATCCAGAGTTTTGAGAAGATTGGAGAAACTTAATTTTTCACCCCCCGAAAAAAAATATAAGGGGTAACACTGTCATTTTTTTTTCTGGTCAAAACTTTAAGTTTCAATATCTCAGCTCTGGAAGGGTCTAGAGCCTCAATTTTTGCACCCAGGTCCATGTCTCGTGGCCCTCTATCAGAATCCAGAGTTTTGAGAAGATTGGAGAAACTTAATTTTTCACCCCCCGAAAAAAAATGTAAGGGGTAACACTGTCATTTTTTTTTCTGGTCAAAACTTTAAGTTTCAATATCTCAGCTCTGGAAGGGTCTAGAGCCTCAATTTTTGCACCCAGGTCCATGTCTCGTGGCCCTCTATCAGAATCCAGAGTTTTGAGAAGATTGGAGAAACTTAATTTTTCACCCCCCGAAAAAAAATGTAAGGGGTAACACTGTCATTTTTTTTTCTGGTCAAAACTTTAAGTTTCAATATCTCAGCTCTGGAAGGGTCTAGAGCCTCAATTTTTGCACCCAGGTCCATGTCTTGTGGCCCTCTATCAGAATCCAGAGTTTTGAGAAGATTGGGGAAACTTAATTTTTTGCCAAAAAAATAAAAAAACATAAGGGGTAACACTGTCGTTTTTTTTTCTGGACAAAATTTTGAGTTTCAACATCTCAGCTCTGGAAGGGTCTAGAGCCTCCATTTTTGCACTCAGGTCTAAGTGTCGTGGCCCTCTATCAGAATCCAGAGTTTTGAGAAGATTGGAGAAACTTAATTTTTCACCCCCCGAAAAAAAAAATGTAAGGGGTAACACTGTCATTTTTTTTTCTGGTCAAAACTTTAAGTTTCAATATCTCAGCTCTGGAAGGGTCTAGAGCCTCAATTTTTGCACCCAGGTCCGTGTCTCGTGGCCCTCTATCAGAATCCAGAGTTTTGAGAAGATTGGAGAAACTTAATTTTTCACCCCCCGAAAAAAAACGTAAGGGGTAACACTGTCATTTTTTTTTCTGGTCAAAACTTTAAGTTTCAATATCTCAGCTCTGGAAGGGTCTACAGCCTCAATTTTTGCACCCAGTTCCATGTCTCGTGGCCCTCTATCAGAATCTAGAGTTTTGAGAAGATTGGAAAAACTTAATTTTTCACCCCCCGAAAAAAAATGTAAGGGGTAACACTGTCATTTTTTTTCTGGTCAAAACTTTAAGTTTCAATATCTCAGCTCTGGAAGGGTCTAGAGCCTCAATTTTTGCACCCAGGTCCATGTCTCGTGGCCCTCTATCATAATCCAGAGTTTTGAGAAGATTGGAGAAACTTAATTTTTCACCCCCCGAAAAAAAAATGTAAGGGGTAACACTGTCATTTTTTTTTCTGGTCAAAACTTTAAGTTTCAATATCTCAGCTCTGGAAGGGTCTAGAGCCTCAATTTTTGCACCCAGGTCCATGTCTCGTGGCCCTCTATCAGAATCCAGAAATTTGAGAAGATTGGAGAAACTTAATTTTTCACCCCCCGAAAAAAAATGTAAGGGGTAACACTATCATTTTTTTTCTGGACAAAATTTTGAGTTTCAACATCTCAGCTCTGGAAGGGTCTAGAGCCTCCATTTTTGCACTCAGGTCTAAGTGTCGTGGCCCTCTATCAGAATCCAGAGTTTTGAGAAGATTGGAGAAACTTAATTTTTCACCCCCCGAAAAAAAATGTAAGGGGTAACACTGTCATTTTTTTTTCTGGTCAAAACTTTAAGTTTCAATATCTCAGCTCTGGAAGGGTCTAGAGCCTCAATTTTTGCACCCAGGTCCATGTCTCATGGCCCTCTATCATAATCCAGAGTTTTGAGAAGATTGGAGAAACTTAATTTTTCACCCCCCGAAAAAAAATGTAAGGGGTAACACTGTCATTTTTTTTTTCTGGTCAAAACTTTGAGTTTCAATATCTCAGCTCTGGAAGGGTCTAGAGCCTCAATTTTTGCACCCAGGTCCGTGTCTCGTGGCCCTCTATCAGAATCCAGAGTTTTGAGAAGATTGGAGAAACTTAATTTTTCACCCCCCGAAAAAAAATGTAAGGGGTAACACTGTCATTTTTTTTTCTGGTCAAAACTTTAAGTTTCAATATCTCAGCTCTGGAAGGGTCTAGAGCCTCAATTTTTGCACCCAGGTCCATGTCTCGTGGCCCTCTATCAGAATCCAGAGTTTTGAGAAGATTGGAGAAACTTAATTTTTCACCCCCCGAAAAAAAATGTAAGGGGTAACACTGTCATTTTTTTTTTCTGGTCAAAACTTAAAGTTTCAATATCTCAGCTCTGGAAGGGTCTAGAGCCTCAATTTTTGCACCCAGGTCCATGTCTCGTGGCCCTCTATCAGAATCCAGAGTTTTGAGAAGATTGGAGAAACTTAATTTTTCACCCCCCGAAAAAAAATGTAAGGGGTAACACTGTCATTTTTTTTTTCTGGTCAAAACTTTAAGTTTCAATATCTCAGCTCTGGAAGGGTCTAGAGCCTCAATTTTTGCACCCAGGTCCATGTCTCGTGGCCCTCTATCAGAATCCAGAGTTTTGAGAAGATTGGAGAAACTTAATTTTTCACCCCCCGAAAAAAAATGTAAGGGGTAACACTGTCATTTTTTTTTTCTGGTCAAAACTTTAAGTTTCAATATCTCAGCTCTGGAAGGGTCTAGAGCCTCAATTTTTGCACCCAGGTCCATGTCTTGTGGCCCTCTATCAGAATCCAGAGTTTTGAGAAGATTGGGGAAACTTAATTTTTTGCCAAAAAAATAAAAAAACATAAGGGGTAACACTGTCGTTTTTTTTTCTGGACAAAATTTTGAGTTTCAACATCTCAGCTCTGGAAGGGTCTAGAGCCTCCATTTTTGCACTCAGGTCTAAGTGTCGTGGCCCTCTATCAGAATCCAGAGTTTTGAGAAGATTGGAGAAACTTAATTTTTCACCCCCCGAAAAAAAAAAATGTAAGGGGTAACACTGTCATTTTTTTTTCTGGTCAAAACTTTAAGTTTCAATATCTCAGCTCTGGAAGGGTCTACAGCCTCAATTTTTGCACCCAGGTCCATGTCTCGTGGCCCTCTATCAGAATCCAGAGTTTTGAGAAGATTGGAAAAACTTAATTTTTCACCCCCCGAAAAAAAATGTAAGGGGTAACACTGTCATTTTTTTTCTGGTCAAAACTTTAAGTTTCAATATCTCAGCTCTGGAAGGGTCTAGAGCCTCAATTTTTGCACCCAGGTCCATGTCTCGTGGCCCTCTATCATAATCCAGAGTTTTGAGAAGATTGGAGAAACTTAATTTTTCACCCCCCGAAAAAAAAATGTAAGGGGTAACACTGTCATTTTTTTTCTGGTCAAAACTTTAAGTTTCAATATCTCAGCTCTGGAAGGGTCTAGAGCCTCAATTTTTGCACCCAGGTCCATGTCTCGTGGCCCTCTATCAGAATCCAGAAATTTGAGAAGATTGGAGAAACTTAATTTTTCACCCCCCGAAAAAAAATGTAAGGGGTAACACTGTCATTTTTTTTTCTGGTCAAAACTTTAAGTTTCAATATCTCAGCTCTGGAAGGGTCTAGAGCCTCAATTTTTGCACCCAGGTCCATGTCTCGTGGCCCTCTATCAGAATCCAGAGTTTTGAGAAGATTGGAGAAACTTAATTTTTCACCCCCCGAAAAAAAATGTAAGGGGTAACACTGTCATTTTTTTTTTCTGGTCAAAACTTTAAGTTTCAATATCTCAGCTCTGGAAGGGTCTAGAGCCTCAATTTTTGCACCCAGGTCCATGTCTCGTGGCCCTCTATCATAATCCAGAGTTTTGAGAAGATTGGAGAAACTTAATTTTTCACCCCCCGAAAAAAAAATGTAAGGGGTAACACTGTCATTTTTTTTTCTGGTCAAAACTTTAAGTTTCAATATCTCAGCTCTGGAAGGGTCTAGAGCCTCAATTTTTGCACCCAGGTCCATGTCTCGTGGCCCTCTATCAGAATCCAGAAATTTGAGAAGATTGGAGAAACTTAATTTTTCACCCCCCGAAAAAAAATGTAAGGGGTAACACTGTCATTTTTTTTTCTGGTCAAAACTTTAAGTTTCAATATCTCAGCTCTGGAAGGGTCTAGAGCCTCAATTTTTGCACCCAGGTCCATGTCTCGTGGCCCTCTATCAGAATCCAGAGTTTTGAGAAGATTGGAGAAACTTAATTTTTCACCCCCCCAAAAAAAAAATGTAAGGGGTAACACTGTCATTTTTTTTTCTGGTCAAAATTTTGAGTTTCAATATCTCAGCTCTGGAAGGGTCTAGAGCCTCAATTTTTGCACCCAGGTCCATGTCTCGTGGCCCTCTATCAGAATCCAGAGTTTTGAGAAGATTGGAGAAACTTGATTTTTCACCCCCCGAAAAAAAATGTAAGGGGTAACACTGTCATTTTTTTTTCTGGTCAAAACTTTAAGTTTCAATATCTCAGCTCTGGAAGGGTCTAGAGCCTCAATTTTTGCACCCAGGTCCATGTCTCGTGGCCCTCTATCAGAATCCAGAGTTTTGAGAAGATTGGAGAAACTTAATTTTTCACCCCCCGAAAAAAAATGTAAGGGGTAACACTGTCATTTTTTTTCTGGTCAAAACTTTAAGTTTCAATATCTCAGCTCTGGAAGGGTCTAGAGCCTCAATTTTTGCACCCAGGTCCATGTCTCGTGGCCCTCTATCAGAATCCAGAGTTTTGAGAAGATTGGAGAAACTTAATTTTTCACCCCCCGAAAAAAAATGTAAGGGGTAACACTGTCATTTTCTTTTTCTGGTCAAAACTTTAAGTTTCAATATCTCAGCTCTGGAAGGGTCTAGAGCCTCAATTTTTGCACCCAGGTCCATGTCTCGTGGCCCTCTATCAGAATCCAGAGTTTTGAGAAGATTGGGGAAACTTAATTTTTTGCCAAAAAAATAAAAAAACATAAGGGGTAACACTGTCGTTTTTTTTTCTGGACAAAATTTTGAGTTTCAACATCTCAGCTCTGGAAGGGTCTAGAGCCTCCATTTTTGCACTCAGGTCTAAGTGTCGTGGCCCTCTATCAGAATCCAGAGTTTTGAGAAGATTGGAGAAACTTAATTTTTCACCCCCCGAAAAAAAATGTAAGGGGTAACACTGTCATTTTTTTTTCTGGTCAAAACTTTAAGTTTCAATATCTCAGCTCTGGAAGGGTCTAGAGCCTCAATTTTTGCACCCAGGTCCATGTCTCGTGGCCCTCTATCAGAATCCAGAGTTTTGAGAAGATTGGAGAAACTTAATTTTTCACCCCCCGAAAAAAAAATGTAAGGGGTAACACTGTCATTTTTTTTTTCTGGTCAAAACTTTAAGTTTCAATATCTCAGCTCTGGAAGGGTCTAGAGCCTCAATTTTTGCACCCAGGTCCATGTCTCGTGGCCCTCTATCAGAATCCAGAGTTTTGAGAAGATTGGAGAAACTTAATTTTTCACCCCCCGAAAAAAAATGTAAGGGGTAACACTGTCATTTTTTTTTCTGGTCAAAACTTTAAGTTTCAATATCTCAGCTCTGGAAGGGTCTAGAGCCTCAATTTTTGCACCCAGGTCCATGTCTCGTGGCCCTCTATCAGAATCCAGAGTTTTGAGAAGATTGGAGAAACTTAATTTTTCACCCCCCGAAAAAAAAATGTAAGGGGTAACACTGTCATTTTTTTTTTCTGGTCAAAACTTTAAGTTTCAATATCTCAGCTCTGGAAGGGTCTAGAGCCTCAATTTTTGCACCCAGGTCCATGTCTCGTGGCCCTCTATCAGAATCCAGAGTTTTGAGAAGATTGGAGAAACTTAATTTTTCACCCCCCGAAAAAAAATGTAAGGGGTAACACTGTCATTTTTTTTTCTGGTCAAAACTTTAAGTTTCAATATCTCAGCTCTGGAAGGGTCTAGAGCCTCAATTTTTGCACCCAGGTCCATGTCTCGTGGCCCTCTATCAGAATCCAGAGTTTTGAGAAGATTGGAGAAACTTAATTTTTCACCCCCCGAAAAAAAATGTAAGGGGTAACACTGTCATTTTTTTTTCTGGTCAAAACTTTAAGTTTCAATATCTCAGCTCTGGAAGGGTCTAGAGCCTCAATTTTTGCACCCAGGTCCATGTCTCGTGGCCCTCTATCAGAATCCAGAGTTTTGAGAAGATTGGGGAAACTTAATTTTTTGCCAAAAAAAAAATAAAAAAAAAATAAGGGGTAACACTGTCGGTTTTTTTTCTGGACAAAATTTTGAGTTTCAACATCTCAGCTCTGGAAGGGTCTAGAGCCTCCATTTTTGCACTCAGGTCTAAGTGTCGTGGCCCTCTATCAGAATCCAGAGTTTTGAGAAGATTGGAGAAACTTAATTTTTCACCCCCCGAAAAAAAATGTAAGGGGTAACACTGTCATTTTTTTTTCTGGTCAAAACTTTAAGTTTCAATATCTCAGCTCTGGAAGGGTCTAGAGCCTCAATTTTTGCACCCAGGTCCATGTCTCATGGCCCTCTATCATAATCCAGAGTTTTGAGAAGATTGGAGAAACTTAATTTTTCACCCCCCGAAAAAAAATGTTACGGGTAACACTGTCATTTTTTTTTTCTGGTCAAAATTTTGAGTTTCAATATCTCAGCTCTGGAAGGGTCTAGAGCCTCAATTTTTGCACCCAGGTCCGTGTCTCGTGGCCCTCTATCAGAATCCAGAGTTTTGAGAAGATTGGAGAAACTTAATTTTTCACCCCCCGAAAAAAAATGTAAGGGGTAACACTGTCATTTTTTTTTCTGGTCAAAACTTTAAGTTTCAATATCTCAGCTCTGGAAGGGTCTAGAGCCTCAATTTTTGCACCCAGGTCCATGTCTCGTGGCCCTCTATCAGAATCCAGAGTTTTGAGAAGATTGGAGAAACTTAATTTTTCACCCCCCGAAAAAAAATGTAAGGGGTAACACTGTCATTTTTTTTTTCTGGTCAAAACTTTAAGTTTCAATATCTCAGCTCTGGAAGGGTCTAGAGCCTCAATTTTTGCACCCAGGTCCATGTCTCGTGGCCCTCTATCATAATCCAGAGTTTTGAGAAGATTGGAGAAACTTAATTTTTCACCCCCCGAAAAAAAAATGTAAGGGGTAACACTGTCATTTTTTTTTCTGGTCAAAACTTTAAGTTTCAATATCTCAGCTCTGGAAGGGTCTAGAGCCTCAATTTTTGCACCCAGGTCCATGTCTCGTGGCCCTCTATCAGAATCCAGAAATTTGAGAAGATTGGAGAAACTTAATTTTTCACCCCCCGAAAAAAAATGTAAGGGGTAACACTGTCATTTTTTTTTCTGGTCAAAACTTTAAGTTTCAATATCTCAGCTCTGGAAGGGTCTAGAGCCTCAATTGTTGCACCCAGGTCCATGTCTCGTGGCCCTCTATCAGAATCCAGAGTTTTGAGAAGATTGGAGAAACTTAATTTTTCACCCCCCCCAAAAAAAAATGTAAGGGGTAACACTGTCATTTTTTTTTCTGGTCAAAATTTTGAGTTTCAATATCTCAGCTCTGGAAGGGTCTAGAGCCTCAATTTTTGCACCCAGGTCCATGTCTCGTGGCCCTCTATCAGAATCCAGAGTTTTGAGAAGATTGGAGAAACTTGATTTTTCACCCCCCGAAAAAAAATGTAAGGGGTAACACTGTCATTTTTTTTTCTGGTCAAAACTTTAAGTTTCAATATCTCAGCTCTGGAAGGGTCTAGAGCCTCAATTTTTGCACCCAGGTCCATGTCTCGTGGCCCTCTATCAGAATCCAGAGTTTTGAGAAGATTGGAGAAACTTAATTTTTCACCCCCCGAAAAAAAATGTAAGGGGTAACACTGTCATTTTTTTTCTGGTCAAAACTTTAAGTTTCAATATCTCAGCTCTGGAAGGGTCTAGAGCCTCAATTTTTGCACCCAGGTCCATGTCTCGTGGCCCTCTATCAGAATCCAGAGTTTTGAGAAGATTGGAGAAACTTAATTTTTCACCCCCCGAAAAAAAATGTAAGGGGTAACACTGTCATTTTCTTTTTCTGGTCAAAACTTTAAGTTTCAATATCTCAGCTCTGGAAGGGTCTAGAGCCTCAATTTTTGCACCCAGGTCCATGTCTCGTGGCCCTCTATCAGAATCCAGAGTTTTGAGAAGATTGGGGAAACTTAATTTTTTGCCAAAAAAATAAAAAAACATAAGGGGTAACACTGTCGTTTTTTTTTCTGGACAAAATTTTGAGTTTCAACATCTCAGCTCTGGAAGGGTCTAGAGCCTCCATTTTTGCACTCAGGTCTAAGTGTCGTGGCCCTCTATCAGAATCCAGAGTTTTGAGAAGATTGGAGAAACTTAATTTTTCACCCCCCGAAAAAAAATGTAAGGGGTAACACTGTCATTTTTTTTTCTGGTCAAAACTTTAAGTTTCAATATCTCAGCTCTGGAAGGGTCTAGAGCCTCAATTTTTGCACCCAGGTCCGTGTCTCGTGGCCCTCTATCAGAATCCAGAGTTTTGAGAAGATTGGAGAAACTTAATTTTTCACCCCCCGAAAAAAAATGTAAGGGGTAACACTGTCATTTTTTTTTCTGGTCAAAACTTTAAGTTTCAATATCTCAGCTCTGGAAGGGTCTAGAGCCTCAATTTTTGCACCCAGGTCCATGTCTCGTGGCCCTCTATCAGAATCCAGAGTTTTGAGAAGATTGGAGAAACTTAATTTTTCACCCCCCGAAAAAAAAATGTAAGGGGTAACACTGTCATTTTTTTTTTCTGGTCAAAACTTTAAGTTTCAATATCTCAGCTCTGGAAGGGTCTAGAGCCTCAATTTTTGCACCCAGGTCCATGTCTCGTGGCCCTCTATCAGAATCCAGAGTTTTGAGAAGATTGGAGAAACTTAATTTTTCACCCCCCGAAAAAAAATGTAAGGGGTAACACTGTCATTTTTTTTTCTGGTCAAAACTTTAAGTTTCAATATCTCAGCTCTGGAAGGGTCTAGAGCCTCAATTTTTGCACCCAGGTCCATGTCTCGTGGCCCTCTATCAGAATCCAGAGTTTTGAGAAGATTGGAGAAACTTAATTTTTCACCCCCCGAAAAAAAATGTAAGGGGTAACACTGTCATTTTTTTTCTGGTCAAAACTTTAAGTTTCAATATCTCAGCTCTGGAAGGGTCTAGAGCCTCAATTTTTGCACCCAGGTCCATGTCTCGTGGCCCTCTATCAGAATCCAGAGTTTTGAGAAGATTGGGGAAACTTAATTTTTTGCCAAAAAAAAAAAAATAAAAAAAAAATAAGGGGTAACACTGTCGGTTTTTTTTCTGGACAAAATTTTGAGTTTCAACATCTCAGCTCTGGAAGGGTCTAGAGCCTCCATTTTTGCACTCAGGTCTAAGTGTCGTGGCCCTCTATCAGAATCCAGAGTTTTGAGAAGATTGGAGAAACTTAATTTTTCACCCCCCGGAAAAAAATGTAAGGGGTAACACTGTCATTTTTTTTTCTGGTCAAAACTTTAAGTTTCAATATCTCAGCTCTGGAAGGGTCTAGAGCCTCAATTTTTGCACCCAGGTCCATGTCTCGTGGCCCTCTATCAGAATCCAGAGTTTTGAGAAGATTGGAGAAACTTAATTTTTCACCCCCCGAAAAAAAATGTAAGGGGTAACACTGTCATTTTTTTTTCTGGTCAAAACTTTAAGTTTCAATATCTCAGCTCTGGAAGGGTCTAGAGCCTCAATTTTTGCACCCAGGTCCATGTCTCGTGGCCCTCTATCAGAATCCAGAGTTTTGAGAAGATTGGAGAAACTTAATTTTTCACCCCCCGAAAAAAAATGTAAGGGGTAACACTGTCATTTTTTTTTCTGGTCAAAACTTTAAGTTTCAATATCTCAGCTCTGGAAGGGTCTAGAGCCTCAATTTTTGCACCCAGGTCCATGTCTTGTGGCCCTCTATCAGAATCCAGAGTTTTGAGAAGATTGGGGAAACTTAATTTTTTGCCAAAAAAATAAAAAAATGTAAGGGGTAACACTGTCATTTTTTTTTCTGGTCAAAACTTTAAGTTTCAATATCTCAGCTCTGGAAGGGTCTACAGCCTCAATTTTTGCACCCAGTTCCATGTCTCGTGGCCCTCTATCAGAATCTAGAGTTTTGAGAAGATTGGAAAAACTTAATTTTTCACCCCCCGAAAAAAAATGTAAGGGGTAACACTGTCATTTTTTTTCTGGTCAAAACTTTAAGTTTCAATATCTCAGCTCTGGAAGGGTCTAGAGCCTCAATTTTTGCACCCAGGTCCATGTCTCGTGGCCCTCTATCATAATCCAGAGTTTTGAGAAGATTGGAGAAACTTAATTTTTCACCCCCCGAAAAAAAAATGTAAGGGGTAACACTGTCATTTTTTTTTCTGGTCAAAACTTTAAGTTTCAATATCTCAGCTCTGGAAGGGTCTAGAGCCTCAATTTTTGCACCCAGGTCCATGTCTCGTGGCCCTCTATCAGAATCCAGAAATTTGAGAAGATTGGAGAAACTTAATTTTTCACCCCCCGAAAAAAAATGTAAGGGGTAACACTATCATTTTTTTTCTGGACAAAATTTTGAGTTTCAACATCTCAGCTCTGGAAGGGTCTAGAGCCTCCATTTTTGCACTCAGGTCTAAGTGTCGTGGCCCTCTATCAGAATCCAGAGTTTTGAGAAGATTGGAGAAACTTAATTTTTCACCCCCCGAAAAAAAATGTAAGGGGTAACACTGTCATTTTTTTTTCTGGTCAAAACTTTAAGTTTCAATATCTCAGCTCTGGAAGGGTCTAGAGCCTCAATTTTTGCACCCAGGTCCATGTCTCATGGCCCTCTATCATAATCCAGAGTTTTGAGAAGATTGGAGAAACTTAATTTTTCACCCCCCGAAAAAAAATGTAAGGGGTAACACTGTCATTTTTTTTTTCTGGTCAAAACTTTGAGTTTCAATATCTCAGCTCTGGAAGGGTCTAGAGCCTCAATTTTTGCACCCAGGTCCGTGTCTCGTGGCCCTCTATCAGAATCCAGAGTTTTGAGAAGATTGGAGAAACTTAATTTTTCACCCCCCGAAAAAAAATGTAAGGGGTAACACTGTCATTTTTTTTTCTGGTCAAAACTTTAAGTTTCAATATCTCAGCTCTGGAAGGGTCTAGAGCCTCAATTTTTGCACCCAGGTCCATGTCTCGTGGCCCTCTATCAGAATCCAGAGTTTTGAGAAGATTGGAGAAACTTAATTTTTCACCCCCCGAAAAAAAATGTAAGGGGTAACACTGTCATTTTTTTTTCTGGTCAAAACTTAAAGTTTCAATATCTCAGCTCTGGAAGGGTCTAGAGCCTCAATTTTTGCACCCAGGTCCATGTCTCGTGGCCCTCTATCAGAATCCAGAGTTTTGAGAAGATTGGAGAAACTTAATTTTTCACCCCCCGAAAAAAAATGTAAGGGGTAACACTGTCATTTTTTTTTTCTGGTCAAAACTTTAAGTTTCAATATCTCAGCTCTGGAAGGGTCTAGAGCCTCAATTTTTGCACCCAGGTCCATGTCTCGTGGCCCTCTATCAGAATCCAGAGTTTTGAGAAGATTGGAGAAACTTAATTTTTCACCCCCCGAAAAAAAATGTAAGGGGTAACACTGTCATTTTTTTTTTCTGGTCAAAACTTTAAGTTTCAATATCTCAGCTCTGGAAGGGTCTAGAGCCTCAATTTTTGCACCCAGGTCCATGTCTTGTGGCCCTCTATCAGAATCCAGAGTTTTGAGAAGATTGGGGAAACTTAATTTTTTGCCAAAAAAATAAAAAAACATAAGGGGTAACACTGTCGTTTTTTTTTCTGGACAAAATTTTGAGTTTCAACATCTCAGCTCTGGAAGGGTCTAGAGCCTCCATTTTTGCACTCAGGTCTAAGTGTCGTGGCCCTCTATCAGAATCCAGAGTTTTGAGAAGATTGGAGAAACTTAATTTTTCACCCCCCGAAAAAAAAAATGTAAGGGGTAACACTGTCATTTTTTTTTCTGGTCAAAACTTTAAGTTTCAATATCTCAGCTCTGGAAGGGTCTACAGCCTCAATTTTTGCACCCAGGTCCATGTCTCGTGGCCCTCTATCAGAATCCAGAGTTTTGAGAAGATTGGAAAAACTTAATTTTTCACCCCCCGAAAAAAAATGTAAGGGGTAACACTGTCATTTTTTTTTCTGGTCAAAACTTTAAGTTTCAATATCTCAGCTCTGGAAGGGTCTAGAGCCTCAATTTTTGCACCCAGGTCCATGTCTCGTGGCCCTCTATCATAATCCAGAGTTTTGAGAAGATTGGAGAAACTTAATTTTTCACCCCCCGAAAAAAAAATGTAAGGGGTAACACTGTCATTTTTTTTCTGGTCAAAACTTTAAGTTTCAATATCTCAGCTCTGGAAGGGTCTAGAGCCTCAATTTTTGCACCCAGGTCCATGTCTCGTGGCCCTCTATCAGAATCCAGAAATTTGAGAAGATTGGAGAAACTTAATTTTTCACCCCCCGAAAAAAAATGTAAGGGGTAACACTGTCATTTTTTTTTCTGGTCAAAACTTTAAGTTTCAATATCTCAGCTCTGGAAGGGTCTAGAGCCTCAATTTTTGCACCCAGGTCCATGTCTCGTGGCCCTCTATCAGAATCCAGAGTTTTGAGAAGATTGGAGAAACTTAATTTTTCACCCCCCGAAAAAAAATGTAAGGGGTAACACTGTCATTTTTTTTTTCTGGTCAAAACTTTAAGTTTCAATATCTCAGCTCTGGAAGGGTCTAGAGCCTCAATTTTTGCACCCAGGTCCATGTCTCGTGGCCCTCTATCATAATCCAGAGTTTTGAGAAGATTGGAGAAACTTAATTTTTCACCCCCCGAAAAAAAAATGTAAGGGGTAACACTGTCATTTTTTTTTCTGGTCAAAACTTTAAGTTTCAATATCTCAGCTCTGGAAGGGTCTAGAGCCTCAATTTTTGCACCCAGGTCCATGTCTCGTGGCCCTCTATCAGAATCCAGAAATTTGAGAAGATTGGAGAAACTTAATTTTTCACCCCCCGAAAAAAAATGTAAGGGGTAACACTGTCATTTTTTTTTCTGGTCAAAACTTTAAGTTTCAATATCTCAGCTCTGGAAGGGTCTAGAGCCTCAATTTTTGCACCCAGGTCCATGTCTCGTGGCCCTCTATCAGAATCCAGAGTTTTGAGAAGATTGGAGAAACTTAATTTTTCACCCCCCAAAAAAAAAAATGTAAGGGGTAACACTGTCATTTTTTTTTCTGGTCAAAATTTTGAGTTTCAATATCTCAGCTCTGGAAGGGTCTAGAGCCTCAATTTTTGCACCCAGGTCCATGTCTCGTGGCCCTCTATCAGAATCCAGAGTTTTGAGAAGATTGGAGAAACTTGATTTTTCACCCCCCGAAAAAAAATGTAAGGGGTAACACTGTCATTTTTTTTTCTGGTCAAAACTTTAAGTTTCAATATCTCAGCTCTGGAAGGGTCTAGAGCCTCAATTTTTGCACCCAGGTCCATGTCTCGTGGCCCTCTATCAGAATCCAGAGTTTTGAGAAGATTGGAGAAACTTAATTTTTCACCCCCCGAAAAAAAATGTAAGGGGTAACACTGTCATTTTTTTTCTGGTCAAAACTTTAAGTTTCAATATCTCAGCTCTGGAAGGGTCTAGAGCCTCAATTTTTGCACCCAGGTCCATGTCTCGTGGCCCTCTATCAGAATCCAGAGTTTTGAGAAGATTGGAGAAACTTAATTTTTCACCCCCCGAAAAAAAATGTAAGGGGTAACACTGTCATTTTCTTTTTCTGGTCAAAACTTTAAGTTTCAATATCTCAGCTCTGGAAGGGTCTAGAGCCTCAATTTTTGCACCCAGGTCCATGTCTCGTGGCCCTCTATCAGAATCCAGAGTTTTGAGAAGATTGGGGAAACTTAATTTTTTGCCAAAAAAATAAAAAAACATAAGGGGTAACACTGTCGTTTTTTTTTCTGGACAAAATTTTGAGTTTCAACATCTCAGCTCTGGAAGGGTCTAGAGCCTCCATTTTTGCACTCAGGTCTAAGTGTCGTGGCCCTCTATCAGAATCCAGAGTTTTGAGAAGATTGGAGAAACTTAATTTTTCACCCCCCGAAAAAAAATGTAAGGGGTAACACTGTCATTTTTTTTTCTGGTCAAAACTTTAAGTTTCAATATCTCAGCTCTGGAAGGGTCTAGAGCCTCAATTTTTGCACCCAGGTCCATGTCTCGTGGCCCTCTATCAGAATCCAGAGTTTTGAGAAGATTGGAGAAACTTAATTTTTCACCCCCCGAAAAAAAAATGTAAGGGGTAACACTGTCATTTTTTTTTTCTGGTCAAAACTTTAAGTTTCAATATCTCAGCTCTGGAAGGGTCTAGAGCCTCAATTTTTGCACCCAGGTCCATGTCTCGTGGCCCTCTATCAGAATCCAGAGTTTTGAGAAGATTGGAGAAACTTAATTTTTCACCCCCCGAAAAAAAATGTAAGGGGTAACACTGTCATTTTTTTTTCTGGTCAAAACTTTAAGTTTCAATATCTCAGCTCTGGAAGGGTCTAGAGCCTCAATTTTTGCACCCAGGTCCATGTCTCGTGGCCCTCTATCAGAATCCAGAGTTTTGAGAAGATTGGAGAAACTTAATTTTTCACCCCCCGAAAAAAAAATGTAAGGGGTAACACTGTCATTTTTTTTTTCTGGTCAAAACTTTAAGTTTCAATATCTCAGCTCTGGAAGGGTCTAGAGCCTCAATTTTTGCACCCAGGTCCATGTCTCGTGGCCCTCTATCAGAATCCAGAGTTTTGAGAAGATTGGAGAAACTTAATTTTTCACCCCCCGAAAAAAAATGTAAGGGGTAACACTGTCATTTTTTTTTCTGGTCAAAACTTTAAGTTTCAATATCTCAGCTCTGGAAGGGTCTAGAGCCTCAATTTTTGCACCCAGGTCCATGTCTCGTGGCCCTCTATCAGAATCCAGAGTTTTGAGAAGATTGGAGAAACTTAATTTTTCACCCCCCGAAAAAAAATGTAAGGGGTAACACTGTCATTTTTTTTTCTGGTCAAAACTTTAAGTTTCAATATCTCAGCTCTGGAAGGGTCTAGAGCCTCAATTTTTGCACCCAGGTCCATGTCTCGTGGCCCTCTATCAGAATCCAGAGTTTTGAGAAGATTGGGGAAACTTAATTTTTTGCCAAAAAAAAAATAAAAAAAAAATAAGGGGTAACACTGTCGGTTTTTTTTCTGGACAAAATTTTGAGTTTCAACATCTCAGCTCTGGAAGGGTCTAGAGCCTCCATTTTTGCACTCAGGTCTAAGTGTCGTGGCCCTCTATCAGAATCCAGAGTTTTGAGAAGATTGGAGAAACTTAATTTTTCACCCCCCGAAAAAAAATGTAAGGGGTAACACTGTCATTTTTTTTTCTGGTCAAAACTTTAAGTTTCAATATCTCAGCTCTGGAAGGGTCTAGAGCCTCAATTTTTGCACCCAGGTCCATGTCTCATGGCCCTCTATCATAATCCAGAGTTTTGAGAAGATTGGAGAAACTTAATTTTTCACCCCCCGAAAAAAAATGTTACGGGTAACACTGTCATTTTTTTTTTCTGGTCAAAATTTTGAGTTTCAATATCTCAGCTCTGGAAGGGTCTAGAGCCTCAATTTTTGCACCCAGGTCCGTGTCTCGTGGCCCTCTATCAGAATCCAGAGTTTTGAGAAGATTGGAGAAACTTAATTTTTCACCCCCCGAAAAAAAATGTAAGGGGTAACACTGTCATTTTTTTTTCTGGTCAAAACTTTAAGTTTCAATATCTCAGCTCTGGAAGGGTCTAGAGCCTCAATTTTTGCACCCAGGTCCATGTCTCGTGGCCCTCTATCAGAATCCAGAGTTTTGAGAAGATTGGAGAAACTTAATTTTTCACCCCCCGAAAAAAAATGTAAGGGGTAACACTGTCATTTTTTTTTTCTGGTCAAAACTTTAAGTTTCAATATCTCAGCTCTGGAAGGGTCTAGAGCCTCAATTTTTGCACCCAGGTCCATGTCTCGTGGCCCTCTATCATAATCCAGAGTTTTGAGAAGATTGGAGAAACTTAATTTTTCACCCCCCGAAAAAAAAATGTAAGGGGTAACACTGTCATTTTTTTTTCTGGTCAAAACTTTAAGTTTCAATATCTCAGCTCTGGAAGGGTCTAGAGCCTCAATTTTTGCACCCAGGTCCATGTCTCGTGGCCCTCTATCAGAATCCAGAAATTTGAGAAGATTGGAGAAACTTAATTTTTCACCCCCCGAAAAAAAATGTAAGGGGTAACACTGTCATTTTTTTTTCTGGTCAAAACTTTAAGTTTCAATATCTCAGCTCTGGAAGGGTCTAGAGCCTCAATTTTTGCACCCAGGTCCATGTCTCGTGGCCCTCTATCAGAATCCAGAGTTTTGAGAAGATTGGAGAAACTTAATTTTTCACCCCCCCCCAAAAAAAAATGTAAGGGGTAACACTGTCATTTTTTTTTCTGGTCAAAATTTTGAGTTTCAATATCTCAGCTCTGGAAGGGTCTAGAGCCTCAATTTTTGCACCCAGGTCCATGTCTCGTGGCCCTCTATCAGAATCCAGAGTTTTGAGAAGATTGGAGAAACTTGATTTTTCACCCCCCGAAAAAAAATGTAAGGGGTAACACTGTCATTTTTTTTTCTGGTCAAAACTTTAAGTTTCAATATCTCAGCTCTGGAAGGGTCTAGAGCCTCAATTTTTGCACCCAGGTCCATGTCTCGTGGCCCTCTATCAGAATCCAGAGTTTTGAGAAGATTGGAGAAACTTAATTTTTCACCCCCCGAAAAAAAATGTAAGGGGTAACACTGTCATTTTTTTTCTGGTCAAAACTTTAAGTTTCAATATCTCAGCTCTGGAAGGGTCTAGAGCCTCAATTTTTGCACCCAGGTCCATGTCTCGTGGCCCTCTATCAGAATCCAGAGTTTTGAGAAGATTGGAGAAACTTAATTTTTCACCCCCCGAAAAAAAATGTAAGGGGTAACACTGTCATTTTCTTTTTCTGGTCAAAACTTTAAGTTTCAATATCTCAGCTCTGGAAGGGTCTAGAGCCTCAATTTTTGCACCCAGGTCCATGTCTCGTGGCCCTCTATCAGAATCCAGAGTTTTGAGAAGATTGGGGAAACTTAATTTTTTGCCAAAAAAATAAAAAAACATAAGGGGTAACACTGTCGTTTTTTTTTCTGGACAAAATTTTGAGTTTCAACATCTCAGCTCTGGAAGGGTCTAGAGCCTCCATTTTTGCACTCAGGTCTAAGTGTCGTGGCCCTCTATCAGAATCCAGAGTTTTGAGAAGATTGGAGAAACTTAATTTTTCACCCCCCGAAAAAAAATGTAAGGGGTAACACTGTCATTTTTTTTTCTGGTCAAAACTTTAAGTTTCAATATCTCAGCTCTGGAAGGGTCTAGAGCCTCAATTTTTGCACCCAGGTCCGTGTCTCGTGGCCCTCTATCAGAATCCAGAGTTTTGAGAAGATTGGAGAAACTTAATTTTTCACCCCCCGAAAAAAAATGTAAGGGGTAACACTGTCATTTTTTTTTCTGGTCAAAACTTTAAGTTTCAATATCTCAGCTCTGGAAGGGTCTAGAGCCTCAATTTTTGCACCCAGGTCCATGTCTCGTGGCCCTCTATCAGAATCCAGAGTTTTGAGAAGATTGGAGAAACTTAATTTTTCACCCCCCGAAAAAAAAATGTAAGGGGTAACACTGTCATTTTTTTTTTCTGGTCAAAACTTTAAGTTTCAATATCTCAGCTCTGGAAGGGTCTAGAGCCTCAATTTTTGCACCCAGGTCCATGTCTCGTGGCCCTCTATCAGAATCCAGAGTTTTGAGAAGATTGGAGAAACTTAATTTTTCACCCCCCGAAAAAAAATGTAAGGGGTAACACTGTCATTTTTTTTTCTGGTCAAAACTTTAAGTTTCAATATCTCAGCTCTGGAAGGGTCTAGAGCCTCAATTTTTGCACCCAGGTCCATGTCTCGTGGCCCTCTATCAGAATCCAGAGTTTTGAGAAGATTGGAGAAACTTAATTTTTCACCCCCCGAAAAAAAATGTAAGGGGTAACACTGTCATTTTTTTTCTGGTCAAAACTTTAAGTTTCAATATCTCAGCTCTGGAAGGGTCTAGAGCCTCAATTTTTGCACCCAGGTCCATGTCTCGTGGCCCTCTATCAGAATCCAGAGTTTTGAGAAGATTGGAGAAACTTGATTTTTCACCCCCCGAAAAAAAATGTAAGGGGTAACACTGTCATTTTTTTTTCTGGTCAAAACTTTAAGTTTCAATATCTCAGCTCTGGAAGGGTCTAGAGCCTCAATTTTTGCACCCAGGTCCATGTCTCGTGGCCCTCTATCAGAATCCAGAGTTTTGAGAAGATTGGAGAAACTTAATTTTTCACCCCCCGAAAAAAAATGTAAGGGGTAACACTGTCATTTTTTTTCTGGTCAAAACTTTAAGTTTCAATATCTCAGCTCTGGAAGGGTCTAGAGCCTCAATTTTTGCACCCAGGTCCATGTCTCGTGGCCCTCTATCAGAATCCAGAGTTTTGAGAAGATTGGAGAAACTTAATTTTTCACCCCCCGAAAAAAAATGTAAGGGGTAACACTGTCATTTTCTTTTTCTGGTCAAAACTTTAAGTTTCAATATCTCAGCTCTGGAAGGGTCTAGAGCCTCAATTTTTGCACCCAGGTCCATGTCTCGTGGCCCTCTATCAGAATCCAGAGTTTTGAGAAGATTGGGGAAACTTAATTTTTTGCCAAAAAAATAAAAAAACATAAGGGGTAACACTGTCGTTTTTTTTTCTGGACAAAATTTTGAGTTTCAACATCTCAGCTCTGGAAGGGTCTAGAGCCTCCATTTTTGCACTCAGGTCTAAGTGTCGTGGCCCTCTATCAGAATCCAGAGTTTTGAGAAGATTGGAGAAACTTAATTTTTCACCCCCCGAAAAAAAATGTAAGGGGTAACACTGTCATTTTTTTTTCTGGTCAAAACTTTAAGTTTCAATATCTCAGCTCTGGAAGGGTCTAGAGCCTCAATTTTTGCACCCAGGTCCATGTCTCGTGGCCCTCTATCAGAATCCAGAGTTTTGAGAAGATTGGAGAAACTTAATTTTTCACCCCCCGAAAAAAAAATGTAAGGGGTAACACTGTCATTTTTTTTTTCTGGTCAAAACTTTAAGTTTCAATATCTCAGCTCTGGAAGGGTCTAGAGCCTCAATTTTTGCACCCAGGTCCATGTCTCGTGGCCCTCTATCAGAATCCAGAGTTTTGAGAAGATTGGAGAAACTTAATTTTTCACCCCCCGAAAAAAAATGTAAGGGGTAACACTGTCATTTTTTTTTCTGGTCAAAACTTTAAGTTTCAATATCTCAGCTCTGGAAGGGTCTAGAGCCTCAATTTTTGCACCCAGGTCCATGTCTCGTGGCCCTCTATCAGAATCCAGAGTTTTGAGAAGATTGGAGAAACTTAATTTTTCACCCCCCGAAAAAAAAATGTAAGGGGTAACACTGTCATTTTTTTTTTCTGGTCAAAACTTTAAGTTTCAATATCTCAGCTCTGGAAGGGTCTAGAGCCTCAATTTTTGCACCCAGGTCCATGTCTCGTGGCCCTCTATCAGAATCCAGAGTTTTGAGAAGATTGGAGAAACTTAATTTTTCACCCCCCGAAAAAAAATGTAAGGGGTAACACTGTCATTTTTTTTTCTGGTCAAAACTTTAAGTTTCAATATCTCAGCTCTGGAAGGGTCTAGAGCCTCAATTTTTGCACCCAGGTCCATGTCTCGTGGCCCTCTATCAGAATCCAGAGTTTTGAGAAGATTGGAGAAACTTAATTTTTCACCCCCCGAAAAAAAATGTAAGGGGTAACACTGTCATTTTTTTTTCTGGTCAAAACTTTAAGTTTCAATATCTCAGCTCTGGAAGGGTCTAGAGCCTCAATTTTTGCACCCAGGTCCATGTCTCGTGGCCCTCTATCAGAATCCAGAGTTTTGAGAAGATTGGGGAAACTTAATTTTTTGCCAAAAAAAAAATAAAAAAAAAATAAGGGGTAACACTGTCGGTTTTTTTTTCTGGACAAAATTTTGAGTTTCAACATCTCAGCTCTGGAAGGGTCTAGAGCCTCCATTTTTGCACTCAGGTCTAAGTGTCGTGGCCCTCTATCAGAATCCAGAGTTTTGAGAAGATTGGAGAAACTTAATTTTTCACCCCCCGAAAAAAAATGTAAGGGGTAACACTGTCATTTTTTTTTCTGGTCAAAACTTTAAGTTTCAATATCTCAGCTCTGGAAGGGTCTAGAGCCTCAATTTTTGCACCCAGGTCCATGTCTCATGGCCCTCTATCATAATCCAGAGTTTTGAGAAGATTGGAGAAACTTAATTTTTCACCCCCCGAAAAAAAATGTTACGGGTAACACTGTCATTTTTTTTTTCTGGTCAAAATTTTGAGTTTCAATATCTCAGCTCTGGAAGGGTCTAGAGCCTCAATTTTTGCACCCAGGTCCGTGTCTCGTGGCCCTCTATCAGAATCCAGAGTTTTGAGAAGATTGGAGAAACTTAATTTTTCACCCCCCGAAAAAAAATGTAAGGGGTAACACTGTCATTTTTTTTTCTGGTCAAAACTTTAAGTTTCAATATCTCAGCTCTGGAAGGGTCTAGAGCCTCAATTTTTGCACCCAGGTCCATGTCTCGTGGCCCTCTATCAGAATCCAGAGTTTTGAGAAGATTGGAGAAACTTAATTTTTCACCCCCCGAAAAAAAATGTAAGGGGTAACACTGTCATTTTTTTTTTCTGGTCAAAACTTTAAGTTTCAATATCTCAGCTCTGGAAGGGTCTAGAGCCTCAATTTTTGCACCCAGGTCCATGTCTCGTGGCCCTCTATCATAATCCAGAGTTTTGAGAAGATTGGAGAAACTTAATTTTTCACCCCCCGAAAAAAAAATGTAAGGGGTAACACTGTCATTTTTTTTTCTGGTCAAAACTTTAAGTTTCAATATCTCAGCTCTGGAAGGGTCTAGAGCCTCAATTTTTGCACCCAGGTCCATGTCTCGTGGCCCTCTATCAGAATCCAGAAATTTGAGAAGATTGGAGAAACTTAATTTTTCACCCCCCGAAAAAAAATGTAAGGGGTAACACTGTCATTTTTTTTTCTGGTCAAAACTTTAAGTTTCAATATCTCAGCTCTGGAAGGGTCTAGAGCCTCAATTTTTGCACCCAGGTCCATGTCTCGTGGCCCTCTATCAGAATCCAGAGTTTTGAGAAGATTGGAGAAACTTAATTTTTCACCCCCCCCAAAAAAAAAATGTAAGGGGTAACACTGTCATTTTTTTTTCTGGTCAAAATTTTGAGTTTCAATATCTCAGCTCTGGAAGGGTCTAGAGCCTCAATTTTTGCACCCAGGTCCATGTCTCGTGGCCCTCTATCAGAATCCAGAGTTTTGAGAAGATTGGAGAAACTTGATTTTTCACCCCCCGAAAAAAAATGTAAGGGGTAACACTGTCATTTTTTTTTCTGGTCAAAACTTTAAGTTTCAATATCTCAGCTCTGGAAGGGTCTAGAGCCTCAATTTTTGCACCCAGGTCCATGTCTCGTGGCCCTCTATCAGAATCCAGAGTTTTGAGAAGATTGGAGAAACTTAATTTTTCACCCCCCGAAAAAAAATGTAAGGGGTAACACTGTCATTTTTTTTCTGGTCAAAACTTTAAGTTTCAATATCTCAGCTCTGGAAGGGTCTAGAGCCTCAATTTTTGCACCCAGGTCCATGTCTCGTGGCCCTCTATCAGAATCCAGAGTTTTGAGAAGATTGGAGAAACTTAATTTTTCACCCCCCGAAAAAAAATGTAAGGGGTAACACTGTCATTTTCTTTTTCTGGTCAAAACTTTAAGTTTCAATATCTCAGCTCTGGAAGGGTCTAGAGCCTCAATTTTTGCACCCAGGTCCATGTCTCGTGGCCCTCTATCAGAATCCAGAGTTTTGAGAAGATTGGGGAAACTTAATTTTTTGCCAAAAAAATAAAAAAACATAAGGGGTAACACTGTCGTTTTTTTTTCTGGACAAAATTTTGAGTTTCAACATCTCAGCTCTGGAAGGGTCTAGAGCCTCCATTTTTGCACTCAGGTCTAAGTGTCGTGGCCCTCTATCAGAATCCAGAGTTTTGAGAAGATTGGAGAAACTTAATTTTTCACCCCCCGAAAAAAAATGTAAGGGGTAACACTGTCATTTTTTTTTCTGGTCAAAACTTTAAGTTTCAATATCTCAGCTCTGGAAGGGTCTAGAGCCTCAATTTTTGCACCCAGGTCCGTGTCTCGTGGCCCTCTATCAGAATCCAGAGTTTTGAGAAGATTGGAGAAACTTAATTTTTCACCCCCCGAAAAAAAATGTAAGGGGTAACACTGTCATTTTTTTTTCTGGTCAAAACTTTAAGTTTCAATATCTCAGCTCTGGAAGGGTCTAGAGCCTCAATTTTTGCACCCAGGTCCATGTCTCGTGGCCCTCTATCAGAATCCAGAGTTTTGAGAAGATTGGAGAAACTTAATTTTTCACCCCCCGAAAAAAAAATGTAAGGGGTAACACTGTCATTTTTTTTTTCTGGTCAAAACTTTAAGTTTCAATATCTCAGCTCTGGAAGGGTCTAGAGCCTCAATTTTTGCACCCAGGTCCATGTCTCGTGGCCCTCTATCAGAATCCAGAGTTTTGAGAAGATTGGAGAAACTTAATTTTTCACCCCCCGAAAAAAAATGTAAGGGGTAACACTGTCATTTTTTTTTCTGGTCAAAACTTTAAGTTTCAATATCTCAGCTCTGGAAGGGTCTAGAGCCTCAATTTTTGCACCCAGGTCCATGTCTCGTGGCCCTCTATCAGAATCCAGAGTTTTGAGAAGATTGGAGAAACTTAATTTTTCACCCCCCGAAAAAAAATGTAAGGGGTAACACTGTCATTTTTTTTCTGGTCAAAACTTTAAGTTTCAATATCTCAGCTCTGGAAGGGTCTAGAGCCTCAATTTTTGCACCCAGGTCCATGTCTCGTGGCCCTCTATCAGAATCCAGAGTTTTGAGAAGATTGGGGAAACTTAATTTTTTGCCAAAAAAAAAAAATAAAAAAAAAATAAGGGGTAACACTGTCGGTTTTTTTTCTGGACAAAATTTTGAGTTTCAACATCTCAGCTCTGGAAGGGTCTAGAGCCTCCATTTTTGCACTCAGGTCTAAGTGTCGTGGCCCTCTATCAGAATCCAGAGTTTTGAGAAGATTGGAGAAACTTAATTTTTCACCCCCCGAAAAAAAATGTAAGGGGTAACACTGTCATTTCTTTTTCTGGTCAAAACTTTAAGTTTCAATATCTCAGCTCTGGAAGGGTCTAGAGCCTCAATTTTTGCACCCAGGTCCATGTCTCGTGGCCCTCTATCAGAATCCAGAGTTTTGAGAAGATTGGAGAAACTTAATTTTTCACCCCCCGAAAAAAAATGTAAGGGGTAACACTGTCATTTTTTTTCTGGTCAAAACTTTAAGTTTCAATATCTCAGCTCTGGAAGGGTCTAGAGCCTCAATTTTTGCACCCAGGTCCATGTCTCGTGGCCCTCTATCAGAATCCAGAGTTTTGAGAAGATTGGAGAAACTTAATTTTTCACCCCCCGAAAAAAAATGTAAGGGGTAACACTGTCATTTTTTTTTCTGGTCAAAACTTTAAGTTTCAATATCTCAGCTCTGGAAGGGTCTAGAGCCTCAATTTTTGCACCCAGGTCCATGTCTTGTGGCCCTCTATCAGAATCCAGAGTTTTGAGAAGATTGGGGAAACTTAATTTTTTGCCAAAAAAATAAAAAAACATAAGGGGTAACACTGTCGTTTTTTTTTTTCTGGACAAAATTTTGAGTTTCAACATCTCAGCTCTGGAAGGGTCTAGAGCCTCCATTTTTGCACTCAGGTCTAAGTGTCGTGGCCCTCTATCAGAATCTAGAGTTTTGAGAAGATTGGAAAAACTTAATTTTTCACCCCCCGAAAAAAAATGTAAGGGGTAACACTGTCATTTTTTTTCTGGTCAAAACTTTAAGTTTCAATATCTCAGCTCTGGAAGGGTCTAGAGCCTCAATTTTTGCACCCAGGTCCATGTCTCGTGGCCCTCTATCATAATCCAGAGTTTTGAGAAGATTGGAGAAACTTAATTTTTCACCCCCCGAAAAAAAAATGTAAGGGGTAACACTGTCATTTTTTTTTCTGGTCAAAACTTTAAGTTTCAATATCTCAGCTCTGGAAGGGTCTAGAGCCTCAATTTTTGCACCCAGGTCCATGTCTCGTGGCCCTCTATCAGAATCCAGAAATTTGAGAAGATTGGAGAAACTTAATTTTTCACCCCCCGAAAAAAAATGTAAGGGGTAACACTGTCATTTTTTTTTCTGGTCAAAACTTTAAGTTTCAATATCTCAGCTCTGGAAGGGTCTAGAGCCTCAATTTTTGCACCCAGGTCCATGTCTCGTGGCCCTCTATCAGAATCCAGAGTTTTGAGAAGATTGGAGAAACTTAATTTTTCACTCCCCGAAAAAAAATGTAAGGGGTAACACTGTCATTTTTTTTTTCTGGTCAAAATTTTGAGTTTCAATATCTCAGCTCTGGAAGGGTCTAGAGCCTCAATTTTGCACCCAGGTCCATGTCTCGTGGCCCTCTATCATAATCCAGAGTTTTGAGAAGATTGGAGAAACTTAATTTTTCACCCCCCGAAAAAAAATGTAAGGGGTAACACTGTCATTTTTTTTTTTCTGGTCAAAACTTTGAGTTTCAATATCTCAGCTCTGGAAGGGTCTAGAGCCTCAATTTTTGCACCCAGGTCCATGTCTCGTGGCCCTCTATCAGAATCCAGAGTTTTGAGAAGATTGGAGAAACTTAATTTTTCACCGCCCGAAAAAAAATGTAAGGGGTAACACTGTCAATTTTTTTTTCTGGTCAAAACTTTAAGTTTCAATATCTCAGCTCTGGAAGGGTCTAGAGCCTCAATTTTTGCACCCAGGTCCATGTCTCATGGCCCTCTATCAGAATCCAGAGTTTTGAGAAGATTGGAGAAACTTAATTTTTCACCCCCCGAAAAAAAACGTAAGGGGTAACACTGTCATTTTTTTTTCTGGTCAAAATTTTGAGTTTCAATATCTCAGCTCTGGAAGGGTCTACAGCCTCAATTTTTGCACCCAGGTCCATGTCTCGTGGCCCTCTATCAGAATCCAGAGTTTTGAGAAGATTGGAGAAACTTAATTTTTCACCCCCCGAAAAAAAAAACGTAAGGGGTAACACTGTCATTTTTTTTCCTGGTCAAAATTTTGAGTTTCAATATCTCAGCTCTGGAAGGGTCTACAGCCTCAATTTTTGCACCCAGGTCCATGTCTCGTGGCCCTCTATCAGAATCCAGAGTTTTGAGAAGATTGGAGAAACTTAATTTTTCACCCCCCGAAAAAAAACGTAAGGGGTAACACTGTCATTTTTTTTTCTGGTCAAAATTTTGAGTTTCAATATATCAGCTCTGGAAGGGTCTAGAGCCTCAATTTTTGCACCCAGGTCCATGTCTCGTGGCCCTCTATCAGAATCCAGAGTTTTGAGAAGATTGGAGAAACTTAATTTTTCACCCCCCGAAAAAAAACGTAAGGGGTAACACTGTCATTTTTTTTCTGGTCAAAACTTTAAGTTTCAATATCTCAGCTCTGGAAGGCTCTAGAGCCTCAATTTTTGCACCCAGGTCCATGTCTCGTGGCCCTCTATCAGAATCCAGAGTTTTGAGAAGATTGGAGAAACTTAATTTTTCACCCCCCGAAAAAAAATGTAAGGGGTAACACTGTCATTTTTTTTTCTGGTCAAAACTTTAAGTTTCAATATCTCAGCTCTGGAAGGGTCTAGAGCCTCAATTTTTGCACCCAGGTCCATGTCTCGTGGCCCTCTATCAGAATCCAGAGTTTTGAGAAGATTGGAGAAACTTAATTTTTCACCCCCCGAAAAAAAATGTAAGGGGTAACACTGTCATTTTTTTTTCTGGTCAAAACTTTAAGTTTCAATATCTCAGCTCTGGAAGGGTCTAGAGCCTCAATTTTTGCACCCAGGTCCATGTCTCGTGGCCCTCTATCATAATCCAGAGTTTTGAGAAGATTGGAGAAACTTAATTTTTCACCCCCCGAAAAAAAATGTAAGGGGTAACACTGTCATTTTTTTTTCTGGTCAAAACTTTGAGTTTCAATATCTCAGCTCTGGAAGGGTCTAGAGCCTCAATTTTTGCACCCAGGTCCGTGTCTCGTGGCCCTCTATCAGAATCCAGAGTTTTGAGGAGATTGGAGAAACTTAATTTTTCACCCCCCGAAAAAAAATGTAAGGGGTAACACTGTCATTTTTTTTTCTGGTCAAAACTTTAAGTTTCAATATCTCAGCTCTGGAAGGGTCTAGAGCCTCAATTTTTGCACCCAGGTCCATGTCTCGTGGCCCTCTATCAGAATCCAGAGTTTTGAGAAGATTGGAGAAACTTAATTTTTCACCCCCCGAAAAAAAATGTAAGGGGTAACACTGTCATTTTTTTTTTCTGGTCAAAACTTTAAGTTTCAATATCTCAGCTCTGGAAGGGTCTAGAGCCTCAATTTTTGCACCCAGGTCCATGTCTCGTGGCCCTCTATCAGAATCCAGAGTTTTGAGAAGATTGGAGAAACTTAATTTTTCACCCCCCGAAAAAAAATGTAAGGGGTAACACTGTCATTTTTTTTTCTGGTCAAAACTTTAAGTTTCAATATCTCAGCTCTGGAAGGGTCTAGAGCCTCAATTTTTGCACCCAGGTCCATGTCTCGTGGCCCTCTATCAGAATCCAGAGTTTTGAGAAGATAGGAGAAACTTAATTTTTCACCCCCCGAAAAAAAATGTAAGGGGTAACACTGTCATTTTTTTTTTCTGGTCAAAACTTTAAGTTTCAATATCTCAGCTCTGGAAGGGTCTAGAGCCTCAATTTTTGCACCCAGGTCCATGTCTCGTGGCCCTCTATCAGAATCCAGAGTTTTGAGAAGATTGGGGAAACTTAATTTTTTGCCAAAAAAATAAAAAACATAAGGGGTAACACTGTCGTTTTTTTTTCTGGACAAAATTTTGAGTTTCAACATCTCAGCTCTGGAAGGGTCTAGAGCCTCCATTTTTGCACTCAGGTCTAAGTGTCGTGGCCCTCTATCAGAATCCAGAGTTTTGAGAAGATTGGAGAAACTTAATTTTTCACCCCCCGAAAAAAAATGTAAGGGGTAACACTGTCATTTTTTTTTTCTGGTCAAAACTTTAAGTTTCAATATCTCAGCTCTGGAAGGGTCTAGAGCCTCAATTTTTGCACCCAGGTCCGTGTCTCGTGGCCCTCTATCAGAATCCAGAGTTTTGAGAAGATTGGAGAAACTTAATTTTTCACCCCCCGAAAAAAAATGTAAGGGGTAACACTGTAATTTTTTTTTCTGGTCAAACCTTTAAGTTTCAATATCTCAGCTCTGGAAGGGTCTAGAGCCTCAATTTTTGCACCCAGGTCCATGTCTCGTGGCCCTCTATCAGAATCCAGAGTTTTGAGAAGATTGGAGAAACTTAATTTTTCACCCCCCGAAAAAAAATGTAAGGGGTAACACTGTCATTTTTTTTTTTCTGGTCAAAACTTTAAGTTTCAATATCTCAGCTCTGGAAGGGTCTAGAGCCTCAATTTTTGCACCCAGGTCCATGTCTCGTGGCCCTCTATCAGAATCCAGAGTTTTGAGAAGATTGGAGAAACTTAATTTTTCACCCCCCGAAAAAAAATGTAAGGGGTAACACTGTCATTTTTTTTTCTGGTCAAAACTTTAAGTTTCAATATCTCAGCTCTGGAAGGGTCTAGAGCCTCAATTTTTGCACCCAGGTCCATGTCTCGTGGCCCTCTATCAGAATCCAGAGTTTTGAGAAGATTGGAGAAACTTAATTTTTCACCCCCCGAAAAAAAATGTAAGGGGTAACACTGTCATTTTTTTTTCTGGTCAAAACTTTAAGTTTCAATATCTCAGCTCTGGAAGGGTCTAGAGCCTCAATTTTTGCACCCAGGTCCATGTCTCGTGGCCCTCTATCAGAATCCAGAGTTTTGAGAAGATTGGAGAAACTTAATTTTTCACTCCCCGAAAAAAAATGTAAGGGGTAACACTGTCATTTTTTTTTTCTGGTCAAAACTTTAAGTTTCAATATCTCAGCTCTGGAAGGGTCTAGAGCCTCAATTTTTGCACCCAGGTCCATGTCTCGTGGCCCTCTATCAGAATCCAGAGTTTTGAGAAGATTGGAGAAACTTAATTTTTCACCCCCCGAAAAAAAATGTAAGGGGTAACACTGTCATTTTTTTTTCTGGTCAAAACTTTAAGTTTCAATATCTCAGCTCTGGAAGGGTCTAGAGCCTCAATTTTTGCACCCAGGTCCATGTCTCGTGGCCCTCTATCAGAATCCAGAGTTTTGAGAAGATTGGGGAAACTTAATTTTTTGCCAAAAAAATAAAAAACATAAGGGGTAACACTGTCGTTTTTTTTCTGGACAAAATTTTGAGTTTCAACATCTCAGCTCTGGAAGGGTCTAGAGCCTCCATTTTTGCACTCAGGTCTAAGTGTCGTGGCCCTCTATCAGAATCCAGAGTTTTGAGAAGATTGGAGAAACTTAATTTTTCACCCCCGAAAAAAAATGTAAGGGGTAACACTGTCATTTTTTTTTCTGGTCAAAACTTTAAGTTTCAATATCTCAGCTCTGGAAGGGTCTAGAGCCTCAATTTTTGCACCCAGGTCCGTGTCTCGTGGCCCTCTATCAGAATCCAGAGTTTTGAGAAGATTGGAGAAACTTAATTTTTCACCCCCCGAAAAAAAATGTAAGGGGTAACACTGTCATTTTTTTTTCTGGTCAAACCTTTAAGTTTCAATATCTCAGCTCTGGAAGGGTCTAGAGCCTCAATTTTTGCACCCAGGTCCATGTCTCGTGGCCCTCTATCAGAATCCAGAGTTTTGAGAAGATTGGAGAAACTTAATTTTTCACCCCCCGAAAAAAAATGTAAGGGGTAACACTGTCATTTTTTTTTTCTGGTCAAAACTTTAAGTTTCAATATCTCAGCTCTGGAAGGGTCTAGAGCCTCAATTTTTGCACCCAGGTCCATGTCTCGTGGCCCTCTATCAGAATCCAGAGTTTTGAGAAGATTGGAGAAACTTAATTTTTCACCCCCCGAAAAAAAATGTAAGGGGTAACACTGTCATTTTTTTTTCTGGTCAAAACTTTAAGTTTCAATATCTCAGCTCTGGAAGGGTCTAGAGCCTCAATTTTTGCACCCAGGTCCATGTCTCGTGGCCCTCTATCAGAATCCAGAGTTTTGAGAAGATTGGAGAAACTTAATTTTTCACCCCCCGAAAAAAATGTAAGGGGTAACACTGTCATTTTTTTTCTGGTCAAAACTTTAAGTTTCAATATCTCAGCTCTGGAAGGGTCTAGAGCCTCAATTTTTGCACCCAGGTCCATGTCTCGTGGCCCTCTATCAGAATCCAGAGTTTTGAGAAGATTGGAGAAACTTAATTTTTCACCCCCCGAAAAAAAATGTAAGGGGTAACACTGTCATTTTTTTTTTCTGGTCAAAACTTTAAGTTTCAATATCTCAGCTCTGGAAGGGTCTAGAGCCTCAATTTTTGCACCCAGGTCCATGTCTCGTGGCCCTCTATCAGAATCCAGAGTTTTGAGAAGATTGGAGAAACTTAATTTTTCACCCCCCGAAAAAAAATGTAAGGGGTAACACTGTCATTTTTTTTTCTGGTCAAAACTTTAAGTTTCAATATCTCAGCTCTGGAAGGGTCTAGAGCCTCAATTTTTGCACCCAGGTCCATGTCTCGTGGCCCTCTATCAGAATCCAGAGTTTTGAGAAGATTGGAGAAACTTAATTTTTCACCCCCCGAAAAAAAATGTAAGGGTTAACACTGTCATTTTTTTTTTCTGGTCAAAACTTTAAGTTTCAATATCTCAGCTCTGGAAGGGTCTAGAGCCTCAATTTTTGCACCCAGGTCCATGTCTCGTGGCCCTCTATCAGAATCCAGAGTTTTGAGAAGATTGGAGAAACTTAATTTTTCACCCCCCGAAAAAAAATGTAAGGGGTAACACTGTCATTTTTTTTTCTGGTCAAAACTTTAAGTTTCAATATCTCAGCTCTGGAAGGGTCTAGAGCCTCAATTTTTGCACCCAGGTCCATGTCTTGTGGCCCTCTATCAGAATCCAGAGTTTTGAGAAGATTGGGGAAACTTAATTTTTTGCCAAAAAAATAAAAAAACATAAGGGGTAACACTGTCGTTTTTTTTTCTGGACAAAATTTTGAGTTTCAACATCTCAGCTCTGGAAGGGTCTAGAGCCTCCATTTTTGCACTCAGGTCTAAGTGTCGTGGCCCTCTATCAGAATCCAGAGTTTTGAGAAGATTGGAGAAACTTAATTTTTCACCCCCCGAAAAAAAAAATGTAAGGGGTAACACTGTCATTTTTTTTTCTGGTCAAAACTTTAAGTTTCAATATCTCAGCTCTGGAAGGGTCTAGAGCCTCAATTTTTGCACCCAGGTCCGTGTCTCGTGGCCCTCTATCAGAATCCAGAGTTTTGAGAAGATTGGAGAAACTTAATTTTTCACCCCCCGAAAAAAAACGTAAGGGGTAACACTGTCATTTTTTTTTTCTGGTCAAAACTTTAAGTTTCAATATCTCAGCTCTGGAAGGGTCTACAGCCTCAATTTTTGCACCCAGTTCCATGTCTCGTGGCCCTCTATCAGAATCTAGAGTTTTGAGAAGATTGGAAAAACTTAATTTTTCACCCCCCGAAAAAAAATGTAAGGGGTAACACTGTCATTTTTTTTCTGGTCAAAACTTTAAGTTTCAATATCTCAGCTCTGGAAGGGTCTAGAGCCTCAATTTTTGCACCCAGGTCCATGTCTCGTGGCCCTCTATCAGAATCCAGAGTTTTGAGAAGATTGGAGAAACTTAATTTTTCACCCCCCGAAAAAAAATGTAAGGGGTAACACTGTCATTTTTTTTTCTGGTCAAAACTTTAAGTTTCAATATCTCAGCTCTGGAAGGGTCTAGAGCCTCAATTTTTGCACCCAGGTCCATGTCTCGTGGCCCTCTATCAGAATCCAGAGTTTTGAGAAGATTGGAGAAACTTAATTTTTCACCCCCCGAAAAAAAATGTAAGGGGTAACACTGTCATTTTTTTTTTCTGGTCAAAACTTTAAGTTTCAATATCTCAGCTCTGGAAGGGTCTAGAGCCTCAATTTTTGCACCCAGGTCCATGTCTCGTGGCCCTCTATCAGAATCCAGAGTTTTGAGAAGATTGGAGAAACTTAATTTTTCACCCCCCGAAAAAAAAATGTAAGGGGTAACACTGTCATTTTTTTTTCTGGTCAAAACTTTAAGTTTCAATATCTCAGCTCTGGAAGGGTCTAGAGCCTCAATTTTTGCACCCAGGTCCATGTCTCGTGGCCCTCTATCAGAATCCAGAGTTTTGAGAAGATTGGAGAAACTTAATTTTTCACCCCCCGAAAAAAAATGTAAGGGGTAACACTGTCATTTTTTTTTTCTGGTCAAAACTTTAAGTTTCAATATCTCAGCTCTGGAAGGGTCTAGAGCCTCAATTTTTGCACCCAGGTCCATGTCTCGTGGCCCTCTATCAGAATCCAGAGTTTTGAGAAGATTGGAGAAACTTAATTTTTCACCCCCCGAAAAAAATGTAAGGGGTAACACTGTCATTTTTTTTTCTGGTCAAAACTTTAAGTTTCAATATCTCAGCTCTGGAAGGGTCTAGAGCCTCAATTTTTGCACCCAGGTCCATGTCTTGTGGCCCTCTATCAGAATCCAGAGTTTTGAGAAGATTGGGGAAACTTAATTTTTTGCCAAAAAAATAAAAAAACATAAGGGGTAACACTGTCGTTTTTTTTTCTGGACAAAATTTTGAGTTTCAACATCTCAGCTCTGGAAGGGTCTAGAGCCTCCATTTTTGCACTCAGGTCTAAGTGTCGTGGCCCTCTATCAGAATCCAGAGTTTTGAGAAGATTGGAGAAACTTAATTTTTCACCCCCCGAAAAAAAAAATGTAAGGGGTAACACTGTCATTTTTTTTTCTGGTCAAAACTTTAAGTTTCAATATCTCAGCTCTGGAAGGGTCTAGAGCCTCAATTTTTGCACCCAGGTCCGTGTCTCGTGGCCCTCTATCAGAATCCAGAGTTTTGAGAAGATTGGAGAAACTTAATTTTTCACCCCCCGAAAAAAAACGTAAGGGGTAACACTGTCATTTTTTTTTCTGGTCAAAACTTTAAGTTTCAATATCTCAGCTCTGGAAGGGTCTACAGCCTCAATTTTTGCACCCAGTTCCATGTCTCGTGGCCCTCTATCAGAATCTAGAGTTTTGAGAAGATTGGAAAAACTTAATTTTTCACCCCCCGAAAAAAAATGTAAGGGGTAACACTGTCATTTTTTTTCTGGTCAAAACTTTAAGTTTCAATATCTCAGCTCTGGAAGGGTCTAGAGCCTCAATTTTTGCACCCAGGTCCATGTCTCGTGGCCCTCTATCATAATCCAGAGTTTTGAGAAGATTGGAGAAACTTAATTTTTCACCCCCCGAAAAAAAAATGTAAGGGGTAACACTGTCATTTTTTTTTCTGGTCAAAACTTTAAGTTTCAATATCTCAGCTCTGGAAGGGTCTAGAGCCTCAATTTTTGCACCCAGGTCCATGTCTCGTGGCCCTCTATCAGAATCCAGAAATTTGAGAAGATTGGAGAAACTTAATTTTTCACCCCCGAAAAAAAATGTAAGGGGTAACACTGTCATTTTTTTTCTGGTCAAAACTTTAAGTTTCAATATCTCAGCTCTGGAAGGGTCTAGAGCCTCAATTTTTGCACCCAGGTCCATGTCTCGTGGCCCTCTATCAGAATCCAGAGTTTTGAGAAGATTGGAGAAACTTAATTTTTCACCCCCCGGAAAAAAATGTAAGGGGTAACACTGTCATTTTTTTTTCTGGTCAAAACTTTAAGTTTCAATATCTCAGCTCTGGAAGGGTCTAGAGCCTCAATTTTTGCACCCAGGTCCATGTCTCGTGGCCCTCTATCAGAATCCAGAGTTTTGAGAAGATTGGGGAAACTTAATTTTTTGCCAAAAAAAAAAAAAAAAAAAATAAGGGGTAACACTGTCGGTTTTTTTCTGGACAAAATTTTGAGTTTCAACATCTCAGCTCTGGGAGGGTCTAGAGCCTCCATTTTTGCACTCAGGTCTAAGTGTCGTGGCCCTCTATCAGAATCCAGAGTTTTGAGAAGATTGGAGAAACTTAATTTTTCACCCCCCGAAAAAAAATGTAAGGGGTAACACTGTCATTTTTTTTTCTGGTCAAAACTTTAAGTTTCAATATCTCAGCTCTGGAAGGGTCTAGAGCCTCAATTTTTGCACCCAGGTCCATGTCTCATGGCCCTCTATCATAATCCAGAGTTTTGAGAAGATTGGAGAAACTTAATTTTTCACCCCCCGAAAAAAAATGTAAGGGGTAACACTGTCATTTTTTTTTTCTGGTCAAAACTTTGAGTTTCAATATCTCAGCTCTGGAAGGGTCTAGAGCCTCAATTTTTGCACCCAGGTCCGTGTCTCGTGGCCCTCTATCAGAATCCAGAGTTTTGAGAAGATTGGAGAAACTTAATTTTTCACCCCCCGAAAAAAAATGTAAGGGGTAACACTGTCATTTTTTTTTCTGGTCAAAACTTTAAGTTTCAATATCTCAGCTCTGGAAGGGTCTAGAGCCTCAATTTTTGCACCCAGGTCCATGTCTCGTGGCCCTCTATCAGAATCCAGAGTTTTGAGAAGATTGGAGAAACTTAATTTTTCACCCCCCGAAAAAAATGTAAGGGGTAACACTGTCATTTTTTTTTTCTGGTCAAAACTTTAAGTTTCAATATCTCAGCTCTGGAAGGGTCTAGAGCCTCAATTTTTGCACCCAGGTCCATGTCTCGTGGCCCTCTATCAGAATCCAGAGTTTTGAGAAGATTGGAGAAACTTAATTTTTCACCCCCCGAAAAAAAATGTAAGGGGTAACACTGTCATTTTTTTTTCTGGTCAAAACTTTAAGTTTCAATATCTCAGCTCTGGAAGGGTCTAGAGCCTCAATTTTTGCACCCAGGTCCATGTCTCGTGGCCCTCTATCAGAATCCAGAGTTTTGAGAAGATTGGAGAAACTTAATTTTTCACCCCCCGAAAAAAAATGTAAGGGGTAACACTGTCATTTTTTTTTTCTGGTCAAAACTTTAAGTTTCAATATCTCAGCTCTGGAAGGGTCTAGAGCCTCAATTTTTGCACCCAGGTCCATGTCTCGTGGCCCTCTATCAGAATCCAGAGTTTTGAGAAGATTGGAGAAACTTAATTTTTCACCCCCCGAAAAAAAATGTAAGGGGTAACACTGTCATTTTTTTTCTGGTCAAAACTTTAAGTTTCAATATCTCAGCTCTGGAAGGGTCTAGAGCCTCAATTTTTGCACCCAGGTCCATGTCTTGTGGCCCTCTATCAGAATCCAGAGTTTTGAGAAGATTGGGGAAACTTAATTTTTTGCCAAAAAAATAAAAAAAACATAAGGGGTAACACTGTCGTTTTTTTTTCTGGACAAAATTTTGAGTTTCAACATCTCAGCTCTGGAAGGGTCTAGAGCCTCCATTTTTGCACTCAGGTCTAAGTGTCGTGGCCCTCTATCAGAATCCAGAGTTTTGAGAAGATTGGAGAAACTTAATTTTTCACCCCCCGAAAAAAAAAATGTAAGGGGTAACACTGTCATTTTTTTTTCTGGTCAAAACTTTAAGTTTCAATATCTCAGCTCTGGAAGGGTCTAGAGCCTCAATTTTTGCACCCAGGTCCGTGTCTCGTGGCCCTCTATCAGAATCCAGAGTTTTGAGAAGATTGGAGAAACTTAATTTTTCACCCCCCGAAAAAAAACGTAAGGGGTAACACTGTCATTTTTTTTTCTGGTCAAAACTTTAAGTTTCAATATCTCAGCTCTGGAAGGGTCTACAGCCTCAATTTTTGCACCCAGTTCCATGTCTCGTGGCCCTCTATCAGAATCTAGAGTTTTGAGAAGATTGGAAAAACTTAATTTTTCACCCCCCGAAAAAAAATGTAAGGGGTAACACTGTCATTTTTTTTCTGGTCAAAACTTTAAGTTTCAATATCTCAGCTCTGGAAGGGTCTAGAGCCTCAATTTTTGCACCCAGGTCCATGTCTCGTGGCCCTCTATCATAATCCAGAGTTTTGAGAAGATTGGAGAAACTTAATTTTTCACCCCCCGAAAAAAAAATGTAAGGGGTAACACTGTCATTTTTTTTTCTGGTCAAAACTTTAAGTTTCAATATCTCAGCTCTGGAAGGGTCTAGAGCCTCAATTTTTGCACCCAGGTCCATGTCTCGTGGCCCTCTATCAGAATCCAGAAATTTGAGAAGATTGGAGAAACTTAATTTTTCACCCCCGAAAAAAAATGTAAGGGGTAACACTGTCATTTTTTTTCTGGTCAAAACTTTAAGTTTCAATATCTCAGCTCTGGAAGGGTCTAGAGCCTCAATTTTTGCACCCAGGTCCATGTCTCGTGGCCCTCTATCAGAATCCAGAGTTTTGAGAAGATTGGAGAAACTTAATTTTTCACCCCCCGGAAAAAAATGTAAGGGGTAACACTGTCATTTTTTTTTCTGGTCAAAACTTTAAGTTTCAATATCTCAGCTCTGGAAGGGTCTAGAGCCTCAATTTTTGCACCCAGGTCCATGTCTCGTGGCCCTCTATCAGAATCCAGAGTTTTGAGAAGATTGGGGAAACTTAATTTTTTGCCAAAAAAAATAAAAAAAAAATAAGGGGTAACACTGTCGGTTTTTTTCTGGACAAAATTTTGAGTTTCAACATCTCAGCTCTGGAAGGGTCTAGAGCCTCCATTTTTGCACTCAGGTCTAAGTGTCGTGGCCCTCTATCAGAATCCAGAGTTTTGAGAAGATTGGAGAAACTTAATTTTTCACCCCCCGAAAAAAAATGTAAGGGGTAACACTGTCATTTTTTTTTCTGGTCAAAACTTTAAGTTTCAATATCTCAGCTCTGGAAGGGTCTAGAGCCTCAATTTTTGCACCCAGGTCCATGTCTCATGGCCCTCTATCATAATCCAGAGTTTTGAGAAGATTGGAGAAACTTAATTTTTCACCCCCCGAAAAAAAATGTAAGGGGTAACACTGTCATTTTTTTTTTCTGGTCAAAACTTTGAGTTTCAATATCTCAGCTCTGGAAGGGTCTAGAGCCTCAATTTTTGCACCCAGGTCCGTGTCTCGTGGCCCTCTATCAGAATCCAGAGTTTTGAGAAGATTGGAGAAACTTAATTTTTCACCCCCCGAAAAAAAATGTAAGGGGTAACACTGTCATTTTTTTTTCTGGTCAAAACTTTAAGTTTCAATATCTCAGCTCTGGAAGGGTCTAGAGCCTCAATTTTTGCACCCAGGTCCATGTCTCGTGGCCCTCTATCAGAATCCAGAGTTTTGAGAAGATTGGAGAAACTTAATTTTTCACCCCCCGAAAAAAAATGTAAGGGGTAACACTGTCATTTTTTTTTTCTGGTCAAAACTTTAAGTTTCAATATCTCAGCTCTGGAAGGGTCTAGAGCCTCAATTTTTGCACCCAGGTCCATGTCTCGTGGCCCTCTATCAGAATCCAGAGTTTTGAGAAGATTGGAGAAACTTAATTTTTCACCCCCCGAAAAAAAATGTAAGGGGTAACACTGTCATTTTTTTTTCTGGTCAAAACTTTAAGTTTCAATATCTCAGCTCTGGAAGGGTCTAGAGCCTCAATTTTTGCACCCAGGTCCATGTCTCGTGGCCCTCTATCAGAATCCAGAGTTTTGAGAAGATTGGAGAAACTTAATTTTTCACCCCCCGAAAAAAAATGTAAGGGGTAACACTGTCATTTTTTTTTCTGGTCAAAACTTTAAGTTTCAATATCTCAGCTCTGGAAGGGTCTAGAGCCTCAATTTTTGCACCCAGGTCCATGTCTTGTGGCCCTCTATCAGAATCCAGAGTTTTGAGAAGATTGGGGAAACTTAATTTTTTGCCAAAAAAATAAAAAAACATAAGGGGTAACACTGTCGTTTTTTTTTCTGGACAAAATTTTGAGTTTCAACATCTCAGCTCTGGAAGGGTCTAGAGCCTCCATTTTTGCACTCAGGTCTAAGTGTCGTGGCCCTCTATCAGAATCCAGAGTTTTGAGAAGATTGGAGAAACTTAATTTTTCACCCCCCGAAAAAAAAAATGTAAGGGGTAACACTGTCATTTTTTTTTCTGGTCAAAACTTTAAGTTTCAATATCTCAGCTCTGGAAGGGTCTACAGCCTCAATTTTTGCACCCAGGTCCATGTCTCGTGGCCCTCTATCAGAATCCAGAGTTTTGAGAAGATTGGAAAAACTTAATTTTTCACCCCCCGAAAAAAAATGTAAGGGGTAACACTGTCATTTTTTTCTGGTCAAAACTTTAAGTTTCAATATCTCAGCTCTGGAAGGGTCTAGAGCCTCAATTTTTGCACCCAGGTCCATGTCTCGTGGCCCTCTATCATAATCCAGAGTTTTGAGAAGATTGGAGAAACTTAATTTTTCACCCCCCGAAAAAAAAATGTAAGGGGTAACACTGTCATTTTTTTTTCTGGTCAAAACTTTAAGTTTCAATATCTCAGCTCTGGAAGGGTCTAGAGCCTCAATTTTTGCACCCAGGTCCATGTCTCGTGGCCCTCTATCAGAATCCAGAAATTTGAGAAGATTGGAGAAACTTAATTTTTCACCCCCCGAAAAAAAATGTAAGGGGTAACACTGTCATTTTTTTTTCTGGTCAAAACTTTAAGTTTCAATATCTCAGCTCTGGAAGGGTCTAGAGCCTCAATTTTTGCACCCAGGTCCATGTCTCGTGGCCCTCTATCAGAATCCAGAGTTTTGAGAAGATTGGAGAAACTTAATTTTTCACCCCCCGAAAAAAAATGTAAGGGGTAACACTGTCATTTTTTTTTTCTGGTCAAAACTTTAAGTTTCAATATCTCAGCTCTGGAAGGGTCTAGAGCCTCAATTTTTGCACCCAGGTCCATGTCTCGTGGCCCTCTATCATAATCCAGAGTTTTGAGAAGATTGGAGAAACTTAATTTTTCACCCCCCGAAAAAAAAATGTAAGGGGTAACACTGTCATTTTTTTTTCTGGTCAAAACTTTAAGTTTCAATATCTCAGCTCTGGAAGGGTCTAGAGCCTCAATTTTTGCACCCAGGTCCATGTCTCGTGGCCCTCTATCAGAATCCAGAAATTTGAGAAGATTGGAGAAACTTAATTTTTCACCCCCCGAAAAAAAATGTAAGGGGTAACACTGTCATTTTTTTTTCTGGTCAAAACTTTAAGTTTCAATATCTCAGCTCTGGAAGGGTCTAGAGCCTCAATTTTTGCACCCAGGTCCATGTCTCGTGGCCCTCTATCAGAATCCAGAGTTTTGAGAAGATTGGAGAAACTTAATTTTTCACCCCCCAAAAAAAAAATGTAAGGGGTAACACTGTCATTTTTTTTTCTGGTCAAAATTTTGAGTTTCAATATCTCAGCTCTGGAAGGGTCTAGAGCCTCAATTTTTGCACCCAGGTCCATGTCTCGTGGCCCTCTATCAGAATCCAGAGTTTTGAGAAGATTGGAGAAACTTGATTTTTCACCCCCCGAAAAAAAATGTAAGGGGTAACACTGTCATTTTTTTTTCTGGTCAAAACTTTAAGTTTCAATATCTCAGCTCTGGAAGGGTCTAGAGCCTCAATTTTTGCACCCAGGTCCATGTCTCGTGGCCCTCTATCAGAATCCAGAGTTTTGAGAAGATTGGAGAAACTTAATTTTTCACCCCCCGAAAAAAAATGTAAGGGGTAACACTGTCATTTTTTTTCTGGTCAAAACTTTAAGTTTCAATATCTCAGCTCTGGAAGGGTCTAGAGCCTCAATTTTTGCACCCAGGTCCATGTCTCGTGGCCCTCTATCAGAATCCAGAGTTTTGAGAAGATTGGAGAAACTTAATTTTTCACCCCCCGAAAAAAAATGTAAGGGGTAACACTGTCATTTTCTTTTTCTGGTCAAAACTTTAAGTTTCAATATCTCAGCTCTGGAAGGGTCTAGAGCCTCAATTTTTGCACCCAGGTCCATGTCTCGTGGCCCTCTATCAGAATCCAGAGTTTTGAGAAGATTGGGGAAACTTAATTTTTTGCCAAAAAAATAAAAAAACATAAGGGGTAACACTGTCGTTTTTTTTTCTGGACAAAATTTTGAGTTTCAACATCTCAGCTCTGGAAGGGTCTAGAGCCTCCATTTTTGCACTCAGGTCTAAGTGTCGTGGCCCTCTATCAGAATCCAGAGTTTTGAGAAGATTGGAGAAACTTAATTTTTCACCCCCCGAAAAAAAATGTAAGGGGTAACACTGTCATTTTTTTTTCTGGTCAAAACTTTAAGTTTCAATATCTCAGCTCTGGAAGGGTCTAGAGCCTCAATTTTTGCACCCAGGTCCGTGTCTCGTGGCCCTCTATCAGAATCCAGAGTTTTGAGAAGATTGGAGAAACTTAATTTTTCACCCCCCGAAAAAAAATGTAAGGGGTAACACTGTCATTTTTTTTTCTGGTCAAAACTTTAAGTTTCAATATCTCAGCTCTGGAAGGGTCTAGAGCCTCAATTTTTGCACCCAGGTCCATGTCTCGTGGCCCTCTATCAGAATCCAGAGTTTTGAGAAGATTGGAGAAACTTAATTTTTCACCCCCCGAAAAAAAAATGTAAGGGGTAACACTGTCATTTTTTTTTTTCTGGTCAAAACTTTAAGTTTCAATATCTCAGCTCTGGAAGGGTCTAGAGCCTCAATTTTTGCACCCAGGTCCATGTCTCGTGGCCCTCTATCAGAATCCAGAGTTTTGAGAAGATTGGAGAAACTTAATTTTTCACCCCCCGAAAAAAAATGTAAGGGGTAACACTGTCATTTTTTTTTCTGGTCAAAACTTTAAGTTTCAATATCTCAGCTCTGGAAGGGTCTAGAGCCTCAATTTTTGCACCCAGGTCCATGTCTCGTGGCCCTCTATCAGAATCCAGAGTTTTGAGAAGATTGGAGAAACTTAATTTTTCACCCCCCGAAAAAAAATGTAAGGGGTAACACTGTCATTTTTTTTTCTGGTCAAAACTTTAAGTTTCAATATCTCAGCTCTGGAAGGGTCTAGAGCCTCAATTTTTGCACCCAGGTCCATGTCTCGTGGCCCTCTATCAGAATCCAGAGTTTTGAGAAGATTGGGGAAACTTAATTTTTTGCCAAAAAAAAAATAAAAAAAAAATAAGGGGTAACACTGTCGGTTTTTTTTCTGGACAAAATTTTGAGTTTCAACATCTCAGCTCTGGAAGGGTCTAGAGCCTCCATTTTTGCACTCAGGTCTAAGTGTCGTGGCCCTCTATCAGAATCCAGAGTTTTGAGAAGATTGGAGAAACTTAATTTTTCACCCCCCGAAAAAAAAAATGTAAGGGGTAACACTGTCATTTTTTTTTCTGGTCAAAACTTTAAGTTTCAATATCTCAGCTCTGGAAGGGTCTAGAGCCTCAATTTTTGCACCCAGGTCCGTGTCTCGTGGCCCTCTATCAGAATCCAGAGTTTTGAGAAGATTGGAGAAACTTAATTTTTCACCCCCCGAAAAAAAACGTAAGGGGTAACACTGTCATTTTTTTTTCTGGTCAAAACTTTAAGTTTCAATATCTCAGCTCTGGAAGGGTCTACAGCCTCAATTTTTGCACCCAGTTCCATGTCTCGTGGCCCTCTATCAGAATCTAGAGTTTTGAGAAGATTGGAAAAACTTAATTTTTCACCCCCCGAAAAAAAATGTAAGGGGTAACACTGTCATTTTTTTTCTGGTCAAAACTTTAAGTTTCAATATCTCAGCTCTGGAAGGGTCTAGAGCCTCAATTTTTGCACCCAGGTCCATGTCTCGTGGCCCTCTATCATAATCCAGAGTTTTGAGAAGATTGGAGAAACTTAATTTTTCACCCCCCGAAAAAAAAATGTAAGGGGTAACACTGTCATTTTTTTTTCTGGTCAAAACTTTAAGTTTCAATATCTCAGCTCTGGAAGGGTCTAGAGCCTCAATTTTTGCACCCAGGTCCATGTCTCGTGGCCCTCTATCAGAATCCAGAAATTTGAGAAGATTGGAGAAACTTAATTTTTCACCCCCGAAAAAAAATGTAAGGGGTAACACTGTCATTTTTTTTCTGGTCAAAACTTTAAGTTTCAATATCTCAGCTCTGGAAGGGTCTAGAGCCTCAATTTTTGCACCCAGGTCCATGTCTCGTGGCCCTCTATCAGAATCCAGAGTTTTGAGAAGATTGGAGAAACTTAATTTTTCACCCCCCGGAAAAAAATGTAAGGGGTAACACTGTCATTTTTTTTTCTGGTCAAAACTTTAAGTTTCAATATCTCAGCTCTGGAAGGGTCTAGAGCCTCAATTTTTGCACCCAGGTCCATGTCTCGTGGCCCTCTATCAGAATCCAGAGTTTTGAGAAGATTGGGGAAACTTAATTTTTTGCCAAAAAAAATAAAAAAAAAATAAGGGGTAACACTGTCGGTTTTTTTCTGGACAAAATTTTGAGTTTCAACATCTCAGCTCTGGAAGGGTCTAGAGCCTCCATTTTTGCACTCAGGTCTAAGTGTCGTGGCCCTCTATCAGAATCCAGAGTTTTGAGAAGATTGGAGAAACTTAATTTTTCACCCCCCGAAAAAAAATGTAAGGGGTAACACTGTCATTTTTTTTTCTGGTCAAAACTTTAAGTTTCAATATCTCAGCTCTGGAAGGGTCTAGAGCCTCAATTTTTGCACCCAGGTCCATGTCTCATGGCCCTCTATCATAATCCAGAGTTTTGAGAAGATTGGAGAAACTTAATTTTTCACCCCCCGAAAAAAAATGTAAGGGGTAACACTGTCATTTTTTTTTTCTGGTCAAAACTTTGAGTTTCAATATCTCAGCTCTGGAAGGGTCTAGAGCCTCAATTTTTGCACCCAGGTCCGTGTCTCGTGGCCCTCTATCAGAATCCAGAGTTTTGAGAAGATTGGAGAAACTTAATTTTTCACCCCCCGAAAAAAAATGTAAGGGGTAACACTGTCATTTTTTTTTCTGGTCAAAACTTTAAGTTTCAATATCTCAGCTCTGGAAGGGTCTAGAGCCTCAATTTTTGCACCCAGGTCCATGTCTCGTGGCCCTCTATCAGAATCCAGAGTTTTGAGAAGATTGGAGAAACTTAATTTTTCACCCCCCGAAAAAAAATGTAAGGGGTAACACTGTCATTTTTTTTTTCTGGTCAAAACTTTAAGTTTCAATATCTCAGCTCTGGAAGGGTCTAGAGCCTCAATTTTTGCACCCAGGTCCATGTCTCGTGGCCCTCTATCAGAATCCAGAGTTTTGAGAAGATTGGAGAAACTTAATTTTTCACCCCCCGAAAAAAAATGTAAGGGGTAACACTGTCATTTTTTTTTCTGGTCAAAACTTTAAGTTTCAATATCTCAGCTCTGGAAGGGTCTAGAGCCTCAATTTTTGCACCCAGGTCCATGTCTCGTGGCCCTCTATCAGAATCCAGAGTTTTGAGAAGATTGGAGAAACTTAATTTTTCACCCCCCGAAAAAAAATGTAAGGGGTAACACTGTCATTTTTTTTTCTGGTCAAAACTTTAAGTTTCAATATCTCAGCTCTGGAAGGGTCTAGAGCCTCAATTTTTGCACCCAGGTCCATGTCTTGTGGCCCTCTATCAGAATCCAGAGTTTTGAGAAGATTGGGGAAACTTAATTTTTTGCCAAAAAAATAAAAAAAACATAAGGGGTAACACTGTCGTTTTTTTTTCTGGACAAAATTTTGAGTTTCAACATCTCAGCTCTGGAAGGGTCTAGAGCCTCCATTTTTGCACTCAGGTCTAAGTGTCGTGGCCCTCTATCAGAATCCAGAGTTTTGAGAAGATTGGAGAAACTTAATTTTTCACCCCCCGAAAAAAAAAATGTAAGGGGTAACACTGTCATTTTTTTTTTCTGGTCAAAACTTTAAGTTTCAATATCTCAGCTCTGGAAGGGTCTACAGCCTCAATTTTTGCACCCAGGTCCATGTCTCGTGGCCCTCTATCAGAATCCAGAGTTTTGAGAAGATTGGAAAAACTTAATTTTTCACCCCCCGAAAAAAAATGTAAGGGGTAACACTGTCATTTTTTTCTGGTCAAAACTTTAAGTTTCAATATCTCAGCTCTGGAAGGGTCTAGAGCCTCAATTTTTGCACCCAGGTCCATGTCTCGTGGCCCTCTATCATAATCCAGAGTTTTGAGAAGATTGGAGAAACTTAATTTTTCACCCCCCGAAAAAAAAATGTAAGGGGTAACACTGTCATTTTTTTTTCTGGTCAAAACTTTAAGTTTCAATATCTCAGCTCTGGAAGGGTCTAGAGCCTCAATTTTTGCACCCAGGTCCATGTCTCGTGGCCCTCTATCAGAATCCAGAAATTTGAGAAGATTGGAGAAACTTAATTTTTCACCCCCCGAAAAAAAATGTAAGGGGTAACACTGTCATTTTTTTTTCTGGTCAAAACTTTAAGTTTCAATATCTCAGCTCTGGAAGGGTCTAGAGCCTCAATTTTTGCACCCAGGTCCATGTCTCGTGGCCCTCTATCAGAATCCAGAGTTTTGAGAAGATTGGAGAAACTTAATTTTTCACCCCCCGAAAAAAAATGTAAGGGGTAACACTGTCATTTTTTTTTTCTGGTCAAAACTTTAAGTTTCAATATCTCAGCTCTGGAAGGGTCTAGAGCCTCAATTTTTGCACCCAGGTCCATGTCTCGTGGCCCTCTATCATAATCCAGAGTTTTGAGAAGATTGGAGAAACTTAATTTTTCACCCCCCGAAAAAAAAATGTAAGGGGTAACACTGTCATTTTTTTTTCTGGTCAAAACTTTAAGTTTCAATATCTCAGCTCTGGAAGGGTCTAGAGCCTCAATTTTTGCACCCAGGTCCATGTCTCGTGGCCCTCTATCAGAATCCAGAAATTTGAGAAGATTGGAGAAACTTAATTTTTCACCCCCCGAAAAAAAATGTAAGGGGTAACACTGTCATTTTTTTTTCTGGTCAAAACTTTAAGTTTCAATATCTCGGCTCTGGAAGGGTCTAGAGCCTCAATTTTTGCACCCAGGTCCATGTCTCGTGGCCCTCTATCAGAATCCAGAGTTTTGAGAAGATTGGAGAAACTTAATTTTTCACCCCCCCAAAAAAAAATGTAAGGGGTAACACTGTCATTTTTTTTTCTGGTCAAAATTTTGAGTTTCAATATCTCAGCTCTGGAAGGGTCTAGAGCCTCAATTTTTGCACCCAGGTCCATGTCTCGTGGCCCTCTATCAGAATCCAGAGTTTTGAGAAGATTGGAGAAACTTGATTTTTCACCCCCCGAAAAAAAATGTAAGGGGTAACACTGTCATTTTTTTTTCTGGTCAAAACTTTAAGTTTCAATATCTCAGCTCTGGAAGGGTCTAGAGCCTCAATTTTTGCACCCAGGTCCATGTCTCGTGGCCCTCTATCAGAATCCAGAGTTTTGAGAAGATTGGAGAAACTTAATTTTTCACCCCCCGAAAAAAAATGTAAGGGGTAACACTGTCATTTTTTTTCTGGTCAAAACTTTAAGTTTCAATATCTCAGCTCTGGAAGGGTCTAGAGCCTCAATTTTTGCACCCAGGTCCATGTCTCGTGGCCCTCTATCAGAATCCAGAGTTTTGAGAAGATTGGAGAAACTTAATTTTTCACCCCCCGAAAAAAAATGTAAGGGGTAACACTGTCATTTTCTTTTTCTGGTCAAAACTTTAAGTTTCAATATCTCAGCTCTGGAAGGGTCTAGAGCCTCAATTTTTGCACCCAGGTCCATGTCTCGTGGCCCTCTATCAGAATCCAGAGTTTTGAGAAGATTGGGGAAACTTAATTTTTTGCCAAAAAAATAAAAAAACATAAGGGGTAACACTGTCGTTTTTTTTTCTGGACAAAATTTTGAGTTTCAACATCTCAGCTCTGGAAGGGTCTAGAGCCTCCATTTTTGCACTCAGGTCTAAGTGTCGTGGCCCTCTATCAGAATCCAGAGTTTTGAGAAGATTGGAGAAACTTAATTTTTCACCCCCCGAAAAAAAATGTAAGGGGTAACACTGTCATTTTTTTTTCTGGTCAAAACTTTAAGTTTCAATATCTCAGCTCTGGAAGGGTCTAGAGCCTCAATTTTTGCACCCAGGTCCGTGTCTCGTGGCCCTCTATCAGAATCCAGAGTTTTGAGAAGATTGGAGAAACTTAATTTTTCACCCCCCGAAAAAAAATGTAAGGGGTAACACTGTCATTTTTTTTTCTGGTCAAAACTTTAAGTTTCAATATCTCAGCTCTGGAAGGGTCTAGAGCCTCAATTTTTGCACCCAGGTCCATGTCTCGTGGCCCTCTATCAGAATCCAGAGTTTTGAGAAGATTGGAGAAACTTAATTTTTCACCCCCCGAAAAAAAAATGTAAGGGGTAACACTGTCATTTTTTTTTTTCTGGTCAAAACTTTAAGTTTCAATATCTCAGCTCTGGAAGGGTCTAGAGCCTCAATTTTTGCACCCAGGTCCATGTCTCGTGGCCCTCTATCAGAATCCAGAGTTTTGAGAAGATTGGAGAAACTTAATTTTTCACCCCCCGAAAAAAAATGTAAGGGGTAACACTGTCATTTTTTTTTCTGGTCAAAACTTTAAGTTTCAATATCTCAGCTCTGGAAGGGTCTAGAGCCTCAATTTTTGCACCCAGGTCCATGTCTCGTGGCCCTCTATCAGAATCCAGAGTTTTGAGAAGATTGGAGAAACTTAATTTTTCACCCCCCGAAAAAAAATGTAAGGGGTAACACTGTCATTTTTTTTTCTGGTCAAAACTTTAAGTTTCAATATCTCAGCTCTGGAAGGGTCTAGAGCCTCAATTTTTGCACCCAGGTCCATGTCTCGTGGCCCTCTATCAGAATCCAGAGTTTTGAGAAGATTGGGGAAACTTAATTTTTTGCCAAAAAAAAAAATAAAAAAAAAATAAGGGGTAACACTGTCGGTTTTTTTTCTGGACAAAATTTTGAGTTTCAACATCTCAGCTCTGGAAGGGTCTAGAGCCTCCATTTTTGCACTCAGGTCTAAGTGTCGTGGCCCTCTATCAGAATCCAGAGTTTTGAGAAGATTGGAGAAACTTAATTTTTCACCCCCCGAAAAAAAATGTAAGGGGTAACACTGTCATTTTTTTTTCTGGTCAAAACTTTAAGTTTCAATATCTCAGCTCTGGAAGGGTCTAGAGCCTCAATTTTTGCACCCAGGTCCATGTCTCATGGCCCTCTATCATAATCCAGAGTTTTGAGAAGATTGGAGAAACTTAATTTTTCACCCCCCGAAAAAAAATGTTACGGGTAACACTGTCATTTTTTTTTTCTGGTCAAAATTTTGAGTTTCAATATCTCAGCTCTGGAAGGGTCTAGAGCCTCAATTTTTGCACCCAGGTCCGTGTCTCGTGGCCCTCTATCAGAATCCAGAGTTTTGAGAAGATTGGAGAAACTTAATTTTTCACCCCCCGAAAAAAAATGTAAGGGGTAACACTGTCATTTTTTTTTCTGGTCAAAACTTTAAGTTTCAATATCTCAGCTCTGGAAGGGTCTAGAGCCTCAATTTTTGCACCCAGGTCCATGTCTCGTGGCCCTCTATCAGAATCCAGAGTTTTGAGAAGATTGGAGAAACTTAATTTTTCACCCCCCGAAAAAAAAATGTAAGGGGTAACACTGTCATTTTTTTTTTCTGGTCAAAACTTTAAGTTTCAATATCTCAGCTCTGGAAGGGTCTAGAGCCTCAATTTTTGCACCCAGGTCCATGTCTCGTGGCCCTCTATCAGAATCCAGAGTTTTGAGAAGATTGGAGAAACTTAATTTTTCACCCCCCGAAAAAAAATGTAAGGGGTAACACTGTCATTTTTTTTTCTGGTCAAAACTTTAAGTTTCAATATCTCAGCTCTGGAAGGGTCTAGAGCCTCAATTTTTGCACCCAGGTCCATGTCTCGTGGCCCTCTATCAGAATCCAGAGTTTTGAGAAGATTGGAGAAACTTAATTTTTCACCCCCCGAAAAAAAATGTAAGGGGTAACACTGTCATTTTTTTTTCTGGTCAAAACTTTAAGTTTCAATATCTCAGCTCTGGAAGGGTCTAGAGCCTCAATTTTTGCACCCAGGTCCATGTCTTGTGGCCCTCTATCAGAATCCAGAGTTTTGAGAAGATTGGGGAAACTTAATTTTTTGCCAAAAAAATAAAAAAACATAAGGGGTAACACTGTCGTTTTTTTTTCTGGACAAAATTTTGAGTTTCAACATCTCAGCTCTGGAAGGGTCTAGAGCCTCCATTTTTGCACTCAGGTCTAAGTGTCGTGGCCCTCTATCAGAATCCAGAGTTTTGAGAAGATTGGAGAAACTTAATTTTTCACCCCCCGAAAAAAAATGTAAGGGGTAACACTGTCATTTTTTTTTCTGGTCAAAACTTTAAGTTTCAATATCTCAGCTCTGGAAGGGTCTAGAGCCTCAATTTTTGCACCCAGGTCCATGTCTCATGGCCCTCTATCATAATCCAGAGTTTTGAGAAGATTGGAGAAACTTAATTTTTCACCCCCCGAAAAAAAATGTAAGGGGTAACACTGTCATTTTTTTTTTCTGGTCAAAACTTTGAGTTTCAATATCTCAGCTCTGGAAGGGTCTAGAGCCTCAATTTTTGCACCCAGGTCCGTGTCTCGTGGCCCTCTATCAGAATCCAGAGTTTTGAGAAGATTGGAGAAACTTAATTTTTCACCCCCCGAAAAAAAATGTAAGGGGTAACACTGTCATTTTTTTTTCTGGTCAAAACTTTAAGTTTCAATATCTCAGCTCTGGAAGGGTCTAGAGCCTCAATTTTTGCACCCAGGTCCATGTCTCGTGGCCCTCTATCAGAATCCAGAGTTTTGAGAAGATTGGAGAAACTTAATTTTTCACCCCCCGAAAAATTGTAAGGGGTAACACTGTCATTTTTTTTTCTGGTCAAAACTTTAAGTTTCAATATCTCAGCTCTGGAAGGGTCTAGAGCCTCATTTTTTGCACCCAGGTCCATGTCTCGTGGCCCTCTATCAGAATCCAGAGTTTTGAGAAGATTGGAGAAACTTAATTTTTCACCCCCCGAAAAAAAATGTAAGGGGTAACACTGTCATTTTTTTTTCTGGTCAAAACTTTAAGTTTCAATATCTCAGCTCTGGAAGGGTCTAGAGCCTCAATTTTTGCACCCAGGTCCATGTCTCGTGGCCCTCTATCAGAATCCAGAGTTTTGAGAAGATTGGAGAAACTTAATTTTTCACCCCCCGAAAAAAAATGTAAGGGGTAACACTGTCATTTTTTTTTCTGGTCAAAACTTTAAGTTTCAATATCTCAGCTCTGGAAGGGTCTAGAGCCTCAATTTTTGCACCCAGGTCCATGTCTTGTGGCCCTCTATCAGAATCCAGAGTTTTGAGAAGATTGGGGAAAACTAATTTTTTGCCAAAAAAATAAAAAAACATAAGGGGTAACACTGTCGTTTTTTTTTCTGGACAAAATTTTGAGTTTCAACATCTCAGCTCTGGAAGGGTCTAGAGCCTCCATTTTTGCACTCAGGTCTAAGTGTCGTGGCCCTCTATCAGAATCCAGAGTTTTGAGAAGATTGGAGAAACTTAATTTTTCACCCCCCGAAAAAAAAAATGTAAGGGGTAACACTGTCATTTTTTTTTCTGGTCAAAACTTTAAGTTTCAATATCTCAGCTCTGGAAAGGTCTACAGCCTCAATTTTTGCACCCAGGTCCATGTCTCGTGGCCCTCTATCAGAATCCAGAGTTTTGAGAAGATTGGAAAAACTTAATTTTTCACCCCCCGAAAAAAAATGTAAGGGGTAACACTGTCATTTTTTTTCTGGTCAAAACTTTAAGTTTCAATATCTCAGCTCTGGAAGGGTCTAGAGCCTCAATTTTTGCACCCAGGTCCATGTCTCGTGGCCCTCTATCATAATCCAGAGTTTTGAGAAGATTGGAGAAACTTAATTTTTCACCCCCCGAAAAAAAAAATGTAAGGGGTAACACTGTCATTTTTTTTTCTGGTCAAAACTTTAAGTTTCAATATCTCAGCTCTGGAAGGGTCTAGAGCCTCAATTTTTGCACCCAGGTCCATGTCTCGTGGCCCTCTATCAGAATCCAGAAATTTGAGAAGATTGGAGAAACTTAATTTTTCACCCCCCGAAAAAAAATGTAAGGGGTAACACTGTCATTTTTTTTTTCTGGTCAAAACTTTAAGTTTCAATATCTCAGCTCTGGAAGGGTCTAGAGCCTCAATTTTTGCACCCAGGTCCATGTCTCGTGGCCCTCTATCAGAATCCAGAGTTTTGAGAAGATTGGAGAAACTTAATTTTTCACCCCCCGAAAAAAAATGTAACGGGTAACACTGTCATTTTTTTTTTCTGGTCAAAACTTTAAGTTTCAATATCTCAGCTCTGGAAGGGTCTAGAGCCTCAATTTTTGCACCCAGGTCCATGTCTCGTGGCCCTCTATCAGAATCCAGAGTTTTGAGAAGATTGGAGAAACTTAATTTTTCACCCCCCGAAAAAAAACGTAAGGGGTAACACTGTCATTTTTTTTTCTGGTCAAAACTTTAAGTTTCAATATCTCCGCTCTGGAAGGCTCTAGAGCCTCAATTTTTGCACCCAGGTCCATGTCTCGTGGCCCTCTATCAGAATCCAGAGTTTTGAGAAGATTGGAGAAACTTAATTTTTCACCCCCCGAAAAAAAACGTAAGGGGTAACACTGTCATTTTTTTTTCTGGTCAAAACTTTAAGTTTCAATATCTCAGCTCTGGAAGGGTCTAGAGCCTCAATTTTTGCACCCAGGTCCATGTCTCGTGGCCCTCTATCAGAATCCAGAGTTTTGAGAAGATTGGAGAAACTTAATTTTTCACCCCCCGAAAAAAAAAATGTAAGGGGTAACACTGTCATTTTTTTTTCTGGTCAAAACTTTAAGTTTCAATATCTCAGCTCTGGAAGGGTCTAGAGCCTCAATTTTTGCACCCAGGTCCATGTCTCGTGGCCCTCTATCAGAATCCAGAAATTTGAGAAGATTGGAGAAACTTAATTTTTCACCCCCCGAAAAAAAATGTAAGGAGTAACACTGTCATTTTTTTTTCTGGTCAAAACTTTAAGTTTCAATATCTCAGCTCTGGAAGGGTCTAGAGCCTAAATTTTTGCACCCAGGTCCATGTCTCGTGGCCCTCTATCAGAATCCAGAGTTTTGAGAAGATTGGAGAAACTTAATTTTTCACCCCCCGAAAAAAAATGTAAGGGGTAACACTGTCATTTTTTTTTCTGGTCAAAACTTTAAGTTTCAATATCTCAGCTCTGGAAGGGTCTAGAGCCTCAATTTTTGCACCCAGGTCCATGTCTCGTGGCCCTCTATCAGAATCCAGAGTTTTGAGAAGATTGGAGAAACTTAATTTTTCACCCCCCGAAAAAAAACGTAAGGGGTAACACTGTCATTTTTTTTTCTGGTCAAAACTTTAAGTTTCAATATCTCCGCTCTGGAAGGCTCTAGAGCCTCAATTTTTGCACCCAGGTCCATGTCTCGTGGCCCTCTATCAGAATCCAGAGTTTTGAGAAGATTGGAGAAACTTAATTTTTCACCCCCCGAAAAAAAATGTAAGGGGTAACACTGTCATTTTTTTTTTCTGGTCAAAACTTTGAGTTTCAATATCTCAGCTCTGGAAGGGTCTAGAGCCTCAATTTTTGCACCCAGGTCCATGTCTCGTGGCCCTCTATCAGAATCCAGAGTTTTGAGAAGATTGGAGAAACTTAATTTTTCACCCCCCGAAAAAAAATGTAAGGGGTAACACTGTCATTTTTTTTTCTGGTCAAAACTTTACGTTTCAATATCTCAGCTCTGGAAGGGTCTAGAGCCTCAATTTTTGCACCCAGGTCCATGTCTCGTGGCCCTCTATCAGAATCCAGAGTTTTGAGAAGATTGGAGAAACTTAATTTTTCACCCCCCGAAAAAAAATGTAAGGGGTAACACTGTCATTTTTTTTTCTGGTCAAAACTTTATGTTTCAATATCTCAGCTCTGGAAGGGTCTAGAGCCTCAATTTTTGCACCCAGGTCCATGTCTCGTGGCCCTCTATCAGAATCCAGAGTTTTGAGAAGATTGGAGAAACTTAATTTTTCACCCCCCGAAAAAAAACGTAAGGGGTAACACTGTCATTTTTTTTTCTGGTCAAAACTTTAAGTTTCAATATCTCAGCTCTGGAAGGCTCTAGAGCCTCAATTTTTGCACCCAGGTCCATGTCTCGTGGCCCTCTATCAGAATCCAGAGTTTTGAGAAGATTGGAGAAACTTAATTTTTCACCCCCCGAAAAAAAATGTAAGGGGTAACACTGTCATTTTTTTTTCTGGTCAAAACTTTAAGTTTCAATATCTCAGCTCTGGAAGGGTCTACAGCCTCAATTTTTGCACCCAGGTCCATGTCTCGTGGCCCTCTATCAGAATCCAGAGTTTTGAGAAGATTGGAGAAACTTAATTTTTCACCCCCCGAAAAAAAATGTAAGGGGTAACACTGTCATTTTTTTTTTCTGGTCAAAATTTTGAGTTTCAATATCTCAGCTCTGGAAGGGTCTACAGCCTCAATTTTTGCACCCAGGTCCATGTCTCGTGGCCCTCTATCAGAATCCAGAGTTTTGAGAAGATTGGAGAAACTTAATTTTTCACCCCCCGAAAAAAAATGTAAGGGGTAACACTGTCATTTTTTTTTTCTGGTCAAAATTTTGAGTTTCAATATCTCAGCTCTGGAAGGGTCTACAGCCTCAATTTTTGCACCCAGGTCCATGTCTCGTGGCCCTCTATCAGAATCCAGAGTTTTGAGAAGATTGGAGAAACTTAATTTTTCACCCCCCGAAAAAAAATGTAAGGGGTAACACTGTCATTTTTTTTTCTGGTCAAAACTTTAATTTTCAATATCTCAGCTCTGGAAGGGTCTAGAGCCTCAATTTTTGCACCCAGGTCCATGTCTCATGGCCCTCTATCAGAATCCAGAGTTTTGAGAAGATTGGAGAAACTTAATTTTTCACCCCCCGAAAAAAAACGTAAGGGGTAACACTGTCATTTTTTTTTCTGGTCAAAACTTTAAGTTTCAATATCTCAGCTCTGGAAGGCTCTAGAGCCTCAATTTTTGCACCCAGGTCCATGTCTCGTGGCCCTCTATCAGAATCCAGAGTTTTGAGAAGATTGGAGAAACTTAATTTTTCACCCCCCGAAAAAAAATGTAAGGGGTAACACTGTCATTTTTTTTTTCTGGTCAAAACTTTAAGTTTCAATATCTCAGCTCTGGAAGGGTCTAGAGCCTCAATTTTTGCACCCAGGTCCATGTCTCGTGGCCCTCTATCAGAATCCAGAGTTTTGAGGAGATTGGAGAAACTTAATTTTTCACCCCCCGAAAAAAAAACGTAAGGGGTAACACTGTCATTTTTTTTTTCTGGTCAAAACTTTAAGTTTCAATATCTCAGCTCTGGAAGGGTCTAGAGCCTCAATTTTTGCACCCAGGTCCATGTCTCGTGGCCCTCTATCAGAATCCAGAGTTTTGAGAAGATTGGAGAAACTTAATTTTTCACCCCCCGAAAAAAAATGTAAGGGGTAACACTGTCATTTTTTTTTCTGGTCAAAACTTTAAGTTTCAATATCTCAGCTCTGGAAGGGTCTAGAGCCTCAATTTTTGCACCCAGGTCCATGTCTCGTGGCCCTCTATCAGAATCCAGAGTTTTGAGAAGATTGGAGAAACTTAATTTTTCACCCCCCGAAAAAAAATGTAAGGGGTAACACTGTCATTTTTTTTTCTGGTCAAAACTTTAAGTTTCAATATCTCAGCTCTGGAAGGGTCTAGAGCCTCAATTTTTGCACCCAGGTCCATGTCTCGTGGCCCTCTATCAGAATCCAGAGTTTTGAGAAGATTGGAGAAACTTAATTTTTCACCCCCCGAAAAAAAATGTAAGGGGTAACACTGTCATTTTTTTTTCTGGTCAAAACTTTGAGTTTCAATATCTCAGCTCTGGAAGGGTCTAGAGCCTCAATTTTTGCACCCAGGTCCATGTCTCGTGGCCCTCTATCAGAATCCAGAGTTTTGAGAAGATTGGAGAAACTTAATTTTTCACCCACCGAAAAAAAATGTAAGGGGTAACACTGTCATTTTTTTTTTTTGGTCAAAACTTTAAGTTTCAATATCTCAGCTCTGGAAGGGTCTAGAGCCTCAATTTTTGCACCCAGGTCCATGTCTCGTGGCCCTCTATCAGAATCCAGAGTTTTGAAAAGATTGGAGAAACTTAATATTTCACCCCCCGAAAAAAAATGTAAGGGGTAACACTGTCATTTTTTTTTTCTGGTCAAAACTTTAAGTTTCAATATCTCAGCTCTGGAAGGGTCTAGAGCCTCAATTTTTGCACCCAGGTCCATGTCTCGTGGCCCTCTATCAGAATCCAGAGTTTTGAGAAGATTGGAGAAACTTAATATTTCACCCCCCGAAAAAAAATGTAAGGGGTAACACTGTCATTTTTTTTTCTGGTCAAAACTTTAAGTTTCAATATCTCAGCTCTGGAAGGGTCTAGAGCCTCAATTTTTGCACCCAGGTCCATGTCTCGTGGCCCTCTATCAGAATCCAGAGTTTTGAGAAGATTGGAGAAACTTAATTTTTCACCCCCCGAAAAAAAAACGTAAGGGGTAACACTGTCATTTTTTTTTTCTGGTCAAAACTTTAAGTTTCAATATCTCAGCTCTGGAAGGCTCTAGAGCCTCAATTTTTGCACCCAGGTCCATGTCTCGTGGCCCTCTATCAGAATCCAGAGTTTTGAGAAGATTGGAGAAACTTAATTTTTCACCCCCCGAAAAAAAACGTAAGGGGTAACACTGTCATTTTTTTTTCTGGTCAAAACTTTAAGTTTCAATATCTCAGCTCTGGAAGGCTCTAGAGCCTCAATTTTTGCACCCAGGTCCATGTCTCGTGGCCCTCTATCAGAATCCAGAGTTTTGAGAAGATTGGAGAAACTTAATTTTTCACCCCCCGAAAAAAAATGTAAGGGGTAACACTGTCATTTTTTTTTTCTGGTCAAAACATTAAGTTTAAATATCTCAGCTCTGGAAGGGTCTACAGCCTCAATTTTTGCACCCAGGTCCATGTCTCGTGGCCCTCTATCAGAATCCAGAGTTTTGAGAAGATTGGAGAAACTTAATTTTTCACCCCCCGAAAAAAAATGTAAGGGGTAACACTGTCATTTTTTTTTTCTGGTCAAAATTTTGAGTTTCAATATCTCAGCTCTGGAAGGGTCTACAGCCTCAATTTTTGCACCCAGGTCCATGTCTCGTGGCCCTCTATCAGAATCCAGAGTTTTGAGAAGATTGGAGTAACTTAATTTTTCACCCCCCGAAAAAAAATGTAAGGGGTAACACTGTCATTTTTTTTTTCTGGTCAAAATTTTGAGTTTCAATATCTCAGCTCTGGAAGGGTCTACAGCCTCAATTTTTGCACCCAGGTCCATGTCTCGTGGCCCTCTATCAGAATCCAGAGTTTTGAGAAGATTGGAGAAACTTAATTTTTCACCCCCCGAAAAAAAATGTAAGGGGTAACACTGTCATTTTTTTTTCTGGTCAAAACTTTAAGTTTCAATATCTCAGCTCTGGAAGGGTCTAGAGCCTCAATTTTTGCACCCAGGTCCATGTCTCATGGCCCTCTATCAGAATCCAGAGTTTTGAGAAGATTGGAGAAACTTAATTTTTCACCCCCCGAAAAAAAACGTAAGGGGTAACACTGTCATTTTTTTTTCTGGTCAAAACTTTAAGTTTCAATATCTCAGCTCTGGAAGGCTCTAGAGCCTCAATTTTTGCACCCAGGTCCATGTCTCGTGGCCCTCTATCAGAATCCAGAGTTTTGAGAAGATTGGAGAAACTTAATTTTTCACCCCCCGAAAAAAAATGTAAGGGGTAACACTGTCATTTTTTTTTTCTGGTCAAAACTTTAAGTTTCAATATCTCAGCTCTGGAAGGGTCTAGAGCCTCAATTTTTGCACCCAGGTCCATGTCTCGTGGCCCTCTATCAGAATCCAGAGTTTTGAGGAGATTGGAGAAACTTACTTTTTCACCCCCCGAAAAAAAACGTAAGGGGTAACACTGTCATTTTTTTTTTCTGGTCAAAACTTTAAGTTTCAATATCTCAGCTCTGGAAGGGTCTAGAGCCTCAATTTTTGCACCCAGGTCCATGTCTCGTGGCCCTCTATCAGAATCCAGAGTTTTGAGAAGATTGGAGAAACTTAATTTTTCACCCCCCGAAAAAAAATGTAAGGGGTAACACTGTCATTTTTTTTTCTGGTCAAAACTTTAAGTTTCAATATCTCAGCTCTGGAAGGGTCTAGAGCCTCAATTTTTGCACCCAGGTCCATGTCTCGTGGCCCTCTATCAGAATCCAGAGTTTTGAGAAGATTGGAGAAACTTAATTTTTCACCCCCCGAAAAAAAATGTAAGGGGTAACACTGTCATTTTTTTTTCTGGTCAAAACTTTAAGTTTCAATATCTCAGCTCTGGAAGGGTCTAGAGCCTCAATTTTTGCACCCAGGTCCATGTCTCGTGGCCCTCTATCAGAATCCAGAGTTTTGAGAAGATTGGAGAAACTTAATTTTTCACCCCCCGAAAAAAAATGTAAGGGGTAACACTGTCATTTTTTTTTCTGGTCAAAACTTTGAGTTTCAATATCTCAGCTCTGGAAGGGTCTAGAGCCTCAATTTTTGCACCCAGGTCCATGTCTCCTGGCCCTCTATCAGAATCCAGAGTTTTGAGAAGATTGGAGAAACTTAATTTTTCACCCACCGAAAAAAAATGTAAAGGGTAACACTGTCATTTTTTTTTTTTTGGTCAAAACTTTAAGTTTCAATATCTCAGCTCTGGAAGGGTCTAGAGCCTCAATTTTTGCACCCAGGTCCATGTCTCGTGGCCCTCTATCAGAATCCAGAGTTTTGAAAAGATTGGAGAAACTTAATTTTTCACCCCCCGAAAAAAAATGTAAGGGGTAACACTGTCATTTTTTTTTCTGGTCAAAACTTTAAGTTTCAATATCTCAGCTCTGGAAGGGTCTAGAGCCTCAATTTTTGCACCCAGGTCCATGTCTCGTGGCCCTCTATCAGAATCCAGAGTTTTGAGAAGATTGGAGAAACTTAATATTTCACCCCCCGAAAAAAAATGTAAGGGGTAACACTGTCATTTTTTTTCTGGTCAAAACTTTAAGTTTCAATATCTCAGCTCTGGAAGGGTCTAGAGCCTCAATTTTTGCACCCAGGTCCATGTCTCGTGGCCCTCTATCAGAATCCAGAGTTTTGAGAAGATTGGAGAAACTTAATTTTTCACCCCCCGAAAAAAAACGTAAGGGGTAACACTGTCATTTTTTTTTCTGGTCAAAACTTTAAGTTTCAATATCTCAGCTCTGGAAGGCTCTAGAGCCTCAATTTTTGCACCCAGGTCCATGTCTCATGGCCCTCTATCAGAATCCAGAGTTTTGAGAAGATTGGAGAAACTTAATTTTTCACCCACCCGAAAAAAAATGTAAGGGGTAACACTGTCATTTTTTTTTCTGGTCAAAACTTTAAGTTTCAATATCTCAGCTCTGGAAGGGTCTAGAGCCTCAATTTTTGCACCCAGGTCATGTCTCGTGGCCCTCTATCAGAATCCAGAGTTTTGAGAAGATTGGAGAAACTTAATTTTTCACCCCCCGAAAAAAAATGTAAGGGGTAACATTGTCATTTTTTTTTCTGGTCAAAACTTTAAGTTTCAATATCTCAGCTCTGGAAGGGTCTAGAGCCTCAATTTTTGCACCCAGGTCCATATCTCGTGGCCCTCTATCAGAATCCAGAGTTTTGAGAAGATTGGGGAAACTTAATTTTTTGCCAAAAAAATAAAAAAACATAAGGGGTAACACTGTCGTTTTTTTTTTCTGGACAAAATTTTGAGTTTCAACATCTCAGCTCTGGAAGGGTCTAGAGCCTCCATTTTTGCACTCAGGTCTAAGTGTCGTGGCCCTCTATCAGAATCCAGAGTTTTGAGAAGATTGGAGAAACTTAATTTTTCACCCCCCGAAAAAAAAAATGTAAGGGGTAACACTGTCATTTTTTTTTCTGGTCAAAACTTTAAGTTTCAATATCTCAGCTCTGGAAGGGTCTAGAGCCTCAATTTTTGGACCCAGGTCCGTGTCTCGTGGCCCTCTATCAGAATCCAGAGTTTTGAGAAGATTGGAGAAACTTAATTTTTCACCCCCCGAAAAAAAACGTAAGGGGTAACACTGTCATTTTTTTTTCTGGTCAAAACTTTAAGTTTCAATATCTCAGCTCTGGAAGGGTCTAGAGCCTCAATTTTTGCACCCAGGTCCATGTCTCATGGCCCTCTATCAGAATCCAGAGTTTTGAGAAGATTGGAGAAACTTAATTTTTCACCCCCCGAAAAAAAACGTAAGGGGTAACACTGTCATTTTTTTTTTCTGGTCAAAATTTTGAGTTTCAATATCTCAGCTATGGAAGGGTCTACAGCCTCAATTTTTGCACCCAGGTCCATGTCTCGTGGCCCTCTATCAGAATCCAGAGTTTTGAGAAGATTGGAGAAACTTAATTTTTCACCCCCCGAAAAAAAAATGTAAGGGGTAACACTGTCATTTTTTTTTCTGGTCAAAACTTTAAGTTTCAATATCTCAGCTCTGGAAGGGTCTAGAGCCTCAATTTTTGCACCCAGGTCCATGTCTCGTGGCCCTCTATCAGAATCCAGAAATTTGAGAAGACTGGAGAAACTTAATTTTTCACCCCCCGAAAAAAAATGTAAGGGGTAACACTGTCATTTTTTTTTCTGGTCAAAACTTTAAGTTTCAATATCTCAGCTCTGGAAGGGTCTAGAGCCTCAATTTTTGCACCCAGGTCCATGTCTCGTGGCCCTCTATCAGAATCCAGAGTTTTGAGAAGATTGGAGAAACTTAATTTTTCACCCCCCGAAAAAAAATGTAAGGGGTAACACTGTCATTTTTTTTTCTGGTCAAAATTTTGAGTTTCAATATCTCAGCTCTGGAAGGGTCTAGAGCCTCAATTTTTGCACCCAGGTCCATGTCTCGTGGCCCTCTATCATAATCCAGAGTTTTGAGAAGATTGGAGAAACTTAATTTTTCACCCCCCGAAAAAAAATGTAAGGGGTAACACTGTCATTTTTTTTTTCTGGTCAAAACTTTGAGTTTCAATATCTCAGCTCTGGAAGGGTCTAGAGCCTCAATTTCTGCACCCAGGTCCGTGTCTCGTGGCCCTCTATCAGAATCCAGAGTTTTGAGAAGATTGGAGAAACTTAATTTTTCACCCCCCGAAAAAAAATGTAAGGGGTAACACTGTCATTTTTTTTTCTGGTCAAAACTTTAAGTTTCAATATCTCAGCTCTGGAAGGGTCTAGAGCCTCAATTTTTGCACCCAGGTCCATGTCTCGTGGCCCTCTATCAGAATCCAGAGTTTTGAGAAGATTGGAGAAACTTAATTTTTCACCCCCCGAAAAAAAATGTAAGGGGTAACACTGTCATTTTTTTTTCTGGTCAAAACTTTAAGTTTCAATATCTCAGCTCTGGAAGGGTCTAGAGCCTCAATTTTTGCACCCAGGTCCATGTCTCGTGACCCTCTATCATAATCCAGAGTTTTGAGAAGATTGGAGAAACTTAATTTTTCACCCCCCGAAAAAAAATGTAAGGGGTAACACTGTCATTTTTTTTTTCTGGTCAAAACTTTGAGTTTCAATATCTCAGCTCTGGAAGGGTCTAGAGCCTCAATTTTTGCACCCAGGTCCGTGTCTCGTGGCCCTCTATCAGAATCCAGAGTTTTGAGAAGATTGGAGAAACTTAATTTTTCACCCCCCGAAAAAAAATGTAAGGGGTAACACTGTCATTTTTTTTCTGGTCAAAACTTTGAGTTTCAATATCTCAGCTCTGGAAGGGTCTAGAGCCTCAATTTTTGCACCCAGGTCCATGTCTCGTGGCCCTCTATCAGAATCCAGAGTTTTGAGAAGATTGGAGAAACTTAATTTTTCACCCCCCGAAAAAAAATGTAAGGGGTAACACTGTCATTTTTTTTTTCTGGTCAAAACTTTAAGTTTCAATATCTCAGCTCTGGAAGGGTCTAGAGCCTCAATTTTTGCACCCAGGTCCATGTCTCGTGGCCCTCTATCAGAATCCAGAGTTTTGAGAAGATTGGAGAAACTTAATTTTTCACCCCCCGAAAAAAAATGTAAGGGGTAACACTGTCATTTTTTTTTTTTTGGTCAAAACTTTAAGTTTCAATATCTCAGCTCTGGAAGGGTCTAGAGCCTCAATTTTTGCACCCAGGTCCATGTCTCGTGGCCCTCTATCAGAATCCAGAGTTTTGAGAAGATTGGAGAAACTTAATTTTTCACCCCCCGAAAAAAAATGTAAGGGGTAACACTGTCATTTTTTTTCTGGTCAAAACTTTAAGTTTCAATATCTCAGCTCTGGAAGGGTCTAGAGCCTCAATTTTTGCACCCAGGTCCATGTCTTGTGGCCCTCTATCAGAATCCAGAGTTTTGAGAAGATTGGGGAAACTTAATTTTTTGCCAAAAAAATAAAAAAACATAAGGGGTAACACTGTCGTTTTTTTTCTGGACAAAATTTTGAGTTTCAACATCTCAGCTCTGGAAGGGTCTAGAGCCTCAATTTTTGCACCCAGGTCCATGTCTCGTGGCCCTCTATCAGAATCCAGAGTTTTGAGAAGATTGGAGAAACTTAATTTTTCACCCCCCGAAAAAAAAATGTAAGGGGTAACACTGTCATTTTTTTTTCTGGTCAAAACTTTAAGTTTCAATATCTCAGCTCTGGAAGGGTCTAGAGCCTCAATTTTTGCACCCAGGTCCATGTCTCGTGGCCCTCTATCAGAATCCAGAGTTTTGAGAAGATTGGAGAAACTTAATTTTTCACCCCCCGAAAAAAAATGTAAGGGGTAACACTGTCATTTTTTTTTCTGGTCAAAACTTTAAGTTTCAATATCTCAGCTCTGGAAGGGTCTAGAGCCTCAATTTTTGCACCCAGGTCCATGTCTCGTGGCCCTCTATCAGAATCCAGAGTTTTGAGAAGATTGGAGAAACTTAATTTTTCACCCCCCGAAAAAAAATGTAAGGGGTAACACTGTCATTTTTTTTTCTGGTCAAAACTTTAAGTTTCAATATCTCAGCTCTGGAAGGGTCTAGAGCCTCAATTTTTGCACCCAGGTCCATGTCTTGTGGCCCTCTATCAGAATCCAGAGTTTTGAGAAGATTGGGGAAACTTAATTTTTTGCCAAAAAAATAAAAAAACATAAGGGGTAACACTGTCGTTTTTTTTTTCTGGACAAAATTTTGAGTTTCAACATCTCAGCTCTGGAAGGGTCTAGAGCCTCCATTTTTGCACTCAGGTCTAAGTGTCGTGGCCCTCTATCAGAATCCAGAGTTTTGAGAAGATTGGAGAAACTTAATTTTTCACCCCCCGAAAAAAAAAATGTAAGGGGTAACACTGTCATTTTTTTTTTCTGGTCAAAACTTTAAGTTTCAATATCTCAGCTCTGGAAGGGTCTAGAGCCTCAATTTTTGCACCCAGGTCCGTGTCTCGTGGCCCTCTATCAGAATCCAGAGTTTTGAGAAGATTGGAGAAACTTAATTTTTCACCCCCCGAAAAAAAACGTAAGGGGTAACACTGTCATTTTTTTTTTCTGGTCAAAACTTTAAGTTTCAATATCTCAGCTCTGGAAGGGTCTACAGCCTCAATTTTTGCACCCAGGTCCATGTCTCGTGGCCCTCTATCAGAATCTAGAGTTTTGAGAAGATTGGAAAAACTTAATTTTTCACCCCCCGAAAAAAAATGTAAGGGGTAACACTGTCATTTTTTTTCTGGTCAAAACTTTAAGTTTCAATATCTCAGCTCTGGAAGGGTCTAGAGCCTCAATTTTTGCACCCAGGTCCATGTCTCGTGGCGCTCTATCATAATCCAGAGTTTTGAGAAGATTGGAGAAACTTAATTTTTCACCCCCCGAAAAAAAAATGTAAGGGGTAACACTGTCATTTTTTTTTCTGGTCAAAACTTTAAGTTTCAATATCTCAGCTCTGGAAGGGTCTAGAGCCTCAATTTTTGCACCCAGGTCCATGTCTCGTGGCCCTCTATCAGAATCCAGAAATTTGAGAAGATTGGAGAAACTTAATTTTTCACCCCCCGAAAAAAAATGTAAGGGGTAACACTGTCATTTTTTTTTTTCTGGTCAAAACTTTAAGTTTCAATATCTCAGCTCTGGAAGGGTCTAGAGCCTCAATTTTTGCACCCAGGTCCATGTCTCGTGGCCCTCTATCAGAATCCAGAGTTTTGAGAAGATTGGAGAAACTTAATTTTTGACTCCCCGAAAAAAAATGTAAGGGGTAACACTGTCATTTTTTTTTTCTGGTCAAAATTTTGAGTTTCAATATCTCAGCTCTGGAAGGGTCTAGAGCCTCAATTTTTGCACCCAGGTCCATGTCTCGTGGCCCTCTATCATAATCCAGAGTTTTGAGAAGATTGGAGAAACTTAATTTTTCACCCCCCCAAAAAAAATGTAAGGGGTAACACTGTCATTTTTTTTTTCTGGTCAAAACTTTGAGTTTCAATATCTCAGCTCTGGAAGGGTCTAGAGCCTCAATTTTTGCACCCAGGTCCATGTCTCGTGGCCCTCTATCAGAATCCAGAGTTTTGAGAAGATTGGAGAAACTTAATTTTTCACCCCCCGAAAAAAAATGTAAGGGGTAACACTGTCATTTTTTTTTTCTGGTCAAAACTTTAAGTTTCAATATCTCAGCTCTGGAAGGGTCTAGAGCCTCAATTTTTGCACCCAGGTCCATGTCTCGTGGCCCTCTATCAGAATCCAGAGTTTTGAGAAGATTGGAGAAACTTAATTTTTCACCCCCCGAAAAAAAACGTAAGGGGTAACACTGTCATTTTTTTTTCTGGTCAAAATTTTGAGTTTCAATATCTCAGCTCTGGAAGGGTCTACAGCCTCAATTTTTGCACCCAGGTCCATGTCTCGTGGCCCTCTATCAGAATCCAGAGTTTTGAGAAGATTGGAGAAACTTAATTTTTCACCCCCCGAAAAAAAACGTAAGGGGTAACACCGTCATTTTTTTTTCTGGTCAAAATTTTGAGTTTCAATATCTTAGCTCTGGAAGGGTCTACAGCCTCAATTTTTGCACCCAGGTCCATGTCTCGTGGCCCTCTATCAGAATCCAGAGTTTTGAGAAGATTGGAGAAACGTAATTTTTCACCCCCGAAAAAAAATGTAAGGGGTAACACTGTCATTTTTTTTTCTGGTCAAAACTTTAAGTGTCAATATATCAGCTCTGGAAGGGTCTAGAGCCTCAATTTTTGCACCCAGGTCCATGTCTCGTGGCCCTCTATCAGAATCCAGAGTTTTGAGAAGATTGGAGAAACTTAATTTTTCACCCCCCGAAAAAAAACGTAAGGGGTAACACTGTCATTTTTTTTCTGGTCAAAACTTTAAGTTTCAATATCTCAGCTCTGGAAGGCTCTAGAGCCTCAATTTTTGCACCCAGGTCCATGTCTCGTGGCCCTCTATCAGAATCCAGAGTTTTGAGAAGATTGGAGAAACTTAATTTTTCACCCCCCGAAAAAAAATGTAAGGGGTAACACTGTCATTTTTTTTTCTGGTCAAAACTTTAAGTTTCAATATCTCAGCTCTGGAAGGGTCTAGAGCCTCAATTTTTGCACCCAGGTCCATGTCTCGTGGCCCTCTATCAGAATACAGAGTTTTGAGAAGATAGGGGAAACTTAATTTTTTGCCAAAAAAATAAAAAACATAAGGGGTAACACTGTCGTTTTTTTTTCTGGACAAAATTTTGAGTTTCAACATCTCAGCTCTGGAAGGGTCTAGAGCCTCCATTTTTGCACTCAGGTCTAAGTGTCGTGGCCCTCTATCAGAATCCAGAGTTTTGAGAAGATTGGAGAAACTTAATTTTTCACCCCCCGAAAAAAAATGTAAGGGGTAACACTGTCATTTTTTTTTTCTGGTCAAAACTTTAAGTTTCAATATCTCAGCTCTGGAAGGGTCTAGAGCCTCAATTTTTGCACCCAGGTCCGTGTCTCGTGGCCCTCTATCAGAATCCAGAGTTTTGAGAAGATTGGAGAAACTTAATTTTTCACCCCCCGAAAAAAAATGTAAGGGGTAACACTGTCATTTTTTTTTCTGGTCAAACCTTTAAGTTTCAATATCTCAGCTCTGGAAGGGTCTAGAGCCTCAATTTTTGCACCCAGGTCCATGTCTCGTGGCCCTCTATCAGAATCCAGAGTTTTGAGAAGATTGGAGAAACTTAATTTTTCACCCCCCGAAAAAAAATGTAAGGGGTAACACTGTCATTTTTTTTTTCTGGTCAAAACTTTAAGTTTCAATATCTCAGCTCTGGAAGGGTCTAGAGCCTCAATTTTTGCACCCAGGTCCATGTCTCGTGGCCCTCTATCAGAATCCAGAGTTTTGAGAAGATTGGAGAAACTTAATTTTTCACCCCCCGAAAAAAAATGTAAGGGGTAACACTGTCATTTTTTTTTCTGGTCAAAACTTTAAGTTTCAATATCTCAGCTCTGGAAGGGTCTAGAGCCTCAATTTTTGCACCCAGGTCCATGTCTCGTGGCCCTCTATCAGAATCCAGAGTTTTGAGAAGATTGGAGAAACTTAATTTTTCACCCCCCGAAAAAAAATGTAAGGGGTAACACTGTCATTTTTTTTTTCTGGTCAAAACTTTAAGTTTCAATATCTCAGCTCTGGAAGGGTCTAGAGCCTCAATTTTTGCACCCAGGTCCATGTCTCGTGGCCCTCTATCAGAATCCAGAGTTTTGAGAAGATTGGAGAAACTTAATTTTTCACCCCCCGAAAAAAAATGTAAGGGGTAACACTGTCATTTTTTTTTTCTGGTCAAAACTTTAAGTTTCAATATCTAAGCTCTGGAAAGGTCTGAAGCCTCAGTTTTTGCACCCAGGTCCATGTCTCGTGGCCCTCTATCAGAATCCAGAGTTTTGAGAAGATTGGAGAAACTTAATTTTTCACCCCCCGAAAAAAAATGTAAGGGGTAACACTGTCATTTTTTTTTCTGGTCAAAACTTTAAGTTTCAATATCTCAGCTCTGGAAGGGTCTAGAGCCTCAATTTTTGCACCCAGGTCCATGTCTCGTGGCCCTCTATCAGAATCCAGAGTTTTGAGAAGATTGGAGAAACTTAATTTTTCACCCCCCGAAAAAAAATGTAAGGGGTAACACTGTCATTTTTTTTTTCTGGTCAAAACTTTAAGTTTCAATATCTCAGCTCTGGAAGGGTCTAGAGCCTCAATTTTTGCACCCAGGTCCATGTCTCGTGGCCCTCTATCAGAATCCAGAGTTTTGAGAAGATTGGAGAAACTTAATTTTTCACCCCCCGAAAAAAAATGTAAGGGGTAACACTGTCATTTTTTTTTCTGGTCAAAACTTTAAGTTTCAATATCTCAGCTCTGGAAGGGTCTAGAGCCTCAATTTTTGCACCCAGGTCCATGTCTTGTGGCCCTCTATCAGAATCCAGAGTTTTGAGAAGATTGGGGAAACTTAATTTTTTGCCAAAAAAATAAAAAAACATAAGGGGTAACACTGTCGTTTTTTTTTCTGGACAAAATTTTGAGTTTCAACATCTCAGCTCTGGAAGGGTCTAGAGCCTCCATTTTTGCACTCAGGTCTAAGTGTCGTGGCCCTCTATCAGAATCCAGAGTTTTGAGAAGATTGGAGAAACTTAATTTTTCACCCCCCGAAAAAAAAATGTAAGGGGTAACACTGTCATTTTTTTTTCTGGTCAAAACTTTAAGTTTCAATATCTCAGCTCTGGAAGGGTCTAGAGCCTCAATTTTTGCACCCAGGTCCGTGTCTCGTGGCCCTCTATCAGAATCCAGAGTTTTGAGAAGATTGGAGAAACTTAATTTTTCACCCCCCGAAAAAAAACGTAAGGGGTAACACTGTCATTTTTTTTTCTGGTCAAAACTTTAAGTTTCAATATCTCAGCTCTGGAAGGGTCTACAGCCTAAATTTTTGCACCCAGTTCCATGTCTCGTGGCCCTCTATCAGAATCTAGAGTTTTGAGAAGATTGGAAAAACTTAATTTTTCACCCCCCGAAAAAAAATGTAAGGGGTAACACTGTCATTTTTTTTTTCTGGTCAAAACTTTAAGTTTCAATATCTCAGCTCTGGAAGGGTCTAGAGCCTCAATTTTTGCACCCAGGTCCATGTCTCGTGGCCCTCTATCAGAATCCAGAGTTTTGAGAAGATTGGAGAAACTTAATTTTTCACCCCCCGAAAAAAAATGTAAGGGGTAACACTGTCATTTTTTTTTCTGGTCAAAACTTTAAGTTTCAATATCTCAGCTCTGGAAGGGTCTAGAGCCTCAATTTTTGCACCCAGGTCCATGTCTCGTGGCCCTCTATCAGAATCCAGAGTTTTGAGAAGATTGGAGAAACTTAATTTTTCACCCCCCGAAAAAAAAATGTAAGGGGTAACACTGTCATTTTTTTTTTCTGGTCAAAACTTTAAGTTTCAATATCTCAGCTCTGGAAGGGTCTAGAGCCTCAATTTTTGCACCCAGGTCCATGTCTCGTGGCCCTCTATCAGAATCCAGAGTTTTGAGAAGATTGGAGAAACTTAATTTTTCACCCCCCGAAAAAAAATGTAAGGGGTAACACTGTCATTTTTTTTTCTGGTCAAAACTTTAAGTTTCAATATCTCAGCTCTGGAAGGGTCTAGAGCCTCAATTTTTGCACCCAGGTCCATGTCTCGTGGCCCTCTATCAGAATCCAGAGTTTTGAGAAGATTGGAGAAACTTAATTTTTCACCCCCCGAAAAAAAATGTAAGGGGTAACACTGTCATTTTTTTTTTCTGGTCAAAACTTTAAGTTTCAATATCTCAGCTCTGGAAGGGTCTAGAGCCTCAATTTTTGCACCCAGGTCCATGTCTCGTGGCCCTCTATCAGAATCCAGAGTTTTGAGAAGATTGGAGAAACTTAATTTTTCACCCCCCGAAAAAAAATGTAAGGGGTAACACTGTCATTTTTTTTTCTGGTCAAAACTTTAAGTTTCAATATCTCAGCTCTGGAAGGGTCTAGAGCCTCAATTTTTGCACCCAGGTCCATGTCTTGTGGCCCTCTATCAGAATCCAGAGTTTTGAGAAGATTGGGGAAACTTAATTTTTTGCCAAAAAAATAAAAAAAACATAAGGGGTAACACTGTCGTTTTTTTTTCTGGACAAAATTTTGAGTTTCAACATCTCAGCTCTGGAAGGGTCTAGAGCCTCCATTTTTGCACTCAGGTCTAAGTGTCGTGGCCCTCTATCAGAATCCAGAGTTTTGAGAAGATTGGAGAAACTTAATTTTTCACCCCCCGAAAAAAAAAATGTATGGGGTAACACTGTCATTTTTTTTTCTGGTCAAAACTTTAAGTTTCAATATCTCAGCTCTGGAAGGGTCTAGAGCCTCAATTTTTGCACCCAGGTCCGTGTCTCGTGGCCCTCTATCAGAATCCAGAGTTTTGAGAAGATTGGAGAAACTTAATTTTTCACCCCCCGAAAAAAAACGTAAGGGGTAACACTGTCATTTTTTTTTCTGGTCAAAACTTTAAGTTTCAATATCTCAGCTCTGGAAGGGTCTACAGCCTCAATTTTTGCACCCAGTTCCATGTCTCGTGGCCTTCTATCAGAATCTAGAGTTTTGAGAAGATTGGAAAAACTTAATTTTTCACCCCCCGAAAAAAAATGTAAGGGATAACACTGTCATTTTTTTCTGGTCAAAACTTTAAGTTTCAATATCTCAGCTCTGGAAGGGTCTGGAGCCTCAATTTTTGCACCCAGGTCCATGTCTCGTGGCCCTCTATCATAATCCAGAGTTTTGAGAAGATTGGAGAAACTTAATTTTTCACCCCCCGAAAAAAAAATGTAAGGGGTAACACTGTCATTTTTTTTTCTGGTCAAAACTTTAAGTTTCAATATCTCAGCTCTGGAAGGGTCTAGAGCCTCAATTTTTGCACCCAGGTCCATGTCTCGTGGCCCTCTATCAGAATCCAGAAATTTGAGAAGATTGGAGAAACTTAATTTTTCACCCCCGAAAAAAAATGTAAGGGGTAACACTGTCATTTTTTTTCTGGTCAAAACTTTAAGTTTCAATATCTCAGCTCTGGAAGGGTCTAGAGCCTCAATTTTTGCACCCAGGTCCATGTCTCGTGGCCCTCTATCAGAATCCAGAGTTTTGAGAAGATTGGAGAAACTTAATTTTTCACCCCCCGAAAAAAATGTAAGGGGTAACACTGTCATTTTTTTTTCTGGTCAAAATTTTGAGTTTCAATATCTCAGCTCTGGAAGGGTCTAGAGCCTCAATTTTTGCACCCAGGTCCATGTCTCGTGGCCCTCTATCATAATCCAGAGTTTTGAGAAGATTGGAGAAACTTAATTTTTCACCCCCCGAAAAAAAATGTAAGGGGTAACACTGTCATTTTTTTTTTTCTGGTCAAAACTTTGAGTTTCAATATCTCAGCTCTGGAAGGGTCTAGAGCCTCAATTTTTCCCCCCCATTCCGTGTCTCGTGGCCCTCTATCAGAATCCAGAGTTTTGAGAAGATTGGAGAAACTTAATTTTTCACCCCCCGAAAAAAAATGTAAGGGGTAACACTGTCATTTTTTTTTCTGGTCAAAACTTTAAGTTTCAATATCTCAGCTCTGGAAGGGTCTAGAGCCTCAATTTTTGCACCCAGGTCCATGTCTCGTGGCCCTCTATCAGAATCCAGAGTTTTGAGAAGATTGGAGAAACTTAATTTTTCACCCCCCGAAAAAAAATGTAAGGGGTAACACTGTCATTTTTTTTCTGGTCAAAACTTTAAGTTTCAATATCTCAGCTCTGGAAGGGTCTAGAGCCTCAATTTTTGCACCCAGGTCCATGTCTCGTGGCCCTCTATCAGAATCCAGAGTTTTGAGAAGATTGGAGAAACTTAATTTTTCACCCCCCGAAAAAAAATGTAAGGGGTAACACTGTCATTTTTTTTTTCTGGTCAAAACTTTAAGTTTCAATATCTCAGCTCTGGAAGGGTCTAGAGCCTCAATTTTTGCACCCAGGTCCATGTCTCGTGGCCCTCTATCAGAATCCAGAGTTTTGAGAAGATTGGAGAAACTTAATTTTTCACCCCCCGAAAAAAAATGTAAGGGGTAACACTGTCATTTTTTTTCTGGTCAAAACTTTAAGTTTCAATATCTCAGCTCTGGAAGGGTCTAGAGCCTCAATTTTTGCACCCAGGTCCATGTCTCGTGGCCCTCTATCAGAATCCAGAGTTTTGAGAAGATTGGAGAAACTTAATTTTTCACCCCCCGAAAAAAAATGTAAGGGGTAACACTGTCATTTTTTTTTTCTGGTCAAAACTTTAAGTTTCAATATCTCAGCTCTGGAAGGGTCTAGAGCCTCAATTTTTGCACCCAGGTCCATGTCTCGTGGCCCTCTATCAGAATCCAGAGTTTTGAGAAGATTGGGGAAACTTAATTTTTTGCCAAAAAAATATAAAAAAAATAAGGGGTAACACTGTCGGTTTTTTTTCTGGACAAAATTTTGAGTTTCAACATCTCAGCTCTGGAAGGGTCTAGAGCCTCCATTTTTGCACTCAGGTCTAAGTGTCGTGGCCCTCTATCAGAATCCAGAGTTTTGAGAAGATTGGAGAAACTTAATTTTTCACCCCCCGAAAAAAAATGTAAGGGGTAACACTGTCATTTTTTTTTCTGGTCAAAACTTTAAGTTTCAATATCTCAGCTCTGGAAGGGTCTAGAGCCTCAATTTTTGCACCCAGGTCCATGTCTCATGGCCCTCTATCATAATCCAGAGTTTTGAGAAGATTGGAGAAACTTAATTTTTCACCCCCTGAAAAAAAATGTAAGGGGTAACACTGTCATTTTTTTTTTCTGGTCAAAACTTTGAGTTTCAATATCTCAGCTCTGGAAGGGTCTAGAGCCTCAATTTTTGCACCCAGGTCCGTGTCTCGTGGCCCTCTATCAGAATCCAGAGTTTTGAGAAGATTGGAGAAACTTAATTTTTCACCCCCCGAAAAAAAATGTAAGGGGTAACACTGTCATTTTTTTTTCTGGTCAAAACTTTAAGTTTCAATATCTCAGCTCTGGAAGGGTCTAGAGCCTCAATTTTTGCACCCAGGTCCATGTCTCGTGGCCCTCTATCAGAATCCAGAGTTTTGAGAAGATTGGAGAAACTTAATTTTTCACCCCCCGAAAAAAAATGTAAGGGGTAACACTGTCATTTTTTTTTCTGGTCAAAATTTTGAGTTTCAATATCTCAGCTCTGGAAGGGTCTAGACTGAGCCTCAATTTTTGCACCCAGGTCCATGTCTCGTGGCCCTCTATCATAATCCAGAGTTTTGAGAAGATTGGAGAAACTTAATTTTTCACCCCCCGAAAAAAAATGTAAGGGGTAACACTGTCATTTTTTTTTTTCTGGTCAAAACTTTGAGTTTCAATATCTCAGCTCTGGAAGGGTCTAGAGCCTCAATTTTTGCACCCAGGTCCGTGTCTCGTGGCCCTCTATCAGAATCCAGAGTTTTGAGAAGATTGGAGAAACTTAATTTTTCACCCCCCGAAAAAAAATGTAAGGGGTAACACTGTCATTTTTTTTTCTGGTCAAAACTTTAAGTTTCAATATCTCAGCTCTGGAAGGGTCTAGAGCCTCAATTTTTGCACCCAGGTCCATGTCTCGTGGCCCTCTATCAGAATCCAGAGTTTTGAGAAGATTGGAGAAACTTAATTTTTCACCCCCCGAAAAAAAATGTAAGGGGTAACACTGTCATTTTTTTTTCTGGTCAAAACTTTAAGTTTCAATATCTCAGCTCTGGAAGGGTCTAGAGCCTCAATTTTTGCACCCAGGTCCATGTCTCGTGGCCCTCTATCAGAATCCAGAGTTTTGAGAAGATTGGAGAAACTTAATTTTTCACCCCCCGAAAAAAAATGTAAGGGGTAACACTGTCATTTTTTTTTTTCTGGTCAAAACTTTAAGTTTCAATATCTCAGCTCTGGAAGGGTCTAGAGCCTCAATTTTTGCACCCAGGTCCATGTCTCGTGGCCCTCTATCAGAATCCAGAGTTTTGAGAAGATTGGAGAAACTTAATTTTTCACCCCCCGAAAAAAAATGTAAGGGGTAACACTGTCATTTTTTTTCTGGTCAAAACTTTAAGTTTCAATATCTCAGCTCTGGAAGGGTCTAGAGCCTCAATTTTTGCACCCAGGTCCATGTCTCGTGGCCCTCTATCAGAATCCAGAGTTTTGAGAAGATTGGAGAAACTTAATTTTTCACCCCCCGAAAAAAAATGTAAGGGGTAACACTGTCATTTTTTTTTCTGGTCAAAACTTTAAGTTTCAATATCTCAGCTCTGGAAGGGTCTAGAGCCTCAATTTTTGCACCCAGGTCCATGTCTCGTGGCCCTCTATCAGAATCCAGAGTTTTGAGAAGATTGGGGAAACTTAATTTTTTGCCAAAAAAATAAAAAAAAAATAAGGGGTAACACTGTCGGTTTTTTTTCTGGACAAAATTTTGAGTTTCAACATCTCAGCTCTGGAAGGGTCTAGAGCCTCCATTTTTGCACTCAGGTCTAAGTGTCGTGGCCCTCTATCAGAATCCAGAGTTTTGAGAAGATTGGAGAAACTTAATTTTTCACCCCCCGAAAAAAAATGTAAGGGGTAACACTGTCATTTTTTTTTCTGGTCAAAACTTTAAGTTTCAATATCTCAGCTCTGGAAGGGTCTAGAGCCTCAATTTTTGCACCCAGGTCCATGTCTCATGGCCCTCTATCATAATCCAGAGTTTTGAGAAGATTGGAGAAACTTAATTTTTCACCCCCCGAAAAAAAATGTAAGGGGTAACACTGTCATTTTTTTTTCTGGTCAAAACTTTGAGTTTCAATATCTCAGCTCTGGAAGGGTCTAGAGCCTCAATTTTTGCACCCAGGTCCGTGTCTCGTGGCCCTCTATCAGAATCCAGAGTTTTGAGAAGATTGGAGAAACTTAATTTTTCACCCCCCGAAAAAAAATGTAAGGGGTAACACTGTCATTTTTTTTTCTGGTCAAAACTTTAAGTTTCAATATCTCAGCTCTGGAAGGGTCTAGAGCCTCAATTTTTGCACCCAGGTCCATGTCTCATGGCCCTCTATCAGAATCCAGAGTTTTGAGAAGATTGGAGAAACTTAATTTTTTGCCAAAAAAATAAAAAAACATAAGGGGTAACACTGTCGTTTTTTTTCTGGACAAAATTTTGAGTTTCAACATCTCAGCTCTGGAAGGGTCTAGAGCCTCAATTTTTGCACCCAGGTCCATGTCTCGTGGCCCTCTATCAGAATCCAGAGTTTTGAGAAGATTGGAGAAACTTAATTTTTCACCCCCCGAAAAAAAATGTAAGGGGTAACACTGTCATTTTTTTTTCTGGTCAAAACTTTAAGTTTCAATATCTCAGCTCTGGAAGGGTCTAGAGCCTCAATTTTTGCACCCAGGTCCATGTCTCGTGGCCCTCTATCAGAATCCAGAGTTTTGAGAAGATTGGAGAAACTTAATTTTTCACCCCCCGAAAAAAAATGTAAGGGGTAACACTGTCATTTTTTTTTCTGGTCAAAACTTTAAGTTTCAATATCTCAGCTCTGGAAGGGTCTAGAGCCTCAATTTTTGCACCCAGGTCCATGTCTCGTGGCCCTCTATCAGAATCCAGAGTTTTGAGAAGATTGGAGAAACTTAATTTTTCACCCCCCGAAAAAAAATGTAAGGGGTAACACTGTCATTTTTTTTTCTGGTCAAAACTTTAAGTTTCAATATCTCAGCTCTGGAAGGGTCTAGAGCCTCAATTTTTGCACCCAGGTCCATGTCTTGTGGCCCTCTATCAGAATCCAGAGTTTTGAGAAGATTGGGGAAACTTAATTTTTTGCCAAAAAAATAAAAAAACATAAGGGGTAACACTGTCGTTTTTTTTTTCTGGACAAAATTTTGAGTTTCAACATCTCAGCTCTGGAAGGGTCTAGAGCCTCCATTTTTGCACTCAGGTCTAAGTGTCGTGGCCCTCTATCAGAATCCAGAGTTTTGAGAAGATTGGAGAAACTTAATTTTTCACCCCCCGAAAAAAAAAATGTAAGGGGTAACACTGTCATTTTTTTTTTCTGGTCAAAACTTTAAGTTTCAATATCTCAGCTCTGGAAGGGTCTAGAGCCTCAATTTTTGCACCCAGGTCCGTGTCTCGTGGCCCTCTATCAGAATCCAGAGTTTTGAGAAGATTGGAGAAACTTAATTTTTCACCCCCCGAAAAAAAACGTAAGGGGTAACACTGTCATTTTTTTTTTCTGGTCAAAACTTTAAGTTTCAATATCTCAGCTCTGGAAGGGTCTACAGCCTCAATTTTTGCACCCAGGTCCATGTCTCGTGGCCCTCTATCAGAATCTAGAGTTTTGAGAAGATTGGAAAAACTTAATTTTTCACCCCCCGAAAAAAAATGTAAGGGGTAACACTGTCATTTTTTTTCTGGTCAAAACTTTAAGTTTCAATATCTCAGCTCTGGAAGGGTCTAGAGCCTCAATTTTTGCACCCAGGTCCATGTCTCGTGGCGCTCTATCATAATCCAGAGTTTTGAGAAGATTGGAGAAACTTAATTTTTCACCCCCCGAAAAAAAAATGTAAGGGGTAACACTGTCATTTTTTTTTCTGGTCAAAACTTTAAGTTTCAATATCTCAGCTCTGGAAGGGTCTAGAGCCTCAATTTTTGCACCCAGGTCCATGTCTCGTGGCCCTCTATCAGAATCCAGAAATTTGAGAAGATTGGAGAAACTTAATTTTTCACCCCCCGAAAAAAAATGTAAGGGGTAACACTGTCATTTTTTTTTTTCTGGTCAAAACTTTAAGTTTCAATATCTCAGCTCTGGAAGGGTCTAGAGCCTCAATTTTTGCACCCAGGTCCATGTCTCGTGGCCCTCTATCAGAATCCAGAGTTTTGAGAAGATTGGAGAAACTTAATTTTTGACTCCCCGAAAAAAAATGTAAGGGGTAACACTGTCATTTTTTTTTTCTGGTCAAAATTTTGAGTTTCAATATCTCAGCTCTGGAAGGGTCTAGAGCCTCAATTTTTGCACCCAGGTCCATGTCTCGTGGCCCTCTATCATAATCCAGAGTTTTGAGAAGATTGGAGAAACTTAATTTTTCACCCCCCCAAAAAAAATGTAAGGGGTAACACTGTCATTTTTTTTTTCTGGTCAAAACTTTGAGTTTCAATATCTCAGCTCTGGAAGGGTCTAGAGCCTCAATTTTTGCACCCAGGTCCATGTCTCGTGGCCCTCTATCAGAATCCAGAGTTTTGAGAAGATTGGAGAAACTTAATTTTTCACCCCCCGAAAAAAAATGTAAGGGGTAACACTGTCATTTTTTTTTTCTGGTCAAAACTTTAAGTTTCAATATCTCAGCTCTGGAAGGGTCTAGAGCCTCAATTTTTGCACCCAGGTCCATGTCTCGTGGCCCTCTATCAGAATCCAGAGTTTTGAGAAGATTGGAGAAACTTAATTTTTCACCCCCCGAAAAAAAACGTAAGGGGTAACACTGTCATTTTTTTTTCTGGTCAAAATTTTGAGTTTCAATATCTCAGCTCTGGAAGGGTCTACAGCCTCAATTTTTGCACCCAGGTCCATGTCTCGTGGCCCTCTATCAGAATCCAGAGTTTTGAGAAGATTGGAGAAACTTAATTTTTCACCCCCCGAAAAAAAACGTAAGGGGTAACACCGTCATTTTTTTTTCTGGTCAAAATTTTGAGTTTCAATATCTTAGCTCTGGAAGGGTCTACAGCCTCAATTTTTGCACCCAGGTCCATGTCTCGTGGCCCTCTATCAGAATCCAGAGTTTTGAGAAGATTGGAGAAACGTAATTTTTCACCCCCGAAAAAAAATGTAAGGGGTAACACTGTCATTTTTTTTTCTGGTCAAAACTTTAAGTGTCAATATATCAGCTCTGGAAGGGTCTAGAGCCTCAATTTTTGCACCCAGGTCCATGTCTCGTGGCCCTCTATCAGAATCCAGAGTTTTGAGAAGATTGGAGAAACTTAATTTTTCACCCCCCGAAAAAAAACGTAAGGGGTAACACTGTCATTTTTTTTCTGGTCAAAACTTTAAGTTTCAATATCTCAGCTCTGGAAGGCTCTAGAGCCTCAATTTTTGCACCCAGGTCCATGTCTCGTGGCCCTCTATCAGAATCCAGAGTTTTGAGAAGATTGGAGAAACTTAATTTTTCACCCCCCGAAAAAAAATGTAAGGGGTAACACTGTCATTTTTTTTTCTGGTCAAAACTTTAAGTTTCAATATCTCAGCTCTGGAAGGGTCTAGAGCCTCAATTTTTGCACCCAGGTCCATGTCTCGTGGCCCTCTATCAGAATACAGAGTTTTGAGAAGATAGGGGAAACTTAATTTTTTGCCAAAAAAATAAAAAACATAAGGGGTAACACTGTCGTTTTTTTTTCTGGACAAAATTTTGAGTTTCAACATCTCAGCTCTGGAAGGGTCTAGAGCCTCCATTTTTGCACTCAGGTCTAAGTGTCGTGGCCCTCTATCAGAATCCAGAGTTTTGAGAAGATTGGAGAAACTTAATTTTTCACCCCCCGAAAAAAAATGTAAGGGGTAACACTGTCATTTTTTTTTTCTGGTCAAAACTTTAAGTTTCAATATCTCAGCTCTGGAAGGGTCTAGAGCCTCAATTTTTGCACCCAGGTCCGTGTCTCGTGGCCCTCTATCAGAATCCAGAGTTTTGAGAAGATTGGAGAAACTTAATTTTTCACCCCCCGAAAAAAAATGTAAGGGGTAACACTGTCATTTTTTTTTCTGGTCAAACCTTTAAGTTTCAATATCTCAGCTCTGGAAGGGTCTAGAGCCTCAATTTTTGCACCCAGGTCCATGTCTCGTGGCCCTCTATCAGAATCCAGAGTTTTGAGAAGATTGGAGAAACTTAATTTTTCACCCCCCGAAAAAAAATGTAAGGGGTAACACTGTCATTTTTTTTTTCTGGTCAAAACTTTAAGTTTCAATATCTCAGCTCTGGAAGGGTCTAGAGCCTCAATTTTTGCACCCAGGTCCATGTCTCGTGGCCCTCTATCAGAATCCAGAGTTTTGAGAAGATTGGAGAAACTTAATTTTTCACCCCCCGAAAAAAAATGTAAGGGGTAACACTGTCATTTTTTTTTCTGGTCAAAACTTTAAGTTTCAATATCTCAGCTCTGGAAGGGTCTAGAGCCTCAATTTTTGCACCCAGGTCCATGTCTCGTGGCCCTCTATCAGAATCCAGAGTTTTGAGAAGATTGGAGAAACTTAATTTTTCACCCCCCGAAAAAAAATGTAAGGGGTAACACTGTCATTTTTTTTTTCTGGTCAAAACTTTAAGTTTCAATATCTCAGCTCTGGAAGGGTCTAGAGCCTCAATTTTTGCACCCAGGTCCATGTCTCGTGGCCCTCTATCAGAATCCAGAGTTTTGAGAAGATTGGAGAAACTTAATTTTTCACCCCCCGAAAAAAAATGTAAGGGGTAACACTGTCATTTTTTTTTTCTGGTCAAAACTTTAAGTTTCAATATCTAAGCTCTGGAAAGGTCTGAAGCCTCAGTTTTTGCACCCAGGTCCATGTCTCGTGGCCCTCTATCAGAATCCAGAGTTTTGAGAAGATTGGAGAAACTTAATTTTTCACCCCCCGAAAAAAAATGTAAGGGGTAACACTGTCATTTTTTTTTCTGGTCAAAACTTTAAGTTTCAATATCTCAGCTCTGGAAGGGTCTAGAGCCTCAATTTTTGCACCCAGGTCCATGTCTCGTGGCCCTCTATCAGAATCCAGAGTTTTGAGAAGATTGGAGAAACTTAATTTTTCACCCCCCGAAAAAAAATGTAAGGGGTAACACTGTCATTTTTTTTTTCTGGTCAAAACTTTAAGTTTCAATATCTCAGCTCTGGAAGGGTCTAGAGCCTCAATTTTTGCACCCAGGTCCATGTCTCGTGGCCCTCTATCAGAATCCAGAGTTTTGAGAAGATTGGAGAAACTTAATTTTTCACCCCCCGAAAAAAAATGTAAGGGGTAACACTGTCATTTTTTTTTCTGGTCAAAACTTTAAGTTTCAATATCTCAGCTCTGGAAGGGTCTAGAGCCTCAATTTTTGCACCCAGGTCCATGTCTTGTGGCCCTCTTATCAGAATCCAGAGTTTTGAGAAGATTGGGGAAACTTAATTTTTTGCCAAAAAAATAAAAAAACATAAGGGGTAACACTGTCGTTTTTTTTTCTGGACAAAATTTTGAGTTTCAACATCTCAGCTCTGGAAGGGTCTAGAGCCTCCATTTTGCACTCAGGTCTAAGTGTCGTGGCCCTCTATCAGAATCCAGAGTTTTGAGAAGATTGGAGAACTTAATTTTTCACTCCCCCGAAAAAAAAATGTAAGGGGTAACACTGTCATTTTTTTTTCTGTCAAAACTTTAAGTTTCAATATCTCAGCTCTGGAAGGGTCTAGAGCCTCAATTTTTGCACCCAGGGTCCGTGTCCTCGTGGCCCTCTATCAGAATCCAGAGTTTTGAGAAGATTGGAGAAACTTAATTTTTCACCCCCCGAAAAAAAACGTAAGGGGTAACACTGTCCATTTTTTTTTCTGGTCAAAACTTCTAAGTTTCAATATCTCAGCTCTGGAAGGGTCTACAGCCTAAATTTTTGCACCCAGTTCCATGTCTCGTGGCCCTCTATCAGAATCCTAGAGTTTTGAGAAGATTGGAGAAAACTTAATTTTTCACCCCCCGAAAAAAAAATGTAAGGGGTAACACTGTCATTTTTTTTTCTGGTCAAAACTTTAAGTTCAATATCTCAGCTCTGGAAGGGTCTAGAGCCTCAATTTTTGCACCCAGGTCCATGTCCTCGTGGCCCTCTATCAGAATCCAGAGTTTTGAGAAGATTGGAGAAACTTAATTTTTCACCCCCCGAAAAAAAATGTAAGGGGTAACACTGTCATTTTTTTTCTGGTCAAAACTTTAAGTTTCAATATCTCAGCTCTGGAAGGGTCTAGAGCCTCAATTTTTGCACCCAGTTCCATGTCTCGTGGCCCTCTATCAGAATCCAGAGTTTTGAGAAGATTGGAGAAACTTAATTTTTCACCCCCCCGAAAAAAAATGTAAGGGGTAACACTGTCATTTTTTTTTTCTGGTCAAAACTTTAAGTTTCAATATCTCAGCTCTGGAAGGGTCTATGAGCCTCAATTTTTGCACCCAGGTCCATGTCTCGTGGACCCTCTATCAGAATCCAGAGTTTTGAGAAGATTGGAGAAACTTAATTTTTCACCCCCCGAAAAAAATGTAAGGGGTAACACTGTCATTTTTTTTTCTGGTCAAAACTTTAAGTTTCAATATCTCAGCTCTGGAAGGGGTCTAGAGCCTCAATTTTTGCACCCAGGTCCATGTCTCGTGGCCCTCTATCAGAATCCAGAGTTTTGAGAAGATTGGAGAAACTTAATTTTTCACTCCACCCGAAAAAAAATGTAAGGGGTAACACTGTCATTTTTTTTTTCTGGTCAAAACTTTAAGTTTCAATATCTCAGCTCTGGAAGGTCTAGAGCCTCAATTTTTGCACCCAGGTCCATGTCTCGTGGCCCTCTATCAGAATCCAGAGTTTTGAGAAGATTGGAGAAACTTAATTTTTCACCCCCCCCGAAAAAAATGTAAGGGTAACACTGTCATTTTTTTTTCTGGTCAAAACTTTAAATATCTCAGCTCTGGAAGGGTCTAGAGCCTCAATTTTTGCACCCAGGTCCATGTCTTGTGGCCCTCTATCAGAATCCAGAGTTTTGAGAAGATTGGGGAAACTTAATTTTTTGCCAAAAAAATAAAAAAAACATAAGGGGTAACACTGTCGTTTTTTTTTCTGGACAAAATTTTGAGTTTCAACATCTCAGCTCTGGAAGGGTCTAGAGCCTCCATTTTTGCACTCAGGTCTAAGTGTCGTGGCCCTCTATCAGAATCCAGAGTTTTGAGAAGATTGGAGAAACTTAATTTTTCACCCCCCGAAAAAAAAAATGTATGGGGTAACACTGTCATTTTTTTTTCTGGTCAAAACTTTAAGTTTCAATATCTCAGCTCTGGAAGGGTCTAGAGCCTCAATTTTTGCACCCAGGTCCGTGTCTCGTGGCCCTCTATCAGAATCCAGAGTTTTGAGAAGATTGGAGAAACTTAATTTTTCACCCCCCGAAAAAAAACGTAAGGGGTAACACTGTCATTTTTTTTTCTGGTCAAAACTTTAAGTTTCAATATCTCAGCTCTGGAAGGGTCTACAGCCTCAATTTTTGCACCCAGTTCCATGTCTCGTGGCCTTCTATCAGAATCTAGAGTTTTGAGAAGATTGGAAAAACTTAATTTTTCACCCCCCGAAAAAAAATGTAAGGGATAACACTGTCATTTTTTTCTGGTCAAAACTTTAAGTTTCAATATCTCAGCTCTGGAAGGGTCTGGAGCCTCAATTTTTGCACCCAGGTCCATGTCTCGTGGCCCTCTATCATAATCCAGAGTTTTGAGAAGATTGGAGAAACTTAATTTTTCACCCCCCGAAAAAAAAATGTAAGGGGTAACACTGTCATTTTTTTTTCTGGTCAAAACTTTAAGTTTCAATATCTCAGCTCTGGAAGGGTCTAGAGCCTCAATTTTTGCACCCAGGTCCATGTCTCGTGGCCCTCTATCAGAATCCAGAAATTTGAGAAGATTGGAGAAACTTAATTTTTCACCCCCGAAAAAAAATGTAAGGGGTAACACTGTCATTTTTTTTCTGGTCAAAACTTTAAGTTTCAATATCTCAGCTCTGGAAGGGTCTAGAGCCTCAATTTTTGCACCCAGGTCCATGTCTCGTGGCCCTCTATCAGAATCCAGAGTTTTGAGAAGATTGGAGAAACTTAATTTTTCACCCCCCGAAAAAAATGTAAGGGGTAACACTGTCATTTTTTTTTCTGGTCAAAATTTTGAGTTTCAATATCTCAGCTCTGGAAGGGTCTAGAGCCTCAATTTTTGCACCCAGGTCCATGTCTCGTGGCCCTCTATCATAATCCAGAGTTTTGAGAAGATTGGAGAAACTTAATTTTTCACCCCCCGAAAAAAAATGTAAGGGGTAACACTGTCATTTTTTTTTTCTGGTCAAAACTTTGAGTTTCAATATCTCAGCTCTGGAAGGGTCTAGAGCCTCAATTTTTCCCCCCCATTCCGTGTCTCGTGGCCCTCTATCAGAATCCAGAGTTTTGAGAAGATTGGAGAAACTTAATTTTTCACCCCCCGAAAAAAAATGTAAGGGGTAACACTGTCATTTTTTTTTCTGGTCAAAACTTTAAGTTTCAATATCTCAGCTCTGGAAGGGTCTAGAGCCTCAATTTTTGCACCCAGGTCCATGTCTCGTGGCCCTCTATCAGAATCCAGAGTTTTGAGAAGATTGGAGAAACTTAATTTTTCACCCCCCGAAAAAAAATGTAAGGGGTAACACTGTCATTTTTTTTCTGGTCAAAACTTTAAGTTTCAATATCTCAGCTCTGGAAGGGTCTAGAGCCTCAATTTTTGCACCCAGGTCCATGTCTCGTGGCCCTCTATCAGAATCCAGAGTTTTGAGAAGATTGGAGAAACTTAATTTTTCACCCCCCGAAAAAAAATGTAAGGGGTAACACTGTCATTTTTTTTTTCTGGTCAAAACTTTAAGTTTCAATATCTCAGCTCTGGAAGGGTCTAGAGCCTCAATTTTTGCACCCAGGTCCATGTCTCGTGGCCCTCTATCAGAATCCAGAGTTTTGAGAAGATTGGAGAAACTTAATTTTTCACCCCCCGAAAAAAAATGTAAGGGGTAACACTGTCATTTTTTTTCTGGTCAAAACTTTAAGTTTCAATATCTCAGCTCTGGAAGGGTCTAGAGCCTCAATTTTTGCACCCAGGTCCATGTCTCGTGGCCCTCTATCAGAATCCAGAGTTTTGAGAAGATTGGAGAAACTTAATTTTTCACCCCCCGAAAAAAAATGTAAGGGGTAACACTGTCATTTTTTTTTTCTGGTCAAAACTTTAAGTTTCAATATCTCAGCTCTGGAAGGGTCTAGAGCCTCAATTTTTGCACCCAGGTCCATGTCTCGTGGCCCTCTATCAGAATCCAGAGTTTTGAGAAGATTGGGGAAACTTAATTTTTTGCCAAAAAAATATAAAAAAAATAAGGGGTAACACTGTCGGTTTTTTTTCTGGACAAAATTTTGAGTTTCAACATCTCAGCTCTGGAAGGGTCTAGAGCCTCCATTTTTGCACTCAGGTCTAAGTGTCGTGGCCCTCTATCAGAATCCAGAGTTTTGAGAAGATTGGAGAAACTTAATTTTTCACCCCCCGAAAAAAAATGTAAGGGGTAACACTGTCATTTTTTTTTCTGGTCAAAACTTTAAGTTTCAATATCTCAGCTCTGGAAGGGTCTAGAGCCTCAATTTTTGCACCCAGGTCCATGTCTCATGGCCCTCTATCATAATCCAGAGTTTTGAGAAGATTGGAGAAACTTAATTTTTCACCCCCTGAAAAAAAATGTAAGGGGTAACACTGTCATTTTTTTTTCTGGTCAAAACTTTGAGTTTCAATATCTCAGCTCTGGAAGGGTCTAGAGCCTCAATTTTTGCACCCAGGTCCGTGTCTCGTGGCCCTCTATCAGAATCCAGAGTTTTGAGAAGATTGGAGAAACTTAATTTTTCACCCCCCGAAAAAAAATGTAAGGGGTAACACTGTCATTTTTTTTTCTGGTCAAAACTTTAAGTTTCAATATCTCAGCTCTGGAAGGGTCTAGAGCCTCAATTTTTGCACCCAGGTCCATGTCTCGTGGCCCTCTATCAGAATCCAGAGTTTTGAGAAGATTGGAGAAACTTAATTTTTCACCCCCCGAAAAAAAATGTAAGGGGTAACACTGTCATTTTTTTTTCTGGTCAAAATTTTGAGTTTCAATATCTCAGCTCTGGAAGGGTCTAGACTGAGCCTCAATTTTTGCACCCAGGTCCATGTCTCGTGGCCCTCTATCATAATCCAGAGTTTTGAGAAGATTGGAGAAACTTAATTTTTCACCCCCCGAAAAAAAATGTAAGGGGTAACACTGTCATTTTTTTTTTCTGGTCAAAACTTTGAGTTTCAATATCTCAGCTCTGGAAGGGTCTAGAGCCTCAATTTTTGCACCCAGGTCCGTGTCTCGTGGCCCTCTATCAGAATCCAGAGTTTTGAGAAGATTGGAGAAACTTAATTTTTCACCCCCCGAAAAAAAATGTAAGGGGTAACACTGTCATTTTTTTTTCTGGTCAAAACTTTAAGTTTCAATATCTCAGCTCTGGAAGGGTCTAGAGCCTCAATTTTTGCACCCAGGTCCATGTCTCGTGGCCCTCTATCAGAATCCAGAGTTTTGAGAAGATTGGAGAAACTTAATTTTTCACCCCCCGAAAAAAAATGTAAGGGGTAACACTGTCATTTTTTTTTCTGGTCAAAACTTTAAGTTTCAATATCTCAGCTCTGGAAGGGTCTAGAGCCTCAATTTTTGCACCCAGGTCCATGTCTCGTGGCCCTCTATCAGAATCCAGAGTTTTGAGAAGATTGGAGAAACTTAATTTTTCACCCCCCGAAAAAAAATGTAAGGGGTAACACTGTCATTTTTTTTTTTCTGGTCAAAACTTTAAGTTTCAATATCTCAGCTCTGGAAGGGTCTAGAGCCTCAATTTTTGCACCCAGGTCCATGTCTCGTGGCCCTCTATCAGAATCCAGAGTTTTGAGAAGATTGGAGAAACTTAATTTTTCACCCCCCGAAAAAAAATGTAAGGGGTAACACTGTCATTTTTTTTCTGGTCAAAACTTTAAGTTTCAATATCTCAGCTCTGGAAGGGTCTAGAGCCTCAATTTTTGCACCCAGGTCCATGTCTCGTGGCCCTCTATCAGAATCCAGAGTTTTGAGAAGATTGGAGAAACTTAATTTTTCACCCCCCGAAAAAAAATGTAAGGGGTAACACTGTCATTTTTTTTTCTGGTCAAAACTTTAAGTTTCAATATCTCAGCTCTGGAAGGGTCTAGAGCCTCAATTTTTGCACCCAGGTCCATGTCTCGTGGCCCTCTATCAGAATCCAGAGTTTTGAGAAGATTGGGGAAACTTAATTTTTTGCCAAAAAAATAAAAAAAAAATAAGGGGTAACACTGTCGGTTTTTTTTCTGGACAAAATTTTGAGTTTCAACATCTCAGCTCTGGAAGGGTCTAGAGCCTCCATTTTTGCACTCAGGTCTAAGTGTCGTGGCCCTCTATCAGAATCCAGAGTTTTGAGAAGATTGGAGAAACTTAATTTTTCACCCCCCGAAAAAAAATGTAAGGGGTAACACTGTCATTTTTTTTTCTGGTCAAAACTTTAAGTTTCAATATCTCAGCTCTGGAAGGGTCTAGAGCCTCAATTTTTGCACCCAGGTCCATGTCTCATGGCCCTCTATCATAATCCAGAGTTTTGAGAAGATTGGAGAAACTTAATTTTTCACCCCCCGAAAAAAAATGTAAGGGGTAACACTGTCATTTTTTTTTCTGGTCAAAACTTTGAGTTTCAATATCTCAGCTCTGGAAGGGTCTAGAGCCTCAATTTTTGCACCCAGGTCCGTGTCTCGTGGCCCTCTATCAGAATCCAGAGTTTTGAGAAGATTGGAGAAACTTAATTTTTCACCCCCCGAAAAAAAATGTAAGGGGTAACACTGTCATTTTTTTTTCTGGTCAAAACTTTAAGTTTCAATATCTCAGCTCTGGAAGGGTCTAGAGCCTCAATTTTTGCACCCAGGTCCATGTCTCATGGCCCTCTATCAGAATCCAGAGTTTTGAGAAGATTGGAGAAACTTAATTTTTCACCCCCCGAAAAAAAATGTAAGGGGTAACACTGTCATTTTTTTTTTTCTGGTCAAAACTTTAAGTTTCAATATCTCAGCTCTGGAAGGGTCTAGAGCCTCAATTTTTGCACCCAGGTCCATGTCTCGTGGCCCTCTATCAGAATCCAGAGTTTTGAGAAGATTGGAGAAACTTAATTTTTCACCCCCCGAAAAAAAATGTAAGGGGTAACACTGTCATTTTTTTTTCTGGTCAAAACTTTAAGTTTCAATATCTCAGCTCTGGAAGGGTCTAGAGCCTCAATTTTTGCACCCAGGTCCATGTCTCGTGGCCCTCTATCAGAATCCAGAGTTTTGAGAAGATTGGAGAAACTTAATTTTTCACCCCCCGAAAAAAAATGTAAGGGGTAACACTGTCATTTTTTTTTCTGGTCAAAACTTTAAGTTTCAATATCTCAGCTCTGGAAGGGTCTAGAGCCTCAATTTTTGCACCCAGGTCCATGTCTTGTGGCCCTCTATCAGAATCCAGAGTTTTGAGAAGATTGGGGAAACTTAATTTTTTGCCAAAAAAATAAAAAAACATAAGGGGTAACACTGTCGTTTTTTTTTCTGGACAAAATTTTGAGTTTCAACATCTCAGCTCTGGAAGGGTCTAGAGCCTCCATTTTTGCACTCAGGTCTAAGTGTCGTGGCCCTCTATCAGAATCCAGAGTTTTGAGAAGATTGGAGAAACTTAATTTTTCACCCCCCGAAAAAAAAAATGTAAGGGGTAACACTGTCATTTTTTTTTCTGGTCAAAACTTTAAGTTTCAATATCTCAGCTCTGGAAGGGTCTAGAGCCTCAATTTTTGCACCCATGTCCATGTCTCGTGGCCCTCTATCATAATCCAGAGTTTTGAGAAGATTGGAGAAACTTAATTTTTCACCCCCCGAAAAAAAAATGTAAGGGGTAACACTGTCATTTTTTTTTCTGGTCAAAACTTTAAGTTTCAATATCTCAGCTCTGGAAGGGTCTAGAGCCTCAATTTTTGCACCCAGGTCCATGTCTCGTGGCCCTCTATCAGAATCCAGAAATTTGAGAAGATTGGAGAAACTTAATTTTTCACCCCCCGAAAAAAAATGTAAGGGGTAACACTGTCATTTTTTTTTCTGGTCAAAACTTTAAGTTTCAATATCTCAGCTCTGGAAGGGTCTAGAGCCTCAATTTTTGCACCCAGGTCCATGTCTCGTGGCCCTCTATCAGAATCCAGAGTTTTGAGAAGATTGGAGAAACTTAATTTTTCACCCCCCGAAAAAAAATGTAAGGGGTAACACTGTCATTTTTTTTTCTGGTCAAAATTTTGAGTTTCAATATCTCAGCTCTGGAAGGGTCTAGAGCCTCAATTTTTGCACCCAGGTCCATGTCTCGTGGCCCTCTATCATAATCCAGAGTTTTGAGAAGATTGGAGAAACTTAATTTTTCACCCCCCGAAAAAAAATGTAAGGGGTAACACTGTCATTTTTTTTTTCTGGTCAAAACTTTGAGTTTCAATATCTCAGCTCTGGAAGGGTCTAGAGCCTCAATTTTTGCACCCAGGTCCGTGTCTCGTGGCCCTCTATCAGAATCCAGAGTTTTGAGAAGATTGGAGAAACTTAATTTTTCACCCCCCGAAAAAAAATGTAAGGGGTAACACTGTCATTTTTTTTTCTGGTCAAAACTTTAAGTTTCAATATCTCAGCTCTGGAAGGGTCTAGAGCCTCAATTTTTGCACCCAGGTCCATGTCTCGTGGCCCTCTATCAGAATCCAGAGTTTTGAGAAGATTGGAGAAACTTGATTTTTCACCCCCCGAAAAAAAATGTAAGGGGTAACACTGTCATTTTTTTTTTCTGGTCAAAACTTTAAGTTTCAATATCTCAGCTCTGGAAGGGTCTAGAGCCTCAATTTTTGCACCCAGGTCCATGTCTCGTGGCCCTCTATCAGAATCCAGAGTTTTGAGAAGATTGGAGAAACTTAATTTTTCACCCCCCGAAAAAAAATGTAAGGGGTAACACTGTCATTTTTTTTCTGGTCAAAACTTTAAGTTTCAATATCTCAGCTCTGGAAGGGTCTAGAGCCTCAATTTTTGCACCCAGGTCCATGTCTCGTGGCCCTCTATCAGAATCCAGAGTTTTGAGAAGATTGGAGAAACTTAATTTTTCACCCCCCGAAAAAAAATGTAAGGGGTAACACTGTCATTTTTTTTTCTGGTCAAAACTTTAAGTTTCAATATCTCAGCTCTGGAAGGGTCTAGAGCCTCAATTTTTGCACCCAGGTCCATGTCTCGTGGCCCTCTATCAGAATCCAGAGTTTTGAGAAGATTGGGGAAACTTAATTTTTTGCCAAAAAAATAAAAAAACATAAGGGGTAACACTGTCGTTTTTTTTTCTGGACAAAATTTTGAGTTTCAACATCTCAGCTCTGGAAGGGTCTAGAGCCTCAATTTTTGCACCCAGGTCCATGTCTCGTGGCCCTCTATCAGAATCCAGAGTTTTGAGAAGATTGGAGAAACTTAATTTTTCACCCCCCGAAAAAAAATGTAAGGGGTAACACTGTCATTTTTTTTTCTGGTCAAAACTTTAAGTTTCAATATCTCAGCTCTGGAAGGGTCTAGAGCCTCAATTTTTGCACCCAGGTCCATGTCTCGTGGCCCTCTATCAGAATCCAGAGTTTTGAGAAGATTGGAGAAACTTAATTTTTCACCCCCCGAAAAAAAATGTAAGGGGTAACACTGTCATTTTTTTTTCTGGTCAAAACTTTAAGTTTCAATATCTCAGCTCTGGAAGGGTCTAGAGCCTCAATTTTTGCACCCAGGTCCATGTCTCGTGGCCCTCTATCAGAATCCAGAGTTTTGAGAAGATTGGGGAAACTTAATTTTTTGCCAAAAAAATAAAAAAAAAATAAGGGGTAACACTGTCGGTTTTTTTTCTGGACAAAATTTTGAGTTTCAACATCTCAGCTCTGGAAGGGTCTAGAGCCTCCATTTTTGCACTCAGGTCTAAGTGTCGTGGCCCTCTATCAGAATCCAGAGTTTTGAGAAGATTGGAGAAACTTAATTTTTCACCCCCCGAAAAAAAATGTAAGGGGTAACACTGTCATTTTTTTTTCTGGTCAAAACTTTAAGTTTCAATATCTCAGCTCTGGAAGGGTCTAGAGCCTCAATTTTTGCACCCAGGTCCATGTCTCATGGCCCTCTATCATAATCCAGAGTTTTGAGAAGATTGGAGAAACTTAATTTTTCACCCCCCGAAAAAAAATGTAAGGGGTAACACTGTCATTTTTTTTTTCTGGTCAAAACTTTGAGTTTCAATATCTCAGCTCTGGAAGGGTCTAGAGCCTCAATTTTTGCACCCAGGTCCGTGTCTCGTGGCCCTCTATCAGAATCCAGAGTTTTGAGAAGATTGGAGAAACTTAATTTTTCACCCCCCGAAAAAAAATGTAAGGGGTAACACTGTCATTTTTTTTTCTGGTCAAAACTTTAAGTTTCAATATCTCAGCTCTGGAAGGGTCTAGAGCCTCAATTTTTGCACCCAGGTCCATGTCTCGTGGCCCTCTATCAGAATCCAGAGTTTTGAGAAGATTGGAGAAACTTAATTTTTCACCCCCCGAAAAAAAATGTAAGGGGTAACACTGTCATTTTTTTTTTCTGGTCAAAACTTTAAGTTTCAATATCTCAGCTCTGGAAGGGTCTAGAGCCTCAATTTTTGCACCCAGGTCCATGTCTCGTGGCCCTCTATCAGAATCCAGAGTTTTGAGAAGATTGGAGAAACTTAATTTTTCACCCCCCGAAAAAAAATGTAAGGGGTAACACTGTCATTTTTTTTTCTGGTCAAAACTTTAAGTTTCAATATCTCAGCTCTGGAAGGGTCTAGAGCCTCAATTTTTGCACCCAGGTCCATGTCTCGTGGCCCTCTATTAGACTCCAGAGTTTTGAGAAGATTGGAGAAACTTAATTTTTCACCCCCCGAAAAAAAAATGTAAGGGGTAACACTGTCATTTTTTTTTCTGGTCAAAACTTTAAGTTTCAATATCTCAGCTCTGGAAGGGTCTAGAGCCTCAATTTTTGCACCCAGGTCCATGTCTTGTGGCCCTCTATCAGAATCCAGAGTTTTGAGAAGATTGGGGAAACTTAATTTATTGCCAAAAAAATAAAAAAACATAAGGGGTAACACTGTCGTTTTTTTTTCTGGACAAAATTTTGAGTTTCAACATCTCAGCTCTGGAAGGGTCTAGAGCCTCCATTTTTGCACTCAGGTCTAAGTGTCGTGGCCCTCTATCAGAATCCAGAGTTTTGAGAAGATTGGAGAAACTTAATTTTTCACCCCCCGAAAAAAAAAATGTAAGGGGTAACACTGTCATTTTTTTTTCTGGTCAAAACTTTAAGTTTCAATATCTCAGCTCTGGAAGGGTCTAGAGCCTCAATTTTTGCACCCAGGTCCATGTCTCGTGGCCCTCTATCAGAATCCAGAAATTTGAGAAGATTGGAGAAACTTAATTTTTCACCCCCGAAAAAAAATGTAAGGGGTAACACTGTCATTTTTTTTCTGGTCAAAACTTTAAGTTTCAATATCTCAGCTCTGGAAGGGTCTAGAGCCTCAATTTTTGCACCCAGGTCCATGTCTCGTGGCCCTCTATCAGAATCCAGAGTTTTGAGAAGATTGGAGAAACTTAATTTTTCACCCCCCGAAAAAAAATGTAAGGGGTAACACTGTCATTTTTTTTTCTGGTCAAAATTTTGAGTTTCAATATCTCAGCTCTGGAAGGGTCTAGACTGAGCCTCAATTTTTGCACCCAGGTCCATGTCTCGTGGCCCTCTATCATAATCCAGAGTTTTGAGAAGATTGGAGAAACTTAATTTTTCACCCCCCGAAAAAAAATGTAAGGGGTAACACTGTCATTTTTTTTTTCTGGTCAAAACTTTGAGTTTCAATATCTCAGCTCTGGAAGGGTCTAGAGCCTCAATTTTTGCACCCAGGTCCATGTCTCGTGGCCCTCTATCAGAATCCAGAGTTTTGAGAAGATTGGAGAAACTTAATTTTTCACCCCCCGAAAAAAAATGTAAGGGGTAACACTGTCATTTTTTTTTTCTGGTCAAAACTTTAAGTTTCAATATCTCAGCTCTGGAAGGGTCTAGAGCCTCAATTTTTGCACCCAGGTCCATGTCTCGTGGCCCTCTATCAGAATCCAGAGTTTTGAGAAGATTGGAGAAACTTAATTTTTCACCCCCCGAAAAAAAATGTAAGGGGTAACACTGTCATTTTTTTTTCTGGTCAAAACTTTAAGTTTCAATATCTCAGCTCTGGAAGGGTCTAGAGCCTCAATTTTTGCACCCAGGTCCATGTCTCGTGGCCCTCTATCAGAATCCAGAGTTTTGAGAAGATTGGAGAAACTTAATTTTTCACCCCCCGAAAAAAAATGTAAGGGGTAACACTGTCATTTTTTTTTTCTGGTCAAAACTTTAAGTTTCAATATCTCAGCTCTGGAAGGGTCTAGAGCCTCAATTTTTGCACCCAGGTCCATGTCTCGTGGCCCTCTATCAGAATCCAGAGTTTTGAGAAGATTGGAGAAACTTAATTTTTCACCCCCCGAAAAAAAATGTAAGGGGTAACACTGTCATTTTTTTTCTGGTCAAAACTTTAAGTTTCAATATCTCAGCTCTGGAAGGGTCTAGAGACTCAATTTTTGCACCCAGGTCCATGTCTCGTGGCCCTCTATCAGAATCCAGAGTTTTGAGAAGATTGGAGAAACTTAATTTTTCACCCCCCGAAAAAAAATGTAAGGGGTAACACTGTCATTTTTTTTTCTGGTCAAAACTTTAAGTTTCAATATCTCAGCTCTGGAAGGGTCTAGAGCCTCAATTTTTGCACCCAGGTCCATGTCTCGTGGCCCTCTATCAGAATCCAGAGTTTTGAGAAGATTGGGGAAACTTAATTTTTTGCCAAAAAAATAAAAAAAAAATAAGGGGTAACACTGTCGGTTTTTTTTCTGGACAAAATTTTGAGTTTCAACATCTCAGCTCTGGAAGGGTCTAGAGCCTCCATTTTTGCACTCAGGTCTAAGTGTCGTGGCCCTCTATCAGAATCCAGAGTTTTGAGAAGATTGGAGAAACTTAATTTTTCACCCCCCGAAAAAAAATGTAAGGGGTAACACTGTCATTTTTTTTTCTGGTCAAAACTTTAAGTTTCAATATCTCAGCTCTGGAAGGGTCTAGAGCCTCAATTTTTGCACCCAGGTCCATGTCTCATGGCCCTCTATCATAATCCAGAGTTTTGAGAAGATTGGAGAAACTTAATTTTTCACCCCCCGAAAAAAAATGTAAGGGGTAACACTGTCATTTTTTTTTCTGGTCAAAACTTTGAGTTTCAATATCTCAGCTCTGGAAGGGTCTAGAGCCTCAATTTTTGCACCCAGGTCCGTGTCTCGTGGCCCTCTATCAGAATCCAGAGTTTTGAGAAGATTGGAGAAACTTAATTTTTCACCCCCCGAAAAAAAATGTAAGGGGTAACACTGTCATTTTTTTTTCTGGTCAAAACTTTAAGTTTCAATATCTCAGCTCTGGAAGGGTCTAGAGCCTCAATTTTTGCACCCAGGTCCATGTCTCGTGGCCCTCTATCAGAATCCAGAGTTTTGAGAAGATTGGAGAAACTTAATTTTTCACCCCCCGAAAAAAAATGTAAGGGGTAACACTGTCATTTTTTTTTTTCTGGTCAAAACTTTAAGTTTCAATATCTCAGCTCTGGAAGGGTCTAGAGCCTCAATTTTTGCACCCAGGTCCATGTCTCGTGGCCCTCTATCAGAATCCAGAGTTTTGAGAAGATTGGAGAAACTTAATTTTTCACCCCCCGAAAAAAAATGTAAGGGGTAACACTGTCATTTTTTTTTCTGGTCAAAACTTTAAGTTTCAATATCTCAGCTCTGGAAGGGTCTAGAGCCTCAATTTTTGCACCCAGGTCCATGTCTCGTGGCCCTCTATCAGAATCCAGAGTTTTGAGAAGATTGGAGAAACTTAATTTTTCACCCCCCGAAAAAAAATGTAAGGGGTAACACTGTCATTTTTTTTTCTGGTCAAAACTTTAAGTTTCAATATCTCAGCTCTGGAAGGGTCTAGAGCCTCAATTTTTGCACCCAGGTCCATGTCTTGTGGCCCTCTATCAGAATCCAGAGTTTTGAGAAGATTGGGGAAACTTAATTTTTTGCCAAAAAAATAAAAAAACATAAGGGGTAACACTGTCGTTTTTTTTTCTGGACAAAATTTTGAGTTTCAACATCTCAGCTCTGGAAGGGTCTAGAGCCTCCATTTTTGCACTCAGGTCTAAGTGTCGTGGCCCTCTATCAGAATCCAGAGTTTTGAGAAGATTGGAGAAACTTAATTTTTCACCCCCCGAAAAAAAAAATGTAAGGGGTAACACTGTCATTTTTTTTTCTGGTCAAAACTTTAAGTTTCAATATCTCAGCTCTGGAAGGGTCTAGAGCCTCAATTTTTGCACCCAGGTCCATGTCTCGTGGCCCTCTATCATAATCCAGAGTTTTGAGAAGATTGGAGAAACTTAATTTTTCACCCCCCGAAAAAAAAATGTAAGGGGTAACACTGTCATTTTTTTTTCTGGTCAAAACTTTAAGTTTCAATATCTCAGCTCTGGAAGGGTCTAGAGCCTCAATTTTTGCACCCAGGTCCATGTCTCGTGGCCCTCTATCAGAATCCAGAAATTTGAGAAGATTGGAGAAACTTAATTTTTCACCCCCCGAAAAAAAATGTAAGGGGTAACACTGTCATTTTTTTTTCTGGTCAAAACTTTAAGTTTCAATATCTCAGCTCTGGAAGGGTCTAGAGCCTCAATTTTTGCACCCAGGTCCATGTCTCGTGGCCCTCTATCAGAATCCAGAGTTTTGAGAAGATTGGAGAAACTTAATTTTTCACCCCCCGAAAAAAAATGTAAGGGGTAACACTGTCATTTTTTTTTCTGGTCAAAATTTTGAGTTTCAATATCTCAGCTCTGGAAGGGTCTAGAGCCTCAATTTTTGCACCCAGGTCCATGTCTCGTGGCCCTCTATCATAATCCAGAGTTTTGAGAAGATTGGAGAAACTTAATTTTTCACCCCCCGAAAAAAAATGTAAGGGGTAACACTGTCATTTTTTTTTTCTGGTCAAAACTTTGAGTTTCAATATCTCAGCTCTGGAAGGGTCTAGAGCCTCAATTTTTGCACCCAGGTCCGTGTCTCGTGGCCCTCTATCAGAATCCAGAGTTTTGAGAAGATTGGAGAAACTTAATTTTTCACCCCCCGAAAAAAAATGTAAGGGGTAACACTGTCATTTTTTTTTCTGGTCAAAACTTTAAGTTTCAATATCTCAGCTCTGGAAGGGTCTAGAGCCTCAATTTTTGCACCCAGGTCCATGTCTCGTGGCCCTCTATCAGAATCCAGAGTTTTGAGAAGATTGGAGAAACTTGATTTTTCACCCCCCGAAAAAAAATGTAAGGGGTAACACTGTCATTTTTTTTTTCTGGTCAAAACTTTAAGTTTCAATATCTCAGCTCTGGAAGGGTCTAGAGCCTCAATTTTTGCACCCAGGTCCATGTCTCGTGGCCCTCTATCAGAATCCAGAGTTTTGAGAAGATTGGAGAAACTTAATTTTTCACCCCCCGAAAAAAAATGTAAGGGGTAACACTGTCATTTTTTTTCTGGTCAAAACTTTAAGTTTCAATATCTCAGCTCTGGAAGGGTCTAGAGCCTCAATTTTTGCACCCAGGTCCATGTCTCGTGGCCCTCTATCAGAATCCAGAGTTTTGAGAAGATTGGAGAAACTTAATTTTTCACCCCCCGAAAAAAAATGTAAGGGGTAACACTGTCATTTTTTTTTTCTGGTCAAAACTTTAAGTTTCAATATCTCAGCTCTGGAAGGGTCTAGAGCCTCAATTTTTGCACCCAGGTCCATGTCTCGTGGCCCTCTATCAGAATCCAGAGTTTTGAGAAGATTGGGGAAACTTAATTTTTTGCCAAAAAAATAAAAAAACATAAGGGGTAACACTGTCGTTTTTTTTTCTGGACAAAATTTTGAGTTTCAACATCTCAGCTCTGGAAGGGTCTAGAGCCTCCATTTTTGCACTCAGGTCTAAGTGTCGTGGCCCTCTATCAGAATCCAGAGTTTTGAGAAGATTGGAGAAACTTAATTTTTCACCCCCCGAAAAAAAATGTAAGGGGTAACACTGTCATTTTTTTTTCTGGTCAAAACTTTAAGTTTCAATATCTCAGCTCTGGAAGGGTCTAGAGCCTCAATTTTTGCACCCAGGTCCGTGTCTCGTGGCCCTCTATCAGAATCCAGAGTTTTGAGAAGATTGGAGAAACTTAATTTTTCACCCCCCGAAAAAAAATGTAAGGGGTAACACTGTCATTTTTTTTTCTGGTCAAAACTTTAAGTTTCAATATCTCAGCTCTGGAAGGGTCTAGAGCCTCAATTTTTGCACCCAGGTCCATGTCTCGTGGCCCTCTATCAGAATCCAGAGTTTTGAGAAGATTGGAGAAACTTAATTTTTCACCCCCCGAAAAAAAATGTAAGGGGTAACACTGTCATTTTTTTTTCTGGTCAAAACTTTAAGTTTCAATATCTCAGCTCTGGAAGGGTCTAGAGCCTCAGTTTTTGCACCCAGGTCCATGTCTCGTGGCCCTCTATCAGAATCCAGAGTTTTGAGAAGATTGGAGAAACTTAATTTTTCACCCCCCGAAAAAAAATGTAAGGGGTAACACTGTCATTTTTTTTTCTGGTCAAAACTTTAAGTTTCAATATCTCAGCTCTGGAAGGGTCTAGAGCCTCAATTTTTGCACCCAGGTCCATGTCTCGTGGCCCTCTATCAGAATCCAGAGTTTTGAGAAGATTGGAGAAACTTAATTTTTCACCCCCCGAAAAAAAATGTAAGGGGTAACACTGTCATTTTTTTTTCTGGTCAAAACTTTAAGTTTCAATATCTCAGCTCTGGAAGGGTCTAGAGCCTCAATTTTTGCACCCAGGTCCATGTCTCGTGGCCCTCTATCAGAATCCAGAGTTTTGAGAAGATTGGGGAAACTTAATTTTTTGCCAAAAAAATAAAAAAAAAATAAGGGGTAACACTGTCGGTTTTTTTTCTGGACAAAATTTTGAGTTTCAACATCTCAGCTCTGGAAGGGTCTAGAGCCTCCATTTTTGCACTCAGGTCTAAGTGTCGTGGCCCTCTATCAGAATCCAGAGTTTTGAGAAGATTGGAGAAACTTAATTTTTCACCCCCCGAAAAAAAATGTAAGGGGTAACACTGTCATTTTTTTTTCTGGTCAAAACTTTAAGTTTCAATATCTCAGCTCTGGAAGGGTCTAGAGCCTCAATTTTTGCACCCAGGTCCATGTCTCATGGCCCTCTATCATAATCCAGAGTTTTGAGAAGATTGGAGAAACTTAATTTTTCACCCCCCGAAAAAAAATGTAAGGGGTAACACTGTCATTTTTTTTTTCTGGTCAAAACTTTGAGTTTCAATATCTCAGCTCTGGAAGGGTCTAGAGCCTCAATTTTTGCACCCAGGTCCGTGTCTCGTGGCCCTCTATCAGAATCCAGAGTTTTGAGAAGATTGGAGAAACTTAATTTTTCACCCCCCGAAAAAAAATGTAAGGGGTAACACTGTCATTTTTTTTTCTGGTCAAAACTTTAAGTTTCAATATCTCAGCTCTGGAAGGGTCTAGAGCCTCAATTTTTGCACCCAGGTCCATGTCTCGTGGCCCTCTATCAGAATCCAGAGTTTTGAGAAGATTGGAGAAACTTAATTTTTCACCCCCCGAAAAAAAATGTAAGGGGTAACACTGTCATTTTTTTTTTTCTGGTCAAAACTTTAAGTTTCAATATCTCAGCTCTGGAAGGGTCTAGAGCCTCAATTTTTGCACCCAGGTCCATGTCTCGTGGCCCTCTATCAGAATCCAGAGTTTTGAGAAGATTGGAGAAACTTAATTTTTCACCCCCCGAAAAAAAATGTAAGGGGTAACACTGTCATTTTTTTTTCTGGTCAAAACTTTAAGTTTCAATATCTCAGCTCTGGAAGGGTCTAGAGCCTCAATTTTTGCACCCAGGTCCATGTCTCGTGGCCCTCTATCAGAATCCAGAGTTTTGAGAAGATTGGAGAAACTTAATTTTTCACCCCCCGAAAAAAAATGTAAGGGGTAACACTGTCATTTTTTTTCTGGTCAAAACTTTAAGTTTCAATATCTCAGCTCTGGAAGGGTCTAGAGCCTCAATTTTTGCACCCAGGTCCATGTCTCGTGGCCCTCTATCAGAATCCAGAGTTTTGAGAAGATTGGAGAAACTTAATTTTTCACCCCCCGAAAAAAAATGTAAGGGGTAACACTGTCATTTTTTTTTCTGGTCAAAACTTTAAGTTTCAATATCTCAGCTCTGGAAGGGTCTAGAGCCTCAATTTTTGCACCCAGGTCCATGTCTCGTGGCCCTCTATCAGAATCCAGAGTTTTGAGAAGATTGGGGAAACTTAATTTTTTGCCAAAAAAATAAAAAAACATAAGGGGTAACACTGTCGTTTTTTTTTCTGGACAAAATTTTGAGTTTCAACATCTCAGCTCTGGAAGGGTCTAGAGCCTCCATTTTTGCACTCAGGTCTAAGTGTCGTGGCCCTCTATCAGAATCCAGAGTTTTGAGAAGATTGGAGAAACTTAATTTTTCACCCCCCGAAAAAAAATGTAAGGGGTAACACTGTCATTTTTTTTTCTGGTCAAAACTTTAAGTTTCAATATCTCAGCTCTGGAAGGGTCTAGAGCCTCAATTTTTGCACCCAGGTCCGTGTCTCGTGGCCCTCTATCAGAATCCAGAGTTTTGAGAAGATTGGAGAAACTTAATTTTTCACCCCCCGAAAAAAAATGTAAGGGGTAACACTGTCATTTTTTTTTCTGGTCAAAACTTTAAGTTTCAATATCTCAGCTCTGGAAGGGTCTAGAGCCTCAATTTTTGCACCCAGGTCCATGTCTCGTGGCCCTCTATCAGAATCCAGAGTTTTGAGAAGATTGGAGAAACTTAATTTTTCACCCCCCGAAAAAAAATGTAAGGGGTAACACTGTCATTTTTTTTTCTGGTCAAAACTTTAAGTTTCAATATCTCAGCTCTGGAAGGGTCTAGAGCCTCAGTTTTTGCACCCAGGTCCATGTCTCGTGGCCCTCTATCAGAATCCAGAGTTTTGAGAAGATTGGAGAAACTTAATTTTTCACCCCCCGAAAAAAAATGTAAGGGGTAACACTGTCATTTTTTTTTCTGGTCAAAACTTTAAGTTTCAATATCTCAGCTCTGGAAGGGTCTAGAGCCTCAATTTTTGCACCCAGGTCCATGTCTCGTGGCCCTCTATCAGAATCCAGAGTTTTGAGAAGATTGGAGAAACTTAATTTTTCACCCCCCGAAAAAAAATGTAAGGGGTAACACTGTCATTTTTTTTTCTGGTCAAAACTTTAAGTTTCAATATCTCAGCTCTGGAAGGGTCTAGAGCCTCAATTTTTGCACCCAGGTCCATGTCTCGTGGCCCTCTATCAGAATCCAGAGTTTTGAGAAGATTGGGGAAACTTAATTTTTTGCCAAAAAAATAAAAAAAAATAAGGGGTAACACTGTCGGTTTTTTTTCTGGACAAAATTTTGAGTTTCAACATCTCAGCTCTGGAAGGGTCTAGAGCCTCCATTTTTGCACTCAGGTCTAAGTGTCGTGGCCCTCTATCAGAATCCAGAGTTTTGAGAAGATTGGAGAAACTTAATTTTTCACCCCCCGAAAAAAAATGTAAGGGGTAACACTGTCATTTTTTTTTCTGGTCAAAACTTTAAGTTTCAATATCTCAGCTCTGGAAGGGTCTAGAGCCTCAATTTTTGCACCCAGGTCCATGTCTCATGGCCCTCTATCATAATCCAGAGTTTTGAGAAGATTGGAGAAACTTAATTTTTCACCCCCCGAAAAAAAATGTAAGGGGTAACACTGTCATTTTTTTTTTCTGGTCAAAACTTTGAGTTTCAATATCTCAGCTCTGGAAGGGTCTAGAGCCTCAATTTTTGCACCCAGGTCCGTGTCTCGTGGCCCTCTATCAGAATCCAGAGTTTTGAGAAGATTGGAGAAACTTAATTTTTCACCCCCCGAAAAAAAATGTAAGGGGTAACACTGTCATTTTTTTTTCTGGTCAAAACTTTAAGTTTCAATATCTCAGCTCTGGAAGGGTCTAGAGCCTCAATTTTTGCACCCAGGTCCATGTCTCGTGGCCCTCTATCAGAATCCAGAGTTTTGAGAAGATTGGAGAAACTTAATTTTTCACCCCCCGAAAAAAAATGTAAGGGGTAACACTGTCATTTTTTTTTTCTGGTCAAAACTTTAAGTTTCAATATCTCAGCTCTGGAAGGGTCTAGAGCCTCAATTTTTGCACCCAGGTCCATGTCTCGTGGCCCTCTATCAGAATCCAGAGTTTTGAGAAGATTGGAGAAACTTAATTTTTCACCCCCCGAAAAAAAATGTAAGGGGTAACACTGTCATTTTTTTTTCTGGTCAAAACTTTAAGTTTCAATATCTCAGCTCTGGAAGGGTCTAGAGCCTCAATTTTTGCACCCAGGTCCATGTCTCGTGGCCCTCTATTAGACTCCAGAGTTTTGAGAAGATTGGAGAAACTTAATTTTTCACCCCCCGAAAAAAAAATGTAAGGGGTAACACTGTCATTTTTTTTTCTGGTCAAAACTTTAAGTTTCAATATCTCAGCTCTGGAAGGGTCTAGAGCCTCAATTTTTGCACCCAGGTCCATGTCTTGTGGCCCTCTATCAGAATCCAGAGTTTTGAGAAGATTGGGGAAACTTAATTTATTGCCAAAAAAATAAAAAAACATAAGGGGTAACACTGTCGTTTTTTTTTCTGGACAAAATTTTGAGTTTCAACATCTCAGCTCTGGAAGGGTCTAGAGCCTCCATTTTTGCACTCAGGTCTAAGTGTCGTGGCCCTCTATCAGAATCCAGAGTTTTGAGAAGATTGGAGAAACTTAATTTTTCACCCCCCGAAAAAAAAAATGTAAGGGGTAACACTGTCATTTTTTTTTCTGGTCAAAACTTTAAGTTTCAATATCTCAGCTCTGGAAGGGTCTAGAGCCTCAATTTTTGCACCCAGGTCCATGTCTCGTGGCCCTCTATCAGAATCCAGAAATTTGAGAAGATTGGAGAAACTTAATTTTTCACCCCCGAAAAAAAATGTAAGGGGTAACACTGTCATTTTTTTTCTGGTCAAAACTTTAAGTTTCAATATCTCAGCTCTGGAAGGGTCTAGAGCCTCAATTTTTGCACCCAGGTCCATGTCTCGTGGCCCTCTATCAGAATCCAGAGTTTTGAGAAGATTGGAGAAACTTAATTTTTCACCCCCCGAAAAAAAATGTAAGGGGTAACACTGTCATTTTTTTTTCTGGTCAAAATTTTGAGTTTCAATATCTCAGCTCTGGAAGGGTCTAGACTGAGCCTCAATTTTTGCACCCAGGTCCATGTCTCGTGGCCCTCTATCATAATCCAGAGTTTTGAGAAGATTGGAGAAACTTAATTTTTCACCCCCCGAAAAAAAATGTAAGGGGTAACACTGTCATTTTTTTTTTCTGGTCAAAACTTTGAGTTTCAATATCTCAGCTCTGGAAGGGTCTAGAGCCTCAATTTTTGCACCCAGGTCCATGTCTCGTGGCCCTCTATCAGAATCCAGAGTTTTGAGAAGATTGGAGAAACTTAATTTTTCACCCCCCGAAAAAAAATGTAAGGGGTAACACTGTCATTTTTTTTTTCTGGTCAAAACTTTAAGTTTCAATATCTCAGCTCTGGAAGGGTCTAGAGCCTCAATTTTTGCACCCAGGTCCATGTCTCGTGGCCCTCTATCAGAATCCAGAGTTTTGAGAAGATTGGAGAAACTTAATTTTTCACCCCCCGAAAAAAAATGTAAGGGGTAACACTGTCATTTTTTTTTCTGGTCAAAACTTTAAGTTTCAATATCTCAGCTCTGGAAGGGTCTAGAGCCTCAATTTTTGCACCCAGGTCCATGTCTCGTGGCCCTCTATCAGAATCCAGAGTTTTGAGAAGATTGGAGAAACTTAATTTTTCACCCCCCGAAAAAAAATGTAAGGGGTAACACTGTCATTTTTTTTTTCTGGTCAAAACTTTAAGTTTCAATATCTCAGCTCTGGAAGGGTCTAGAGCCTCAATTTTTGCACCCAGGTCCATGTCTCGTGGCCCTCTATCAGAATCCAGAGTTTTGAGAAGATTGGAGAAACTTAATTTTTCACCCCCCGAAAAAAAATGTAAGGGGTAACACTGTCATTTTTTTTCTGGTCAAAACTTTAAGTTTCAATATCTCAGCTCTGGAAGGGTCTAGAGACTCAATTTTTGCACCCAGGTCCATGTCTCGTGGCCCTCTATCAGAATCCAGAGTTTTGAGAAGATTGGAGAAACTTAATTTTTCACCCCCCGAAAAAAAATGTAAGGGGTAACACTGTCATTTTTTTTTCTGGTCAAAACTTTAAGTTTCAATATCTCAGCTCTGGAAGGGTCTAGAGCCTCAATTTTTGCACCCAGGTCCATGTCTCGTGGCCCTCTATCAGAATCCAGAGTTTTGAGAAGATTGGGGAAACTTAATTTTTTGCCAAAAAAATAAAAAAAAAATAAGGGGTAACACTGTCGGTTTTTTTTCTGGACAAAATTTTGAGTTTCAACATCTCAGCTCTGGAAGGGTCTAGAGCCTCCATTTTTGCACTCAGGTCTAAGTGTCGTGGCCCTCTATCAGAATCCAGAGTTTTGAGAAGATTGGAGAAACTTAATTTTTCACCCCCCGAAAAAAAATGTAAGGGGTAACACTGTCATTTTTTTTTCTGGTCAAAACTTTAAGTTTCAATATCTCAGCTCTGGAAGGGTCTAGAGCCTCAATTTTTGCACCCAGGTCCATGTCTCATGGCCCTCTATCATAATCCAGAGTTTTGAGAAGATTGGAGAAACTTAATTTTTCACCCCCCGAAAAAAAATGTAAGGGGTAACACTGTCATTTTTTTTTCTGGTCAAAACTTTGAGTTTCAATATCTCAGCTCTGGAAGGGTCTAGAGCCTCAATTTTTGCACCCAGGTCCGTGTCTCGTGGCCCTCTATCAGAATCCAGAGTTTTGAGAAGATTGGAGAAACTTAATTTTTCACCCCCCGAAAAAAAATGTAAGGGGTAACACTGTCATTTTTTTTTCTGGTCAAAACTTTAAGTTTCAATATCTCAGCTCTGGAAGGGTCTAGAGCCTCAATTTTTGCACCCAGGTCCATGTCTCGTGGCCCTCTATCAGAATCCAGAGTTTTGAGAAGATTGGAGAAACTTAATTTTTCACCCCCCGAAAAAAAATGTAAGGGGTAACACTGTCATTTTTTTTTTTCTGGTCAAAACTTTAAGTTTCAATATCTCAGCTCTGGAAGGGTCTAGAGCCTCAATTTTTGCACCCAGGTCCATGTCTCGTGGCCCTCTATCAGAATCCAGAGTTTTGAGAAGATTGGAGAAACTTAATTTTTCACCCCCCGAAAAAAAATGTAAGGGGTAACACTGTCATTTTTTTTTCTGGTCAAAACTTTAAGTTTCAATATCTCAGCTCTGGAAGGGTCTAGAGCCTCAATTTTTGCACCCAGGTCCATGTCTCGTGGCCCTCTATCAGAATCCAGAGTTTTGAGAAGATTGGAGAAACTTAATTTTTCACCCCCCGAAAAAAAATGTAAGGGGTAACACTGTCATTTTTTTTTCTGGTCAAAACTTTAAGTTTCAATATCTCAGCTCTGGAAGGGTCTAGAGCCTCAATTTTTGCACCCAGGTCCATGTCTTGTGGCCCTCTATCAGAATCCAGAGTTTTGAGAAGATTGGGGAAACTTAATTTTTTGCCAAAAAAATAAAAAAACATAAGGGGTAACACTGTCGTTTTTTTTTCTGGACAAAATTTTGAGTTTCAACATCTCAGCTCTGGAAGGGTCTAGAGCCTCCATTTTTGCACTCAGGTCTAAGTGTCGTGGCCCTCTATCAGAATCCAGAGTTTTGAGAAGATTGGAGAAACTTAATTTTTCACCCCCCGAAAAAAAAAATGTAAGGGGTAACACTGTCATTTTTTTTTCTGGTCAAAACTTTAAGTTTCAATATCTCAGCTCTGGAAGGGTCTAGAGCCTCAATTTTTGCACCCAGGTCCATGTCTCGTGGCCCTCTATCATAATCCAGAGTTTTGAGAAGATTGGAGAAACTTAATTTTTCACCCCCCGAAAAAAAAATGTAAGGGGTAACACTGTCATTTTTTTTTCTGGTCAAAACTTTAAGTTTCAATATCTCAGCTCTGGAAGGGTCTAGAGCCTCAATTTTTGCACCCAGGTCCATGTCTCGTGGCCCTCTATCAGAATCCAGAAATTTGAGAAGATTGGAGAAACTTAATTTTTCACCCCCCGAAAAAAAATGTAAGGGGTAACACTGTCATTTTTTTTTCTGGTCAAAACTTTAAGTTTCAATATCTCAGCTCTGGAAGGGTCTAGAGCCTCAATTTTTGCACCCAGGTCCATGTCTCGTGGCCCTCTATCAGAATCCAGAGTTTTGAGAAGATTGGAGAAACTTAATTTTTCACCCCCCGAAAAAAAATGTAAGGGGTAACACTGTCATTTTTTTTTCTGGTCAAAATTTTGAGTTTCAATATCTCAGCTCTGGAAGGGTCTAGAGCCTCAATTTTTGCACCCAGGTCCATGTCTCGTGGCCCTCTATCATAATCCAGAGTTTTGAGAAGATTGGAGAAACTTAATTTTTCACCCCCCGAAAAAAAATGTAAGGGGTAACACTGTCATTTTTTTTTTCTGGTCAAAACTTTGAGTTTCAATATCTCAGCTCTGGAAGGGTCTAGAGCCTCAATTTTTGCACCCAGGTCCGTGTCTCGTGGCCCTCTATCAGAATCCAGAGTTTTGAGAAGATTGGAGAAACTTAATTTTTCACCCCCCGAAAAAAAATGTAAGGGGTAACACTGTCATTTTTTTTTCTGGTCAAAACTTTAAGTTTCAATATCTCAGCTCTGGAAGGGTCTAGAGCCTCAATTTTTGCACCCAGGTCCATGTCTCGTGGCCCTCTATCAGAATCCAGAGTTTTGAGAAGATTGGAGAAACTTGATTTTTCACCCCCCGAAAAAAAATGTAAGGGGTAACACTGTCATTTTTTTTTTCTGGTCAAAACTTTAAGTTTCAATATCTCAGCTCTGGAAGGGTCTAGAGCCTCAATTTTTGCACCCAGGTCCATGTCTCGTGGCCCTCTATCAGAATCCAGAGTTTTGAGAAGATTGGAGAAACTTAATTTTTCACCCCCCGAAAAAAAATGTAAGGGGTAACACTGTCATTTTTTTTCTGGTCAAAACTTTAAGTTTCAATATCTCAGCTCTGGAAGGGTCTAGAGCCTCAATTTTTGCACCCAGGTCCATGTCTCGTGGCCCTCTATCAGAATCCAGAGTTTTGAGAAGATTGGAGAAACTTAATTTTTCACCCCCCGAAAAAAAATGTAAGGGGTAACACTGTCATTTTTTTTTTCTGGTCAAAACTTTAAGTTTCAATATCTCAGCTCTGGAAGGGTCTAGAGCCTCAATTTTTGCACCCAGGTCCATGTCTCGTGGCCCTCTATCAGAATCCAGAGTTTTGAGAAGATTGGGGAAACTTAATTTTTTGCCAAAAAAATAAAAAAACATAAGGGGTAACACTGTCGTTTTTTTTTCTGGACAAAATTTTGAGTTTCAACATCTCAGCTCTGGAAGGGTCTAGAGCCTCCATTTTTGCACTCAGGTCTAAGTGTCGTGGCCCTCTATCAGAATCCAGAGTTTTGAGAAGATTGGAGAAACTTAATTTTTCACCCCCCGAAAAAAAATGTAAGGGGTAACACTGTCATTTTTTTTTCTGGTCAAAACTTTAAGTTTCAATATCTCAGCTCTGGAAGGGTCTAGAGCCTCAATTTTTGCACCCAGGTCCGTGTCTCGTGGCCCTCTATCAGAATCCAGAGTTTTGAGAAGATTGGAGAAACTTAATTTTTCACCCCCCGAAAAAAAATGTAAGGGGTAACACTGTCATTTTTTTTTCTGGTCAAAACTTTAAGTTTCAATATCTCAGCTCTGGAAGGGTCTAGAGCCTCAATTTTTGCACCCAGGTCCATGTCTCGTGGCCCTCTATCAGAATCCAGAGTTTTGAGAAGATTGGAGAAACTTAATTTTTCACCCCCCGAAAAAAAATGTAAGGGGTAACACTGTCATTTTTTTTTCTGGTCAAAACTTTAAGTTTCAATATCTCAGCTCTGGAAGGGTCTAGAGCCTCAGTTTTTGCACCCAGGTCCATGTCTCGTGGCCCTCTATCAGAATCCAGAGTTTTGAGAAGATTGGAGAAACTTAATTTTTCACCCCCCGAAAAAAAATGTAAGGGGTAACACTGTCATTTTTTTTTCTGGTCAAAACTTTAAGTTTCAATATCTCAGCTCTGGAAGGGTCTAGAGCCTCAATTTTTGCACCCAGGTCCATGTCTCGTGGCCCTCTATCAGAATCCAGAGTTTTGAGAAGATTGGAGAAACTTAATTTTTCACCCCCCGAAAAAAAATGTAAGGGGTAACACTGTCATTTTTTTTTCTGGTCAAAACTTTAAGTTTCAATATCTCAGCTCTGGAAGGGTCTAGAGCCTCAATTTTTGCACCCAGGTCCATGTCTCGTGGCCCTCTATCAGAATCCAGAGTTTTGAGAAGATTGGGGAAACTTAATTTTTTGCCAAAAAAATAAAAAAAAAATAAGGGGTAACACTGTCGGTTTTTTTTCTGGACAAAATTTTGAGTTTCAACATCTCAGCTCTGGAAGGGTCTAGAGCCTCCATTTTTGCACTCAGGTCTAAGTGTCGTGGCCCTCTATCAGAATCCAGAGTTTTGAGAAGATTGGAGAAACTTAATTTTTCACCCCCCGAAAAAAAATGTAAGGGGTAACACTGTCATTTTTTTTTCTGGTCAAAACTTTAAGTTTCAATATCTCAGCTCTGGAAGGGTCTAGAGCCTCAATTTTTGCACCCAGGTCCATGTCTCATGGCCCTCTATCATAATCCAGAGTTTTGAGAAGATTGGAGAAACTTAATTTTTCACCCCCCGAAAAAAAATGTAAGGGGTAACACTGTCATTTTTTTTTTCTGGTCAAAACTTTGAGTTTCAATATCTCAGCTCTGGAAGGGTCTAGAGCCTCAATTTTTGCACCCAGGTCCGTGTCTCGTGGCCCTCTATCAGAATCCAGAGTTTTGAGAAGATTGGAGAAACTTAATTTTTCACCCCCCGAAAAAAAATGTAAGGGGTAACACTGTCATTTTTTTTTCTGGTCAAAACTTTAAGTTTCAATATCTCAGCTCTGGAAGGGTCTAGAGCCTCAATTTTTGCACCCAGGTCCATGTCTCGTGGCCCTCTATCAGAATCCAGAGTTTTGAGAAGATTGGAGAAACTTAATTTTTCACCCCCCGAAAAAAAATGTAAGGGGTAACACTGTCATTTTTTTTTTTCTGGTCAAAACTTTAAGTTTCAATATCTCAGCTCTGGAAGGGTCTAGAGCCTCAATTTTTGCACCCAGGTCCATGTCTCGTGGCCCTCTATCAGAATCCAGAGTTTTGAGAAGATTGGAGAAACTTAATTTTTCACCCCCCGAAAAAAAATGTAAGGGGTAACACTGTCATTTTTTTTTCTGGTCAAAACTTTAAGTTTCAATATCTCAGCTCTGGAAGGGTCTAGAGCCTCAATTTTTGCACCCAGGTCCATGTCTCGTGGCCCTCTATTAGACTCCAGAGTTTTGAGAAGATTGGAGAAACTTAATTTTTCACCCCCCGAAAAAAAAATGTAAGGGGTAACACTGTCATTTTTTTTTCTGGTCAAAACTTTAAGTTTCAATATCTCAGCTCTGGAAGGGTCTAGAGCCTCAATTTTTGCACCCAGGTCCATGTCTTGTGGCCCTCTATCAGAATCCAGAGTTTTGAGAAGATTGGGGAAACTTAATTTTTTGCCAAAAAAATAAAAAAACATAAGGGGTAACACTGTCGTTTTTTTTTCTGGACAAAATTTTGAGTTTCAACATCTCAGCTCTGGAAGGGTCTAGAGCCTCCATTTTTGCACTCAGGTCTAAGTGTCGTGGCCCTCTATCAGAATCCAGAGTTTTGAGAAGATTGGAGAAACTTAATTTTTCACCCCCCGAAAAAAAAAATGTAAGGGGTAACACTGTCATTTTTTTTTCTGGTCAAAACTTTAAGTTTCAATATCTCAGCTCTGGAAGGGTCTAGAGCCTCAATTTTTGCACCCAGGTCCATGTCTCGTGGCCCTCTATCAGAATCCAGAAATTTGAGAAGATTGGAGAAACTTAATTTTTCACCCCCGAAAAAAAATGTAAGGGGTAACACTGTCATTTTTTTTCTGGTCAAAACTTTAAGTTTCAATATCTCAGCTCTGGAAGGGTCTAGAGCCTCAATTTTTGCACCCAGGTCCATGTCTCGTGGCCCTCTATCAGAATCCAGAGTTTTGAGAAGATTGGAGAAACTTAATTTTTCACCCCCCGAAAAAAAATGTAAGGGGTAACACTGTCATTTTTTTTTCTGGTCAAAATTTTGAGTTTCAATATCTCAGCTCTGGAAGGGTCTAGACTGAGCCTCAATTTTTGCACCCAGGTCCATGTCTCGTGGCCCTCTATCATAATCCAGAGTTTTGAGAAGATTGGAGAAACTTAATTTTTCACCCCCCGAAAAAAAATGTAAGGGGTAACACTGTCATTTTTTTTTTCTGGTCAAAACTTTGAGTTTCAATATCTCAGCTCTGGAAGGGTCTAGAGCCTCAATTTTTGCACCCAGGTCCGTGTCTCTTGGCCCTCTATCAGAATCCAGAGTTTTGAGAAGATTGGAGAAACTTAATTTTTCACCCCCCGAAAAAAAATGTAAGGGGTAACACTGTCATTTTTTTTTCTGGTCAAAACTTTAAGTTTCAATATCTCAGCTCTGGAAGGGTCTAGAGCCTCAATTTTTGCACCCAGGTCCATGTCTCGTGGCCCTCTATCAGAATCCAGAGTTTTGAGAAGATTGGAGAAACTTAATTTTTCACCCCCCGAAAAAAAATGTAAGGGGTAACACTGTCATTTTTTTTTCTGGTCAAAACTTTAAGTTTCAATATCTCAGCTCTGGAAGGGTCTAGAGCCTCAATTTTTGCACCCAGGTCCATGTCTCGTGGCCCTCTATCAGAATCCAGAGTTTTGAGAAGATTGGAGAAACTTAATTTTTCACCCCCCGAAAAAAAATGTAAGGGGTAACACTGTCATTTTTTTTTCTGGTCAAAACTTTAAGTTTCAATATCTCAGCTCTGGAAGGGTCTAGAGCCTCAATTTTTGCACCCAGGTCCATGTCTCGTGGCCCTCTATCAGAATCCAGAGTTTTGAGAAGATTGGAGAAACTTAATTTTTCACCCCCCGAAAAAAAATGTAAGGGGTAACACAGTCATTTTTTTTTCTGGTCAAAACTTTAAGTTTCAATATCTCAGCTCTGGAAGGGTCTAGAGCCTCAATTTTTGCACCCAGGTCCATGTCTCGTGGCCCTCTATCAGAATCCAGAGTTTTGAGAAGATTGGAGAAACTTAATTTTTCACCCCCCGAAAAAAAATGTAAGGGGTAACACTGTCATTTTTTTTTCTGGTCAAAACTTTAAGTTTCAATATCTCAGCTCTGGAAGGGTCTAGAGCCTCAATTTTTGCACCCAGGTCCATGACTCGTGGCCCTCTATCAGAATCCAGAGTTTTGAGAAGATTGGAGAAACTTAATTTTTCACCCCCCGAAAAAAAATGTAAGGGGTAACACTGTCATTTTTTTTTCTGGTCAAAATTTTGAGTTTCAATATCTCAGCTCTGGAAGGGTCTAGACTGAGCCTCAATTTTTGCACCCAGGTCCATGTCTCGTGGCCCTCTATCATAATCCAGAGTTTTGAGAAGATTGGAGAAACTTAATTTTTCACCCCCCGAAAAAAAATGTAAGGGGTAACACTGTCATTTTTTTTTTCTGGTCAAAACTTTGAGTTTCAATATCTCAGCTCTGGAAGGGTCTAGAGCCTCAATTTTTGCACCCAGGTCCGTGTCTCGTGGCCCTCTATCAGAATCCAGAGTTTTGAGAAGATTGGAGAAACTTAATTTTTCACCCCCCGAAAAAAAATGTAAGGGGTAACACTGTCATTTTTTTTTCTGGTCAAAACTTTAAGTTTCAATATCTCAGCTCTGGAAGGGTCTAGAGCCTCAATTTTTGCACCCAGGTCCATGTCTCGTGGCCCTCTATCAGAATCCAGAGTTTTGAGAAGATTGGAGAAACTTAATTTTTCACCCCCCGAAAAAAAATGTAAGGGGTAACACTGTCATTTTTTTTTTCTGGTCAAAACTTTGAGTTTCAATATCTCAGCTCTGGAAGGGTCTAGAGCCTCAATTTTTGCACCCAGGTCCGTGTCTCGTGGCCCTCTATCAGAATCCAGAGTTTTGAGAAGATTGGAGAAACTTAATTTTTCACCCCCCGAAAAAAAATGTAAGGGGTAACACTGTCATTTTTTTTTCTGGTCAAAACTTTAAGTTTCAATATCTCAGCTCTGGAAGGGAGCCTCAATTTTTGCACCCAGGTCCATGTCTCGTGGCCCTCTATCAGAATCCAGAGTTTTGAGAAGATTGGAGAAACTTAATTTTTCACCCCCCGAAAAAAAATGTAAGGGGTAACACTGTCATTTTTTTTTCTGGTCAAAACTTTAAGTTTCAATATCTCAGCTCTGGAAGGGTCTAGAGCCTCAATTTTTGCACCCAGGTCCATGTCTCGTGGCCCTCTATCAGAATCCAGAGTTTTGAGAAGATTGGAGAAACTTAATTTTTCACCCCCCGAAAAAAAATGTAAGGGGTAACACTGTCATTTTTTTTTTCTGGTCAAAACTTTAAGTTTCAATATCTCAGCTCTGGAAGGGTCTAGAGCCTCAATTTTTGCACCCAGGTCCATGTCTCGTGGCCCTCTATCAGAATCCAGAGTTTTGAGAAGATTGGAGAAACTTAATTTTTCACCCCCCGAAAAAAAATGTAAGGGGTAACACTGTCATTTTTTTTCTGGTCAAAACTTTAAGTTTCAATATCTCAGCTCTGGAAGGGTCTAGAGCCTCAATTTTTGCACCCAGGTCCATGACTCGTGGCCCTCTATCAGAATCCAGAGTTTTGAGAAGATTGGAGAAACTTAATTTTTCACCCCCCGAAAAAAAATGTAAGGGGTAACACTGTCATTTTTTTTTCTGGTCAAAACTTTAAGTTTCAATATCTCAGCTCTGGAAGGGTCTAGAGCCTCAATTTTTGCACCCAGGTCCATGTCTCGTGGCCCTCTATCAGAATCCAGAGTTTTGAGAAGATTGGGGAAACTTAATTTTTTGCCAAAAAAATAAAAAAAAAATAAGGGGTAACACTGTCGGTTTTTTTTCTGGACAAAATTTTGAGTTTCAACATCTCAGCTCTGGAAGGGTCTAGAGCCTCCATTTTTGCACTCAGGTCTAAGTGTCGTGGCCCTCTATCAGAATCCAGAGTTTTGAGAAGATTGGAGAAACTTAATTTTTCACCCCCCGAAAAAAAATGTAAGGGGTAACACTGTCATTTTTTTTCTGGTCAAAACTTTAAGTTTCAATATCTCAGCTCTGGAAGGGTCTAGAGCCTCAATTTTTGCACCCAGGTCCATGTCTCATGGCCCTCTATCATAATCCAGAGTTTTGAGAAGATTGGAGAAACTTAATTTTTCACCCCCCGAAAAAAAATGTAAGGGGTAACACTGTCATTTTTTTTTCTGGTCAAAACTTTGAGTTTCAATATCTCAGCTCTGGAAGGGTCTAGAGCCTCAATTTTTGCACCCAGGTCCGTGTCTCGTGGCCCTCTATCAGAATCCAGAGTTTTGAGAAGATTGGAGAAACTTAATTTTTCACCCCCCGAAAAAAAATGTAAGGGGTAACACTGTCATTTTTTTTTCTGGTCAAAACTTTAAGTTTCAATATCTCAGCTCTGGAAGGGTCTAGAGCCTCAATTTTTGCACCCAGGTCCATGTCTCGTGGCCCTCTATCAGAATCCAGAGTTTTGAGAAGATTGGAGAAACTTAATTTTTCACCCCCCGAAAAAAAATGTAAGGGGTAACACTGTCATTTTTTTTTTCTGGTCAAAACTTTAAGTTTCAATATCTCAGCTCTGGAAGGGTCTAGAGCCTCAATTTTTGCACCCAGGTCCATGTCTCGTGGCCCTCTATCAGAATCCAGAGTTTTGAGAAGATTGGAGAAACTTAATTTTTCACCCCCCGAAAAAAAATGTAAGGGGTAACACTGTCATTTTTTTTCTGGTCAAAACTTTAAGTTTCAATATCTCAGCTCTGGAAGGGTCTAGAGCCTCAATTTTTGCACCCAGGTCCATGTCTCGTGGCCCTCTATCAGAATCCAGAGTTTTGAGAAGATTGGAGAAACTTAATTTTTCACCCCCCGAAAAAAAATGTAAGGGGTAACACTGTCATTTTTTTTTCTGGTCAAAACTTTAAGTTTCAATATCTCAGCTCTGGAAGGGTCTAGAGCCTCAATTTTTGCACCCAGGTCCATGTCTTGTGGCCCTCTATCAGAATCCAGAGTTTTGAGAAGATTGGGGAAACTTAATTTTTTGCCAAAAAAATAAAAAAACATAAGGGGTAACACTGTCGTTTTTTTTTCTGGACAAAATTTTGAGTTTCAACATCTCAGCTCTGGAAGGGTCTAGAGCCTCCATTTTTGCACTCAGGTCTAAGTGTCGTGGCCCTCTATCAGAATCCAGAGTTTTGAGAAGATTGGAGAAACTTAATTTTTCACCCCCCGAAAAAAAAAATGTAAGGGGTAACACTGTCATTTTTTTTTCTGGTCAAAACTTTAAGTTTCAATATCTCAGCTCTGGAAGGGTCTAGAGCCTCAATTTTTGCACCCAGGTCCATGTCTCGTGGCCCTCTATCATAATCCAGAGTTTTGAGAAGATTGGAGAAACTTAATTTTTCACCCCCCGAAAAAAAAATGTAAGGGGTAACACTGTCATTTTTTTTTTCTGGTCAAAACTTTAAGTTTCAATATCTCAGCTCTGGAAGGGTCTAGAGCCTCAATTTTTGCACCCAGGTCCATGTCTCGTGGCCCTCTATCAGAATCCAGAAATTTGAGAAGATTGGAGAAACTTAATTTTTCACCCCCCGAAAAAAAATGTAAGGGGTAACACTGTCATTTTTTTTTCTGGTCAAAACTTTAAGTTTCAATATCTCAGCTCTGGAAGGGTCTAGAGCCTCAATTTTTGCACCCAGGTCCATGTCTCGTGGCCCTCTATCAGAATCCAGAGTTTTGAGAAGATTGGAGAAACTTAATTTTTCACCCCCCGAAAAAAAATGTAAGGGGTAACACTGTCATTTTTTTTTCTGGTCAAAATTTTGAGTTTCAATATCTCAGCTCTGGAAGGGTCTAGAGCCTCAATTTTTGCACCCAGGTCCATGTCTCGTGGCCCTCTATCATAATCCAGAGTTTTGAGAAGATTGGAGAAACTTAATTTTTCACCCCCCGAAAAAAAATGTAAGGGGTAACACTGTCATTTTTTTTTTCTGGTCAAAACTTTGAGTTTCAATATCTCAGCTCTGGAAGGGTCTAGAGCCTCAATTTTTGCACCCAGGTCCGTGTCTCGTGGCCCTCTATCAGAATCCAGAGTTTTGAGAAGATTGGAGAAACTTAATTTTTCACCCCCCGAAAAAAAATGTAAGGGGTAACACTGTCATTTTTTTTCTGGTCAAAACTTTAAGTTTCAATATCTCAGCTCTGGAAGGGTCTAGAGCCTCAATTTTTGCACCCAGGTCCATGACTCGTGGCCCTCTATCAGAATCCAGAGTTTTGAGAAGATTGGAGAAACTTAATTTTTCACCCCCCGAAAAAAAATGTAAGGGGTAACACTGTCATTTTTTTTTCTGGTCAAAATTTTGAGTTTCAATATCTCAGCTCTGGAAGGGTCTAGACTGAGCCTCAATTTTTGCACCCAGGTCCATGTCTCGTGGCCCTCTATCATAATCCAGAGTTTTGAGAAGATTGGAGAAACTTAATTTTTCACCCCCCGAAAAAAAATGTAAGGGGTAACACTGTCATTTTTTTTTTCTGGTCAAAACTTTGAGTTTCAATATCTCAGCTCTGGAAGGGTCTAGAGCCTCAATTTTTGCACCCAGGTCCGTGTCTCGTGGCCCTCTATCAGAATCCAGAGTTTTGAGAAGATTGGAGAAACTTGATTTTTCACCCCCCGAAAAAAAATGTAAGGGGTAACACTGTCATTTTTTTTTTCTGGTCAAAACTTTAAGTTTCAATATCTCAGCTCTGGAAGGGTCTAGAGCCTCAATTTTTGCACCCAGGTCCATGTCTCGTGGCCCTCTATCAGAATCCAGAGTTTTGAGAAGATTGGGGAAACTTAATTTTTTGCCAAAAAAATAAAAAAACATAAGGGGTAACACTGTCGTTTTTTTTTCTGGACAAAATTTTGAGTTTCAACATCTCAGCTCTGGAAGGGTCTAGAGCCTCCATTTTTGCACTCAGGTCTAAGTGTCGTGGCCCTCTATCAGAATCCAGAGTTTTGAGAAGATTGGAGAAACTTAATTTTTCACCCCCCGAAAAAAAATGTAAGGGGTAACACTGTCATTTTTTTTTTCTGGTCAAAACTTTAAGTTTCAATATCTCAGCTCTGGAAGGGTCTAGAGCCTCAATTTTTGCACCCAGGTCCGTGTCTCGTGGCCCTCTATCAGAATCCAGAGTTTTGAGAAGATTGGAGAAACTTAATTTTTCACCCCCCGAAAAAAAATGTAAGGGGTAACACTGTCATTTTTTTTTCTGGTCAAAACTTTAAGTTTCAATATCTCAGCTCTGGAAGGGTCTAGAGCCTCAATTTTTGCACCCAGGTCCATGTCTCGTGGCCCTCTATCAGAATCCAGAGTTTTGAGAAGATTGGAGAAACTTAATTTTTCACCCCCCGAAAAAAAATGTAAGGGGTAACACTGTCATTTTTTTTTTCTGGTCAAAACTTTAAGTTTCAATATCTCAGCTCTGGAAGGGTCTAGAGCCTCAGTTTTTGCACCCAGGTCCATGTCTCGTGGCCCTCTATCAGAATCCAGAGTTTTGAGAAGATTGGAGAAACTTAATTTTTCACCCCCCGAAAAAAAATGTAAGGGGTAACACTGTCATTTTTTTTTCTGGTCAAAACTTTAAGTTTCAATATCTCAGCTCTGGAAGGGTCTAGAGCCTCAATTTTTGCACCCAGGTCCATGTCTCGTGGCCCTCTATCAGAATCCAGAGTTTTGAGAAGATTGGAGAAACTTAATTTTTCACCCCCCGAAAAAAAATGTAAGGGGTAACACTGTCATTTTTTTTTCTGGTCAAAACTTTAAGTTTCAATATCTCAGCTCTGGAAGGGTCTAGAGCCTCAATTTTTGCACCCAGGTCCATGTCTCATGGCCCTCTATCAGAATCCAGAGTTTTGAGAAGATTGGGGAAACTTAATTTTTTGCCAAAAAAATAAAAAAAAATAAGGGGTAACACTGTCGGGTTTTTTTCTGGACAAAATTTTGAGTTTCAACATCTCAGCTCTGGAAGGGTCTAGAGCCTCCATTTTTGCACTCAGGTCTAAGTGTCGTGGCCCTCTATCAGAATCCAGAGTTTTGAGAAGATTGGAGAAACTTAATTTTTCACCCCCCGAAAAAAAATGTAAGGGGTAACACTGTCATTTTTTTTTCTGGTCAAAACTTTAAGTTTCAATATCTCAGCTCTGGAAGGGTCTAGAGCCTCAATTTTTGCACCCAGGTCCATGTCTCGTGGCCCTCTATCAGAATCCAGAGTTTTGAGAAGATTGGAGAAACTTAATTTTTCACCCCCCGAAAAAAAATGTAAGGGGTAACACTGTCATTTTTTTTTTCTGGTCAAAACTTTAAGTTTCAATATCTCAGCTCTGGAAGGGTCTAGAGCCTCAGTTTTTGCACCCAGGTCCATGTCTCGTGGCCCTCTATCAGAATCCAGAGTTTTGAGAAGATTGGAGAAACTTAATTTTTCACCCCCCGAAAAAAAATGTAAGGGGTAACACTGTCATTTTTTTTTCTGGTCAAAACTTTAAGTTTCAATATCTCAGCTCTGGAAGGGTCTAGAGCCTCAATTTTTGCACCCAGGTCCATGTCTCGTGGCCCTCTATCAGAATCCAGAGTTTTGAGAAGATTGGAGAAACTTAATTTTTCACCCCCCGAAAAAAAATGTAAGGGGTAACACTGTCATTTTTTTTTCTGGTCAAAACTTTAAGTTTCAATATCTCAGCTCTGGAAGGGTCTAGAGCCTCAATTTTTGCACCCAGGTCCATGTCTCGTGGCCCTCTATCAGAATCCAGAGTTTTGAGAAGATTGGGGAAACTTAATTTTTTGCCAAAAAAATAAAAAAAAAATAAGGGGTAACACTGTCGGTTTTTTTTCTGGACAAAATTTTGAGTTTCAACATCTCAGCTCTGGAAGGGTCTAGAGCCTCCATTTTTGCACTCAGGTCTAAGTGTCGTGGCCCTCTATCAGAATCCAGAGTTTTGAGAAGATTGGAGAAACTTAATTTTTCACCCCTCGAAAAAAAATGTAAGGGGTAACACTGTCATTTTTTTTTCTGGTCAAAACTTTAAGTTTCAATATCTCAGCTCTGGAAGGGTCTAGAGCCTCAATTTTTGCACCCAGGTCCATGTCTCATGGCCCTCTATCATAATCCAGAGTTTTGAGAAGATTGGAGAAACTTAATTTTTCACCCCCCGAAAAAAAATGTAAGGGGTAACACTGTCATTTTTTTTTTCTGGTCAAAACTTTGAGTTTCAATATCTCAGCTCTGGAAGGGTCTAGAGCCTCAATTTTTGCACCCAGGTCCGTGTCTCGTGGCCCTCTATCAGAATCCAGAGTTTTGAGAAGATTGGAGAAACTTAATTTTTCACCCCCCGAAAAAAAATGTAAGGGGTAACACTGTCATTTTTTTTTCTGGTCAAAACTTTAAGTTTCAATATCTCAGCTCTGGAAGGGTCTAGAGCCTCAATTTTTGCACCCAGGTCCATGTCTCGTGGCCCTCTATCAGAATCCAGAGTTTTGAGAAGATTGGAGAAACTTAATTTTTCACCCCCCGAAAAAAAATGTAAGGGGTAACACTGTCATTTTTTTTTTCTGGTCAAAACTTTAAGTTTCAATATCTCAGCTCTGGAAGGGTCTAGAGCCTCAATTTTTGCACCCAGGTCCATGTCTCGTGGCCCTCTATCAGAATCCAGAGTTTTGAGAAGATTGGAGAAACTTAATTTTTCACCCCCCGAAAAAAAATGTAAGGGGTAACACTGTCTTTTTTTTTTCTGGTCAAAACTTTAAGTTTCAATATCTCAGCTCTGGAAGGGTCTAGAGCCTCAATTTTTGCACCCAGGTCCATGTCTCGTGGCCCTCTATCAGAATCCAGAGTTTTGAGAAGATTGGAGAAACTTAATTTTTCACCCCCCGAAAAAAAATGTAAGGGGTAACACTGTCATTTTTTTTTCTGGTCAAAACTTTAAGTTTCAATATCTCAGCTCTGGAAGGGTCTAGAGCCTCAATTTTTGCACCCAGGTCCATGTCTTGTGGCCCTCTATCAGAATCCAGAGTTTTGAGAAGATTGGGGAAACTTAATTTTTGCCAAAAAAATAAAAAAAACATAAGGGGTAACACTGTCGTTTTTTTTTCTGGACAAAATTTTGAGTTTCAACATCTCAGCTCTGGAAGGGTCTAGAGCCTCCATTTTTGCACTCAGGTCTAAGTGTCGTGGCCCTCTATCAGAATCCAGAGTTTTGAGAAGATTGGAGAAACTTAATTTTTCACCCCCCGAAAAAAAATGTAAGGGGTAACACTGTCATTTTTTTTTCTGGTCAAAACTTTAAGTTTCAATATCTCAGCTCTGGAAGGGTCTAGAGCCTCAATTTTTGCACCCAGGTCCATGTCTCATGGCCCTCTATCATAATCCAGAGTTTTGAGAAGATTGGAGAAACTTAATTTTTCACCCCCCGAAAAAAAATGTAAGGGGTAACACTGTCATTTTTTTTTTCTGGTCAAAACTTTGAGTTTCAATATCTCAGCTCTGGAAGGGTCTAGAGCCTCAATTTTTGCACCCAGGTCCATGTCTCGTGGCCCTCTATCAGAATCCAGAGTTTTGAGAAGATTGGAGAAACTTAATTTTTCACCCCCCGAAAAAAAATGTAAGGGGTAACACTGTCATTTTTTTTTCTGGTCAAAACTTTAAGTTTCAATATCTCAGCTCTGGAAGGGTCTACAGCCTCAATTTTTGCACCCAGGTCCATGTCTCGTGGCCCTCTATCAGAATCCAGAGTTTTGAGAAGATTGGAGAAACTTAATTTTTCACCCCCCGAAAAAAAATGTAAGGGGTAACACTGTCATTTTTTTTTTCTGGTCAAAACTTTAAGTTTCAATATCTCAGCTCTGGAAGGGTCTAGAGCCTCAATTTTTGCACCCAGGTCCATGTCTCGTGGCCCTCTATCAGAATCCAGAGTTTTGAGAAGATTGGAGAAACTTAATTTTTCACCCCCCGAAAAAAAATGTAAGGGGTAACACTGTCATTTTTTTTTCTGGTCAAAACTTTAAGTTTCAATATCTCAGCTCTGGAAGGGTCTAGAGCCTCAATTTTTGCACCCAGGTCCATGTCTCGTGGCCCTCTATCAGAATCCAGAGTTTTGAGAAGATTGGAGAAACTTAATTTTTCACCCCCCGAAAAAAAATGTAAGGGGTAACACTGTCATTTTTTTTTCTGGTCAAAACTTTAAGTTTCAATATCTCAGCTCTGGAAGGGTCTAGAGCCTCAATTTTTGCACCCAGGTCCATGTCTTGTGGCCCTCTATCAGAATCCAGAGTTTTGAGAAGATTGGGGAAACTTAATTTTTTGCCAAAAAAATAAAAAAACATAAGGGGTAACACTGTCGTTTTTTTTTCTGGACAAAATTTTGAGTTTCAACATCTCAGCTCTGGAAGGGTCTAGAGCCTCCATTTTTGCACTCAGGTCTAAGTGTCGTGGCCCTCTATCAGAATCCAGAGTTTTGAGAAGATTGGAGAAACTTAATTTTTCACCCCCCGAAAAAAAAAATGTAAGGGGTAACACTGTCATTTTTTTTTCTGGTCAAAACTTTAAGTTTCAATATCTCAGCTCTGGAAAGGTCTACAGCCTCAATTTTTGCACCCAGGTCCATGTCTCGTGGCCCTCTATCAGAATCCAGAGTTTTGAGAAGATTGGAAAAACTTAATTTTTCACCCCCCGAAAAAAAATGTAAGGGGTAACACTGTCATTTTTTTTCTGGTCAAAACTTTAAGTTTCAATATCTCAGCTCTGGAAGGGTCTAGAGCCTCAATTTTTGCACCCAGGTCCATGTCTCGTGGCCCTCTATCATAATCCAGAGTTTTGAGAAGATTGGAGAAACTTAATTTTTCACCCCCCGAAAAAAAAATGTAAGGGGTAACACTGTCATTTTTTTTTCTGGTCAAAACTTTAAGTTTCAATATCTCAGCTCTGGAAGGGTCTAGAGCCTCAATTTTTGCACCCAGGTCCATGTCTCGTGGCCCTCTATCAGAATCCAGAAATTTGAGAAGATTGGAGAAACTTAATTTTTCACCCCCCGAAAAAAAATGTAAGGGGTAACACTGTCATTTTTTTTTTTCTGGTCAAAACTTTAAGTTTCAATATCTCAGCTCTGGAAGGGTCTAGAGCCTCAATTTTTGCACCCAGGTCCATGTCTCGTGGCCCTCTATCAGAATCCAGAGTTTTGAGAAGATTGGAGAAACTTAATTTTTCACCCCCCGAAAAAAAATGTAACGGGTAACACTGTCATTTTTTTTTCTGGTCAAAACTTTAAGTTTCAATATCTCAGCTCTGGAAGGGTCTAGAGCCTCAATTTTTGCACCCAGGTCCATGTCTTGTGGCCCTCTATCAGAATCCAGAGTTTTGAGAAGATTGGGGAAACTTAATTTTTTGCCAAAAAAATAAAAAAAACATAAGGGGTAACACTGTCGTTTTTTTTTCTGGACAAAATTTTGAGTTTCAACATCTCAGCTCTGGAAGGGTCTAGAGCCTCCATTTTTGCACTCAGGTCTAAGTGTCGTGGCCCTCTATCAGAATCCAGAGTTTTGAGAAGATTGGAGAAACTTAATTTTTCACCCCCCGAAAAAAAAAATGTAAGGGGTAACACTGTCATTTTTTTTTCTGGTCAAAACTTTAAGTTTCAATATCTCAGCTCTGGAAAGGTCTACAGCCTCAATTTTTGCACCCAGGTCCATGTCTCGTGGCCCTCTATCAGAATCCAGAGTTTTGAGAAGATTGGAGAAACTTAATTTTTCACCCCCCGAAAAAAAATGTAAGGGGTAACACTGTCATTTTTTTTCTGGTCAAAACTTTAAGTTTCAATATCTCAGCTCTGGAAGGGTCTAGAGCCTCAATTTTTGCACCCAGGTCCATGTCTCGTGGCCCTCTATCATAATCCAGAGTTTTGAGAAGATTGGAGAAACTTAATTTTTCACCCCCCGAAAAAAAAATGTAAGGGGTAACACTGTCATTTTTTTTTCTGGTCAAAACTTTAAGTTTCAATATCTCAGCTCTGGAAGGGTCTAGAGCCTCAATTTTTGCACCCAGGTCCATGTCTCGTGGCCCTCTATCAGAATCCAGAAATTTGAGAAGATTGGAGAAACTTAATTTTTCACCCCCCGAAAAAAAATGTAACGGGTAACACTGTCATTTTTTTTTTTCTGGTCAAAACTTTAAGTTTCAATATCTCAGCTCGGGAAGGGTCTAGAGCCTCAATTTTTGCACCCAGGTCCATGTCTCGTGGCCCTCTATCAGAATCCAGAGTTTTGAGAAGATTGGAGAAACTTAATTTTTCACCCCCCGAAAAAAAACGTAAGGGGTAACACTGTCATTTTTTTTTCTGGTCAAAACTTTAAGTTTCAATATCTCCGCTCTGGAAGGCTCTAGAGCCTCAATTTTTGCACCCAGGTCCATGTCTCGTGGCCCTCTATCAGAATCCAGAGTTTTGAGAAGATTGGAGAAACTTAATTTTTCACCCCCCGAAAAAAAACGTAAGGGGTAACACTGTCATTTTTTTTTTCTGGTCAAAACTTTAAGTTTCAATATCTCAGCTCTGGAAGGGTCTAGAGCCTCAATTTTTGCACCCAGGTCCATGTCTCGTGGCCCTCTATCAGAATCCAGAGTTTTGAGAAGATTGGAGAAACTTAATTTTTCACCCCCTGAAAAAAAATGTAAGGGGTAACACTGTCATTTTTTTTTTCTCGTCAAAACTTTGAGTTTCAATATCTCAGCTCTGGAAGGGTCTAGAGCCTCAATTTTTGCACCCAGGTCCATGTCTCGTGGCCCTCTATCAGAATCCAGAGTTTTGAGAAGATTGGAGAAACTTAATTTTTCACCCCCCGAAAAAAAATGTAAGGGGTAACACTGTCATTTTTTTTTCTGGTCAAAACTTTACGTTTCAATATCTCAGCTCTGGAAGGGTCTAGAGCCTCAATTTTTGCACCCAGGTCCATGTCTCGTGGCCCTCTATCAGAATCCAGAGTTTTGAGAAGATTGGAGAAACTTAATTTTTCACCCCCCGAAAAAAAATGTAAGGGGTAACACTGTCATTTTTTTTTCTGGTCAAAACTTTAAGTTTCAATATCTCAGCTCTGGAAGGGTCTAGAGCCTCAATTTTTGCACCCAGGTCCATGTCTTGTGGCCCTCTATCAGAATCCAGAGTTTTGAGAAGATTGGGGAAACTTAATTTTTTGCCAAAAAAATAAAAAAACATAAGGGGTAACACTGTCGTTTTTTTTTTCTGGACAAAATTTTGAGTTTCAACATCTCAGCTCTGGAAGGGTCTAGAGCCTCCATTTTTGCACTCAGGTCTAAGTGTCGTGGCCCTCTATCAGAATCCAGAGTTTTGAGAAGATTGGAGAAACTTAATTTTTCACCCCCCGAAAAAAAAATGTAAGGGGTAACACTGTCATTTTTTTTTCTGGTCAAAACTTTAAGTTTCAATATCTCAGCTCTGGAAGGGTCTAGAGCCTCAATTTTTGCACCCAGGTCCATGTCTCGTGGCCCTCTATCATAATCCAGAGTTTTGAGAAGATTGGAGAAACTTAATTTTTCACCCCCCGAAAAAAAAATGTAAGGGGTAACACTGTCATTTTTTTTTCTGGTCAAAACTTTAAGTTTCAATATCTCAGCTCTGGAAGGGTCTAGAGCCTCAATTTTTGCACCCAGGTCCATGTCTCGTGGCCCTCTATCAGAATCCAGAAATTTGAGAAGATTGGAGAAACTTAATTTTTCACCCCCCGAAAAAAAATGTAAGGGGTAACACTGTCATTTTTTTTTTCTGGTCAAAACTTTAAGTTTCAATATCTCAGCTCTGGAAGGGTCTAGAGCCTCAATTTTTGCACCCAGGTCCATGTCTCGTGGCCCTCTATCAGAATCCAGAGTTTTGAGAAGATTGGAGAAACTTAATTTTTCACCCCCCGAAAAAAAATGTAAGGGGTAACACTGTCATTTTTTTTTCTGGTCAAAATTTTGAGTTTCAATATCTCAGCTCTGGAAGGGTCTAGAGCCTCAATTTTTGCACCCAGGTCCATGTCTCGTGGCCCTCTATCATAATCCAGAGTTTTGAGAAGATTGGAGAAACTTAATTTTTCACCCCCCGAAAAAAAATGTAAGGGGTAACACTGTCATTTTTTTTTTTCTGGTCAAAACTTTGAGTTTCAATATCTCAGCTCTGGAAGGGTCTAGAGCCTCAATTTTTGCACCCAGGTCCGTGTCTCGTGGCCCTCTATCAGAATCCAGAGTTTTGAGAAGATTGGAGAAACTTAATTTTTCACCCCCCGAAAAAAAATGTAAGGGGTAACACTGTCATTTTTTTTTCTGGTCAAAACTTTAAGTTTCAATATCTCAGCTCTGGAAGGGTCTAGAGCCTCAATTTTTGCACCCAGGTCCATGTCTCGTGGCCCTCTATCAGAATCCAGAGTTTTGAGAAGATTGGAGAAACTTGATTTTTCACCCCCCGAAAAAAAATGTAAGGGGTAACACTGTCATTTTTTTTTTTCTGGTCAAAACTTTAAGTTTCAATATCTCAGCTCTGGAAGGGTCTAGAGCCTCAATTTTTGCACCCAGGTCCATGTCTCGTGGCCCTCTATCAGAATCCAGAGTTTTGAGAAGATTGGAGAAACTTAATTTTTCACCCCCCGAAAAAAAATGTAAGGGGTAACACTGTCATTTTTTTTCTGGTCAAAACTTTAAGTTTCAATATCTCAGCTCTGGAAGGGTCTAGAGCCTCAATTTTTGCACCCAGGTCCATGTCTCGTGGCCCTCTATCAGAATCCAGAGTTTTGAGAAGATTGGAGAAACTTAATTTTTCACCCCCCGAAAAAAAATGTAAGGGGTAACACTGTCATTTTTTTTTCTGGTCAAAACTTTAAGTTTCAATATCTCAGCTCTGGAAGGGTCTAGAGCCTCAATTTTTGCACCCAGGTCCATGTCTCGTGGCCCTCTATCAGAATCCAGAGTTTTGAGAAGATTGGGGAAACTTAATTTTTTGCCAAAAAAATAAAAAAACATAAGGGGTAACACTGTCGTTTTTTTTTCTGGACAAAATTTTGAGTTTCAACATCTCAGCTCTGGAAGGGTCTAGAGCCTCCATTTTTGCACTCAGGTCTAAGTGTCGTGGCCCTCTATCAGAATCCAGAGTTTTGAGAAGATTGGAGAAACTTAATTTTTCACCCCCCGAAAAAAAATGTAAGGGGTAACACTGTCATTTTTTTTTCTGGTCAAAACTTTAAGTTTCAATATCTCAGCTCTGGAAGGGTCTAGAGCCTCAATTTTTGCACCCAGGTCCGTGTCTCGTGGCCCTCTATCAGAATCCAGAGTTTTGAGAAGATTGGAGAAACTTAATTTTTCACCCCCCGAAAAAAAATGTAAGGGGTAACACTGTCATTTTTTTTTTCTGGTCAAAACTTTAAGTTTCAATATCTCAGCTCTGGAAGGGTCTAGAGCCTCAATTTTTGCACCCAGGTCCATGTCTCGTGGCCCTCTATCAGAATCCAGAGTTTTGAGAAGATTGGAGAAACTTAATTTTTCACCCCCCGAAAAAAAATGTAAGGGGTAACACTGTCATTTTTTTTTTCTGGTCAAAACTTTAAGTTTCAATATCTCAGCTCTGGAAGGGTCTAGAGCCTCAGTTTTTGCACCCAGGTCCATGTCTCGTGGCCCTCTATCAGAATCCAGAGTTTTGAGAAGATTGGAGAAACTTAATTTTTTTTACCCCCCGAAAAAAAATGTAAGGGGTAACACTGTCATTTTTTTTTCTGGTCAAAACTTTAAGTTTCAATATCTCAGCTCTGGAAGGGTCTAGAGCCTCAATTTTTGCACCCAGGTCCATGTCTCGTGGCCCTCTATCAGTTTTGAGAAGATTGGAGAAACTTAATTTTTCACCCCCCGAAAAAAAATGTAAGGGGTAACACTGTCATTTTTTTTTCTGGTCAAAACTTTAAGTTTCAATATCTCAGCTCTGGAAGGGTCTAGAGCCTCAATTTTTGCACCCAGGTCCATGTCTCGTGGCCCTCTATCAGAATCCAGAGTTTTGAGAAGATTGGGGAAACTTAATTTTTTGCCAAAAAAATAAAAAAAAAATAAGGGGTAACACTGTCGGTTTTTTTTCTGGACAAAATTTTGAGTTTCAACATCTCAGCTCTGGAAGGGTCTAGAGCCTCCATTTTTGCACTCAGGTCTAAGTGTCGTGGCCCTCTATCAGAATCCAGAGTTTTGAGAAGATTGGAGAAACTTAATTTTTCACCCCCCGAAAAAAAATGTAAGGGGTAACACTGTCATTTTTTTTCTGGTCAAAACTTTAAGTTTCAATATCTCAGCTCTGGAAGGGTCTAGAGCCTCAATTTTTGCACCCAGGTCCATGTCTCGTGGCCCTCTATCAGAATCCAGAGTTTTGAGAAGATTGGAGAAACTTAATTTTTCACCCCCCGAAAAAAAATGTAAGGGGTAACACTGTCATTTTTTTTTTCTGGTCAAAACTTTAAGTTTCAATATCTCAGCTCTGGAAGGGTCTAGAGCCTCAGTTTTTGCACCCAGGTCCATGTCTCGTGGCCCTCTATCAGAATCCAGAGTTTTGAGAAGATTGGAGAAACTTAATTTTTCACCCCCCGAAAAAAAATGTAAGGGGTAACACTGTCATTTTTTTTTCTGGTCAAAACTTTAAGTTTCAATATCTCAGCTCTGGAAGGGTCTAGAGCCTCAATTTTTGCACCCAGGTCCATGTCTCGTGGCCCTCTATCAGAATCCAGAGTTTTGAGAAGATTGGAGAAACTTAATTTTTCACCCCCCGAAAAAAAACGTAAGGGGTAACACTGTCATTTTTTTTTCTGGTCAAAACTTTAAGTTTCAATATCTCAGCTCTGGAAGGGTCTAGAGCCTCAATTTTTGCACCCAGGTCCATGTCTCGTGGCCCTCTATCAGAATCCAGAGTTTTGAGAAGATTGGGGAAACTTAATTTTTTGCCAAAAAAATAAAAAAAAAATAAGGGGTAACACTGTCGGTTTTTTTTCTGGACAAAATTTTGAGTTTCAACATCTCAGCTCTGGAAGGGTCTAGAGCCTCCATTTTTGCACTCAGGTCTAAGTGTCGTGGCCCTCTATCAGAATCCAGAGTTTTGAGAAGATTGGAGAAACTTAATTTTTCACCCCCCGAAAAAAAATGTAAGGGGTAACACTGTCATTTTTTTTTCTGGTCAAAACTTTAAGTTTCAATATCTCAGCTCTGGAAGGGTCTAGAGCCTCAATTTTTGCACCCAGGTCCATGTCTCATGGCCCTCTATCATAATCCAGAGTTTTGAGAAGATTGGAGAAACTTAATTTTTCACCCCCCGAAAAAAAATGTAAGGGGTAACACTGTCATTTTTTTTTTTCTGGTCAAAACTTTGAGTTTCAATATCTCAGCTCTGGAAGGGTCTAGAGCCTCAATTTTTGCACCCAGGTCCGTGTCTCGTGGCCCTCTATCAGAATCCAGAGTTTTGAGAAGATTGGAGAAACTTAATTTTTCACCCCCCGAAAAAAAATGTAAGGGGTAACACTGTCATTTTTTTTTCTGGTCAAAACTTTAAGTTTCAATATCTCAGCTCTGGAAGGGTCTAGAGCCTCAATTTTTGCACCCAGGTCCATGTCTCGTGGCCCTCTATCAGAATCCAGAGTTTTGAGAAGATTGGAGAAACTTAATTTTTCACCCCCCGAAAAAAAATGTAAGGGGTAACACTGTCATTTTTTTTTTCTGGTCAAAACTTTAAGTTTCAATATCTCAGCTCTGGAAGGGTCTAGAGCCTCAATTTTTGCACCCAGGTCCATGTCTCGTGGCCCTCTATCAGAATCCAGAGTTTTGAGAAGATTGGAGAAACTTAATTTTTCACCCCCCGAAAAAAAATGTAAGGGGTAACACTGTCATTTTTTTTTCTGGTCAAAACTTTAAGTTTCAATATCTCAGCTCTGGAAGGGTCTAGAGCCTCAATTTTTGCACCCAGGTCCATGTCTCGTGGCCCTCTATCAGAATCCAGAGTTTTGAGAAGATTGGAGAAACTTAATTTTTCACCCCCCGAAAAAAAATGTAAGGGGTAACACTGTCATTTTTTTTTCTGGTCAAAACTTTAAGTTTCAATATCTCAGCTCTGGAAGGGTCTAGAGCCTCAATTTTTGCACCCAGGTCCATGTCTTGTGGCCCTCTATCAGAATCCAGAGTTTTGAGAAGATTGGGGAAACTTAATTTTTTGCCAAAAAAATAAAAAAAACATAAGGGGTAACACTGTCGTTTTTTTTTCTGGACAAAATTTTGAGTTTCAACATCTCAGCTCTGGAAGGGTCTAGAGCCTCCATTTTTGCACTCAGGTCTAAGTGTCGTGGCCCTCTATCAGAATCCAGAGTTTTGAGAAGATTGGAGAAACTTAATTTTTCACCCCCCGAAAAAAAATGTAAGGGGTAACACTGTCATTTTTTTTTCTGGTCAAAACTTTAAGTTTCAATATCTCAGCTCTGGAAGGGTCTAGAGCCTCAATTTTTGCACCCAGGTCCGTGTCTCGGGGCCCTCTATCAGAATCCAGAGTTTTGAGAAGATTGGAGAAACTTAATTTTTCACCCCCCGAAAAAAAATGTAAGGGGTAACACTGTCATTTTTTTTTCTGGTCAAAACTTTAAGTTTCAATATCTCAGCTCTGGAAGGGTCTACAGCCTCAATTTTTGCACCCAGGTCCATGTCTCGTGGCCCTCTATCAGAATCCAGAAATTTGAGAAGATTGGAGAAACTTAATTTTTCACCCCCCGAAAAAAAATGTAAGGGGTAACACTGTCATTTTTTTTTTCTGGTCAAAACTTTAAGTTTCAATATCTCAGCTCTGGAAGGGTCTAGAGCCTCAATTTTTGCACCCAGGTCCATGTCTCGTGGCCCTCTATCAGAATCCAGAGTTTTGAGAAGATTGGAGAAACTTAATTTTTCACCCCCCGAAAAAAAATGTAACGGGTAACACTGTCATTTTTTTTTCTGGTCAAAACTTTAAGTTTCAATATCTCAGCTCTGGAAGGGTCTAGAGCCTCAATTTTTGCACCCAGGTCCATGTCTTGTGGCCCTCTATCAGAATCCAGAGTTTTGAGAAGATTGGGGAAACTTAATTTTTTGCCAAAAAAATAAAAAAACATAAGGGGTAACACTGTCGTTTTTTTTTTCTGGACAAAATTTTGAGTTTCAACATCTCAGCTCTGGAAGGGTCTAGAGCCTCCATTTTTGCACTCAGGTCTAAGTGTCGTGGCCCTCTATCAGAATCCAGAGTTTTGAGAAGATTGGAGAAACTTAATTTTTCACCCCCCGAAAAAAAAAATGTAAGGGGTAACACTGTCATTTTTTTTTTCTGGTCAAAACTTTAAGTTTCAATATCTCAGCTCTGGAAAGGTCTACAGCCTCAATTTTTGCACCCAGGTCCATGTCTCGTGGCCCTCTATCAGAATCCAGAGTTTTGAGAAGATTGGAAAAACTTAATTTTTCACCCCCCCCGAAAAAAAATGTAAGGGGTAACACTGTCATTTTTTTTCTGGTCAAAACTTTACGTTTCAATATCTCAGCTCTGGAAGGGTCTAGAGCCTCAATTTTTGCACCCAGGTCCATGTCTCGTGGCCCTCTATCATAATCCAGAGTTTTGAGAAGATTGGAGAAACTTAATTTTTCACCCCCCGAAAAAAAAATGTAAGGGGTAACACTGTCATTTTTTTTTCTGGTCAAAACTTTAAGTTTCAATATATCAGCTCTGGAAGGGTCTAGAGCCTCAATTTTTGCACCCAGGTCCATGTCTCGTGGCCCTCTATCAGAATCCAGAAATTTGAGAAGATTGGAGAAACTTAATTTTTCACCCCCCGAAAAAAAATGTAAGGGGTAACACTGTCATTTTTTTTTTCTGGTCAAAACTTTAAGTTTCAATATCTCAGCTCTGGAAGGGTCTAGAGCCTCAATTTTTGCACCCAGGTCCATGTCTCGTGGCCCTCTATCAGAATCCAGAGTTTTGAGAAGATTGGAGAAACTTAATTTTTCACCCCCCGAAAAAAAACGTAAGGGGTAACACTGTCATTTTTTTTTCTGGTCAAAACTTTAAGTTTCAATATCTCCGCTCTGGAAGGCTCTAGAGCCTCAATTTTTGCACCCAGGTCCATGTCTCGTGGCCCTCTATCAGAATCCAGAGTTTTGAGAAGATTGGAGAAACTTAATTTTTCACCCCCCGAAAAAAAACGTAAGGGGTAACACTGTCATTTTTTTTTCTGGTCAAAACTTTAAGTTTCAATATCTCAGCTCTGGAAGGGTCTAGAGCCTCAATTTTTGCACCCAGGTCCATGTCTCGTGGCCCTCTATCAGAATCCAGAGTTTTGAGAAGATTGGAGAAACTTAATTTTTCACCCCCCGAAAAAAAAAATGTAAGGGGTAACACTGTCATTTTTTTTTCTGGTCAAAACTTTAAGTTTCAATATCTCAGCTCTGGAAGGGTCTAGAGCCTCAATTTTTGCACCCAGGTCCATGTCTCGTGGCCCTCTATCAGAATCCAGAAATTTGAGAAGATTGGAGAAACTTAATTTTTCACCCCCCGAAAAAAAATGTAAGGGGTAACACTGTCATTTTTTTTTCTGGTCAAAACTTTAAGTTTCAATATCTCAGCTCTGGAAGGGTCTAGAGCCTAAATTTTTGCACCCAGGTCCATGTCTCGTGGCCCTCTATCAGAATCCAGAGTTTTGAGAAGATTGGAGAAACTTAATTTTTCACCCCCCGAAAAAAAATGTAAGGGGTAACACTGTCATTTTTTTTTCTGGTCAAAACTTTAAGTTTCAATATCTCAGCTCTGGAAGGGTCTAGAGCCTCAATTTTTGCACCCAGGTCCATGTCTCGTGGCCCTCTATCAGAATCCAGAGTTTTGAGAAGATTGGAGAAACTTAATTTTTCACCCCCCGAAAAAAAACGTAAGGGGTAACACTGTCATTTTTTTTTCTGGTCAAAACTTTAAGTTTCAATATCTCCGCTCTGGAAGGCTCTAGAGCCTCAATTTTTGCACCCAGGTCCATGTCTCGTGGCCCTCTATCAGAATCCAGAGTTTTGAGAAGATTGGAGAAACTTAATTTTTCACCCCCCGAAAAAAAATGTAAGGGGTAACACTGTCATTTTTTTTTTCTGGTCAAAACTTTGAGTTTCAATATCTCAGCTCTGGAAGGGTCTAGAGCCTCAATTTTTGCACCCAGGTCCATGTCTCGTGGCCCTCTATCAGAATCCAGAGTTTTGAGAAGATTGGAGAAACTTAATTTTTCACCCCCCGAAAAAAAAATGTAAGGGGTAACACTGTCATTTTTTTTTCTGGTCAAAACTTTACGTTTCAATATCTCAGCTCTGGAAGGGTCTAGAGCCTCAATTTTTGCACCCAGGTCCATGTCTCGTGGCCCTCTATCAGAATCCAGAGTTTTGAGAAGATTGGAGAAACTTAATTTTTCACCCCCCGAAAAAAAATGTAAGGGGTAACACTGTCATTTTTTTTTCTGGTCAAAACTTTATGTTTCAATATCTCAGCTCTGGAAGGGTCTAGAGCCTCAATTTTTGCACCCAGGTCCATGTCTCGTGGCCCTCTATCAGAATCCAGAGTTTTGAGAAGATTGGAGAAACTTAATTTTTCACCCCCCGAAAAAAAATGTAAGGGGTAACACTGTCATTTTTTTTTTCTGGTCAAAACTTTAAGTTTCAATATCTCAGCTCTGGAAGGGTCTACAGCCTCAATTTTTGCACCCAGGTCCATGTCTCGTGGCCCTCTATCAGAATCCAGAGTTTTGAGAAGATTGGAGAAACTTAATTTTTCACCCCCCGAAAAAAAATGTAAGGGGTAACACTGTCATTTTTTTTTTCTGGTCAAAATTTTGAGTTTCAATATCTCAGCTCTGGAAGGGTCTACAGCCTCAATTTTTGCACCCAGGTCCATGTCTCGTGGCCCTCTATCAGAATCCAGAGTTTTGAGAAGATTGGAGAAACTTAATTTTTCACCCCCCGAAAAAAAATGTAAGGGGTAACACTGTCATTTTTTTTTTCTGGTCAAAATTTTGAGTTTCAATATCTCAGCTCTGGAAGGGTCTACAGCCTCAATTTTTGCACCCAGGTCCATGTCTCGTGGCCCTCTATCAGAATCCAGAGTTTTGAGAAGATTGGAGAAACTTAATTTTTCACCCCCCGAAAAAAAATGTAAGGGATAACACTGTCATTTTTTTTTCTGGTCAAAACTTTAAGTTTCAATATCTCAGCTCTGGAAGGGTCTAGAGCCTCAATTTTTGCACCCAGGTCCATGTCTCATGGCCCTCTATCAGAATCCAGAGTTTTGAGAAGATTGGAGAAACTTAATTTTTCACCCCCCGAAAAAAAACGTAAGGGGTAACACTGTCATTTTTTTTTCTGGTCAAAACTTTAAGTTTCAATATCTCAGCTCTGGAAGGCTCTAGAGCCTCAATTTTTGCACCCAGGTCCATGTCTCGTGGCCCTCTATCAGAATCCAGAGTTTTGAGAAGATTGGAGAAACTTAATTTTTCACCCCCCGAAAAAAAAAAAAAAAAAAACGTAAGGGGTAACACTGTCATTTTTTTTTTGGTCAAAAATTTGAGTTTCAATATCTCAGCTCTGGAAGGGTCTACAGCTTCAATTTTGCACCCAGGTCCATGTCTCGTGGCCCTCTATCAGAATCCAGAGTTTGAGAAGATTGGAGAAACTTAATTTTTCACCCCCCGGAAAAAAACGTAAGGGGTAACACTGTCATTTTTTTTTCTGGTGAGAATTTTGAGTTTCAATATCTCAGCTCTGGAACTGTCTACAGCCTCAATTTTTGCACCCAGGTCCATGTCTCGTGGCCCTCTATCAGAATCCAGAGTTTTGAGAAGATTGGAGAAACTTAATTTTTCACCCCCCGAAAAAAAAAAAACGTAAGGGGTAACACTGTCATTTTTTTTTCTGGTCAAAATTTTGAGTTTCAATATCTCAGCTCTGGAAGGGTCTACAGCCTCAATTTTTGCACCCAGGTCCATGTGTAATAGGCAGCTACTGTTACAAATGTGTAACAGGTCGAGTCGGTTACATACGTGTTACCGACTTGGTACAAAAGTACGTTGTACTAGTCAATGAAACAACAAGTATTTAAATATCTTACTAAAGTGAGAAAAAAAGCCTGCAGTTCCACATGGTCATTTTGTACCTCCTAAAATAGTCTAGAATTGTACTTAAGTGTACTTTAAGGTATGTAGATACACATGAAGTACACTTAAGTACAGTATTGATTCACTATTTTAGAAGGTACAAAATGACCATGTGTAACTGCAGGCTTTTTTGATGGATCTACCTTATCCATCTGAATTAACCCTCTTGTTCACATGCAGTAAAGACGAGGGTTAATTCAGATGGATAATGTAGATACTCATGAAGTGCACTTAAGTACTTGATACACTTTATTTTAAAAGGTACAAAATGACAATGTGTAACTGCAGGCTTTTTACCTAGTAACATTTTTGTTACATTGTACCAAGTCGGTAACACGTATGTAACCGACTCGGCCTGTTACACATGTGTAACAGTAGCTGCCTATTACATGAGTGTAATTACAATCTGTAAGTACAGGCTGTTCCATTATAATGTTTACTACTAAGTAATTAATTAAGTAATTACTATGTATCACAGACACCATAAAATAAAGTGTTACCACAAAATCTTTAGATGGACTTAGAGCCTTTTGCATCTGAAGTCTTTATTATTCATCATGCTTTTATATGAATTCATTACTCTTCTGATAGCTGAAATTTCCACTTCTCTATACATGTATACAACAGGAAAAAAAATCAAATCATCAATTTGTCACACAGAGGACTAATTGCACCAAATCCGCATACAATGTTTAAATGGTAGGCCTGTCAAAAGGCGTGTGAGAGTCATTTTTCATTTTGATCTTGTATGCCTTGTGTGTGTGTGTGTGTGTGTGTGTGTGTGTGTGTGTGTGTGTGTAATTCTTTGCAAAGAAGGAAGACTATTTCCTCAGGGCTAATTGGTGCAGGTGAGCTGAACTTGAAACAGAATCAGTATTATCTGATGCACTTTGGTTTTGCTTGTAGGGACAAACTGACTATGGAAATTTTCCCCACATTTCATCACCTATCCTTTTTGTCCCCCTCTTTCTTGCACTGAAGGGCATTAGAACATTATATTATATTATATTATATTATATTATATTATATTATATTATATTATATTATATTATATTATATTATATTATATTATATTATATTATATTATATTATATTATTATATTATTTAAAGTTGCTTATCCATACATGCCCTTTGACTGGTCTGTTGACTATTTTGAAAATATTTAGAAGAAGAATTTGCAGAAGCTCCTCCAAAGCTCTGTGGAGTTTTGGTTTCAAAAGTTGCATATAGTTTTGAAGATCAGAAGTATAATTCAGCTTATTGTCAATTCACCATTACTCCTCTCAGTAACAGGCATATGACTAAAATGTTTGCCTTACAGCCATTCTCATGCCATACATTTAAAAAAAAGCATCAGACAAGTTTATTACTAAATGTATGATCGGTTTAAGCCTAATCCTTTCAGATAAGAAATATTATGAATAGGCTATATATTAGTTTGTGTGCATGAGCGCATTCCTTTCCCCCCTCGTATGCATGGTTGTGTTCTTATATGGATATGAACTAAGATGCTCTGTGTATTTAAGTTATTGTGGGTCTAGTCATTTCAATCAAGTAGTGGCACTCACATCAGTTAAGTTGTAGCGAGACGTTCTGGGAGGTGTTGACAGATCGCACAAAAAGAGCATGCTAAAACGTTCAGTCCATCTCCACGGTTACCCGATCTCCTGCACAGAGGAGAGGTGCCTCATTGGCTGCCAGGCTGGGGTCACTGTGAGGTTAAGACAGTGTGATGGATGGACTTCTCTCTTTCTGTCCTTTTTACTCTGTCTGCCTCTCTCTACCCCCCATTTCTTCCTCTTTTTCGATCTGATTCTCGCTTGAACACCCCTCTGTAATGTTCTTCGTATACATTAGCTTTGCTCTCATCAATTTTAGGCTAAATTATAGGCTTCATGTATGACAACGAGAATATGTCTATGTCTAATATATTCTGTTTGAGTTATCATTACACAATTTGTTTTACTGAAAGGACATGTTATTATAATCACAAAAACACTAAGGGAGACTGTGGAAAAGTTAAGGTGTTAAATAACCTGAGACAACATGTCTTGTCCATTGCTCTAACATGCAGTTTCCATTGTTAGCTGCAGGGATGGACATTTGGAGATGTTTTCGTATATGCTATTGCTTTTAACACAGAGAAAGTCATAAAGTTTAAATTGCACAAGCATTGTTTAAGCATAAATCCCCCCCCCCCCCCCTTTAAATTATTTGAGAGATGTTTTATATATTTTTTATTCCTATTAAGATGTAATTCTTTGTTGACATAATGGAAAGAGCAGAGACAAGATAAGTGAATGTATTGCCATTGCAGTCCCAGTATTTCTTCATTTTGTGTAAATAAAATTACAGTAAGTGCATTTTTGCTATATGTGCATGTGTTGCTTAAAGGGATACTCCACCCAAAAATGAAAATTCATCATTTACTCACCCTCAAGTTTTGAAGAATGACTGTAACTTTGGCACCATTGACTTCCATAGTGTTTTTTTCTATGGAAGTCAATGGTGCAAAACAACTGTTTGGTTCCAATCGTTCTTCAAAATATCTTCCTTTGTGTTATAAGAAATATAAGCATAAGAAATAAACTCATACGGGTTTGAAACAACTTGAGGTTGAGTAAATGATGACAGAATTGTCATTTTTGGTTCGAGTATCCCTTTAAACATGCATTTTGTTAAAGGGTTAGTTCACCCAAAAATGAAAATTAAGTAATTAATTACTCACCCCCATGCTGTTCCAACCCCGTAAGACCTTCGTTCATCTTCAGAACACAAATAAATATATTTTTGATTTAATCTGAGAGCTGGATCAGTCCTCCATAGACTGCCTAAGGGACTGGCTCTTGACGGCCCATAAAGTCATTAAAGAAAAGGTTTAAATATTCCATGTGCCTACAGCGGCTCAATTATAAGTTTATCAAGCGACGAGACTACTTTTTGTGCGAAAAAAACATGCATAACGACTTTATTCGGCTATTCCATTACTTCCTTATGGGCGCATGCGCGAGAACTGAGTGTGCCTTATATAATCCGGAGCGCTTATATATATGGATCATCATCTTATACGGTAGGTGGCGGTAGTACTCGGTGAGCAGCCGGTAACAAGAAGCAGTCGAAGGAGAATGTCCTCGTCTCAGTTCTCGCGCATGCGCCCATAAGGAAGTAATGGAACAGTCGAATAAAGTCGTTATTTATGTTTTTTCGCACAAAAAGTAGTCTCGTCGCTTGATAAACTTATAATTGAACGAAGGTCTTACGGGGTTGGAACAGCATGGGGGTGAGTAATTAATGACTTAATTTTCATTTTTGGGTGAACTAACCCTTTAAGAGTGTCTCTGTGTGTGTTATGCTTGATACTCTACTTATTAGGTTAGCATTAGGTTGTTTTGCTGGCTGGATTTTCTGACTCTTAAGGCTAATGTTGCTAAGAGTGTGACTGATCAAAGTAAGACCTCAGGAAAATGAAAGGTTTTAGTCTTTATTCTTCAGTTTTGCCTTATTTACACCTATATGAATCAAACTAATTGATTTACTAATTTGGGCTCATACCTTTCCATATGTGAGAACAATATTTAAGTTATATTTTCCATTTTTTAAAAAGAGAGAGAACAGATTAGAACTGAGTGAAATGTAACTTTTTTTAAACCAAATATGATAAAATGAATTTATGTTAGACATTAGTTTTAAACATCAAACCCACAACAGTGTTAGATGACCTTGCTGCTTTTTCCCCTTTTGCACTCTCTGTATCTCTCATGTGCACAATCCAAAGTGACCAACAGGTGTTCCACCTTCAGCTACATACAAATACAGACAAAGAAAAAGACTGTTTGGGGCAATGCGTGCAGTACATGTGTTGCAGTATTGTTGTTATATTTATTCATAATTCAATTGTTAGTCACATAAAATCTTTTTTATTTTCAGATAGAGAATGTCAATTGGCAAATATTTAATTAATAAAGGGATAGATAGATTTTATTTATTTATAGGTATCATAGAATCATTGATTGCCATAAATGGAATTGCGTTAAGTAGGCTACTGTAAACTTGCCATGACTTTTTTTCGTACATTTGAATACATTTTAAAGATAAGTAAATTACGACCTCTTTCGCTTGATATAGATTATGGTATGATAGCACCTCACTCAGTGTTACGATCTCAAAAATGTTATCTCTCAGTGACCCATAAGCAACAATTATTCTTGAAATATATATCCACGTGAAAGAATAATTTTTTTTACCGAAATATATACATAGCCTTTATTTATTTATTTATTTATTTATTACAATTGCATTTTTATTATATTATTATTATCATGGGTTAATAAATAGAGCTGAATTTTTTCTTGTTAGTTTTTTTTATAAGAACATGAATGAATAGGCTAATTTAACAATTTAATTTAAAAGAGATCTTTAAATAACTAAATTAATATTCAATTAATATAAATCATAATAATATAACTAATATAATGAATAATATAAATAATAATAGTGTCTGATTTTAATATTTCAGTGACATATTTCAGTAATCCTTTGTTATCAGTCTCCTTAAAAAAGCAACAATGTCAAAATAACCTTTAAATATCGCAAAATATGAAGATATAGGCTGAAGATAACATAAACGTTTCTTACTTTTCTGTAGCCCGTTTTATTGACGTGCCTAAACGGAAAATAATATGATCGTATTTATGTTTTCACAGTCACGAGCCTTCCTGCTTAAGTCTGGCGATTATAGAGACGCGAAATGAAGACATTTAAATCTCATCATGGATATCGCTTGACTTGAAATTGACTTGGCTTTATTTCCTCAAATTTTTGCTTCGGTTTCATAGGCCTAATTGTAAATTGGGCCTATTTGTCAAATGTTGATTTTTATTATTTATGGTTATTTTTATCAAATTATTTTGGTTACTTTGTTAATAAATTTTAACACAATGCAACCATGCATATTAAATGTTTTACTATTGGTAAATGCATAAAAATGGCAAAGAGGGACATGTTTTTGCGTTATAATTCATCTCACTTCAATCACTTCAGCATAAACCAAATCGATAGCCCATTCAAAGTATTTTCACCGCGTTCACGGGTGTGCTCATAAGTCAGAAAAAAAGAAAACACAGAAAATCTTCAAAATCAAAAAGTTGAATGGAAAACTTTTCTCTCAGTTAATAAGTTTAAACTGAATTGGCTACTAATAATTTTCACTTTAGAAAATACATTAATACGAGTATATTTAAACAGAATAACATGTCTAGTCTAGAACTTTCGCAACCGGGTCAGAAGATATTTAGGCTTCACACTCACACGCAACCCTCATGTGCAGGTGGTTTTAAGGAAAAGGGGAATACACAATCAAGACCGTTGTGTAGAGTGCGTACTGAAAATTTCGGACTGTCGCGCTTTCTGTACTCAAGGAAGTAAATAAGTTAACTAAACGGAACTTTTAAGGTGTGTGTGCGCAACTTAACTATTTTTGGGGACAGATTTGTTCCCAGAAGTGATCAAAACCTCTCAAAATCTCCAAAAACTTCCCTTTGGGACGTCTTCATTTGTAAATCAAAACAATTAAATTAAAGTTTTTTTTAATGTGAAAATGCAGAAAGTTTTGTATGATGATTAGGTTTAGGGGTATGGTTAGTGTAATGGGATGCAATATATAGGACACAAGTGTATAAGGACATGGGTATTACAACATAAACATTGACATTTCCAGAGTCCTCGTAATTGAAATGGCTCAAAATAGCCTACCAAACAATGTTTTGTTAAAAAAATGTAAAAATGCTGAACGTTTTCTGTGATGGGTCTGGGGTATAGGTTGGTGTAGGGGTAAAATATTTAGTTTGAAAAACATTACTCATGGAATGTCCTCATAAGCGCATCAACGTGTGTGTGGGGAGGCCAGATTTGTTGTTCAGAATTTTTGCTTTTTATATTCTTCTGTTAGCCTACTATTCCCTCGACACTCAAAAATAAAACAAAAATAATATGATATGAGGAAACACACGTCATCAACACGGACGGGGTCAGACCGACCCATATTCTTGTCGATGGTTGAGATGATTTAATCGATGTTAATTTTTACCCTCTTGTCCTTCGTTTGCCTTCGATAAACTGACAGGTCAATCGGGTTGTCATCACGAATGACGGTGACAGTAGGCTGAGCATCTTCTTTCGTGGATAAACATGCTTACCATGTGCCAATATATTTTTGTCCCTGAGGAAGACACAACGCGCGGACGCATACATCAGTTACGGAGCCAGAGAGTGAGCTATTGGTAGATTATGCAAATCGATTACTCAAACATAACGGTCCAGCCACATAAAAAACATAAAATAATAATAAAAAAAACCTCAACAATGAACACATTATCTAAACTTTATATAGCCTAACTTGTATGGTCGGCTTCTATTGTAAAGGTATGCTATAAATGTCAGTAATATTTTTGAAAGTTAAATGCGGCTGTGTGTGGGATATGACAGGTATTATTACAATCAAGAGTATTCAAAAAAATTGTATGAGAATTTTTAGTTCACACATTTAATTCACCCGTATCTTGATCATGTTTCTAACGGAGACTTGTGCTTGCATCTCCGACTGATAAAACTCAGTATGACCCACGACAACTTAAAATAATTGCGCACCATGTTCACACAACACATTCACAACATCAGGGTAACTTAACACTGCACAGTCCAGAAAAAGTTGTCAGTATCTTCAAACAAGCATTTGCCGAGAGTTACAGTTGACTAATCTCTCTTAATAACACATTTCTTAAATATATTGCACTAGGCTATTTCTTTTGGTTTTTGAGGTAGGCATTTTGACAAGTGGTGTGTAAGTCCGACAAAAGACATGTGTAAAGGTGCAGCATTTGCTACTGTGCACGGAAATGCACAATCCACTTGTTCTATAGGTGCTTGACAAGGTGCCCAATACTATTAACAGTCATTTCACAATAACACAAAGTAGCACGTAAATACACTGAATGGTTCAGGTCGAAACAAAATTGTGCAATGGTCTCTGTATGTCACATGATGATTTTGACCTTGAAACAAGAAGTTCTGCACTAACAGGTTGGCAACAAACGCCGTTTAATTCGAGGAGTAGGCATCAACAGGCGGGGAAGTGGGAGAGGGCGTGGAAGGTGCGGAGAGCGACTTTTCGGATGCGTCCTCGGGTTTTTCGCGACCATCCTTCAGTTCGGACGGAGATTTAGGCAAAATACCTTCCTTTTCGCGTTTCTTTTGCTTCATGCGGCGATTTTGGAACCAAATCTTCACCTGAGTCTCGTTCAATTGGAGAGCAGCCGCGATCTCCACACGCCTCGCGCGAGTCAAGTACTTATTGAAATGAAACTCCTTTTCAAGCTCTGTCAGCTGTTTTGTCGTAAAATTGGTGCGTACCGTGTTTGGCTGCCCACCAAATCCATACTCCCCAGCTTTCCCTGAAGAGAGACGAAAAATAAATTTATTTAAAAAATAAATGCGCATGCATTTCATATCAGTCTCTCATTTAAGTCATTTTCAATCGTAGCATACATAGTCTACTATATCAGTCAAAAAACAGACATTGACATTTAAAAGTTCTCCAGGCACTCACCTGTTTTTGGCGGGTTCCGTTTAACCTTCATCCAGTCAAATGTCTGCCCTGTGGACACGCCATCTGATAGAGGTGAACAACATGCATCGTGATGAGACACATGCAGTGGGGACAGCGGATTTGAGCAGCCCGCCACAAACGTCAGATTCGTCTGATCTGGACTATTACCATATGTGGCTGAGGCGTACTGGAACTGGCCATGGAGGTGAACGTTTCCGCCACTGTAACCATGGCGATGGTGACGGTGCTGCACAACAGTGGAAGAAATATTTCCAGAGTAAACTAAAGGGCCGCACTGGGGAAAGCTCACAGACGAGTCCACATCCTGATTTAGGGCATAGTGACTGTATCCGGAGCAAAAACTTTGAGTCCCGTAACTTGGATGGGCGCTGTAGGTAATTGACAAAGTCCCGGGGGACTGGTACGAGCCGGCTTGATGTGGCTGAGGGTTAATTGCGTCTTGTGTTGATCTACTGGACATGAACCGCTCGTCCCCACTGCAGCTGTTTACCCTAACAGCACACGATGACTGGAATGTTGAAAGTCCGTGGTCGCCATGGAACGCTCTGACTGAGCACGAGCCTCCGCCACCTCCGTCTCCACCACCACTTATGGACGAGAAATCTAAGAATGTGCTCATTGTAGCATCTTCCTGTGCGTTTCTGCGCGTGGCTGCCACACTGACAGATATTTGGGCCCCGGGACTGATTAACGTCTCACCAGTCACCCGGGGTTGTTCCGAGCCACCCTTCTGCCTCCTTCAATCAGTCGTGAATTAGGGGGTGCCCGCGCGCTAGTGATATGAATGACCAGTGACAGTCACGTGGGCTGGGTCAGCCAGTGATCAGTTGCTCTTGTCTCATCTTGATCTGAAGTGGCCTTGCACTGACAGGTTGTCGTTAAAGACCAGACTTATGTAAATGCCGACCTCTTGTCGATCAACATGACGTAGGCCAACCTTAACCCCCGATTGAAAGGATGGATTCGCTGGCAGAGGAGCAAGTGTCTCACAGACAACGTCCAGGCAGCATCAGCATACTGTCGTGGGGAAATATGTTGAAGAAATACGTAAGGTAAGATGAACCACAGGAAAATGATGTAAAGGGAGTGTCTTTGTTTCCTTATGGTTTATTATCCAGCCTGAGTAAATTGGGCTGCTTTGTGAGGCTGTTAGGCTGTAGGCTACGCATCATCTTTTCTCAAAAAGATAAAAACACTGAACTGATTACTAATTATTTCTGTTTACTGTCTTTGCATTATAATGTTTTCAGAATTTAATAAGACTGAGCCTTTCTTAATAAAAAAATCTGTGCTAACCAGCCTATTGTTATTAGTGCTATAAGCGATGTATGTACGATTTATATAGCCTATTTATGTATGATTTATGTAAAAGAAACGTACTCTGTGATCTTTGGTGAAAATGATCTGTATTGCTTGTTTTGTGATCAGTGGTCAAAAAGCGATCAGTTATCACAAGCAAGAGAGAGTAGCCTATAACTATTTCAATCTCATAGCCTAATGGAGCAGGGAGGCATGCGCCCCGTGTGGATGAAAATGGGAAAATTTCTTACAGATGTCTAATGTTTTTTTTAATACTCAAAATGGCGCTTTTCACAAGCCCCTGGCGGCCTAGTATTTCCCATCCACTCTTTTTAACACTCCTTTTAAAATCATGGTTCTTTATAACAAGCAAGCCAGAGTAACATTATAGCAGTAACAAAACAGTAAATGCATTTAAGCAAAAATGTGATAAGCAAACAAACAAACAAACAAACAAACAAAAAACCTATAGGCTGCAGTCAATTCACATAAGACAATATTTTTCTGGAAGATGTTCAGGAACATAAAAATACTGCTTTTAATTATGTTTTAAAATGTTTTTATTAAGGGTTTTTAATGTAGGCTAATGGTTATAAATCATTTCTTTCACAATATTTCAGTCAGGTTATGAGGACAATAAAAAAGCTTAAAAGAGACAAAGACAAACTGCGTATGGCACGCACAATGAAATAGTTTATGAGAGGTTTGTGTAATCCTATGCCGGGTGTTAAAACGGCAATAAAAATGAATTATTAACCGTCCACGTGGGTTACTTCATGATCCAAAATCTTTTCAATGATAAACAGAGAGTAAAAACGCTTATTTGGGTAGACGTTTCACATGCAGTGATTGTCTTGGTGCTGTCAGCTTGCCTGAAAGACTTTGATTTATGAGCTCGTTGTGGAAAGAAACACCCTAGGCATTTCCCCGCGCGGCGCGGAGAAAAGAGTCAAAGACAAAGAGCGCACCATTGGCGAAGACGCCATACTTTAACAGAGTTTTACGACTTAAAATATAACATTTGAAAAGTTTACACCAGTATGTATAATATCACATGTGGTGGGAATAATTATAGAGTTTATTGATGTGCATCGTTTAAGGGGAAAACAAAGCATAATATTTTACGTAACATTCATTTAGAATATTAAATAAATAATTAGGACTACACTTATTAAATAAAAAAGAAATTAATTAAATAAATAAAAGTTTCCGAAGGCTGATTCAATGGCCCCTATTTACATTGTTGCAGAATGTAAGTAAGAAAAAAGTAAAAAATATAAAATCTCTGTGCATTTCATTTGTGTGACTTTTCTTCACAAATTATCTGTATTGTCTGAATTATCTCTATTGAACTAATTTAGTTCAAGTGTAATGATTATAACGTGTTTACGTTTCGTATAGCATATACTTACAAATAGGCCTAGCTTATGCAACATGTGTGTGTGTGTGTGTGTGTGTGGTGTGTGTTTTATTTTAAAATAGAATATTGTATTGAAAATAGTATTTACAACGTGTGTTTATTCTTACAAAAATAAGCAACAGACAACACAAATTAAAGGAATCCAAACTACCCCTTCTGTTATGAATTAGGCCTATCTGCAATACAATGAATACAGCGCCCGGGTCTTATCTTACCTTCGATATGTTATGATAAATAAATAACAACAACAATAACAACAAAACCTTTAAAAACTCCTGAATTATCCGTCCATTTGTCCACTTGTCCTCTTTGATTATCAGTAGTTTGCATTTTGTAAATCAGATGTGGTAAATTAATCCGTTAAAAATAAAACCCCGTTGGTATATCATCTGGACTTTTTATAGACTTATTGAAAAGTGTATGCGAAGCTGCATCAGACAAACTTGAGTCGGTCGAAAACATTTTGAAATCCATAACATGCGGGGAACCGCAGTTGTCCGGTCTGGCACATCGGTTGTCTGTTATTGTCCCCTTGCCCAGGGCAGGGTGGCTGACTGGGAATAGCTTTCAGACTTCTTTCCATAAAGCTGTTAGACAACATTTCAAAAGTTTGCATGTCGTTATCATTACAGGGCTGCCCGGAGAGTGTTGACAGGTCGTTTTGAAAAGAGTTCGACTCGTGTTCTTCACCCAGTCTACCATGAAGCAGGCCACAAAAAAGGCGTCCTCGTCGCTCAGTTCACCACTATCATCAACGGCAGTCGTCTTGCTTTGCTCCCCATAGACGTCGGAAATATGGGTCTGGCGTTTATGTTTCATCCGTCGGTTCTGGAACCACACTTTGACTTGGCGTTCTGTAAGGTCGAGCAACGCGGCTACTTCCACGCGGCGAGGTCGGAAAAGGTATTTGCTGTAGTGGAACTCCTTCTCCAGCTCCAAAAGCTGTGTTTGTGTATGCTGTTCTCAGGCGGCGCGAACCTCCCTCTCCACTAGACAAGCCGCCCTCGGGCAGCTCGGGTGAGCCTGGAAAAATTGTCAAAAAAGGAACACACGAATTGTTTTGTTACATAGTCAAAAATAGATACAATAACAAACAAAAAATAACCTAGTATTTGTCTATCGTAATGTCAATGTAATGTTACCTGCAAAATGCAAAAAAGCTTATAAACTAAAAAGTATTGTGAAAAACAGTGTAGACCGCAAACAGCATCGCCACTGTGTGCGTACCGACCAGCATCTTCTAATGAATGCCTGAGCGTCCCTTGCGCAACAACAGTAATCTATCATTCTTCGTTAGACGTCAGACATCAGAAAGACCTCATTGATTCGAATTAAACTATATAGTCAAACATTTTATATAGTTTTCACATAGACTGTAGATAAGCAGCGAGATAGTGCAAAGAAAGATATGACAATGCTCATTTTTTTCTCTCAGACCTTAAATGATCTTAGACTCTTTTCGGTTAGTTTTCCTAAACTCACCTTTTGGAGAGAAGCAAATGACTCTATAGTCAATGAGCCGGTTGGTGTAGGAGGACGGTTTCTTTTGTTGGTCTTTTCGCTCATCCACGGGTATTCCGGGTCAGAGAATTAGCGTACAGTGGGCTTCCCCCATCTATACTGTACCGGGGCCCTACATGGCTTGGCTGACTCCTGAGACATAATCTTGGGGTGGTGTGCTCGAAAGGAGGTAAGAGGGTATGGGTTCGTGAGCGCTGAGCTTTTGACTGATGACTTCTGAAATGAGTCGTCAACAGGGGGGAAAGAAAGGCACTCTGCTAGCGATGGCTGACTGTTGATGAAACCTGTCTCGCTCTCAAACTCGTAATTCATTGTAAAACTGTTGTCTCTTGCCCCAAGAGCGCAGGTAGGGAAAGTTTGGCTTCGCTGAAGTCTATTTTTCGCTCTCAATTAAATTATGCCGGCTATTTGAAGAAAAAAATAACATAAAAACTATTTATTTTAACGTAGCCTTACTATTCATGCCATGTGTGGACCTCTTACTATGGACAATTATGAATTCTAAAAGAGACTGGAAAGTCTGAAAAGTCATGTCACATGATTACCTCTACCCAATGGCAATTTGGGGTTTATTTAAAAGGATCCAGCTTGAGACATCGATCGAAGAACTTCTTCCAGAAACTCCTCTCTCAAGAAGGAGGTCACTGAAATGTGCATCGTTGTCATGGTGGCAATGGCCCTGAAGCTTCCTAGTCAGACTCAAACCTAGTCGCCGGTGCATAGAGTCTCCCATCTCCCTTCGTGCATTCTGTCTGTATTCGTATCACAAATAAAGTAGCCTAAGTGGATCAGTCTTGCTCCAATACATTAGCCAAATAAGTTATTGCTATCGCCTGCTATAGGCTACTGACAGAGAAGTTTTTTAATCTCACGTAACCTGAAAATACTTAGCCTACCATTAAGACTGCATATAAATGCATTGGTCACATATAGCCCTCCCCCATCCAAATTAGCGTAACGTTCCGCCTATCGATTTTTAGGATACACTGGCTTGACAAAAACGTACAGCTTCAAATGTAACAGAATATTCTGTATGATCGCACTGATATGGTAAAATACATTATTAATCTATCCACTTATTTATAAAATATCATGCAATATAAAATACAAATTAAAAGTCTGTATATTTAATTATGCTCTCTAAGATGAAGACCTACGTCGTTCTCAGTAAATATTTGTAGTCGTTAGTTTTAGTGCCTATATAGGATACTAAACAAAGAGAATCCTGCACGCGATCAATCTTACTTGCCAAAGGGTATGACAGCCTCATGCCCCCAAAACACATTTAAATCTTCTAACTCTTCGCGAATCAAATCCTGATATATGGTTCCAAATCCACGAGAGGCCCCATTACAAAGTTTTGCCTCTATCTCTCTCATATAAACTTAAAGTCCATCCACTTTCGAGGAACAGTAATTTGCTATCGAAGAGTAAATTATTTTCTTTTATATTGCATAATTTGATAAAAGGACGCGCTATTTTTGTTTTGATAAAGGAATCGTTAGGAATGTGAGAGTAGAAAAGAGGTTACTATGGGAGTTGGCTCTAACTCCAAGTCATTAAAAATATGGCCATGTTTTCCCCATGAAACCTACATCTTTAATGTCCCTAAATCGATCAACTTTGTTTTTACGGCGTGAATTCCCAATGTCTCACGGAAGCTCGAGAAAATCAGTTGTTCTGACTTGGCTTGCTAAACGGCATATAGCTACTACCGAATTAGGGCATTTTACAATTAATGCAATTGTTACAAGTGTTGCAGTGATTTATATATTACGTCGTACAGTCATGTATATGCTAAACATATAGGCTAGTGAAAAAAGCTCTTTGCCTATATACATTTTCAAAAATTAAACTCTTAATATTTGGAAATGAAATAATATTTTGTAGCCTACTTGCTGTTGTGTTACGTGTGACTTGTGTTACCAGATACTGCACAACAATGAGATTGTTAATCAATCGCCTTTTTTTGCAAAGTGAAATTACAAAACTACATTATTGATATTAAATAAAGCGTCTCTACATTAGACTTAAAATTGTTAACAGGAATAATTGTGTATGTCTGTCTCGAGTACTGATTACGGTTGAATAAAATTTCAATTGAATTGTTTCTGAGACTTCTGCGTTCTTCTTATTAGCATTATTTACTAATAGCATTATCTTTTATGCAGACTTTTCTTTTTCTTGCACTGTTAACCCAAAAAGGGACTGGACTTGAGCATTTCAGAGTTGTAAAGACTTTTTTTACTCCCACAGGCACTTCTGGAGCCCTATAGGAGACTGCCACTACAATGGATGGAACTGGTTGCTCTTTTATAGGCCTACTGCAAGACTGCAGGAAATGACGGTTCACCACTCATTAAATATGTGCAAAAGTTGCTTGTTTGTGTCCTTTATACAAATGCCTTTCAGTCATCTTTTTTATTACAAAATAAGTTTTAAATTTTACTTCATTTGAACTAAACAGTGACGTACATTGAGCAAATTACCTGCTGATTATGATTTTTTTTTGATTGCTAATTGTATATTTTTGATGCTTTTGTTGAGTAACCCCTTTTCTACGAAGGCAATACATAAGCTCGTCAGTTTATTTTATTTCTTCAGAAGTGGAGCAGCATGGAATGTGTGACATCAAAAATATTCGAACAAATAAAAAGTATCTGATCGGATGTCTTTTACGACTGTTTGAGCAAGACATGATTAATATTCGCAAACATTGATTAACATACGAACATACTGACCTTTGAAAAACAGTCTTGCCTGTCAACACTTGACAATATGTTTAAGCGCTGACATGACTAGGATGCATTTTTCCTTTTACCCATTTCTGTATATCTGAAGGGTTTAGGGTACATAACACAAACAATCTACTGTCCATGGAAACAAATAAATACATTTGAAGGACTGAGAAAAAACATGAGCTCACGCTGCATAACAAAACTGTTGAAAAAAAAAATGTTCATATGCATCCTTCCTCAAGTGCAAAATGCAAAACAGAAAAGAAATCGTGGACTATAGGGACAATTTAAAAACTTTTAAATCGAAATTTAAAAACATCATAAAACTTTGTTCTTATACCCTGTTTCAGATTAACCTAAAACAATTCAAATAGCCCTACATTTATTCCATGACATTTAGCCTACGGTTTTAAGAACTTATTTTCTATATGTAAAGTTGAACATAAAACAAGATAGTCAACTGAGGCTACGTCAGGAAAACTATGAACAAAATAGGTGGCAGAAAACGCAGTCAGGACGGGGACGCAAAGAGGTCCATCGCACTATAAATGCGTCAGTTTGGGCGCTTCCTGAATTCTTCCCTGAGAATAGTGCGGTGTAAGGTCTGTGAATGTGCATGGGTTTGGTTCGCACCCTCCTTGCTGATGGCTGTTTCCCATGGTGATAGCGCCATTGTAGTCTATATTGCCTTGAGGTGGATGGGGTAGATGGGTCAGGCCAAATACCGAGGCCCCCATACCTACCAAAGAATCCGAGTAGCCTCCACCGCCACTGACATAGACCGGGCTACCCTGCAGTTGCGTTCCGTAATTGTCGTTGCCTTGAAGATGATGCGTGTCGTATTCAGGCGTGGCTGTGCCGGTCCCCGGATACCGCTTCTGAGGAGGCGGGCAGTTATTCAGAGGAGGTGGATATGACGTAGGCAGGCTATACGCATTAGGCTGGGGTTTGTTATATGAGGCTGGAGAGGGTGAGTCGTAGGGCACGCTGTTAACCAGAGAATGCATTGAACTTAAATATGCAGTCCCACCCCCTCCTCCGCCACCAGATGACAGAGCAACGGGACTGTGAGGGGACTGTGCTCCAGGAGAGGGCATCATTCCAAGCCCCTTCTGGTCCTTTTTGTACTTCATCCTGCGATTCTGGAACCATATTTTAATCTGCCTTTCCGTAAGGTTGAGCAGATTTGCCATTTCCACTCGTCGCGGGCGGCAGAGGTAACGGTTGAAATGGAACTCCTTCTCAAGCTCTACGAGTTGAGCAGACGTGTATGCAGTACGAGCACGCTTGGAAGCGGCAGAACCTGGGGGACTCTTGTCTCCAGGGCAGCTCTCTACTGTGGAGGAAAAAAGTAAAACGAAAAGCGTCATTGTGTACAGTATGTCCCACTAAATGGAGCTCACTGTAAATCATTCATCAATTTAAAGATTATAGAGTATTACTAGGATATCAGGATATCATTGGTAAAACAAGCACTAGGATATCAGGATATCATTGGTAAACAAGCACATGATAATGCATTGAAAACATAATTGCTTACTTCTTCACAGCAGATATATTTTATACAAATAAGTATAGAAAAGTTGGATGTCTGCTCCGGAAGTGGGGCAGAGCGAGAGTGCAATCACTAGTCAACTTGTTTTTTTTTCTTCCACAAATGTGTTATCACTGAACTTTTCAGCACTTTGTGTTTGCAATTCAATTCAATAAAACGGTTGCCTACTACCAAATGAAAATAAAGCCGGTAGACATATGTGTGTGGGAGGTGTCATCTGTAAGAATGCTCAGAAGCCTTTGAAAAAATGCTAAGCTCGGAATTGTCACTTGGAGAAAAAAAGTAGAAAATGCTAAATTCCATGTAGCATTAAAGGGTTAGTTCAACAAAAAATGAAAATTCTGTCAGTATTTACTCACCCTCATGTTGTTCCAAACCTGTACATGTTTATTTGATCTGCTGAACACAAAGGAAGATATTTGGAAGAATGTTTTAATCAAACAGATCTCAATCCCCATTGACTACCATGGTATGTATTTTTTCCTACTATGGTAATCAATGGGGATTGAGATCTGTTAGATTAAAAAACATTCTTCCAAATATCTTCCTTTGTGTTCGGCAGAACAAATAAACACATCGAGGTTTGGAACAACATGAGGGTGAGTAAATACTGACAGAATTTTCATTTTTGAGTGAACAAACCCTTTAAGATGCGTGTTTACATATTTTATAGGAGTTTATAGGACTTTATATTAGTTGGCATCGTGTTAAAAAAAGCAGCGAATACTCAACTAAGATTAGATGCGTAATATGGCTCGCATGCGTTTACATCTTATTTAATAACATTTTATATTTAGGCTAGACATAATCACCTGAAATGGTACTACAAGATTTCTGCTTTGTGTTCTGCCGGGACTCCTTCATCCACGGAAAAATATGTTTTCTTGTAGCTGGCGTTGGAGGTGAGTGCCCGGGATTCTCGGTGATGGTATCATTGCTTGGAATTTGGTTCAGGGCACAGGGGGATGATGGCCCGGAAGGGGCAGTAGGGGGCTGGTTGTTATCGGGGATGTCTGGTACTGGTGCTTGTGTCCCGTTACTCCGCTGGCAGCCCTCGGAGATTTCACTGGGTTTGTGCAGAGCTGCAGAGCCACCAGGGGACTGCAGGGAGCAGGCCGGTCGATGGTACTCACTTTCCACATGAAGGGCCTGGAGATATTGCTGCTGATTGGCATCATAACCTAAACCGTTTGCGCTTTGATAGGGGAAGCCACTGTAAATTGCCGAGCCGTCGCAGTAGGTCGCTTTTTGCATCTCGCCGTTTCCCAATGTTTATTTCACTTTCTGACAAGGTCCTGACACCTTCGTAGAAGAACATTGGCTCAACGTAGTCACGTGACACCTCTTCGCCAATGGGCTCTACGGGTGAACCTGCGGTGAGAGAAGATACGTTGAGCGGGTGAAATAAGGCCTATCCATCTTACTTTTCAAAGCTCAGTTGACACTATGGCGAGACGCGAGAGTCGGTCACCACTTACCTTATGGCCAGCTGCAACAATAGCCAACAATAGTAAAGAGAACTGATAGCATGATAACTGCTTGAAATATTTAACTTAATCACACTGTCCAATCAAAATAAGATATAGTCAATATTAACAGGTTAAAATAAATAAACAAATTAGCACATAGGCCTACAACTAATATTTCCTGAAAAACAGTATTCTGTCAATGTAAATGAGTAGTGTAAACCTTAATAAAGTATTAGGGCAATAAATAAGCAACAACCATTGCCGTGAATTCTTCAAACACGAACTCCTAGGCCTACTGCGTATTGTGTTTGTCGTGCTATTTATACGCAGGAATGACTTTTTGCGTGCTTGTGCTGAGTTCGTCTTTTAGATGTCCTTTTAATTTTAATGTTGACTCTATTTTTTTCTATTCTAAACAAATTTCATTACTCAAGTTAATCTGTTCTTAAGTTCTTAAGGTGTTTCAGAACGTTTTAGTCAACATAAATTCAAGCCCCTGCGTGTATTGTTTGGGTTTGAAAGTTGTTGCAAGAAACCTGAAAAACCGGGCAGACGCGCGTCTCCATAACCACACTGAACTCTTCCTCGCCGACCAAAACTAATGGATAGTGTTAACTGGCATCAGTGGATGCATGAGGAGTCGTCAAGCCGGGAAAACGGCCCAGATCGCCACGGCCCAGATCTGATGCAGAGGGCGGCAGTAACCACTAAAACAATTACATTCGCCTGGTACAATGTTCAACTCCAATGTTATACGTTTGATAACTGAAAGGTTAATACTCTATTAAATATATCCCACAATTCGACATGATTTTATATAAGAAAGAAAACCAAAAGAATCATGATCTACTTAGCGCACAATAAAAATCAGGAATTACATCGTGAATAATAACAAATAATACCAGCAACGATAATAATAATAAAATATACCAACATATTTCGACTCAATAATAATACAAATTGGAACAAGCGTTTTTGTTGTTGTATATATATATATATATATATATATATATATATATATATATATATATATATATATATGAAATAACTGTACTGAAATCAGTCCCAAATGCCATCGCCTACACGATACCACATACATAAAACCAAACCAAAAGCCCTCCTTATTTTCAAGATTAGCCATCCATGTTTGACTTCCAATAATTTACTCTCTGGCACTATCATATGAAAGCTAAAAGAAAAGCCACTGAAGCCACAAAGCAGGATACCCAGCTGCTGCACGGGAGGAATCTGGCTTGACTGTGAGTGAGTGTGTGTATGTGCGAGTATGAACTCTTCCTGAACCGAGATTTCAGTCGCGCGGTCATAAATCACAAACTCGCCATTTAACAGCCATGCGAGAACTCTGCCTCTGTCCCGCTTACCTTCCTCTCTGACGAGCAGCGCGCAGCACGGCGCGAGCTTCTCTCATTCAGCGGCAGAAATCGATCAAACAGCGGTCCAGGATAAAGCTAAATCGGGAAGACAACAAAGCCAGAGCTGCACTTGCAGGAGTCATGGGACGTTATCTGCAGTAAAGCTGCGACTCCGTCGCGCTCGAGGATTCAAATTCCTTCCTTCTGTCTTTTTCTCTTTTTGACGTAAATCAGTATAGCAGCCAGATAACGAAAGTTGTCTCGAGCGCCCTGGTCGTAAAGATTAAGCACCCTCACACATACACACATATTACATACTACTAAATGACTGCCTGTGTTCTCGGACCTATACTAAATGCCACCATGGGCTGCGCTCTAGTGAGTCTTTCGTGTACCACTAACGTGCACAAACTAGCACGTTAACACATACTCATGCACACCCCAGTGAACTCCCTCGAAACAGAGCGTCACCGTAGACAAGAAAAATTATGCAAATGAATCGCCTTCTCAAGCACAGAAAGCTGCTTTACTCTCATGTGAACACAGTCAGGATGGAATACATACAATTTCACAAAATCTTTAAAATTAAGCTCAGAACTAGGCTATTTATTGAAACTATGTCAAACCTAATAGTAGCAACATTGGTTATTAAAAAAATCAGAACTGCAATACAGGTAGGCTACATACTGAAAAAAAACCTGAATTACTTATTACTAGGCTACAGTAATCACACATTGTTTAAGAAAATTATAAATCGCAGCAGCAAACAACACAATAACCATAATAAATAGTAATAATAAGCAATAATAATACAACATAATAACAGTTGTAGAAGTAGTAATAATAGTGTACTGCAACATTTCAATAAATTATTTAACATTTAACAAATATTTGGTCATGGAGACTGAATCAAGGACTATCGGCAATAAAAAGCAAAGGATGCTTTTTGCTACACAGAAAAAGGTAATAAAACACCAGGACCTCCAAAGTAGCAGGAAGAAAAAAAGGGAGCCGCGAGCTGGGGACGGGAGGTTATGGATCAAACTCTTCTGCATACGAATGAATTACCAACATCAGCTTGTGTATTTTCTCGGTCAGACGCGAAGATTTATGTCCTTACGCAGCACGGCAGTAAACACAGAGGCAGATTCCTGTTCTCGCGCGGCCCACTGGCTTACACATTGCCAAAACTAAAGAGAAAAGAGCGGGCGGCGTGGGTTGGTGAGTGGGATTTAAAATCGTCGTGTATGCGGTTTTCCTACAATTTCAGCATTTTGAACATTTGCACCATTGTTTCATTTTTTCATTCATTAAAACGATGACTAAGGGGTTTCATTAATGGCGCGCAAACTGATGAGAAATAGATTAAATGATCGGTCTTTTTTTCAAACATTTAAAATGAAAAAAAAAAAGAATCACAGCCATTTAACTTCTTATATTAGATGTGTTTTACAACAAAACATTAATCCCTAATCCGTAGCCTTTTAAAACAATTTTCTCACGTTAGCTGAAGAGCCAACCCAGACACCTTGATAATGACAATTGGACCATATAACGTTGCAAGAATGAAATTGTGTCTTCATTTTACATGTAGCCTAGGTGTGTGCATGCGTGCATGTGTAAGCCTATAAATAAATGGAACGATACTAAATAATATAGCAAGACATGGTAGTTGTGAAATGCAATTGAGAGCTCACCTTAAGCAAAACACAGTCTCTTGCAGGCTTAGTGATGGGACACATTCATTTATTTGAAGATCTACGACAAGAAATAAAAGTATTGTCATTTTTTGTCTTTTCTCACAACAATACCTTTGTTTTGTGTTTGTTCATATATCAACACAAACCAGGAGAAATGTAAATAGTTATTAACGTCAATGACACTTAAATGAACAGTTCAGTGTGCGCACTGTGATACTCTCTAAATAAAAATAAACTCGCTTTATTTCCTTTTTTTTCTATATTAATTTATGAGTATGTAATTCAAAAATATTTTAGACAATAAAACCTTTTTCTTTTCTTTTAGCTGGGTTGCATTATTTTTACTCTAAATCCATTTACACTCCGAATGGTTACTATAACTTCAGCTTATGTCTGACAAATATAGCGTACATAAACAGATATTAATAAAGACTATTAGGCAACTAAAACGTTTTGTATAGTTTTGTATAAACTTGAAAAACAAACGAAAGCTAAAAAACATTAGTGCTGGATATCAATTTTAAAATTGATTCTTGCTTTGCTAAAGCAATTAATTACACTACTAATAGATCAAATGCATATAATAAAAATAGATGGAAACCCCTAAGATTAACAGCAATTAACAAATAAATTAAATTAATGAGTGTATTTTTACAGTTAAAGATACATATTGATGTATGTGTGAAAATAAGAATGCATCATCATTAGGAATATCATAAGGAATAAAACACTCGGGCAAATGCATCGAGTTCTCCTCCATTGTGTTTCCTTCCGAGAGAATTTAGATCGAATAGTCATTAGCTCTAGCAGCGGCCGCCCTTAGTCCCCCAGCCCATAAATCAAGACTCGAGCGTCGTGACCTCGCGAGGCAGCGTGCTTCTGGATGATACTCCTTATATTATATCCTCGTTTCCCATGCGAGCTCCGCAACAATCCGGCCGCCACTGCTCTGTTGAGTTTTATTCGCTGTCTGGTGATTTATTCTTTCTGGGAAAACCCAGTTTACACACCCTCACAACCTGAGCTTTTCAGCCACGCACAAGTGTTGCTGATTTGAGTCCACGTGCAATACAAATATATTATCATTAATCATTCACTGATTTAAAAATAAAAATGTCAGGCTAAAAAATAATAGTTTTATTCTAAAAAACTAAACTAAAATAAACCTTAATGGTGTGAGAGAAAATGTTTTGGGCTGCATTTGTAAACGTTTGAAATGTATTAGAAACTCGGCTACATAAAATAGCTATCCATGAAGTAACAGTTACATTTATATTACATTTTTATTTTATTATACACACGCAGAGTATTTATTGACAATAAACATCTGTTCCTCAGGTTTTGTGAAATGAAGCAGATTCATTCTGATTTAGGTATGAGTTTAACACATTTGTATTTAATAAAAAATCAGTGTAAGTTTGTTAACATTTTTAAACAATGTTGGTTTTGTAAATTGTTGCTTAAAGCAATGTAACATGTAAATGTATGAAACACAAATAGATTTACGAGTGTAGTGGTTGTTTCGGTGCCAGTTAAGTGATGAATAAAAGTTGATTCTTTAATATGCTCGAAGTTGAGTTTATTTTAATGATCTTGAGTCCTACTCTCTCCTGTATTTATCCGCCATTGTAGGGTAACTAACCTTCTCTTTGAGCCGTAAAAACTCACTATAGAGCAATGAACAATCAACGGAAATACCTCAAAATAAAATCCATCCTCATGGAGCGCAGGGCTTTCTGTCTTTTTCTGTGTGGAAAAACATATCCGTTCATGACAGCTGTATAACATCATCCGCAAAACGTACAGGGTCTTTCGTTCTTTTATTTTTTTTCTCTCTATATCTCTCCGGCTTTCCAGCAAGTCCACAATGACCCAACCCCACTTTAGTAAAGTAGGCTAGCGCTATCAGCACAGCAGCAGACCGGGGTTCGCATGCCATCCACCCCCTTCATCATAATATCGCAACCATATTATGCGCCCCACTCACGTGACCTAGAGTCTATTAAAAAGGAAACCTTTTTTGATCTGTGAATCATTAATAGAGACTATTGTTGGGACCATTTGAGTAGAATCACAAAGATGGAAACGACGGAAGTCCTGTAAGTCGAAATGTAAAAGTCTTAATTTTGGGCCTTTTAATCAAAAGACCGCATCAGAGATTAGCTCAAATGTTACAATGAGATAACATTTCGTGTTTTTTGGGTTTGTGGGGTTTCCTAAACGCATACCTTTAATAGATTAATAGTCTAGTTGTGTGCCAGTGTTACTCTTAAAGGAAATAAATGGATTCGTAGAGAACAAATGAAGGTCTCATTTCTTAATAATATTAATACAATCAGATTTCACCCCTGACTACCTCTTAAAAATGCACCATCCAAATTCTTGCTGCAACTAACTACATATATTAAAATAAATCTAATACACAACTGTTATCCTAAATAGCCAAACTGTAAAGACCTTGAGTGTGCAAGGTGGCCCTCTCTCGGTGATTACGGTGTATCAGTCAAACAAGACTCCAAATGGAAGTTCGTGTTATCAGCGGACAAGCATCTGCTCTCTCTGACCTAAGAGTTTGCTCTTGTCAGCTCTGAAGTACTAAAAATTACAAATGCGCCTATAAATGTAAGATAAAGATAAAATATCACTACTTATGTGTCAATACTAAGTTACTATTGTGGACATCATAAACTTTAGTTAGCCGAGTCATAGTCGCTGTAAAGTTACATATTTTTTCCTTTGCTTTTTTTACAGAGCAGTGATCTATCAAGTCTATATACCTCAACAAACAAAAGAAAGAAGACCCGTTCCGAAAAGAGGCCTACTCTTTACACCATTTGGTGCTTGTTTTCCGGCAGCAGAGTGTTTACTGAAAGCTCATCCACCAGACGTGGTGAAGCCTTGAAGATAATTAATCACCTCAGTCAGGCAGGACCGCTTCTCCCCCATGCACCAATGCTTTGTTCTCTCAAAAGCCATAACTTGAAGGAGAACAAACTTTTTTTTTTCCAGATTTGAGCATGAGCTGAGCTATGTTATCATTTTAACTCAATATTCATACAATAAGAACCGTTGGACAAAGGCCAGCGCTGTCCTCTTTTGAGTGAACAGTGCAAAGGCGATGCATAATACATCTTCATTTTTGATGTATGTGCTTTCAAGCGTGACTTATGAAAGTCAGACATTTTAAAGGAGTAAACAATGTTTCAAAAAACTTTTTGTGTTGCTTGGACGTTTTGAGGTGTATTCACTTGCCTGTTAGAACTAGAAATCCTGTTGCGAGACCCAACGCGAACATGCCGATGTCCCTGGTCCTGTCTGTTTGCCTTCATACATTTCAGCATGCTCCATCCTATTCACGCGAGCACCAAGTGCGCTACGAACGCTTACAAACGATTACAAACTTTGAACGCTTTCAAACAACGCTTTGTTTTAAAGCGTTCGTATAGCACACTTAGTGCGAATATTCTTCGTATTTTAAAAGGCCTATGATTTTTAAGACATCACTTATTTTTATATGACTTTATTATTATTAAATTGATAACTGCGTTGTAACTGCATACCAGCATAAACATATTTCAACAATTTAGAGTGTTTTTCCCTTAACAAAGTGACTTTAAAGAAGTCAACAGGCATGGCTTTATTTTCACTCTAAATGGATCGTGGAGAATCGCCAGGGGACAGAACAAATCTATTCTCAATGCTGACATTTGGAGCTCTTCAAGCAAGCTAAGATTACTACCACACGCAGACGAAGATAATTCTTTTCCTTGGATTTACCGTGGTCATCATCAAAGCTAATAATGACGTACAGCTCAAAGCAGTTTGACCATGTTGCCAGTGAAAACGGCAATGATCTATGACTAACGTAGCCTATGATTTCGGATGACGTTTGTTGAATGTGAACGGAATAAAATATTGAATGTTGAAATATATACTTACGTTTATATGTGTCCTGTGTTTTGTTCTTAATAGAAACAAGACACTGACACATACAGTGAAATGACTTTGTAGCATATATCATTATTGTTATAGGCTACATTACTGTTTACAATTGCCTTGTAGGCTATATGCGTCGAAAACCATTACCACTAAAATGACAGTGATTCACTATTTAACGTTTGCAAATAAAGTAGCCTACTTAACGTCAAATTTTAATTATTCAGAGAAAAATAATAATAATTTTTGGATAATGAGAAAAAAAAACATGAGTTTAGTTCACATCAGTACAAACAACATCTGCATAGCCTGTACTTCAAACATGTTCTGCATAGTTTTTCATATATTACCTTCAAAATATTAGTTATATTTTTTAAAAAAGATTAGATTAGCTACTTACTCCAAAAGCCCTGTTTGAAGACTGACCGGAAGAGGACCAGCTGGTCGGTTCTGAGAGGTCTGGCTAAGTCGACGGTCAACTGCAAAATGAAAAATCCTACCGAACCTCCTGTGTCTATTTCTAACCAAGATGTAGCCTATCTATTATTTAATAAGGTCATGTGAGCCAGTCAATTAAATTTTAAGCATGGTAGATTGAGAGGTGAGGTGCTAGTGTCATGATGGAAGTTTAAATTTCCTGTCTGTCAAGATCTGAATCAATGATGACGAACTGTGACTCTCATAGTGACTGCAGTTTAAGGTTTTTCTTTCTAAATCTGAATATTTAAACAGACATCATCACAGATTTCCCAAAGCCATAAACAGACCGAAACATATCATAAACAGATCGTAAAAGGCTACTGTTCAAATTCAAAATCCACTGTTGTCTCAGTGCAATATTTGCTATTCTGGTGATAATTACATATAAAAATTATGAGTGCACTTCAGATCCCTAAATTGGTATTCTTAAATGATCGACCATTCCTTTACTTTCTTCGATCTGTATATTTTATGGTGAAGTCTATTTCGTGTGTTTTATATAATAAACCTTTATTAGCTTGTTCAAGGGCGAGAAATTTAGAAGATTTTAACATTTAAGTAATATTTTGTAAAATCAGCCACAAAGTAAACACTGAGTACGGGTTTGGTCTCCCATAAATGCTCAAATGTCATATTCGAGTTCCACTACTGCCCCATGCGTTCGAGAAATAAAAGGACCATGGTCTGTGAGGGTGCTGAATATGGCGAGGTCAGAGGTTAAGGGGTCATACACAGTGCTTCAGTTTGATGATTGGACAGCTCATTTGTGTCCTTTGCTTGACCCAGCAGTAGTTTACACTGGTAAGTAGCCTACCGTCCGTCTCTAATTTATTTCAATAGACTTCTATGGGGGAATAGTAATGATAGTTGTTATTTAAATAGCCTACATTTTGATTTTAGAAAGTGACTGCAAAAGAGATTTCGCTACATTTAGGATCGAATTAAAAAATGTCGTTGTCCTGACAAATAAAAAGCAAAAAGATTGGGTACACAAAGGAGGTCTGCTTATATTGAAAATGCTTATAAAAATAATGCGTGAAATCACAAATTAGTCACATTTTAAAACAAATGTATGGGATTTCATCAAAATACCCTAACAGTTTGAATATTTATTTAGAGGAAAAAAGTGCAAAATGCTGCATTAATTAATATAATTCAACAAACAGCAATGAAAGCTTTGAAAGCAGTTTCAATGCGGAATTTTGCAACGTTGTGTCGCATTACAAGTTAGCTTGTAAAGGAAAATCTAAAACCATTAAAACTTTTAAAGAAACACTAATATAGCCTAACCATTATGCTGTGGCGTTTTAATTATTTTATAAAACAAAAACACAAAATATTAGTCTGCTTGAATAAATAAAAACTCATATGTTTAGTAGAAAAAGTAATTCGATTTGTGAAGTGCACCTTTTCATATAATGCTATTATGTCTTGAAAATCAAATTAGCAAACATAAAACGTTGGTCTAAACAGTATTGGTCTCGCAATATGCGTAATAAAAAATTCAGAGACAAGCTTTTAGTCCAATGCGAACATTTCCTTTCAGTTATATAGGCTATAAAGTTTTGTTTTGTTTTATGGATTATCAAAATACTTGGAATAAAACGGTATTAAGCCTCGATCAACAGCTAAATAAAGGCCACCTTAGTCTTTTCTATGGATTAAGCTAAAGGGATAAAGCACAATAAAGTCATATTTATTATTTCCACGAGTAGCCTACAATTGCATACAGGCTTACTAAAACAACTTGACATCATTCACCAATATACAAATAACCAAATACACGAATATTCACAGCTTTGATGACGTAAATACACTTAACAATACTCATATGTAACTAAGACAAATAAGATATCTACTCCAGGACGATTGTTCCTATACTTGTGCCTTCATGTTAAAATGTCAGTTTGTACACGCGTCACTAGCGTTGATCTTCACAAACAAGACTCGGTATGCCTCGGTTAAAGACAGAAAACGTAATGATCCATTGTCCAAGTTAAAGTACATTCTACTGTTGTTCCTTTAAGGGAGAAAAAAATACTATTTTACAGGAAGGATGTGATTTCCAGCTCAAATCAGAGTGGAGGAAGAGGTTGGGAAGGCGAAGTTTGCCTCGTCGGACACTGAATAAAAAGTGACCCTGTGAAATTCCGATCCTAATACTGCAATGTGTTCTTCTTTCTTGTTCAGTTCCGTCTGTGTCGATTTGCTTCTAGCACTATAGGTTCGAGGAACACGGCGTGGGAAGCAGCGTTTGCTGCTGCTGAGTGGCATCCGTTTTCACGTGTTGGTTGGAGGGCGCAGAGCTTGAGGAGCGGATCTTTGTATTGGGCAGCTTGTGGTCTTTCTTCCACTTCATGCGGCGGTTCTGAAACCAGATTTTCACCTGACGCTCAGAAAGACACATAGTGTGTGCTATCTCCACTCGTCGACGTCGAGTCAGGTATCGGTTAAAGTGAAATTCTTTCTCAAGCTCAAGAGCCTGCTGTCGTGTGTAGGCGGTGCGAGACCTCTTGGGCACTCCTCCAGAGTAGCTGGCGGTCACTAAACACATAAACACACAACCAAGCAGGTGTTATTGACATTCTCAGGTATAAGTGAGATGCCGGATAATTAGTACACTTCAAAATTTTGGAAGAGCACTAAACAAGTAGAGTATGAAACAATGGATACGCGTCCTTCGCCGACTACTATTCCATTCACACTCAGTCTTGATGTAACTAATTTGGTAGCATTGCAACACGAGTCAAATCCTATGGGAAAATAGCTAAATTAAAAGGCCTGTGAATATGGTCAAAGATAAACTTTCTTTAGATTCACAAGCAACAAAAGGCAAATGGCCCGGGCGGAACATCGAGGGAAATCAAATGTGCGAGAACTCCTTATCACCGGGATCTCGATGGCAGTAAATCCTCTAAATGAGCAATTACAACAGGGTATGTTCCCTACATGCCTTCCGACAAATGCCCTCCACAGGGCACCTAGAGCTTTTATTGCCCGTGCACATTACTTACCAGTATTAACATGGACTTTTTTCATCCAGGGATACACCACCGGCTCTTTACCCTTCTGTGCGCCTGGGAGAGCCTCTGACACGAGGCTACAATCCTTGCTCGCAATTGAACCAGCACAGCTCTCTGTGGTGAGGCGGGGTCCATGATTCTGCGGAACGGATTGAGGTTGCGCGTGATGACGGTCGGTGAAATCGTTGAGGCCGTTGGTTGACACATTACCGTAATCATAGCTCGGCTCTTGGTAGTTTGATCGCGGGTATGATGTCTCCTCGTGATGGGGGAAGCCCGCGTCTTTCTGCCGCTCATAATAATCAGAGGACACGGGCATGTATCCGTTCTGCTGATATTCCTCGCAGGGTGGGAAAGAAGGTTCGATGTAATTTGAATTGATCAAGTAGGAACTCATGATCATTAATTTGAAAAGTGCAACAATTCTAATTTTTATCGTGCTGTCGTTTTTCTGATCTCTCCAAAACCCACCTACTCCTCTGTCAAATGTACAAAGTTGGTCGGTCACGTGAGAAATGCGACCAATCAGCGCCTCCTGTGGGCATCGTGTAAACAAGCACCAATAGCAGGCCAGGCATTATCACAGCAAAAATGTGTTCGAGCGGTATATGCGTCTCTTTTTGTTATTGTATTAAAATATGAGAAATTAATTCGACATAGTTACATACATTGAATAGAAAACGAAACAGCTGGCTGAATGTATACGATCTATGTTAAAATGACATACAGTGATAAAGGATTGAGTGCAAGAGAAGACGTGATTTATCACGGAAGCATCCCCTTCCAGTGTTAATGCCCTTTCTGATGACAAATGTACAAAAAGAAATCTCGTTTGTTGTGTACCACGACCTACAGTTCTGTAGCCTACCCTACAGGGATGTTCAAATTTCTAGGTTCCTCAAAAGAACCTTCAAGAAGGCCCATCATGACCACTTTCACAAAGCAACTACCAGTGATATTAGCCTATGCACCTGTTAATGAATAGGACAAAGACTATTTTCAAGCCAGCAACAGCATTAACCAATAATTCCACACGTCTTTTGTAACGGTTTTTACAGACACAATAAACGGACTTAGTTTTAGGGGGTCTGCCATTGGTATCTTCAATTTTTAGGAAATATAATCAACTAGACGATCTGCTCAAAGCAGCCCAAGCATGTGCAGTCAATAAAAACGAATGCATACACGAGCCTTTTAGTTGCACACATATGCATCGTTTGATTTTGAAATGATTATTAGTACCGAATTAGTATAGGAAAACCTCACATGTGTCTTCATTAAGAGCAAAAATACCTAAATGTAGGCCTAGTCTAAATAAATAAATATGACATTCTTTCACAGAAGTCCCAGAATGAAATATGTTAGTCATATTAATATTTTTTAACTGTCCAGTTAAAATGGACAACTTAACAATTTTCATGTTCTGCACAATAGCTTTAAGTTGCAAGGTAGCCATATCAGTTGTATTTATTGCTGGAGGCTTTTAATTTACAGCAATACATACAGTTATATTTGTATGGATATTGCTTCAATGGTAATAAAAATACTTCAAAATCGTTATAATAATGGCTGCAATGTCAATTTGAAATATCTCAGTGTTAAGAAGTGTAAAAACTACTGATTTTTGTATTTCCCCTTTCTTGTGAAAGGCACAACAACGATTATATTCCATAACTTTATCATATTTCTACTGGAATTGTTGAATTTCAATGTTTATATGAAAACTAAAATATGAGAAGGCCTACCTTGTTAAAGTTCGTGAGCAAAAAAAATATTCCTGACCTTGAAGCTGATAAGACTGCCCAGATAAACGAATATAAAGAAGCTTCCCTCTTGCGATAGTTCCAATGTAATGCTTCTTTTTCCTTGATATTTCCATGTAGTGCTTCACCAGCCACCCCGAACGGAAAACTCATGTTCAAGCATTCACGCAAGATTCACGTTATTAGGACCCACAGCCTCAGAACAGCTCTGGCTACCTTTCTTTAGCTACACAGAGATAACTTCGGTTTGACCTCTCCATGACTCAGCGTCCATTTCGTCCCTTATTAATCTTGTTCATTGACAGTCTTTGTTAAACAACAAGGCGTGCCCCGTGAAAAGGTGACATTTTCATATTTGTTAGACGCAGTGACCTTGCATTTACCCCGGCCTTGGACTTCATTTAGAACAGGGTCCTTTATATATATATATATATATATATATATATATATATATATATATATATATATATATATATATATATATATATATATATATATATATATATATATACATTTATCATTAACTTATTTAATACTATTTATATAATATTATTATACATATTTAATAATAATTAGTATTATTATTGTTCCTATTATTATAATAAATGTAGTTATAAAGTAGTTTGAGTGAATTTTATTTCACCTCTAGATAAATTAATATAGCTAACGTCTAAAGACTTTTACCAGCAAGGTTTTAACAATAAATAAATATATACAATTTTAAAAAAGTAAGAAAAAAAGAAAGCAAAGGCTTTAGGTATGTCGTCTGTTATATAGCTTGCTTTATTCCTTTGTGTAAAAAAAAAAAAAAAAAAAAAAAAAAAACTGGAGACCTAAAATCAAACACCAAAACGCAGCAGTATTTACATGCTATTTAAAGCAGGTAAAACAAACAGTTTATCAGCGGATCAGAAGAAAGAAATCCCTGACTATGGATATTTAAATCTCACAACTACAATTAATATAAAATATAAATAAGAGAGATCGTGGTTAGTTGCCAAATTTTGTTTTTACTCAATGAAAATTAATTTCAGAAACGGCGTATGGTCATATTACATAGAATTATAAGTTGCCAATAAATTGACTATAAGGAAGCAAACATTAAACAAATTAACAGTGAATGAAACACGAAAAATGTAAAAGGTAACATACATTTCGCCAACAGAGTAATCACCTTCACTTTTAACCCGCTAACTTGACAACTGATTTACACAATTACCAAATTCCAACCTAAATATTCATTTTTATTGTTGTTTTGAACTTTAGTTGGCTGAAACCAAAATAAAATGAAAAATCTAAATAATTTAAATAGCGACCATTTCAGTAATTGGACTTTAAGACTCAAAACCTTATATTTACAAAGATCTCCGCTGTGTTTCTCCGTGTTAAAAAGGGAATTTCCGCCTATAGCAAGTTTCATCGGGTCTTAAACCATAAACCTGAGGTAAGACCGGTAAATTAAGCTGTCTAAATGAATATAACCTTGGATAAAATTATTCGAAATTACTTTCATTAAACAAATTTTGCAGATACAAATGTGTATGATATAGCTTTATTAATTATTATAACATTATAATTATCACTATCATTAATGCCTTTTGTTGTTTAAAATTTCTGTACCAAATTATACTAAAGATTTTGTTCGGAAAGGTCAAATATTTCACAAAATATAGCCAAGGCCTATGCATTCTTTATGCCTATTCTTTATGCATTCTTTATGTTTATGCCTAATAAATGACCCAAAGAGATCCAATAAATATATCCAAATTTGAGGCAGATAAGGCTTGTATTCTATAACATAAATATAAAGAATATGGCGTCGATGCTTCTTCGCATGTAAGCAGAATAAGTCTACTAAATAAAATTATTTCTAAGACTAATTCCAAGTCATTTGATTACAAATCTAAATACAGTCTCGGCCTCGTTTATCCCAAATTAACCGGTAAATAATGCTAAACAGATTATTTTCCTTGTTTTATTATTATTATTATTATTCTTTTATTCAATTAAACTAAACAAATGTTTGGTTTTCAAGAATCCAGACAAAGAGAAATCAACGCTTCAGAACAAAGAAATGCTCATTGCGGAAATATGATAAATCCTAAATGCAAATGTCCAGCAGAACTTTTGGTCATCAAATGCGATTTATTCAAAGGAAAATCACCAATCAAACCCCTTAATAAAACCTGAATGCTCAATCTCTGGCATAGGCGGAGGAGGTAGTCTCTTGGGGATGCTAACCCAGGGTCACCCAGCTTGCAGAGTTCATCGCGAGGTTAGACCAGAACTCACGGGATTCACAGCTATTCCATCTTTTGTGCCATTATAAAAGTGGCACTGCGCTCTACAAGAACAGATGACAGCTACTTGTTCTGCAGTAAACTTTTGACCCCGGCCCTCCCCCCTACCTTTACAATCGCACTCTCTCTCTCAGACAAACAAGCACAAATAAACAGATGGACACAAACAAGCCTTCGAGCTCATCAACTTTCTTTCTCCCTTTCTCCCTTTCTCTCACTCTCTCCCTCTCATCTATCTATGCTATTGTTTTCCCAATGCATCTTTAATATCTTCCATTTATCATGACCATTAATATTAGGCCAAATCTATTCATATGGTATCAAACAACCTTGATATCTGCAGACAGCTTGGCCTGCTGTAGCCATCAATTTCGTTCTGCTGATATCCATGCTGCATCAAGATTTGTGAACCATTTCTATTCTACTGAGAGTTCTTGCAATTAAAGGTGTGTGCAGGAGTTATTATTCTTTCTCTTTCTCTCATTTTTATCCTTATAGGGGAAACGGGCGCCAATGCGGGTGACACTGAACTTGGCCAAAAGCGAGCTCTGCTGGTGGTTTACGGCGTGCGCACATTCATCTTCCTGCCGCCGCTGACCTCACGGTGAACCAGGAGCGAAGACATTTTTCTTCAGCACGTCTCTCCTTCATTGTCTATCGAATTCTGTCTATCTCCCACTCATTCTTACACATCGCTTAAAGTATGCGGAAGTTATATGCGCATTTTCTCATCTCATCTGCATTAACATTTGTATTTTTCGACAAGAGGCTACTGCGTTATATGTGCCCGTTAAGATAAAATACTGTAAAACAGCATTGCTGAGCATGATAACTGCAGTGTTCCTGAGCAGTAGTGGTGCTATAAGATTTTGTTGAATAAAAATTACTAATTTTTAATCAAAAGATTGTCAGTTGGTTAAAATATCCAGAAATATTAACAAATTATCCATATTGGGAGTATGAAATGATCTTGCTAACAAGGTAGGCACCATATAGCTTATATTATTTGCCATTAAAGATGATAGATAGATAGATAGATAGATAGATAGATAGATAGATAGATAGATAGATAGATAGATAGATAGATAGATAGATAGATAGATAGATAGATAGATAGATAGATAGATAGATAGATAGATAGATAGATAGATAGATAGATAGATAGATAGATAGATAGATAGATAGATAGATAGAACAACTCCCTATCCTCTCTTTCAAAACTTTTAGGCAGATGGTAAATTGTGCATCAATATCTACTACCAAAAGTTTGGAAGGGTGTGGCTGATACAAAAAAAAAGACTAGAAAAAGTAACTAAAACCGTCTTTACAATTTCAGAATTGTATGCAGTAGAAATGAAGCAATTATACAGTCAGAGAGCAATGCCCCCTACCACTTATCTGCCGGACAAGCAGGTCTTCACAGCACAAACCCTAATTAACAGTTACACGGTTGAAACTGAGTGCATTCATGTTCTGCTCATTGTTTCACCGAAGGCCTAAAGTAAATTATGTCTCTTAAAAGAACCGAAAAACCGAAACAAACCAACTTGAACTTACCAGGAACTGACTTTCGTCCACCCGAGTGAATCCTGTCGACGTGTTTCCAGTCCATAGCAATCTGGTGTGTCAATAGAAGTTGTGGTAAGCAGTCAATGAACACCTCTAAGGTCTGCAGAGAAAGAGAACGAAGCTCCACGTCAGTGCGATTAAACTTTATATGCGATATAGTGTCGACTCCCCAAAACCATAAAACTGACTTTAATTGCCACCACGTGACTGTTTTATGGCCAGTGAGCCTATCTGCTGTTTTACGATCTAATTCGTGGAGAAAACCTCATTATTTATCTTACCCGCCAATGTCACGGATCCAGAATGGCAAAGGACCTAAAGTTTGCCGCTAAAACCCTTTTCAGATTTCCAGAGAAGAGAAGAGTGCGAGACATGGGCGTGGACGCACACTCATGTTGAGAAGTTGGCAAGGGGAACATAAGTACCCTTTCCACATTGGGTGAGTAAAGTAGTGATTAGTGTGTCTCATACCTGTTGATTCACTCAAACTTACAGAATAAAACAAATTGTAAACAAACTAGAATTCGAAAATTTCTTGCTACATATTTTATTTAGGTTTTGAAAGTGGAAAAGCTGATATTTTTGCATTTTATGAGTAATAATCACCCTTAAATCAATAATCGAACAATTATGTGGTGTATTTGACTTTTATAGATACACCTGCCTCTTTTACACACACACACACACACACACACACACACAATCCTTTTTCTTGTCCTTGTCAGGGACAAACCTGACAACAAATTTAGATCTAACATTAGATAAAAAAAAAAATATTATTATGAACATTGCATTTATCATAGGCCACATTGTTTTCCCTTCACTTCCAGTTATAATTAAAATTTCACAAGAAGGTAAATTAAATAATTCTACTTGAACAGTTCAGTAAAACACACAAATATTCAAGTGAAAAAAATGAGGACACGACAAATATACGGACAAGTCTGAACATAACGATTTTATCAATACACAAAAATGACAATATAACACGAAAAAGAATGTCTTCTACTTCAACTTTACAATGAATTAAATACAATCGATATTTAATATCGAATTAAAATAAATACATTAAATACATCAATTTATATTTACAACAGGAAACATAAAAACACAACAAAACGCATTTAAGTTATTCATTTAGCAAGAGTCAAAAACCTTTACAGGTTGGCTTACCAAATGCACCAAACGTAAAGCATTTTTCGTCAAAACGTTTGATATTAATTGGCACCTTTATGTGGCTTTTCTAAGTCAATGCAAAGGTCTATCCACATTAGCAACATTACATGAAAACACAGAGGGGAATTGTTTTAATTATTATTATTATTATTATTATTATTCCGACAAAGGCCGCAGAACAGGGCGCCACACTCTCTCAAGACCAGTTGAAATTTCTTTTGTGAAATGGGGAAAAAAACCTTCATCCCCTAGTAAAACATACACTTAGACGTGTGCGCGCAGATGCGCATACACACGTATAGAAACACTGACAGATTTAATTTATTCGTTATATGCACTTTTACAATATACACATTTTCAGGGCCGGTATCCGCTTCCTGCTGCCACCATATTCATACTCTTCAATTTGTTGTCCTTTTTCCATTTCATTCTGCGGTTTTGAAACCATATTTTGATTTGTCTCTCTGAGAGACACAGTGTGTGTGCAATCTCAATTCGTCGGCGACGTGTCAGGTACCGGTTGAAGTGGAACTCCTTCTCAAGCTCAAGTGTCTGGTAGCGTGTGTAGGCTGTCCTGGGCCTTTTCCCCTCCGGTCCGGTCAAATTGTCTGTTATACACAAAAGTGTGAAATTTTCACTTTTATAATTTAATGTAGCCTACTATAATACATATATCATGTAATCACAACACAAAACATGGTTGAAAGGACATGACTCATCTTCAAAGTATGTGTGCATGGCACGCTCTCAAGGACAGAAAGCATAACATTTAATTCGTCTTCAAATGAAATCAGATTTATTTAATGAATTTAATAGCACAGCCAATTCATTAATGGATAAAAGACAGGGCTATTAATAATAGTTACAATTGGGTTCTTCCATTGTAATAAAATAAAATCTATTCTATGTTATGTTCCGAGACATGGAGTCAGTAAACAACATGACAACATGCTGGAGGTGACTTATTTCGATTTAACTGTCCAAACCCCAAAGTAAACTACTGTATTTGCATTAAATGTCCCCAGCTAAATTTGTGTAATTTGACAGGAGTTCATTCACACCTATACTCCAACAAACATAAAGAAAAAACAGAACTTTGTTTTCCATTTACCATGACTTAAATGAAGTTTTCGCATCCATGGATAAATCTGCGGCGCCTCGGATACGTTCTGTGAAGCTGTCTGCGCACTTCCCGGCGGCTTTTCTTCCTCCATGGACGCTTTAGAGACGTCCTCGCGACTGACAACCGTCCCGACGCTGTTGGTCGCAGAGCCAGCGGTGCTCGCTAGTGAGGTTTTCAGGGCGCGGTGTGACTGCTCGCTGACAGGAGAGTTGGTTAAGGATGAGCAGGGGAGTGGGTCAGAGGAAGTCTCGGCGCTGCTCGCGGTAACCGGTTGATTGTACCGGACAGGCGTCGCAGTTGGACTGTCTGTGTAGCTTTGAGTTTGCCCACCAGATGAGAGAAAGTGTCCGGTGGTAGAGCGCCCGGTGCTGAGATCCATTCCATTGTAGCCGTAAGCATACCTGCCCGAATGCATGCCCGTAGAATCTCTGCATTGGCCACTAGAGCTGTGGTCTCCATAGTTATGTAAGGGATAGTCCGCGCCATTTGGATAGCGACCGCAAAATGAGTTCACAAAATAAGAGCTCATTGGTTGACAATTACCTTATAATTATTTTTAGTTACTACAACTACCTTGATGGAGAGAACAATGCTGCCGTCTGTGTTTGATTTGTATCTCTTGGTGGTTTTGAGCTTCTATTACACCCTTGCACAATTTATGATGAATTATGGAAATGAGTGAGACACAGACTTAATGCTCCCTTACGTAGGCTCCCAAATATGGGGTACGGCTTAGAGTCACGTGTTTTTGTTGACCAGTCGTAAATCCTATTCCATGACCTCCAGCGGTAAACTCACGCGTAAGCAGGAAATCAGGGTGGAATTGTTTGGATACGGGAGCGCGCAACAAGAGTTTCGCCGAACTAGCTGTTGTTTGCCCCTAAAGATTGGAGCCGCGCGCCACCCTCTGGTTAAAAGCAGAACTACATAAACCATCAGACTGGAGGCGAGCACGCGATGGGGTCATTCAGAGGGTAACGACTCTGCGGTAGAAAAATTGTATCTGGTGAAACAATGCACCGTGACCTGCACACAAAGCACGCACCAGAATGTCTAATGGGTTCAGTAGATTCAAAGACAAATGCATCTAAAGGTTTGAAATAAAGAACCCACAAGGATATAAAAAATATAATACAAAAGGATACAATTCTTAGGTATAGCCTACCCACTTAAAATAATAAGGAATATAAGGAAAATAAACTGGTTCATCAAATAAAGAGTTTAGGTAATTTGGTATCAAATACCACACGCTCTTATTTTATCTAATTTTAATATGGTGGCCTTAATGATCATCGCTAATTAATAGCTTATTAAACAAGTACATATGGAAATTGTTATATGTTGAGCTGTGTGTGTGTGTGTGTGTGTGTGTGTGTGTGTGTGTGTGTGTGTGTGTGTGTGTGTGTGTGTGTGTGTGTGTGTGTGTGTGTGTGTGTGTGTGTGTGTGTGTGTGTGTGTGTGTGTGTGTGTTGTGTGTGTGTGTGGTCCAAATTCCTACTTCTCGCTCAAAGATGACAATCATTTTTGAGCTTTATTTTTTTTTTGTTCCTATGCGAAAACAAGCTTATATATCATAAAGAATGATATTTTTTGCAAATCTAAAATAGCAGAGCTTTCTGGGGTATATGGTAAGTGAGGATATAATATACAGTATAAAAACCACTGCTGAATTAAAATGTTTAATTCTTCTGTTACTGTTGGCCATCTGGTCTGGTAAAATTAAATTCACTTAAATTATTGTTGTTTGCATGCCAACTGTGATTCTTTGAAATCTATGAGATTATGCTGCAAACTAGGGAAATAAAACTGACCACTGATGTTTCAAATATGCTGACCAATGGCTTCAGAGAGAAAATTTATAACTAGGCTATACAATATAGGGAATTAGCACATCCGCATTACAGTTTATTTGATTACAAGAGGAAAATCTGAATAGAACTGAGATATTCGCTTAAGTTTCAGCTTCAGCGTCTTAAGATCCGACAATTGCCTTTGGTGCTCGTCGTATAATTACACAAGAAAATATAGTTCCAATGAACTTTGAGGTCGCGATTCATTACAGGAAAAACTCAAACGAAAAAAAGATGATGATGATGATGATAATACTAATATTAACAATAGCCTAAATAATAATAATGATAATAATAATTCAAATATATAGGCCTATTTAAGTTGTAGGCCTATGTATGCAAATTGTGACTGGGGCAATACAGAAGACGCATTCTGGCTATTCTAGAGATGTTTCAGGCAATTCGACACAAGACCATTCTCTCTATATATTTATAATGTTGTCGATGCTATGAAAAGTAATGTTTTGAGCTGTATCATCGGCAATGGATCTAGACAGATTCCTTGCCGTTTCACTTCACATTTCAATAGGCCTATGTTACATTGTAACCAGCCTGTCGGGTTGTTGTAACATAGCTTGCACAAGTGAACTTCACTTGCTTGTGCAGCCAGTAAAGTAGATCACCATCTAGTGGTGGTTTTGATGTACACCTCGTCATTCGTTTTGTTACAGATGACGGCATATTTTGCCTACTATATCATTATGCACTCGTACGACGATTTTCAATGATAATACGCTTTCAATTACTGTATTTCTAATTTATTAGGGTATTCGTATTTGGCCTACCGTTTAAAGTATCCTTAGTTTTCTTTTTAAGAACATGACCTAGCTATACAGTGTGATTAATTATAGGCTACTATTAAGTTATATGATGACAATAGCCTAATTATTACTCGAAATCTCAAACTTTTCTGAAACAAGGACCACACCAAAATAGCATACTAAATAGTAGGCTCCTATTCGAATACAAATAGCTTATGTATACTTATTCCAAAGGAAAATAATAATTAGCAGCCTTTTATTATTTTAATTTTTTTATCATGACATGACACATTTTTTTTGCAACGGCTAGGCTACTGCAGTCAAATGACATAGCTACCGGTACCGTAAGGAAGGAACAGTAGTAGACATTCTCTTGTGGACAACAAACAACAACAGCAGCAATAGCAGCAGCAGCAGCAAACAACAACAACAACAACAACAACAGCATCATCCAGATCAACATCAACAACACACTTAATTTTAAATGTTCCACAAAATGTGCTACATTACATTAAAATCAGTTCGATTGTAGCGTATAAAAACAACCCAAGTCCTTACCGTTCAGAGTGTCTGTTGGTCCACGATGGCAAGAAACAAAAGCTGATGAAAAATACTTCACAGATCTTCGAAAAGCTTCTCTATCATGCCACAGTGTGCCAAACAGGATGAGCACTTTTCTCTTTTCCGTCAGTCAATGCTCACTTCGATGGGAGCGAATGTAGATATATTACCTCGAAATTGAAAGACAAGAAAATTACAACGACGAAATTCTCTGTAAAAGCAGAGGTAAAAGAATGCTAGACAAAGCAAGGTCAGAAGAAGAATGCTGCTCTATTTTGGGTAGGGATACATTCACATAAAAAGTTAACGTTCATGTGGCCTCAGACACGTGACCAATGTGGCAGCCAATAGGAGCTCGCGGCAGCTCATAAAGTTGTATGGCAAAGTAGTAAATTTTCATAAACAACAACAGATTTATAGCTCCTCCAGGGAATAGGACAGAGATGGGGGCTGGGAAAGCAATGTTTTTAGCCAGACGCCATTTTACAGAGAGGAGGAGCTCACAGGAAAAGTAGCCTAACTCGAAAGACTTAGCCTAATCCGCAGTAGTAGTGTATTAACAACTTTTTTTCATCAACTGTTAAAATTGTCATATTGCTATTAATTTAACCCCAATTTATTATTATTAATAATGCTAAAGTGTATTTATAAAAATTACATAGGCGTAAGTAAAAAAAAATGAAACCATAATGGAGACACAAGAATTTCTCCAAATATTTTGGAGGATAACTGATTTATTCAGGTGTTTTTAAAAAAAAAAAAAAAAAAAAGAAGAAGAAGAAGAAGAAGAAGAAGAAGAAGAAGAAGAAGAAGAAGAAGAAGAAGAAGAAGAAGAAGAAGAAGAAATGAGACCACAATAATTACACAATTTCTTTTACTTTAGGCATGTCTAATTAAATTAGGGCAGGCTATAAGTAGGCTAGTGCTGGGTTACAAGAGAAAATAAAAAGATTTTGTATTATTTAATGGAAAAAACATTCAGTGTTCTTGGTGTCTACATTACCATTTTAGGTGTTAAGTTTCCTTTATGCTCCCAGACTGTACAAACTTCATATTGTTTACAGAGCAATAAAGAAGAAGAGTTATAACGGGTTCATTCTTAAATTGTGGCCATTTGACTTAGGCTATGATTGACTAACTGAATTAACGTTTTAAGACAATAGCATCTAAATATGATATGCGCAAATATGGCTTGGAGTTTTCACATTTGGTGTACCAACCCAACGCCATGTCAAGGGCCTTGAATCAACAACCGTTGGTGTTGGCCTGTTACCTTGTCAACACAAAATGATCAACATTTTACGTAAAATGCGCAAATACGTAAAATGATCTAAACATTTTTAGATTTAATCGTTTTAATCTGCACGATTACTCCAAAGAGAGACATCCACTCTATTTAGCCATGCAGGGTGTTATAATCATGTATTTATCATCGCTCGTAACTTATGAAAATAATTCTTGGTTTTGTGTTTGATAATTTTAGGCCTAGTTTAAAAGTGTATAAGGCTATGCCGTAAATAGTATTCTGGTCAGTATAGTTAAAAGATTTAAATGTAGCCGCATGTTGCAGTATAAGGCACAATAACATCGGAGATAGAATAGTTTCTTTAACAGAGTAGGCTATAAATCTTGCAAGCAGACACAAAGAGAGAAATAAATTATGCAACCAGATACGCATAGGAGATCCTCTAAATTAAGGACTCACTGAGTAATTAATTTATTACCACAGAGCCAAGACATAAAAACGTTTACGACTTCACACATGCATGAACAGCTGCATATGGCTTATTGGTATACGGTTACATGACACGACTCTGTAGCTTCTGACGCAATAATAAGAAAACCTACACAAGATAGACTATACATCTTAAGCTGTCTCAAACAAACGTGAAAGTCATACCTTGCGTTCTCATTTGAAGATACACATCCGACTGGTTGATCTGTCCGTGCCTTATGAATTTGGGGGCAGGATATATCCATGTCCTTTCTAAATCCCAGATGAGCCACAGCTTCATGTCATGTGTAAGTAACATTAGAAAGTAATTTCCCCCTGCTGTATAGACGACCATTTGTTTTACACAAAGCAACATTTCTGGCCAGTGTTGAAGAAGAAGAGTGAGTGAGTGAGTGAGTGCACGCTGCCCATGGCTGTGACAAACATTCCAATTTAATTTAAAATCATATTTTTTTCATCGTCCAGAATTGTTGAGCAGGAATCCTTGCTGTCGTTTTTACGAGCCAGTGTGATATACAATCCCGTTGGTGAAATACCACTTCACTGGCATTGGGTCCATGAAGTCACATGATTACTCCGCGCAAGCACTTAAACAGCCAATTGCAAGCATTGCTTTTGCCGTTTCTTTCTTGCAAGAGCAGTAGTTAATATCCAAATCAGTCAATGGTCCGCTGAAAATTATCAGAATTCTTGAAAATAATGATTATTATTTAAAAATATAGTAGTATTTAAAAATAAGAAACAAGACTTTAGAACCTTTTTGACTTAAGATAGTCTTTGAAAAATCTATTGAATTGGCAGAACACGTTTTTATTTGTTTTTATAGCTTTTATTTTTATTTATTTTTTAATTAGAAGTATATTTATTTTACAGGTTCAAAACATCAAAAGGAAAAGTTTTTTAACAATTAAAATTCTATTGTAGTACTTCGTTTTACTGGCCTACATTTCATTGCTGTGAAATAGAAAAGAAGAAAAATAAAGAGTAAAGTGCATAAAATGCTATTTTATTTTAAAAGACGAGCCCTGTACACGTAACATAAACAATATAATGGAAGGAATTTATAATGTAGATAATTCTGCCAAAAAAGGAAACCAGTTTTTGAATTGGGTGTTCCAAACAGGTCTACTAAGCTTTTTAAAGTACAAGTTAATCAGAGCATTTTTAAACGTGCAAAAGTTTAAAGTGAGATGTTTAAATGTAAACCAGATAGCCGATCTACACTCTAAAAACGCTGGGTCGAGTGTTAGTTTTTATTATTCTTTTTTTTTTCACAAGAGAGCACACAATGTAACGTCAAATAGGCCAATTACGAATTATGATATTGTATTGGTAACGCTGTATATTTTTATTCGACGTCACTTTGCAAACGTGAAAATTGCCATACAATGTTTGATTCTCTGACGGCTTTTATGTGCTCCTTTCACCTCCAAAAATGTCAAAGTTATGATTACTCTCTGTGGACTTTAGTGCATTTTGTAAGACAAAGAAAACTCAGCAAAATAAGGGCTTATATCAGTTATTACGTGTAATTCTGGGTATGTATAGCAGACTAAATGTTAGTCTAAATTTAATGAATTTTAGTTTTTTTAGATGAAATTTTAGATGAATTTTAGATTAGCTCATTGTTAGATCGATGTTAGTCTCAGACTTGCAGGAAGGACCTCATAAAAATCCCAGAATTGTTTGGGATATTAGTCAAATACCTTAGCACTTCAGTAGACCGCAAAAGGTTTTAAAAGCAGGTCACAATTGGAATGAAAAAGCCTATTGAAAACATACACACCAACATACTCTGAAGAAGGCTTGTGCCGATAAGCATTCATAGATTTTCAACATATAAAAACCCAAACTGAAGTAGTTTATTCATTTAAATAAATGTTCTGTAATAAATGTACCCTATATTTTTGCAAGATATTAAAAACAAACTTAATTAATAAATCAATACATAGATATTTTCTATTACTAAGATATATGGATAGAATGTGGAATTGTATTATTAACATTAAAATAGGCATACTGAAATGCTAAAATACGTAAATAAATCTCTTTCGGTACTTCAATACTGACTAATTAAAAATTGAGTATATAAAACAGGCTTGACTCATAAACCAGACAGTGCTCAACTGATTTTGCTTCACTGTTACTCACTGTTACAATGTAAGTTGTAATTATTGCTTTACATTTACAATGGAAGTAGAAGAGAGAACATCACCCCGTTTTTTTTTTGTTTGTTTTTTGTTTTGTAATTCCATCACACAAAAATGAAACAAATGAAACCATAAAAAAACAGGAACATGGAAGTTCTTATTGGAAATAGATTATAGGTAATAGGCCACTCAAAACATTTCTCAATTAAGAGGTTTTACTGACATCAAGTGGTCAGACAGTATAACAATGCAAGCAACTGGCCTCCATTTTTGCTTGGACGCCCACGATTAAACATTGTGTTATGGCCAAAATAATTCCCGCAAGTGAAAGCAAGAATATAATTTTATGATTTTTTTTTCATAATTTTCATTTTATTAGTGAGTAGGCTATGTTTTTTGAAAAAAAAAAAATCTGTAGAATTTGCACTGACGCCTCCATTTTACCATGTATAAGTAGACTATAAAGGGTGCCGTATAGGGTAAACTGCAATAAGAGACCAATAAAAATAGATTATTTCCGCTGGCTTTTTGTGCACGAAGTCGAGTCTCTCTGAAAGCGGAGGGAACTGAAGAAAATAACAGCACCTCTCCAAATGGGTGCCGGGCCTCTGGAAACGGTCTAATTGTGTCTGTACGGCCATAAAGCCATTGAAAACGGAATGCCAATGTCTGTTGCCTCGTCTGCGATTCATTGCCTTGTCTCCATGAGGAGGCCTTTGAAGTCAAAGTCCTATATCTGTGACACTTATGGGCTTCCTCCAGGCTATAGCCAGGCCTTACATATTCATATTTATATTTTAAGGTTTATATTATGTTTAAACAGACAGAATCTAAAATAACACCCCGAAATCCATATCATTAATCACCTCATCATGGAGGTTCTGTTCTCTTAATTCCACAGATTCATGCACACATGGTGCGTTGTTCACTTAGCCCAGCTGTCGAGTCTCATAATATCTCTGTTGTGTTGCGTTCTTTCGCCTCACAGCGCTTTGCACACCATAAACGGTTATAGCAGTAATTGTCTTTTATGGCAGCAAGCAGCTAACAACCTCATCTGCCAGACCGGTCTACAAGACGCTCTCCCCGATCAAACTTGCCCGGCATACCCTAGCCTCAGAGAACATTCCCCAAGAGCTGATGGCAGGTAAAGTATAGGCCAAAATTAGCGTCTGTATAAGATTGTAAGGTTTGAACACTCTTCTAAACCTTCTTCTTATTATTAATGTTATTTACATACACTCTAAAAAATGCTGGGTTGTTTTAACCCAATTTTGGGTAAAATGTGGACAAACCCAGCCATTGGGTTAAATGACATTTTTAACCCAATGGCTGGGTTTGTCCATATTTTACCCAAAATTGGGTTAAAACAACCCAGCATTTTTTAGAGTGTATCGTTTTGTGTTTTTTTTTTCTTTTTCAAAAACAGCTGCTCCTACTAGGCTATAAAAATAACCTTTCTCAATGAATCCTTTTAATTAGAAGTGTTTACACGGCATCCATTAAAGTAAATCAATAAACCAACAGCAACCAATAAAAATAAAACAATTTCAATAATTATATATAGGCATGTATATAAAAATAATAATAACCAAATAGGCCATATATTTCCAAAATGTCTGAACAGGAAAAGAACAAGAAAATCTACCAAAAATTACACAAATAAAACTTTACATGTAGCCAGCAACATGTACAAGCAATTTATTAGGCTACATCGTTATTACAACTTAATTGTTATTTTTAAAAAACGAGGAATACAAAATGTAAGGGAGACTTGTTTGGAGATATGAATTGTTTTATTATTCAATAAATAAAATCACAAATGACATCTGAGAAAATAGGTAAACAGTAAACAAAACAAAAAATAACAAAAAGAATATGACGGTCAACAGACCATGAGGTATTTGTAAAGTTGCCTACAGTGCTTTTATTTCTATAGCTCAGAATCTAACTTGACTTGTTCCCTGAAGTTCGCAGACTTCACCCATTATCCAGCCTGTTCTCACCATTATCACATCGTGTGTTATGGCGTGAAAATTTTGGTCGATTCAAAACAAATAGGTAGTGAAGTGTCATATTTAAAAAAAAAATAACCTAAGGCCACGTGATCTCAAGTGTATTAGTATCTTTACATAAAATTGGGCCCGATATTTCTAAGCAAATTATAGTAATAGTTACAGTTTAAAAGAAAATGTTAATTAGCGGTCTGAAATACACACCTACAATCGAAGAGGAAGAGCACATAGCTCCGACATATTTATTAATTTCTAATAAATTAGGTCTAAATTAAATACAGATTGTTTTAAGGCTGCATCAGTGAACGTCTGAAACATTGATTTGTGCCGTATTCATTAAAATGGATCCACATATGAGAAATAGCCTATAACTCAATAAAACAACACAATCCCAGCATGCTTTAGGTCTATTTAAGTCAAATGTGGTTTGTTTGAAAAGAATGACACCTAATGTAAAATCCCATGACAACATTTGAGTAAAAGGATGTATCAGCTCACATCGTCACATATACGAAGTGCTTCATTCGTCCTTCGATCCATCTCTTTTAAATTTTTTCATCTTCATCCTGCGGTTTTGAAACCAAATTTTGACCTGTCTCTCCGTGAGGTTCAGTAGACGGGCGACCTCGTACCGCCGGTCGCGCGTGAGGTAAGTGTTAAATAAAAATTCTTTCTCCAGCTCGAGGATCTGGTGCTTAGTATACGGGCAGCGTTTTTTACGCGTTGAGCTCGCGTGAAGCCAGTTGGACACAGGGTTTTCTGGGGAAAGGTATAGAGGCATGTGGGAAGGAGGGTTTCGAAATCAAGCGAGTAGTAAATAGTTTACACAATACCCTATCTAAAAACCAGACGATGGCATAGGCTAAATCAGTTACCCAACCCAAACTATGCCCCAGAGTCTCGTAACAGTCACGTCTAAAACAATGTCAAATATTCCGCAGTCAAAATATTACCGCAGTTAAATAATCGTGTTAAATACATAAGAAAGGTGCATAATATAAGTTTAATATCATTGTACTCTCGCACCAGGTCAGCCTTACCTGGATTAGCGCCCGGTTTCTCCTCGATATCGCCTCCCTTCTCATCAGTCCGGCCAGATACTTTCTCTGTGTCGGTAGAGCATCCTCCATTAATGAAGCCTCCGGGAGGGAGTACGGCATGTGAACTGGCCTGACTGGCCTCTGTGCCGTCCTCATTCGTTCTATTTGTATCGGGTTTGGTATGATAGTGATGATGTACCGTCGGTAGCTCAGTGAAAGGCAGCCCACATGCAGAGTCCAAAAGCCAAGACTGCACGTAATCCCCAGCTACTGGAGGCTGTGTATGCGGCGGATACACTGACGGTACACCACTGGAGAAATGCGTAGGGATGTGGCCCCAACCTGAGCCACCATAAACGGCTTGCTTTGCCGGGAATGTGCAGGGACCGATCTCTGTATGATCTGTGGGTAAAACGGAGGGCCTGTGCTGAATGAGCCCTGAACCTGAGGGAAAGCGAGTCTCCTCGTTGTCCGGCATAACAAGGGAGTCAATATAGTATCCTGTCAAAGCTCCAGATGTCGACATGGCAGGCATGCACTCTCATGCATACACACACATAAAAACATTCACACACACATACAGTAACACGCTCACAAAATAACAATCTGTGAAAATGGAGAGGCAACTTCCCCCTCGCAAAGCCCCAGTCAGCTAATAAGTTGAGAGCAAACTGCCATTTGATTGGATGAGGTACACACGTGACCATTTGGGACTGCACAATAAAAAAAATCAATGGAATTTCTGGGGAAAAAAAGAGCAAAAAAAAAAAAAGAAAAAAATATTGCATTGGTTCAAATTAAACTCTTCTTTACCCGAATAAACCTCAGTCGAATAAGCTTTACAAAGAATTTAAAAAAAAAAAAAAAAAAACTATACAAAAAAACTTAATTCAGACAAAAGCCATGGTCAAGAGACGTTGCCAGAAATGTAGGCCTAATCAAACTGACACTGTGGTGTTATTTTTATTAATAGTATTAGTAATAATTAATAAAGCGCTTTCATTTTTCATAAGTGGTCCTTTCTGTAGTCAGTTTGAATAATAACCATTTTGTTTTTTTATTGTCTATTCGATTGAGTTGATCGTTAATATAGTTAATATAATGCATATAGTGTATAGCCATTAACTGCCAAGTTTTATTTTCCATATTCATCATATTCTTTATGGATATACGTTGTTTGAGACATGTAATGCTTCTGTTTGGCTACAAGGTGCATTTTGTGTATTTTTTCCTGTTGCAGTTTTGCAGGTTTGTTGATTTTCAGTATTTGCAAATACAGACGATTCTGGATAATCAATAATTAGTTATCTCTTTGCACATTACAGTATATTCTCATTCATACTGTACGGGACATTTTGGAATAAAGCACTATGTGAAGAGTATATTTAATGCATAAAGGACATAAAAGCTTGCATGCTGAACACCAAGAGAAAATATAAATGAACAGAATTAGCTGACCATATCTTCCCGTGTCGTCGTGTAAATAACAATTAATCAAACAATGTAACAATTTAACCATACTTACAACTGTAACCATTTTATTTTAACAATAGTGTAACTAACCCCTCTAAATTTCTTTGGTCAGTAAAATAGTAAAGGTAACACGTTACAATGAGTTTTCATTTGTTAACATTAGCTAATGCATTAACAATGTGAACGAAATATTATTACAGCACTTATTAACCTATATTATTGATAATTAATAAAATGTTCTCATTTAAATTTAACAGATACAACTTTCGATCTTAAAAAAATAGTAGTAAATTTGAGATTAACATCATTAATAAATAAAATTATTGCATTGTTAGTTCGTGTTAAACAATTAAACCTTATTGTAAATTGAAATAGTATTATAACGATGCTATTATTATTATTTAAAATATAGTAGGCTATTAGTTAATGTTATATTATATTTAAATATTATTATTATAAATGTTGCTGTTGTACGTTTTATTCGGCAAACATTGCCCATAAATAGATTATATTGTTAACTGTATGCTTTAGATATTAATCATGGTAGCCAAAAAAGAAGAAAATAAAACAGAATTGCGTGTTTAGTGGCCTATTTAACGGCAAAATCAAACAATATAACACAAAATGCGTAATGCAACAAAATTCAAGAAGAAAAGAGAAGCTCAAGTAAAAACGAAAAACTAATTACTGGTTTTTTTTTTTTGTTTTTTTTTTTACATTTTTGTTCTTTTATGTTTTAATCAGGTGTATTTTCAACAGTCGAAATTACAAATAAAGAAAGCCTAATGTACTAATGGGCTCAGTATCATGAACCTCGTAGAGTAGGCCTATATGACCTATATATATATAAGCCTATGTATAATATTATAAAATGAAATAATTTTCCACATTGCTTATTGGTCCACCAGTGGTTACCAGAAGGGTATTCAGAAACATTTTACAGCAGGAAACACCACTACAAAAGAAGAACAGAGAGAAAAGGAGACGGAAACAACATGGCCCTTTGAAGCCGTAAACTGCGATAGGGTGTTTGTTAACACAAACGAGATTTACCATAGGCGCTATTCATGCTTTTTAGGTCCTTTAGCTGTACTGGAGTGCCACCATAAAGCAAATCTTGTATTTTGTATTCAGCCACTTATACAGCGTAAGGCGGAAGCCAGGAAGGGAATTTCTTTAGCTCAGTGGAACGCCACCGAGGTCGCTGTTGCTTACAGCAGACGTGGCCGATTACGGTGTGTTGGACGTAACCGAGGCCTTGTCAAGGCTGTCTACATTGAGTTCGACAAATCAGTGTCTGCCATCAGCCCGGTTCACTAGCAGAGCGATAAAAAATAAATAAATAAAAACTTATGGTGATTATGTTTAAAATGAGCTTGCATTTTGTACAATTGAAAAAGCAAGTCTGTAAAGGAAAAATGTATAGGCTACCGATCATTTAAATACGCTGCATCTGTTTCAATATCCAAAGATAAAAAAATAGTAGGTTACTGACGAATAAAACTGGGGCAATTAAGACAGCTTCGTGTTGTTGGGTTTAATTATACAATCCCAACAACATGAAACTACCTAAACCACTCGACAGTCTGGTTCAAAACTTCAGAAAAAAAAACGAATCTAAACAAATCTTCGGCATTGTCTAAAATTTAACCTTTACAAACAACTGTCAAACAATGTGCATTTTCCGTAACAGCAAAGACTAATGTCAGCACCTTACCTGTGTTAACTTGGAAGAAAAAAAAACAAATTTGACTCTTTTCCAACCCCTGAAATCCGAACGTCTTTATTCGTGCCTCTATCCACTCTCTACTGAGGGTAGGCTATAGTCACTCAGAAAAGTGACGAGCCTCATAAAGTAGCCAGCAATAAAACGCCACAAAAGCGGACTAAACTCGTGTAGACGGTGTCTACACATGTTGTGGCCGGTCGCTGAAGTAAATACATTTCCGCCGGAGAGAACGGGAAGCGAAAGTTAGGCTATGATTTAAAAAATCTAGAACGTATTAAATGTTGAAAATCCTATTTGTTGTCAAAGTGAAACTCAACAAATTTCAAGTAAACACAAAGGCATATATATATATATATATATATATATATATATATATATATATATATATATATATATATATATATATATATATATATATATATATATATATGTATGTATGTATGTATGTATGTAAACACAACATTGTAGATTATTCAAGCACATTCTAATATCCACATTCTAATCTATATTCTAATCACTATAATCTATATTTCCTTTTCATATTTTTTTTTTCACAATTCGTCGTTCAACGACCTGGGTATTTCCAAGATAGATAACCAAGTAGCCTATGCTAGTAGCCAATGTTAGGCCTATATAGTAGCCTAATTTGTAAGCTTTAAAAAATAAAGCCCCTGTGCGGGCACGCACGGTTTCAAAATATTTTTACGTATTAGGCCTATGATTCTTTAAAAATCCACAGCCTACCACACAATTCAATTAAACATAAACACACTAATATATTAATTTTAATATAATCAATAATCTGCCCTAGATTAGGCCCTATATATTTTTTATTTTTTACAATGCTGGGTGCTGTCGCATATTGCAATAACAAAGTGAAATTGTTATTCCCATGCGTTGGTAGCCTATAGGCTTTGAACCACATGATTATCATCCTCGAAAATCAGATAACAAAATCTCGAAGAAAAGGAAGCTGTAGAAAACAAGCCTATAAAATATGTCAGTGCTGAAAACTCATAACTGTGTCCGTGAGTCTTTTCGCAGGTAATTTCTTCACTTTAGATATGGCGGTAGGGAACTATTTTGACTTGCCTTGCCTATTGGTTCTAGGCGGCGCTCCTGAGTCAAACTACATACCCTATATAGAGTGTAGACCAGAGGAACCTCTTCTCCAGCTGTAAGTTTGTTGATTAGTACAAGGACAGTTCTTCTTCCGGGAAGTCTTCCGTTAGCCAGTTTGTTGAAAACTCCATGTTTCATGAGATCTAGAATTAGTAAAGGACAGCTGAAAGTAGAATGGGGAAGTGTTTGTTTCATGGTCAATATAATAAATGAGAGTGTTGTTCTCAAAATTAAACACAAAGTAACAAGACTTTTGATCACAATTTTTAGAAGGCTATACGAACTAATATCAACAATCTTATAGGCCTATTGATAGCATGAACAGGCCTACATTTTTATTTCTGTATACATTTTTAATAGAACAGTTTTAACCAAAAGTAACATTCTTTTAAAATATATTATATTTTAGTAATTAATTGGCATATTATACGCACAGTATATTTAACACAGTTTAGTAGGCTTTAGTAGGTATCTAAACCTTTTTTCTTGAACAATGCATATGCATTTACCTATATGTTTGTTGTTTATAACATTTACCTTAAACTAAATATCTGGAAATATAGGCCTAGCCTAAACTTTTAATTAAATAAATTCATTTATTTATTTTTTTGCGCCAGATTCATACATTAATGGCTTTAAGTGTATAGTTAAAGGTATGGAGAGCAGACCAATAACAAACCGACCTTACCTTTGTCACATTACACCGAACAATAGGCTATCAAGTATCTGTTCTGTAGGCTTGACACATTTTCCAAATGTGTTTTGTTTCTTGTGCTTCATCCTCAACGTTTTCATCGGTCGTTCTGACACCACTATTACCATCTCCATCTTGTCCCTTGATACTAGCCTATAAGCAGCCATAGTAGAGACAGGATTCGACGTCTGATGGCCTATCTGATTCCTGCAAGATACCATAATAAAGTTATCGGATGCATAAATCCGACGCATCCCGTGAACCATAATCCTCACTCACTGTGACTGGCTGCTTCTTTAGTGCACTTCCGCTACTCGAACAACATGCCCGTCTTCTTTGATGTCCTGAGGACAGAGGTAAAAAATCTATTCACGATGCGAAACGAGCTTCTCCAGACCACATCGCCATAGTGATCACAGTTATGGTTTGAACAGCCTCGTCTGTTTAGTTTTGTTGGTTTATAAAATAATATTCCAAGTCAGATGCTAAACTTCAGCTGCTAATGCAGGTCAACCTGTCAGGTTCAGTCCGCTTATTAATTAAGGAATCCACATGATGCTCTCTCCCCGCTAACTGGACACACCATTACCGGAAAGTGTTTGGAGATGAGAAAGGATGGGCGTCATTTGGGCTATACTTCGTTTGACAAACTGGATGTAAAAAGGTGCCCTCGTTCAATTCAGTGCGCACACTTCAACCAGTGGAAGCCTAGAAACACAAAGCCACACCCCTTCCATGCCTTCGTCACCTGTCTGTGGCATAGCAGCAACTTTTGGACTGCAGAGACCATGTGGGACGGCTAGATTCTCGAAGTAGAGCTAAAACGTGTGCGGGTTGCCACAAACATTTTTCACCCTTTGTGTTTGTAGAAATACACAACGCTTACACTCAAATAATGCTGGGTTGTTTCAACAGATGTTTCGGTCAAATATGGACAAACCTATTGGGTTCAAAATCACAAAAATGTAAACAAACTGTTGTGTTTCTACACATTTGACCCAAACATTGATTAAAACAACCCAGCATTTTTTAATGTAAAGCCGACCAAACAGCTATTTTAAGATGCATGCTAATTTTAAAGATTTTTTAAAAGCATATTGGCCTAGCCAACTCGAAATCGGGTCAGTTTACCATCAGCGTGCGTGTTACTAACAATTAAATATTAATGTCGATTCTTTAATAACATGTATTTGTAGAATTATGTGTGGGATAGACTTTCTGGTGCACAGATAGATAAAAAGTACCGTCGTCAAACTTGGCCAGAATAGGCCTATTACACTCTTAAAAATGCTGGGTTGTTTTTAGCCCAATTTTGGGTCAAATATAGACAAACTCAAACATTGGGTTAAAAATGTAATTTAAAAATGTAACCCAAAGGCTGGGTTTGTCTATATTTGACCCAAAATTGGCATAAAACAACCCAGCATTTTTTAGAGTGTATTAATTTTCCTTAAAACATCCACATGCTAAAATAAAATAAAACAAAAACACTGACAACACAATGTTTCTTGCAAAACACACGCAGTCCGATATGACACTGCACTCTAAAAAATGCTGTTTCAACCCAACGTTGGGTCAAATATGGACAAAGCCAGCCGATAGTTTAAATTTTTTTTAATTACCTGTTTAACCCAACGTTCAGGTTTGTCCGCATTTGACCCAAAATTGGGTTAAAACAACCCAGCGTTTTTAGAGTGTGACGCTGACACTGACTGGTTAAAAAATTCATGTTTAAAACTAAACGTGAAAAGGGGATTATCAACACGATCTCATGAAAGTGCGTACCTCGAATTTAATTTCTCGTGCTATTTATACACTCAAAAGTTTTTTTTTAATTTTTTAATTATTATTTTATTTTTTTTATTTTTTGCGTGCATATGGTACGCTGTAAATCTCTTGGGTAGGATATAGGCTACACGCAAAAACTATTTTGGCGTATAAACGTACCTTTAAAGACAATCATAAATCCCACCATAGGACCATTTATCTCTTTTTCGAGATTTTAAGTTTTAAAATAAGGGTGATGTAACCCTGAACCTTTAAATGTAAATGTAACAATGTAATTTAAGGAACTGATATTCAACTAACTAATATTCTTTTGCTTTGCACTATTTCATTCTTCCTTCACTTATTTTCTATTATGCTATGTAAACCTTTATTTTGGGGATAGGGCTTTGTAACATTTAATTATTATTATTATTATTATTATTATTATTATGGTTGTATATTGTTTGCCTTAAGTAGCCTACAGAACACTATCCTAAGACAATAATCTATGGAAAGTTGTCTTAGGATTCATTCAATGGTTAGATTCGTGCAGTCTATGTAAAATAAATACTCTAACAACAAAGACTTGGTTTGGGGACTACACAAACTTTTAGGCATTGCCATTCAGTCCTCATCAAAATAACAACAGCTGGCCAATTCCTACTTTAATTTTGGTCGATCTAAATCTTATCTTTGTTAACTTTTAGTTAGGTACCAAAGTTCAAATGTCAGATAAACTATAGGCACTTTTGCACGTTTCTTTATTTGCAAGATCGAGTTCGCTGTAAGAGAAACCCAAGAACAAAAATCTCTCATTTTATTGCTATCAGCGGAAGCATTTATTTTGCACCAGAGACGAATTGTCCACGCGCACTGTAACACTAGCTACCCCATTCGTCTGCTCTACTTTTCATGCTGCTACTGAATCCCTCTTGCGGAAAGTCGCGATAATGTATCACAATACAAACACCATTTATAATGAAATTTGTCAGCCGACGAGAAAAAAAGAAATGTGCAGACAGCATACTCGCTGTTAGTTACCTATATTCTCCAGTTAATGCTCAATGATCGCTGAAAGCTCGAATGGAAATATACGTCATTTCTGAGGCCACAATAAATCCTTGATTACAGCTGGCAATAAATCACCATAACCATTTTTGTAAAGCATTAATTTAATAATTGTGCCAAAAATATATAAGCGAAGACGCATATCTTTTGTATCCATTAATGGATTTCTTAAAACACGGAGCATATTAATTTGCCATACACTTTTTGATTCAGTAGTATAAGTGAAATGTTAATGCCCTCATATTTTACCCTCTCATATTTAATATAATAAGAACAGTAGACGTTAAATGCGTGTTCTGGATCCAGACAGTTAAAGTTGTGGAATGTTTTAGTGACTGAATTTAAGGGAGTTCGGTTGGAACACCTGCAATGATCTCAAAAGATTTGAGTCTGCAGTCGATGATCCACGGCCATGACATTGATCTCACGAGTGCCTCCCAATGGAGGCCGTTTGAACATGCTCATGATGGGACAGTTATTATTGAAAGTAAATATAAACAGAAAAACACATTTTCAAAAAATAAAGGAAAACGAAAGAAATTAAGCAGATAAAACAGCACAATGCGTCTGAAGAAAAAAAGTGTTAAATTAATACAACAGCACACGAGTCACTTCGTAATGCCGCCCCTCAATATCTCTTTGCCTTTGTCCCCTTGTAATCGTGGCTAATAACCTTGGTTCTCAGACAGTTTATGGCACTACACAGCAATTGCCCAAATGCTCCAGACACAGACAGCTTTTATGGTCGTGTTGCTGAAGCAACAAGGAGGATGTCCCTGTAATTAGGCGGATATACCTCAGCGCCTCAAAGGATGCACCAGCCAGGCCAAGTCGCTCTGCAGCAAGCAACCATAAAGCTCAGTCTTTCTCTCCCCCTCTTATACTTTCTACTTTCTTTCTCCCTCCATCTGACTTAGTTTATTGCTCGTAGGCTGCCATAGCCAATATGAACGCTACGGGTACGGCCATAAACATTCAGATGATAACTGCAAATACTGTAACCACAGTGCTATTGTAAAACTGTCAGGTTACAATTGCTTTATCCCATGGTCCGAGAGAGTTCTTGAGGGAAAAAAGAGAAAACAACAACAACAATAAACAACAACAACAAAAAAACATTGTTCTTCATGAATGCACATAATGCGCACGTTTACTCATGCAAAATGTTGCCTATACAATTGTAAGAAAACGGTGTACTACAGATATACTTTGTAACTCTTTGGTTATTTAATTTAGGAAATATATGTTAAACAGATGATTTTCTGGATTACAATCGGCCAAACCTTATTTTAACCCAATGACAATGTATCACGGTATAGAATATGGGCAAATAAGTTTCTTATGAGAACAGTTATGCAAAGAGTCCACTTCTAAAAGATGACCTTATTCGAGTCCGGAAATGTTTTTTAATGGCTGGGATGAGATTGAGCGAGTTTGCATTTTCCGCGCAGTCAACGAGCTTATATTGTCTCTTTGTTCATAGTTTGCACCAGGTGAAAACTTGTAATGGGTTTAAATTTACAATCCCGAGACGAAAGTGTTATTGCTTAAAGTGTTCACTAACAAAGATGGTGGAAATTCCATTTGCTAGCAAATTAAATAAATAATTCGAAAATTGTGTGCAGTCTGCTTCTAGCACTTTTTCTTCTGTTTGGTCACACCAAAGTCATTAGGCCAACTTGTACAACATTCCTCCACAGAAATTAACACGCCATACGAATGGCCTGTCAAAAGTCTCTCCTTGTGTAGACCCATGTATTTTAGCCATTTGCAAATAAGATATATCTTCGCGTGTCCATCATAAATGCAAGGGGAGAAGTAGCCTATACTTGTTTAGTATGTATCACGAGCGTATAATTAAAGAATTTCTGTTCGCCACAAAATTGTATACGTTTATTTTTTTACGAGCATAAAACTTAAAAACGTACTTAAATTATGTGAATTTAAATGTCATAGGCCTATATGCTCTCTGTGAATGGTGCCTTGTCACGAACTTGAAGTTCACCGCTGAGAGTCTATATAACGTCTCGTATGTGATCTCATTATTGCAGCTGTTGTATATTATCTGTTGATATTTCCTTGTTCTAGAGCAGTGGGTTGGTGTAGTACTGTAACCGGTCCCGATTTAGTTTCTTTTCCTTCATGCGCCGGTTCTGGAACCATATTTTTACTTGGCGATCGGTGAGGTTAAGCATCCGTGAGAGCTGAAGTCGTTTTTCTTTGTTGATGTACACGCTGAAGAAGAATTCCCTCTCTAGCTCCCGAATTTGAAATTTAGTGTAGGGGCATCTCTTCTTGCGTACCCTGGGTCCACCTGAGACAATGAAAAAAAAAAGCGTCATTGCTCTAGATTTAGATTATGAAAGATAAGAATAGCTTATAGGCTATACAATATTGGTTATTGAGGTAATGTAAAATATGTATAGGCTAGCCTAAACGAATATATTATTTATTATTACATATAGGCTGTATTATTATATAACATTCTATTATTCATATGGCCTATTCCCATTATTAATAATAGGCTAATAACATTAGTAATGGTTGTCAGCGTTATTATTAAATATGTAAACAATCGTCGAACAAGTCGAACAGTTTTATTTTAGCCTAAGGGCTATTTTTTATCAAAAGCGTTGTACAATTATATATAGGATATAATAGTATATTCTTATTTTTGAAACAGTGGAAAAAACATGCATGAATTACCAGAGACACACGAGAAGCCTGTTACTCTAAATGTTGTAAGCATTCCCGTGAAATCACTGCGGTCACTTAAACGCATTTTAAAGTTCAAGTTAAAATTGCGTTAGCTTTGAGTCTTTTCATGGCCAATTTCAATTCCAAGCACGTGATTCTCACAGTTTATAAGTAGCCTAGGTTTTGTTGGGAAAATCTCAGGCCCTCTATAAACCTTATACGCTTATAAAACAGCATATAAAATTTTAACAGGAGCGGCAAGATTGCAAACTTTCTCGCATGACAGTCTCGCTGAGCTCATACTTACTGCTCGCACCGCTAGTCTTTTCCTCATTGTTTCCGGAAGAAGATTCGGGACTACTGGTCTCCTGTCGCTCCTTTCCTTCGGAGTCCTGCTCCGGCGCGGGCGCTGGCGTTGGCTGTTTGCTGGAGTGTGTTTTATCCCTCGCTGCAAAGTCGCTGTTCGCTACACTGTCCGAGCCGCCGTAAGCGTTGTCAAAAAACTGGTCAAATGCTTGAGGAAGCACCCCGTTTCTTCCAACACTGCCGTAGAAATTGTGCGCGGAGGTCGAGTTCGATGTAGAGTGATAATATCCAGATGTATTATTTTTAGGGAACATTTCACCAACTGTCGTTGCCGCTGGTAAACACTCCCTGTGTACAATGTCCTCCGACGGATAACACTGAGCCAGTGGACCCCGGTGAGTCCATTTACCGGACGCGTCAATAGCATAGTCACGGAATGTAACCTCCCTGACATGCTGTACCTGAGGCAGGTTAGAGGAGTAAGAGTAGGTGACGGGACGAGAAGACTGACTTTGAGATAGAAAAGAGGGCAACGTGGAGAAATCAGCACCCGGAACGTAATATGTGCAGCTGGGCAGATACATGTTGGAGCCAACGGAAACCCTCTCGTCAAAATCCATCATTGTACCCGCGCAGCGTCTAGCTTGGGCTAGCGAGACCTTTACGCAACGCCCACAACATGCTCTCATGTGCGCGTGCCTCTTACCCGAGTTGTAGGGGTATAGAGAGGCAGAAATGTTGAGACGTAAGATGACGTGGAAATTCATCTCTGTCCTGTCCAACTGAGGCCAGGGTCACGTGATCTGGAAAATAAATTGACAGATCCTCGCTCACTGTTTATATTGACGAGAAAGCTACCCGTTTCAACTGAATTACGAATGTATTTGTAGCCTAATGTCTTTGCGAAATATAATTTGTGACGATCAAAAAATCTCAGTTGAGGCGGTGGAACACATAATCAGGATTGAGTTCAATTGACTGGGATGTTTGAATATATGTTGTACTGAAAGATAGACGTTATGATGTTTTACTGTTTTCTAAATGAAATTCTAAAAAATAATTAGGCTATAAAGTATTCCCAGAATAGCCCGTATTCTTTCAAGTTTATAAGTCAGGAAAACATAGTTTGTGATTGCGAGCGAGCAATGCCGCTACAACAAACGGCAAACAAGTCTTTCTAAATAAAGGCTGTAGAGAAAAGTGAATGGTTTCTGTAATCCAGAAATCATAGGCCTAAAACAAAAAAATTAGAAATATATTCACTGTGCACAGTCTTTCAATCATATTTCTTATTTTGTTTTCATTAAGTTAGCTACTTGACACAAAAAAATGCAAGCAGTGATAGCAGCATGACATTTAAAAGTTAAAGATTAGGCTATGCATAGAAATCTGAATGCATGATTATTCGTAATAATTAGGCCTATATCGTTAGGTTACTTCTCTGTTCGGGTTTCTTCAATACTCATTCCAAAGGACTAACAAACAACCTTCAGATGCATCACCGCGGCCACTTTGTGCGTTAACGTGACATAGGTCATAGGCCTCAAGTCATAGGCCTGGGTCTACTAAATAATTTATACATAATTTAAACTTCAATTCAAGAATTCCACAGTCTATACCGGGACCATTTTGTATAGGCCTAACAAAAACTAAAATTTAAAATTTCAGAACCTTTGTTATTGTTTTTTTTTTTTTTTTTTTTTTTTTGTTAATATCATCCGTGTGACATTTTGTTTTGGCAGCTCTTCTAGAAAAGTTTTTTTTTTTTTTACTTTTCAAAGACCCGAGGATAAACAAGTTTAACCGTAGATTTTAAACCCGGATTAGGCCGGTAAAGGCCTCGCTTTTCCACAACATATTACCCTTAATCCCCATACGTGCCTCTGAGGAACGCAGAGGGAGGTGAGAAACATGAGCCTCGATTAGTGCAACGTTTAAGGTTTGCAGGGTGTGATTGTGGGCCTTTTTAAAATGTTCTGATTATAAGATTATATTATCACCAGTAATAGATTGATGGCGTTAGAATGACACAAACTGAAAATCGGTGGCCCCGAGACCAGATGCTCCGCCTCTTCACAACTCGTGACAAATTCCGCGCCGTGTGCTTTAAAGCTTCCAGCATGTGGGACCAAGTGCAACGGAAACCTGTGATGGGCAAGCATAGATTTTTATACAATTTGTACGATCTAGGCCTATAGTGCGACCCCCTGTAGGCCTACATCTTTTTTTCTTCTTTTTTTTTTTACACAACAGAACTACGCTGCTCAGCCAAGATGAATGGGTAGCACTGACGCATATCTCAGCTAAAGACAACAATTTCTCTGTTCTCCAAAAAAGTAAGTGACTCTATAGCGAAGCACTACGGTTTAAGAGCAAGGTTAGATTGGTTTAGACAAAATAATAGCCTTTTTAATAACATGAACATGGACTGAAATAATAAGAATATATGAATAATACGATATAATGTCATACGGACATTAACATCCAACTACATACAGGCCTACATTTTTCATTGTAGAGATTGTATCAACTTGCTATATATAAAGTTATGGCATAATTTTTTTCTATTGCAATTTGCTCTTTTTGACTTTCTCTTCCCCAGTGTATCTAAGTCTGATGTTGCGGCCCGCACCCCCTCCCTCAGGGTCGACTTCAAGTTCGGGGAGGGGGCGGGCTACCGCCCACCGCGCAAGTCTGAAAAAGAGAATGAACAACAAACGCCACGCAAGCCACTATATGCCCCGGATGGAGTTTCAGTCAGAAATTTCGCTTTCACATAAGGGAACGACAGAAAGCAATATAACGTGACAAGTAGGGGAAAACACTTGAGGAAAAAAAGAGAGAACGAAACCACCCAATAAAATAGTATAGCTAGGCTACAGTTTCTCCCACACTAATGCCACAAAGTAATTCATAAAATTAGTAAAATAGGCCTCGCCTATATCGCACGCAGTAGCACGCCGTTTTTAGTAACCGTAAAAAAAGAATAATCAATGTGATCTAAATAATATTTAATCTAATAAAAAACAATATGTTTGCAGCCAAACTGGATTTCGAACTGGATGGACTGGTCGATCCCCATGAATATCACTTTAAGCACGCTACTAGCCTACTAAACTTTGTCAGTTGTAGGCTATACATCATTAACCTCAGCGAAACATTGCAAAAGCAAGTGTATCACAAATGCAGAAACAGCAGAACAGTTAATGAACCTTTTGCTGATTTTTTTTCTCTCTCTCTTTTTTTGGCTTGGGCTGCGGTAGGAGAATTAATGGTCTGCAATTAGTTACAAATTAGATTACAAAATACTTATTCGTAAAATGTCCCATATATATTAAAAACATTGTTTATATTGCATTGCCAATAAAACAACAGCCTACACAATAATTAACAACCACATTGGTAATAAAAGAAATAATTTTATTGTCGTCAAACAACAGCAAATAACGCTAAATAGGCTAATGCCATTTAGCGTCTCTTTACTTTGTAAATTCCAATGAGGAACAAACGAAGAAAAAAACGAATTCCTAGATGGAATTGATTCTAAAAGGTTTCGATTCTATTTAGAACTAAGCTACAAAGACTTCTGAAATAGGCACGCAAAATCCGCCAAACATCCTAAGGATTTAATTTCACTGATTAGTAACTCCAGCAGGATTTACTAATTACATGTGCGTATCACACGTGCTAGCCTATATACAAAGCGTGTAGGTTATCTAGAAGATTAGGCGTAATTTCAGGTTAAAGGGACCGCTTAAAACCGGTATTTTTGTATTTTTTGACACTTTTCAAAATATACTGTCAAAGAAAATTGTTTTGAAAGTGCTCGACAATTCAGTGAGTGACTGATGTAATAAATTCACGACTTATATGCATGTAAATGTTCTAGTCATGAATAACTTTGTTTAAAATGGTTAAAGAAAACACACACACACACATATTGCTTTAACCATTTTAAATGCCTTTTATAATATATAATGCATAACCCATATATAGCCTATACATACACATACAGTTTAAGACAATGTTAAAGTTTAAGACAATGTTACTTAAAATAGTTTATATCTTTTGTAACATATTTGTGTAATGTATCAGCGATGTTGTTTTTGACTAGAACAAAATCAAATAAATAACGTTTTACCGAAGCCTATTTTAAGATTTTTTTCCTGTTGGAGGTTATGATTTCTATTTGTATATCTGCATCTCCTTTACGATTAGAAATGTTTGTTTTTTTGCAATTTAATCAGTCGTGTTTTTAAAAGGAGCGCGATTAATGAGCATCTAACAATATATCTCTGCGGCTATCTGACAATGCGTCATGAAATTCTACATAAACCAAAGTAGTATAGTTATCAAATATAAAATACATAGGCCAATTTTTAATAAAATGGATAAACCAGACTTATAGGGCATGAGATATTGTATGTGGCCTTGGCTTTCATTGTCTAGACTCTAGACGACGACCCCGAGCTTCTAATGGCTCACAGAATGAAACCTGAGAAATACCCGCGCCATTTTACCAGTCATTCACAAATCTCTAATGGTTGCTACGCTATCTCACAACACATTCCAACATTCTCTCCTGAAACATTCTGGTGTTTGAGCCAAAGTATTATATGCCGAATTATTCTTTGGTCAATTGTATTTAAAATTATCTTCATGTATAATTATCAAAGTTTTTACTTTCTTTGTTTTCTATCAATACGGTCGTGTTAAAGGGTTTTATAGAACAAATCACATTAAAAATTATTAAAACAAAAAAGTGCTTAATTATGACAGGTCCGTTTTAAGACGCAGACTACAATACAATCAAATTCGGATCCGGACAACAGCCCACAAAATAAACAAATAAATAAATAAATAAATAGGCCTAAATAAAATAAATAAATAAATAAATAAATAAATAAATAAATAAAAAATGTGCAGGTGCGGTTACATTTTTGTTCTTTAGATGGCGCCAGAAACCAGGTTTACTAGTGAGCAAAGGACTCGCGAATGGTTCAAATGCATTCACCCTTTCGAGACTACGTGCGCGCACTTGAGACATTACGTCAACACAACAGACCAACACACAGACAGGCTGACGCAGACAACTGAAACGTGACTTTGGAAGGCATGCATCTTTTCATCAGCAGTGTCAAGTAAGATTTTGTGTGTATATAGGCCTACAGCCTACAATAATCTGAAACTTGGAACCCATTTATTTGTTTACATGGAGTGATAATAATAATAATAATAATAATAATAATTACCTGTTTTGGAAATTCAAATGAGGGCCATCGGGATAGGATACCAGGAGATTGTCAGATAGGACGACATAATACACACTGAAACTTCAGTTGCATATTAAGCTGCAAAATAACGAAATTCTGGTTGTCTAAATTCAGGCTACACTAGGGTGATTTTTTTTTTTTAACTTTGAAATTTTATTGTGTAAATGTGCCAATCGTGTTTTAAATTAAGGTTGAAAAATATTTTTATATTTAGTCAATATTTTGAACTATAGTCTGTTTAGACTAACCGTGTCTGGGATAACGATTCAGCAGTCAGCCGAATTCAAAGTTTTCTTAATAAAATCTTGATAAATCTTGACCAACTTAAAATGCCTTTCTGTTAAATTTAGTTGATCATATGACTTTATTTTTAAACGTAAAAAATACTACAAAGGATGGCTAAAATAAATAAAATGTAAAAAGCATTTACATGCATGTTTGTTTGTGTTCGTCATTTGCCAAACTAAAAAAAAAGAATTAAACACCCATTGAAACCTGTGTTTAATTATGTACTCCAAAACTAAAATGAAAAGCCTGAGCATAACAACAGAATTCGAGAGGATTCAGCTGCAGTCGTTCTATTAAACAAAATGTATTCCAAATTCTAAGCTTTCTAAAATAAATATATTTTTGAAAATTCTTTAAAGATGTTGTTATAATTAAAGACATTTAATCTTAACATCACGTTAAATTAAATTACAATTTCTGCCTTTTAGTTAGGTCATTAGAAATCAAGCCTGAACAAATTTAGAGTTTTATCTTCATATTGTCCTAAATTATAGGTTCGATAAAAGGGCTTGATAAACACACGAAATTCTTAGAATTTGTCCTCTTTGTCTGGCATGTGTAATTTGACCTTTATTACATTTAATTTAAATATACATTAATACATTATATCAATTATTTTTTTTCTCAATTAATCAAATAGTCTGCAACTTAAATGCTTCATGTATATAATATATGTGCAACCGTTCATGAAATTTTCTTGACCGAGAAGCAACGTGAACAGATTCAAGCGATATCCAAATAACATGGTAATCCTTTATTATAATTTTATAATACATTTCGTTAAAAACAATATTGTCCCGAGATCACTGTTTTGTATAGGCTTCTATTTTAAGCCTAGGCCTATTTTTTATAGGCCTATTATTAACCAATTTGCTTAGGCCTACGCTCTGTGGAAATTAATCTCCAACCCAGGCAAAAGTAAACTGAATGTGTAATACATTAATACATATATCATTATGTGGATTCAAGTTGTACAAATGTTTCCTTTTAGGCTTTATTAATTTTAATAATTATAATGACTAAGGCCGGCTACTTCACTTACAAATGTATGTCAGAAGATGGCGCAATTGCTCTGTCGTACGGCTGAGGTACGCACCCACTTTTTACATAGGCCTAACTCAAGAGCAAATTCGCATCACTTCAACAGACAGGGGAAAAAAATCATAGTTCACGCTGAAGATATACGTCTTTTACAGTCCATAAAGTTTTGGATACCATCCAACAGGTCAATTACTTGCTTGCATCAACTGCTGCATTTACAAATATTCTTAGCGTGTTAAATGCAATTTAAGTTCAAGTTTTGTATTTTTGCCATTTTAATGGTTAATTTTTAGTCGTGTGATTGGATGTTGCAACACAAATTAATACGTCGCCATACATTTTCTTAAGAATGGTTTATTAGGACGGATTTTGCGCAACACAACGACAAAACACACATAAGGCTACTCTTTAACACACACACACACACACACACACGGTAAGTTTATATTGTATATTATTTTGGCACAAATATGACCACAGATTGTACATGGACCTGATAAACCACAGGCTACCATTTCAATGCCATTTTCATGCTATATTCTCCAGCATGATACGAAATTTCATGAACTTGAGATTTCAAGCAACGTAGCCTATAATATCAATTATAATCGACAATGGGGGTGGTGAAAAAAAAGTCGTACCACACTGTAAAAAAATTACAGCATCACAATTTAAATATCCAATGTATTTCTCTTCATTAGATATTTTGGTGAGCAGTAAATAATCTCAACAGACTTATCTTTTGGCCCTCTTTGTCCTGAGTGAGGAATATGGCCATACACCGTTGGCAGCGCAGAAATGACGCACCGCGTCATTTTCATCTCTGTCCGATCCAAAGTGATCACTTCAAAGCAGTAGTCCAAGGAAAACATGTATTCGTTAAAACGTCTATAATTTCATAGCTTTGAGTGTGTATGGGCCATCACTGTTTACGATTGTTCGCTTATAAATTTACACCGAGCAAAAGCTAACTGCTGCTTTTTAATTTGTTGACGACTTTTTTCTCCTTTACCCTTCGGTTCTGGAACCAGATAGTGACCTGCCGTTCAGACAGGTTGGTCTGAGCGGATATCCGCCTGCGTTTGTCCTTGGTGATAAACTTGTTGGCGGCATACTCCCGTTCCAGCTCCTTAAGCTGCAGCTTAGTGTATGGAACACGTTTTTTCCTCCCGCGGCGGAAGGAGCTGACGTCTGCCCCTCCATGAGACACTGCCTCTGAAAATAAAATTGCAATAAGAGTACTGAAATGTGTGTAAGGATAAATGTAATGTAATAATACTGTATGCGGTGTTAAAAATTAACACACCGTTTAGATACGCTAGGGGAAAAAAGTAATAGCCTACTAGGCTATGAGACTTTTTCTTTTTTTTCTTTTTTTTTTTTCGCTATTCTGACAATAGCCTTACCTGGTATAGAAGACTTCCACACGTTTCCCGTCTGTGGCTGCTCTTTGGTACAGTAGACCTGCCCGTTCCAGCTACTGGCTGTGATAGCCCACGGTTGGTAACTCTCCATTGGTAATAAGGACTCATGCCGGGGCTCTGCAGGCCCGCTCACTGCCTGGACTACAGGCACATCCAGATAGCTCGGAACCGGCTGATACGGGCTCGAGGCGTAGCTCGAGTAGAAAGCAAACTCCTTGGCACGCGAAGTGGTATAATCTTCGCCTGAAGAAGCGGATGTGTCCATGTATTTTTCCCCATAAGGTGAGGAAGAGACGGGGGATTGGGTGCATGGCTTCACACCTCCACCGCCCCCGTGGTGGTGGGACATTCGGCAAGGATAGTATCCACCGCCACCGAAATATCCGTATGTAATTGAAGCGCTGGCTGAACCCTGGACAGCTGAACATGGGCTGCATTGCTTACCAGGCTCACCCGCTCCAGCGGCAGCCACTTCGCTTGACGGATAGGCAGCGCTGGGCGCAAGAGGGGCAGGATGAGCCATTAAATTCCTGCACGGGCTCGGCGAGAAGTTACCTCCCGTGAACCCTTCCATATTCTTGCCGGTGTCGTCCAAGCAGCCACCGTTATCATAGAGAAACATGACCGGGTCAATCCAGCGCGTGCGGAGAAGCAGTGACGTTGTCATAGCCCGTCGGACATTGAGACGTGTGGCTCTTTATTGAGAAGCCCCGAGACTGAAAAAGAGGAGACAGTCGATTCCGCGAGAGTCAAGCGGCTCTGACGCACCCATGCGCACGTTCAGGATCAAGACTCGATTGGCTCAAAAGTGGTCATGTGATATGTAAACTAGGACGATAATCACCTCAAGTGCTAACAATTAAACCGATGAAAAATGCCGTGATGTGAAAAGACTATCTGTCAAAAGATTTAGACCCGTTTAAAGATGATAAAGAAGGTGAATGGATAGATAAACGGTAATGGTGAATCCAGATGTGGTCTTACATGCGATTTCATATCTGTATCAACTTTCATGGAACTAGAACAAAGGGGTTTATTAGGTAGCCAACTGTTTTGTTATTTAAAATAGTCACGAGGAGTAAACATTGAACGAATATTGTGTAATTGCATAAGAATATTGCACAAGATTCCAGTCAATTTTTTGCAAACATCCATTTGTGCATGACCGCCATTTGTAAGCGGCTGCCACTTTTCAGCCCTTTCAACAGAACTGAATAAGATTTTTTTAATGCTCCGCATTTACTGCTAATTAAAGAGCTTTAATAAATAGACCTATAGTTTTCCAAAAAAGTCCTCTAAATCTTCAAATAATTTTTACATCCTCAAACAACAGCCTATAGCACTCGTTCATCAAATTGTAAGCATTGCACGACTGCAATAGCCTAAGTGTGTGCTACAGCAAGCCAGGTGTGCCCTTTAACGGTTAATCACGAAATCTACAGGTTATTTTTTACAATAGTTAGAAAATTGGTTGCAAGTGATGGCAGTTAAAGAAAAAGGTCCAATTTTTGAACGTGGCATGAAGTCCTGCTGCGACGGCTTCCGTTTTGTTTACAAGATGCGGAGACAGAGAACACCCCCTGTATTCGACTGTGCGTTTTACGTGCGGAGCTGACGCGTCTGCAGGCCAAGGTCAAGTTGAAAGTTGTCGTCTGACCGCGACACTGTGCCTGTTGGCCTATTCAGACTTTGATGGCTAGTCTCAAAGCTTACAAAAGAGAAGACTCGAATGGTGAGAAATCTGTGGTGAATGCGATACGTCACAGAAGCCTTTTACTTTTACTGGCCAGTCTGGCCTGCCACTTTGTATCACAAATGTTAGCGAATCTGTGGAGAATGAATATAGCCTACAATTTAATACGAGTTCCTTTCGATTTTGTTTTTGGAAGAAAACGATGTAGGCTTAGCCTATTTAGGTAAGAAGGTTGAAAGGCGTCAAACTAAATATTGGGCGGGAGCATTTAGAATGTTTTCTGAGTGCTTGAATGCAGGAACAAATTAGTATTGGTTCTGATGTTGCATGAAACTGATTCTTCAGAAATTCTTCAGAAATTTCGAAAAATAACCCTGTTAATTTGCCTTGAATGTAATTCTACATATTTAAATAATTCTAATTCATAAAACAACACATATTTTCTTATGTGTAATTGCTTCCTGTTGAGGAAATTGAGCTACTTTTTGTTTTCTTAGTAGCTCGAACATTGAGAGTTTGAAGGTAAAAAAAACTAGCTACACAATCGCATGATCCGAGATATTTTCTATGCTTTTTTCGCAGACAAAATAAGAATACGTAACTATGACGATTATCCCTAATTATGATGAGCGCATATATAGCTTAGACATAATTTATTTGTTATTTCTTTATTTTCCTGATTATTACACATGCTCAACTAGAATGTATTAATATGACAATGCAAAGATTTAAACGTGAACGCATCTGTTATCTTTTTGGGACGGCTTTTGAACGTCAACAACACTACAAAAGCCTGCAGAATACTTATTCAGACTTTTTGTCCATAGAAACACACAGCACGAGCAACAGTATTATTATTATTATGTGTAGTAGTATTAGTATTAGTATTAGTAGTTGTAGTAAGACTAGTAATAGCTAATAGTATTTAAAACGAATATTTGATGGTTTCAGGATAGTGAACTGAGCTGTGCGTATAGCGCGTGTTGTGATCTGTGGGCATGCGTGTTAAATAAAAGTAGGCCTAATGCAGGACACGAATGTAGCCTTTAATCTTTAATATCAATGAATTATTGTTTCTCTTTTAGTCAACAAAATAGAAAACAACTTCGAAAGGCTAATTTTCACTCCAAAACCAAAATAATATTTTAATAAAATATTTGTTTAACGTGCATTTTAACTTGTTAACAATAGGCTGAAAGTTTAGGCCTAATGATTATTACGAAATAACATAGGTAGCCACAAGCAACAAATTTAACCATACAAATAAGACTGTGGAGTTTATCGTCAATTGTACTGGGAATTTTTTTATTTGATTTTTTTTAATACATTTTATACAATTTCTATATTTAGCTGCACGAAGTAAAACGCGTTAAGAAGTAAAGTTGATTGCATAGCATTGGACATTGCTCAATCATCAAACGTGATCGGAACATTTATTTTTGTGTAGCCTATAGGCTAATTTTTCAATAAACATGTACACACAAAAATAATGTTAAATAATGGTTCATTGCATTGGACATTTATTTTCTCGATTAGAAAATCTAAAGGTGTTGCTAATATAAAGAAGTTGTATCTCACTTGCTTTGTTACCCATGAATGAACAAATAGTGTTTTTTTAACGAAAGCCTTAAACGAAATAATCGATTATGCAACATAAATTCATCCACAGTAAACAATATTTTTCTGACTTATGAATGAACTGACTACATATTCGCAAATACATGGTTTGTTTATTCATATTGTTTAATATTTTAAATTTGTAATAAATCTACATTTGTGTGCACATTGGCGCATCCTACAATAAAAACGACACTCCACAGTTTAACACTCGTTCGTCGAATTAACCTTTGTCGTTGTCAGGCCCAAATTCAAGGAAGGCCAAATTAATCTTGTTGAAAATTTCCAAATTGTGTAAAATAATCAACACATACATTGTTTTATCACATTTTGTGATAGGTTATACACGATATATTATTATTACTCATATACTTCCCTCCCTCTCATTTTTAACTCAGCTTTTAATTTCCTTTAAAGTTTTCAAAATAGAGACGACATTTCTGTAAAATTCGATAAGTCTTGTATGTATTTATCCACATGGATTATTTACACAACTAATTTACAGTCCTAAATAAAATTAGCGTGTAAAGACAAATTCAAAGCATTTTTCAAATACAAAGTTCATAACAAAAAGCGATTCAAAATTCAGAGACAGTCAATTAAGGTCTTAAAATAGATTTCACGCACAGGCCAGTGACATTTCTGATACGGTTTAAATTTGGACAGCCTCCCATTTTTTTATTTATACATTTATAAATGTATTATGATAAATTGAAACCAATGTGCACGTGTTTTGACACCGTCACTTCTGGTAGTTGGCCGCTGGATCACTGGATGTAGAGGGTGTTTATTTTATTTTATTTAGAATATGTAATTTTTGTCCAATAGGTCTGCTTAAAAAGTATTAAATTACTACATGTTTAAAAGTGGAAAGTGAAGTTGTGGAGACTATTCTGTCCGCGTCATGGTCAAGTTCAAGTTGGGCACTGTTGTTAAACTTATAGCGGAAGTTTGGGAAGCACTATGGGCGGACCTGGTTCAGTCAACGCGCGACAAGGCCTGCAATTTCCCTCTGATCTGCGTTCACACCAGCATTACAGAACCGCAACATCTTATGAGTCCATTTTGCTATTTAATCCTATACTTAACATGACAAGGAAAGAGACTTGTCAAGAAGAAACCACAATAAAAGACAGCAAGTTGAGTTCAGTGTTCCCAGATCATTTAAACTGCAATCAACCAAAGAAAGGAAACACTGTTGCATGGGGCCAGCGAGTGATGACATTAAAAGAGAAATAATTTGTCGTCTAATCAATAAAATACCGATAAGAGTTTAATAATATGTGGCTACTGATTTATTACTTACTGGGCCTAGACACATGATGGTACATAAGTTTCACACGCTGAAAACGAATGCAAGCGAAAAAAACACGGATAGCCTACTGTTGAGTGGCTTGGTGGCAATAAAACGAGGAATTGTGAATACACTGCAAAAGTAAAAGTAGATATAAACTTGCTAAGATACGATTTCTATACAGAAAACTTTGTGTTAAAATTTAAATCGTTTGAATGTAAAAATAGGAAGGAAAGATTATTAATTTAAGAATGTGTGAATCATTATTATTAGATAGCCTACCTGGGGAGAATTAGTGTGATAAAATGACCAAATATCGGACAGCGTAAAGTGTGTGAGGAATTGATGCAACCAATGCAAACGGGCGAGCCGCCTCAAACTCGATATAACTGAAAATAATTTGCGAGTTTTTCCATCTAATTTAAAGACTTGGTTGTACAAAAAGTACAAGATGCAGCCTGTGCTTTCCAGGAGAGAATTACAAATATATGATTGTTTAAAGTTCAAGGACACATACAAGGACTGCCCACAAAAAGGTTTATTGGTGGTGTAGGAATGTACACAAAATGAGACACGAGGAATGTAAATCAGGGTCCATGTTGTGTGAGCCATAGTCAGATCAAACATAGTCACTTATTTAAATAAAATTATTCTGTTCACATACTTTTAAGCAGTTTAGGTTTGACTTCTATATTCTCTACCTTATATGACCTTGAAGATCATGGCACTTCTTGTTAAGAGATTTGATCGGCTACTGATTTGCACAGTATTTGCACAGCCAAAAGATAACCTGTTGCACTGATACATAAATATCTTTTTCCAAGCTAAAAAAAGAACAATGTTTGAGGTAAAAATATGACAAGATTATTATTCACTAACCACACTAACATTGGACATACCCACACTGCAATCAGAACAGATGGAGCCCAGTTGGTTTCACTTCTTTTATTAAGGTGACTTATAGTTACATTGTACTCAAATAAGTGTTGCGTAATATTAATTAACTGCATGTATACTTACATTAGAGTTAAAATTGGGGTTAGGGTTTGGTTTAGGGTTAGTTACTTGTAATTATGCATAATTTATTGTTATTACTATAGTAAGTACATATAGTAACTGTAACTAAGTCACCTTAAAATAGAGTGTTACCGCCCACTTTTCTGCGGTATTCCAAAATTCACAAATGACAGAATCATCCAGTAAATGTTTAAACCGATACACTGCACATTTGACAATCTTACGGTGAGAACCTCTCAATGTAAACACAAGCACTGCCAAATCTGCCAAAATATGGGACAGTAAGTGAGCTGAACCTATCTCAATTACTAAACATGCTAATTACAATGCATTTAGTGTTTTTAAGTTCGCATTGCTTAATAGCTTGGGTAAATAATATTTCTTCTTTAAATTATTATTATTTTTTAAGTTCACATATGCATTTAGCAGAATTGAAACCAGGACCTTAGGGTTGCTAGTGTTTTCTAAAATTACTTTTTATTTGTATTATCATTATTTTACGTTAAATTTATTGTTTTTGTACATTTCATTGTAAGCAGCTATACATATTTCCTTTTTCAATAAGAAACTCTTTGAGAGAGTGAGAGAGAGAGAGAGAGAGAGAGAGAGAGAGAGAGAGAGAGAGAGAGAGAGTTGCAGTGCTCTTATCTTTCCTAACAGGCGAGGGCGCACGAGGCCAGCTTTGATGATTCAGTCAGAGAACTGTCACCGCGGCCACACAAACAGAGCGTTTGACGTCACTGCACAACATCCACTCAAGGCGCACCAGACGAAGCGCGTAAAACGGCCCCGGATTTCCCATACGATAAACTAGAGGAGAAAACGTGAAAGAAGACTGATGAGAAATGAGAAGACGGAAGCGTTGAACTGCATACAAGATAATAATCACTGAGACAATTATCACTGTTGTCAACAAAGCCTTTGAAACGCAAACTTCATAAAATACACTACTAACAACCTTAACCCTGATATGGTTAATTAGTCCTGTATTTTTACGAACTCGTGAATTCTTTTAATTAACTTAATTAAAATGAAATGATGTATTTTAATAAAAAAAAACATTTGGCCAATTTTGGAAAATGTCGTTCGTTTTCTTTAAGAGTGATGGGTGGTTTTTGTGCAATTAAGATTGGCCTACAGAAGTCGAGCTAATTACATGCATGGGTTATGATTCTATTGCTGCCTATGTGTTGGATCAACAGTGTTAAAAGGTTATAAGGAAAAGCCACACAGTATATTACGCCACCAAAAACGATGAAAGCCATTTGGTTTGAGAAGCAATATCAAGTTTAAAACTACTGCGGCCATATTCTTTAAAGCTATTGAACTTCATCACAGAACTTCATTTTACTGCCCGAAATCCGACATCAAAGCCTCCTCCCTGAAAGCAAGCAGTGCGCTGGGTTATCTTTGCAGCCTATAATATATCCGACAGACTCGTCTCCTGGAGCCCGAAACTCATAAGCCTCGTTATCATTAAAGGGTTGGTTTTGTCAACGACCAAGAGACATAACAGGATTTTGAACTTTGTCCATTTCAGTCTGCTCACGCGTTCTACTAGGCTGTATGTGAGACATGCAGATACAAATAAATAAAAATAAGTCCGAAATTAAACAAGACAATGGAATCTAAGATTTATTAAGAAAACACTTAGAAGAGTATCATAAGATAGGTGCAACATACAATTTAATAATACAGGAGGAAGAAAAACGAATTTGTATATTGTAATGATGGGCAGGATTTGAAGACCAATATTTTATATTGGCCTTTTTCTTCTTTGTTTATTACCTATTTTGTGGTTCATTTGACATTGGAATACGCGGAATTCCAAAAAGGAGCATTTAAGGACATGTTATTACATGTAGTTACCATATTAATACCAGTAGGTCTAAATTATGCGTAATTACAAGTAACTAACCTAGGCTACATATTAATTAATTTTAGGCTGTTCAGTACTTATTTGAGTTGATTGCTACAATGTAAATACGTCACCTAAAGATAAAGTGTAACCAAAAAAATGTACGTGTTAATATTGTGAATATAGAGTCTAATCATCTACCTAGAGTTCAAATTTAAACTTCCAGAAATAAAACTGGAAAGCTGCTTCCCGCCAGGCGGTGAGGGCATTGTTGGCGCGGCTCAAACAAATCTAATTAAATGTCAAATAGCCTGTTATTCTTACTCCTGGTCACGGGGGCCTGACCTTTTTGCACTTTACTTGACACCACTTTGGAAGATCGAGTTAGGGCGGGAGGAAATGCGAAGGGAAGAGAGCGTGACGAGATGATGCGTTGAAGAAAGGATGGAACTTGTACACTTCAAATTACACCACTGGCAGAGAGACAGCCCTCCTCATCTTTGGAATATTCCCATTCAGTCTGACGTCCTCCAACGCGCACTGACTGTGTTGATCGGTGAAGAACATGTGCTAATATATTCCGAAAGGCTGCCATTATGACTCCTTCCTATCCAAGTGGGCTTAAGACAGGGAGATAATAGATAGGGCTGCGTTCTATCACATTATTCCAACCTTGACTGTCCTCGTTAATGGATATTAGGTTTTTTTTAATCCATCAAAAAGCCCTCAACCACACTATCTTCTCTTAGGCTATGTGAGAAGATTATCTGAGTTCAGTAAAATAAAAATGCCATTGATATATTAAATTGGGTCCACGGATAATTGTAATTATAACACAATAATAACATAGGCTACATATTAAATTAAATAACGAAATATCTAAGGGAGAAATATGGACAAACACTTTATTATGACACAATCATAAAGTGTGAATATCTTGTAATTTAAACGTGTTAAAAAAGGTGAAGCATTGTGCATCTTTCATGCTTCTAATATTCGGCGATGTAGCCTTGAATTCACCTCTGTCTCTGCTAGACTACTCTCCCACTCTGTTTATTAACTCTAAATCGACGCGTGGCGTCACGCAGCCTTCTATTATGACGACTGCCCTATTAACAATGACAGCGCGTGAGGAGAGAGAGGGCAATGGTGATCCCTCCCAGAGTTCGTGCAGCACTCTCGAGCGCTCGCATCGCACAGCTCCTCGTCTGCGTTAGCTGCTCCAAACTGTCTTAACAATCTCAGAGAGATCTGGCCGTCTGCTCTCGTCTAACGGTTATGGACAGCGCTAAGGACACGCTGATGCGCGCCGAGGGTGGTCAGGTTGGCGCACTCTCTGCCAAAACTGGTTCTAATTTGACGGAAGCTACCGGAGACCCCATGCGCAAGTTACCGGACAAACAGATTAACCAGAACAGACTAAGCCCAGTGCCTTATTCGCAAAACCTAGTGGATGACGCGACAAAGGAACATCGTAGCGCAAAGTACGGAGATGTGACAGTTGCTAGCAAGCCCTCCGCACCGGACAGGGACCTGTCAGACATTCCCAACAAAGAGGCCAGCAGCTCGGATGCGGAATCAGACCTCTATGAGGAAATAGATGTCAGCTGTACCCCAGAGAGCATGGATTACCCGAGTGGACAAGGTAAAAAAAAATTCGGCTCAGAGTATTCTTGTTTTATTTGTATTTATGTATCCACATTTTCTTCACATGTTTGTAAATTCTCGCTGAGAGAGAATGGTACACGCGAGCATTTTATCAGGTTCAATCGATCTGCAGTGTAGCTCACTGCTTGTGTGCACCGTTCGATTGTCAGCTTCTGTAACGTTATTGCAAGCTTTTTGAATGAACGAATCAATTACAAGGCCACTGTGTATCGGGGTGTTGTCTGGGCTTTAACAAGTTGTTAAGTCATCTTACACCAATCTCTAACATCTCATTAACTTTTTTATTTGTCTATTTTTTGGGAAATACGGTTGAAACTAGCAGTGTATCATAATGTGATCTTTAAAATTCTTACGGAGTCTCACAAATCATACTATTTCATACCGTTAAACGTTATTTAAAGAAATAGTGCACATGTTAATGAATAATATTGCTGTTTTTAAGGCTATGATAATCAACAAATGAATGATTCAAATCATTTTCTTCCAAAGTGCACATTAATTCAAATGCAATATCAAAGCCGAGCATTTGTTTGAAAATAAATCATAATATTTTTAGAGATTAAGAGTAGGCTACATGTTTTATTAGATTTTCACTTACAGATAAGCTAAAGAAAAGATAAAGGAAAAAAGATAAAGATAAAGCTAATAAAAACATGCAGGCTTAATCTCGGAAGCTTTTATGATTTTTGTTGTTGTTGTTGTTTTGTTTTGTTGTTCTTGTTGTCGTGCTTGTTGTTTGCGCTATCGTTTGTCCGAAATGATTCAGTAATATTAAAATACGGAACTGAATCATAGGCTAAATTTTTATTTGTTATCAAGCAACCAAAAATCATTAGCAAGAGATGTAGTATGAACTCTTAGTTCATACTAAAACTAAACATCATTGCAAGGTTTCTGCTACCGATATATGTCCTAAAATCTCTCATGTTTATTTTCTGTAAGGACTGGCGATGGGCTCGCCGAACCACGGTAAAGAAGTCGGTGTGGACAACAAAATGGGCTCAGGCCCCGGTTCTCTCAACTATGCTTCTGACCAGATGCGAAGGTATCGAACAGCTTTTACGAGGGATCAGATATCACGACTGGAGAAAGAGTTTTACCGGGAAAATTACGTGTCCAGGCCACGTAGGTGCGAGTTGGCGGCTGCCCTAAATTTACCGGAAACAACAATAAAGGTAAAACTCTGCCATGATTGCTCCAATCAATGCGGGCAAGCTAATCAAACAATGAGAATGGTTTACAATTACGATAAGAAATACAGCGATCACAATTCTATATGAAATATGCATCATAGGCCTACCTGTTATTTGCCTACCATTCATTTTGGTTTATTTCTTATATAAGTTGCCTTTGCTTACATGCACTGGGCCCCAGTCTTTACTATTATTTTACTTCTGCTTTGCTGCTTTTGGTTACAGGTTTGGTTTCAGAACCGTCGCATGAAGGACAAGAGACAGCGGCTGGCTATGACATGGCCGCATCCTGCCGACCCCGCCTTTTACACCTATATGATGAGCCATGCTGCAGCCACGGGCAGTCTGCCCTATCCATTCCAATCTCACCTTCCTTTACCTTACTACTCTCCACTCAGCGGTGTGACTGCAGGTTCAGCCTCTGCTACTGGGAGTCCATTCTCCAATCCTCTGCGCTCGCTGGACAGCTTTCGGGTGCTTTCGCATCCATACCCGCGTCCTGAGCTACTCTGCGCCTTCAGACACCCATCACTGTACCCCAGCCCGGGTCACGGGCTTGGTCCTGGGGGAAGCCCGTGCTCTTGCCTAGCCTGTCACGCTGCCAGTCAATCAAACGGGCTCCCACATAGGTCCAATAACGCAGACTTTTCCTGTTCACCCACGACCAGGACTGAGGCCTTCCTCACGTTCTCGCCAGCAGTCATCAGCAAATCAACTTCAGTGTCTTTGGACCAGAGGGAGGAAGTGCCACTAACCAGATAAGACGACCGAAAGAGGCCATTGATTCTTCGGGTATCCGGATAGGCTTAGGCACTTTGGCAGTATTTAACAAGTCAACGCATGAACTTCTCAAAGCAGCTTGCACAACACAAAAGCAATCTGCTTTAGTTAAGGTTTCGAAAGTGTGGATGTTTTGCAGTTAAGAAGCTATCTGTTGTGCAGAGTCTTATTTTAACACTGTCAGGTCGCGGACTTTTAAATAATCTTTGGAGAAATTAGATAGGCCTACTGATAACAGAGATATCATATTAAATCAAATACATTTTAAGTAGGTTACACCCTAAACAAAAATGTGACAAAGGAGACAATGAAATGTATTTGTAAAAATTGACTGAATGATATAGCGCAAGAATCTATGATAATTTATACTCTTTCATAACCATACAAATTGACCCACATGCAGTTTTCACATTAAAACGATGTTTTTCATCTAGCCTTTTAACAAGGGGATTTGTTAACCGGGCATGGTTGCCTCATTATTCCTCCTCCACGAACACCCGGTCCCGGTAGCACACCGAAATGTGCAGATGCGAGGGAAATTAAGGAGTGATGTATTCGGAAGGGAGAAATTTTGAATGTTGAATTAATGATAATGCTGCACGCTCTGAGACTTGTCTGCCAAACCGGTAACAAGGCGCCAGGGGAGCGGATTAAGAAGCTCCATGCGAGGCTTGCTGGCTTGACGGGAGAACATGCGCTAGAGATCCATTGGACAATCACATGCGGCAAATTGGGGCGAGCCAGAGATGTCTGTCTTACCCGCATACCGTCAGCTGAATACCATCCCTTACCGCCTCTTCCCGGCCTTGCTGTCGGCTTCACCTTCACTTTGAGACACACAATACAATAGCCTATCCACCCAGTAAAATGCTAAATCCCGCATAAATAACGCTAATATTTATGGACATAATCAGATGGCATTATTTATTGATTTATTGACCATAATGTTTTTCCATTTATGTATTTTGAATTCTTGCATCAAGTTTTATTTTATATATAGTTACATCTTTTCTCCTCAGTTATTGGTTGATTTCGGATTGTGGAAAATGCGCGAAAAATGGGTCAGTATTGTTCTGGTTAAATTGAATTTCATAATAAACTATTTCAAACGAAAAGTGACGAGTGACTAATGTTTATTCTTAAAACGCCAGTAATTTGAAAATATTTGATATTAGCGATGGAACACTGTAAGTAGTAAGCTACTTTCTTCCAATAATTGTAGAATGAATTTATTCTATTCGCAAATGTATCTCTTTCTGAAAGACAAACAAGCACCAAATCATTCAGATGTGAAGAGGCTGAGAATCAAAATGAAAGACAACCGACAAATATGACAATAAAATTAGGACAGCAGCAATCTTATATGACACAAAAGTATTGCTTTCAAATAACAGTTTGTCACCTTTATCTCTTATTAATGGCCTCTATTTTCTCATCTGAAACACTGACATGATCTAATAGCTTGGACATAACTGAACATCTTTATCTCAACGAGCTGTAGTCCCCGGGCCGGGCACCGTTACAGGCAATATCCCTGCGCTGTTAATAGAAATATTGGAATGGAGTGTCTTGTGGAAATATTGGAATGCAGAAAGATCGATGATGCCTCAACCTCACCAAGCAACTCACGTTAATTAGCTGGGTTGTCTGCGTAATTGTGGCACCTGGAGCGGCAAATTGAAGCTTTCTTGACATAATAGAGAAGGTTGGATATTGTTTCTAACCATCACATGTCAAACTGCCAAGCCAAAAGTAGAATATTAAAAAATTCAAATATAAAAGTTACGGCCCTGTATCAGTATAAAGAATTAAAAACATTTTTTTTTTCAGAACTGCAGAAATTGCATAGATATTTAATTATTTTAAAAACAGAAAATAATAATCTTGTTTGTTTGTTTTTCAATTAACCGTGAATGGGTTATAGCATGTTCAGTCAATTTTTTTTAACTAGGCTAAATGTTTTAAAATAATTATTTGAAAATAGGTGTTTCCATTTAGTTCTTTTCATCTGATATGTTACAAACAAAATGTCAACAATTGCTTGTGATCGCTTGCCCAAAACAATTTACCTCCTCCCACACTCGAGCCCCCATCTGAACGTCCTGGTTGCGCACGTGATTGATGGCCTTATTAGAAGCAGTTCTTGTAAGTGTGACCAAGTTGATTAAAATGCATATGTTTGGAATAATACGCCATTTAAACCAGAGCAGTTAACTCAAAGTCGGATTTATGTCCGCTTGTTACATTAAATTACCAAAGGCAAAGGTAAGAAATGGCCAACGACTCAATTGACAATTAATAATAAAAGGAAAAAAAAAAATACCACAAAAGGCTGATAGTTCACCAACGTCTAATAGCATTTCAGCATGTTTGATAGCCTACTTAAAATGTGTAATTTCATGCGCGTATAACTACGCTGATTTTTCTGCACCAATGAGCACGTGGGCTAAAATAAATATTGGCCTAATAACAATAATAAATAAAATAAAACCATGTCCGTTCATAAAGTTATTTTCAGTCTTAAAGTAGAATTGCTCTCTTTCAGCCCTCGGACTAATTAATCTGTTCTCTGATATAACCTCGGTACATGTCACCTCTCTGCATATCAATCATCTTAAAAATGTAATAATGAACGAAAACAGTCAGATGAAAATATTACACACCAACAGTAGCTACTACATCTATGAAAAAGAGAGTGATAAAGATCATATGACTTTAATTGTGAGAACAAGATTTGACATCTCGTTTCCTTTATTTCTGGAGCGACAATACTCCGTAGGCAGGGGCGGTCCCGCGCATCTGTCCGTTAGAGCGCATCTCAAGGCGGCGACTGTTTAAAGGGCTGTTTACGTTCTAATTTACAGCAGGCAGAGCAAGGCGTGAATGGACCGCTCACTGCCTAATGATGATGAATGGGGAATTAATGCACAAGTGTACGGGACAATCTGAGCCTTCATCTGGTTAAATAGGCAGCCAGTGGTATTAAGAAAGTAGAGGTCACATTAAATCAATCGGGTGTGTGAAAGTCATATTGCTCTCGCGTCTATCCGCTTTATTTACGGTGCACCGAAGACAGTGCGTCCAGGCTGAAGAAACAAAGCAACGTTAGTTGCTCCAAGAAAAAAAAAAACTGTCCGTTGTAATTTACTCAAAGGAGAGCAAGCATGATGAATACCGTTTACTGTTATAGAACTGGTTATTTAGCGTATATGATATTGAAGTGCACGTCTTTATCCTGTAGCAAATCAGCACAGCTTATTGTTCATTTTTGTAATTTATTTATTTATTTTACCAAGGCAGCCAAGTTAGGCCTGAGATTGGCTTCTGCTTCAGATTTATAGCGTTGCTTATATTCAATTTCCTCCTCCCAGGTGTAGAGGGAAGCTCATGTCTCAAAAGTCTTGCTAACTCGAGAATCAGATTTTGTTGGTCATACAAAGTCAAATACTATTTTTTTAGTCATAAGGTCATACTTGGTCATACTAAGTTGCAACCTCCTACATATCTGAGAAAAATTTCCAATAATATTTGTTTAATAAAAAACAATACTGTTTAAAGGATGTCTTGAAGAATATTAAAATGATCTCCACCATTTACTGTAAGAAATTAGTCTGGGTTGATCATTTTGCAAACCGTCTGCTTTACTCTTCTAGCCTCATTTGGAATGTGGGTTATCTTGCAACAGATAATAGTAAAAACAAAACATTTCAGAAACATCACTGAATATTAGACATAAGTCCTTCAAATAACCTTTTCATATGGATCTGTTATATTGGTAACAAAGCACTCAGACATGGGTTCACATCATTAGTCACCTTGGAGAGCCCAAGGAAAATTTTGTAGAAACACAAAGGGCAGAAGGAGTTAAACATTCTGATTATTAATACCTGAATAAATATTATGATTTCAAACAATAGAGCTGTATGTTCACTAAGGTGAAAAACATCTGCAATTTCATTTAATATCTTAGATTAATCATTAATATCCTAAGAATTTCTTTGTTCTTTGCTTTTGCTCTACAAGGGAATGCAATTGCATTTGCTCTGAAGCATATGAGAAAATCATGTTACTGAGGTGTTTTCCTGCCTTCAGAATGTAAATCCATATCTTTCTGAGCACTCAAATGATCATTGGTTTTCAATCTGGGTACTCCAGCATTGCACATTTTAGATGCATTGACACACTTGATTGATATTAGTTGAAGATATATTGTTGAATGTAAAATATGTTGTAGATACTCAATGAAAGAGATCCAAATGAGAAAAGACTACAGATAATATATCAAAATCTAATGTTTGCCTCATAGCATAATTGTTTACAGTGAGTAATATTTTTCAAGAATACAATCTATAATATAGATTTATTTATTTATTTATTTTAAATCCCAATGGCTGTATGTGTTTTGGTGTTCTTTAAAGCTTGGAGCAAAATCATGGTAAGTTATACACAGTCAATTAATTTATTCAGTGCTGTATCAGAACACTATTGTTCAGTGTTTTGTCCATGACAATGCACACTTAAGGATGTATGGTCAATTTCACCTCAGAGAGTCATAAATAATATTTAGCTATAAACCCCCGGTAGAGTTACTCTCTCTCTCTCTCTCTCTCTCTCTCTCTCTCTCTCTCTCTCTCTCTCTCTCTCTCTCTCTCTCTCTCTCTCTCTCTCTCTCTCTTTCTCTCTTTCTATATAGATCTACTGTGTCCATCTCCAGTAGATGCAGTTTTAATAGTGGCTCTGTCCAGCTCTTCATTGCCTAAACTGATGGATTCCCATATCAAAAGAGCGGCCGGTCGATGCCCCCACATTCTTCATTTACTAGCGAGTGAGAGAGAGACAGAGGCCAAGCAATGTGTTTAACCCGGTCAATGCTCAGAGCTGAGATGAAGCCAGAATCTCTCCTGCTGGTTAGGGTGCAAGATGGACCATTGGATTATTGGCTCTTCCTTAGAAGGTTGTTATTAAACTTGATCAAAGTGGACATATTCCATGCATATCTACTAACAAACCTCAGTGAAGTAGGGCTGGGCAAAATGTCCAAAAATACTTTAACAATATTTTTTTTTTCCATATCATTCGATATAGATATTTATCACAATATTAATTTACCATTATTGGGGAAGGAAATGCTTTACACATATTTGTTGGGCCTTGAGAATTAATGTAAACATGTAAACTTTACAGCACAGTCCAGAGTACATACCTTTTAATTTAGGGCCCCATGAAATCAATTTTATTTTTCCCTAAATTCTGTGTTTTCTTTAACAATTTAATTAAGCTTTTAAAATATAAGCAAATGAAAATATAACAAATAATTTACAACAAAACAAAATATTGCATTTTTATTTTTTGTCAAATAATATACTGCACAAGAAAACTGTATGCATTTAAAATGTATGAAAAAAAATCCTGGTTGTATAATATTTCCAAGAAATAATAATAGTATAATTATTATTTTGATAAGAATACACTGTTAAAGGGATACTCCACTTTTTTGGAAATATAGGTTCATTTTACAACTCCCCCAGAGTTAAACAGTTGAGTTTGACCGTTTTCGAATCCATCCAGACGATTTTCTGATATTTAAAAGAAAATCAGTAACCAGACAGTTTCTGGTCTCATTGACTTCCATAGTATTGTTTTTTTTCCTACTATGGAAGTCAATGAGACCAGCAACTGTCTGGTTACTGATATTCTTCTAAATATCAGAAAATCGTCTGAATGGATTAGAAAACGGTAAAACTCAAACGTTTAACCCTGAGGGAGTTGTAAAATGAGCTTATTTCCCAAAAAAGTGGAGTATCCCTTTAAATATTTTAGTGTGAAACTACAGTATATTCTATAGGTTAATAATGGCATTACTTTCACAGTAATTTCACAGTAGGACTTTTCTTGTATCTTACTGCACTAAAAAAGTTGTAAAAAAACGTCATTTTACTGTGAGTTTACTGTGAGTTTCAAAAACACTCAACTCTAAACATAAAATTCTATTTATTCTAAACAAACAACATCATTTTGTATTTCCACAGTGCATGTACTATGAAGGCACCCAGCATACAGTGCGGTATGAATAGATTATGCGGTGGAATTTCTTGATTCTTGTTGGTTTTTTGCTGCTGATCTTATTTTTGCTTCAATGTTAGCAGTTTGCGTTGTTGGTAGATTTGGAAATGTTGTATAGTTATGTTCATTATTTGTTGAGTGTCACCATTGTTATATTTAAGGTTTGATGTCTGTGCATCATTAAGTGATGCTTATAAAATTATGTCCTCTTTCAAAGATGTTCTCACGAGAATTCGTACGAATTTTACGAAGTGGCTAATTTTTTGCAAAATCGAACATATTTTACGAATTCGTACGAATGACCTACCCTGACCCCGCCCCTAAACCTACCCATCACGTGGGTTTAGACAAATCGTACGAATTTGTACGAGTGAGGTCGTACGAATTAGTACAAATTAGCCACTTTTTAATCACTCGTTTGAATTCGTACAAATTGGTCGTGAGATAGCGTAGGTTTCTTCACTATTGTGAAAGATTTAAAAGTTTTATACAGATTTAGACCAATAAAGATTTTAAAAAGTTAGTGGTAAATCTTCACGCTTAAATCATACTGAAACAAAATCTTGATATTCTTGCTAAGAATAGTTTGACTAAACTATTTCATATTGCTTGTCATCCTTTTAACAAATCTTTTTATTTTATTTTATTTCATTTGTCACATTTCTGAATTGGGAGAGCAGAGGGACCAAGATCCCAAGCCAATGGAACACTAATCACCATTATGGTGACTTCAAAACAATTGCACTGGTAAATAATAAAATGTATTGTATAGAATGTATAAATAAATGCATTTGGCATGGTTAAAGACAACAATTTGAAATGCTGATGCCAGCATCATTCTGCAGTTTATTCACAGTAATTTGTAAGAAAATGATCCAGCATGCATTGATTTCACAGTACATTTCTGACCACAGTAATTTATTGTAAAACAATTCGGTCCCACTTTATATTAAGTGGCTTTAAGTACAATGTACTTACACTGAACAATAAGTACAATGTATTATTGTGTTCCTGTTGTGTTGTAAAACACTTTTGCTGCTATTGAGGTGTGATACGGGTAAGGTTAGGGACAGGTGTGGTGGTATGGGTCGGTTTAGGGGTAGGTTAAGGTGTGAGGGGAGTGTCAACTGTGCAATTACAAATGTAATTACATAAAGTAATTACAGCCGTAATTACACACTGTAAAAAAATATTGTTGGTTTAACTTAAAAAAAATGAAGTAACTGGGCTACCTTAAAAATTTAAGTTCATTGAAATGGAAAAATTGAGTTAATACAATGAAGGTGATTGATTTAATCATTAGAAAGTTAAAATATTGGGTTATCTGAACTACATAAATTATTTAAGTTGATTTGACAAAAGAAATAATGTTGTGATTACAAATCATGAAAATATTTTTTTACAATGCATGCTGCTATTTTTAAAATATAAGTACAATGTAAAAACATGTACTGTATGTATAAGTCCATTGTATCAAATTATTAATTTCAATGTAAGTACATAGTACTTAAAACCACTTAATATAAAGTGGGACCAACAATTCTCTTTAATCCTTTAAATTCTATGGCAATTTGTTTTACAGTGTACATTTTAGGATACTTCTGTCATAATTTGTTGAAGTTAAACTTTTATTTTCACAGTTTGTCATGGAGATCTTCCAGTTTAATTTCAGTTTCATTGAGTATATTTGACACTTGTTTTTCTTGTTGGAAAGCTTCTGAAGTGACTCTATAATGTACTGACTGGCTTTTGTTCGCAATAATTTCTGCTGTGTGATAGTCTGTTAGATTATATTAGATAAAAGATGGAATACAGATTGAATTATTAATACAGATATTTTAACCCGTAGATACTTTTAAATGTAATCTTAATTTTAAAAGAAAGCATACATACAGAGCAAAAGGTTTATATTATTTATTCACCTTGGACAAATGGAATGGGATTAAGATGCTTTAAAAACTGTTATTTGGATAAGTTGGACTTGTAAGTGCACACTGGTTAAGTCATTAATAATCATGAAGACAGAAATAGTAAAACATTTTCATTTTAAAATAAACCCATTTTATTAGAGGCTCTAAGGACATTTAAAACAACCACGAAAATCATTTAGTGTCACCAACAATATAAAATCAATAGTCAAGGTCATGGTTGTCTGTTTTTTCTAATCTAATAACTCCACCCCTTTCTCATGTCTCTGCACTAGTCGGCCAACACAAATAAATTGAATTGTGTGAACCCAAACATCTATTGTAACAATAGTACATTGCAAACATCCATCTGACCAGTTTTGTGTTAAGTTATAATTAGGTTTTATTGAAGATGGTAGATCTAGTATCAGTTCAGTTTATATGTTTTATTTTATTAAATTACTTTTTCTGAAATTGCTGTTTTTAACAAAAAACAAAAACACCTTCAACAACTAAATTGTGATCACAATTAGGAATATGTAAATATCCTATTGCATTCACGTTCATGTACATTGGTAAGTGCCAATGCTGCTGAAGTTACTCTTCAATTCATTTTCTCACGCAGCTGCAAGAGTGAAGCACAGCTGAAGTGCGCCCAAATCATGCGATATTGTCTAAAATAATTTAATAAGCACTTTGTTTTATGGGAGTGAGTTATTGTTTTATGATGACTCAGGGAGCCAATAGCTTTGCAGTGCTCTCCAGCTCTCTCCACACCTCGTTTTATTTTACAGCACTATGCTTTATTACTCGGCAACCATGCCGCCGAGCTGCACGGCAACCATGCCAAACCCTGAGTTTTCCCATCCGTCCTCTATCTGAGAAATCTGTAGCATTGTGAAATACCAAAATAACTTGATGCAAGCTGAAGAATATCAATGTATATTGTAAAAATGTACAGTTCAATGAATGTTCTCAAAAACAAAGCTTGTGAGGCCTATACTGGCAATTGCTAATACAGATGAATATTTTACCTAAACTTTTAGAAAGTATGATAAGAAGTGGTGAATAGAGAAGTGTGTATGCGAGTACTGTATGCGTGTGATGCTGTAACCCTGGGAACAAGTGATGTGTTTTCATTACAGCTCTCTGGCCTTTTTACTTGTGTCCGATATGCTCCAACCCCCAACCCCCAGAAGGCAACAGGACAAGGCGCGCACACTGACAGGAGAATCATTGGCGCATGACAGGGGTGTCCTGGTTTTCCCCCTCTGCACGCTAGCTGCTGTTAAAGATTCAAGACATGAGCTATGTGCATTGGCTAAGCTGCTTGCTCAAGCTTTCATTAGATTAAGCTATACTTACAATAGTATATACAATTTTATCTTCATATTCAGATGGAATCAAGCAAGAATAACAGATTTCAGAAAGCAACAAAACATTGCCATTTTGGACAGCCCTATGTCACATTGAAAACAAAAGAACTATATTGAATTGAATTCAATTGGTCACATAAAGTTCGAATCTCAGTTGGAGTGAAAGGAAGAGCAATTTCACTAAATTGCAATTCAAATTCAACACATGTAATGCATTCTGCAAGCATATTCTAATGGACCCCATGGTTAAAAAATAAGTAAAAATAAATATGCTAAAATATATTAAGTAAATGCAAATGTCTAGGTGCCACTCAAACGAGCCCGACGGCATCGTCGACGATGCCACACGTCACCTCCGATAAAAGTTAACATAAGTCGATGACAGATTTATCGATTTTCTTACCGTTTTTTTCGGCAGAAAGCTAACGAGCTAGCCATCACGGGGGTGTCTTTGGTGTCTTTCTAGCCTTTACAGAAGGTTTTCTATCCAGCCTGGAACTTGTGCTTCCTTTCAGAGGTTTTCAGCAATAAATCCAAACGCTTATGTCAATTTTGATACCCCTGAAGTTCATAATAGGCTCTATGCACAGCTCCACTACTTCCGGAACTTCAGCCAGCTCCTTGTTTCCTGTCTGGCATTATTGGACACATTGATTAATTCAGGTGTGTTTGATTATTGTTGCCGTGACTACTGAGGTCAAGCACACCTGAATTAATCAAATTGTCCAATAATGGTATACAGGAAACAAGGAGCTGGCTGAAGTTCAGGAAGTAGTGCAGTTGTGCATAGAGCCTATTCATAAATATTCCGTCATTTTTGCCGCTAGCTCGATGCTAGCGGCCATTCCGGATATCACGTGATGTGTTCACGTGATGGTTTTTGACCAATTACAGGCTGATCCGTCGTAAACATTGGTGTGCGTCATTGCGCATGAAGCAAGCGCTGATATAGTGGAGAGAGATAGAGACGCACGGAGACGCGCTATTCACAGAGAAACACTGCGAAATTGACGTAAATAAAGCGCTAGTCTATTTTGGTGCATTGCAGGATGATGGATTTTCAGGAGAACAGAGCTTTTTGACGGATGAGGAACTAGATTACCAGGATAGACCCAGCTGAAGTGCCATTTATTTATTTACTGTAAAAAAGTATTATAGCAGTATAAATCTATTATAAAAGAATAAAAAGTACATAATAAATAAAAGAATAAATAAAATAGAAATGCAAAACCTTTGATGTGGACCTTTGTGTGACTGCTGAACTGTTTTGAGGCTTGGCATCAGTGAATCGCCTGGACTTCTTTTGGAAAAATGTCAATAGTTTTGGTTCTGTACAAGTTATAATGTTTATTCCTGTGCTCCAGGACTCCAAAGACATGAACAAACTATTTTCCAGAGGAAAATTGCTTAGCTTTTATTTATTTGTGTGTGATTTCAATAAATATTTGAGTGATTCCATTTCCGATTTATTTTTTCATTTGTCTTTATGGTCCCATAACTTATTTTACATTAAGGTGACATCAATGTAACACAAATATTCTGAAAGTTCAATTTGTCCCGAAAACAAAGAGGTGTGTCAATTGTCTATGCACCAAAGGGTTGATGTTTTACAAGCTTTTTTAGTAAATGACACCAGACGGAAAATTTATTGCAAAAATACCCTTAGGTCTTGACAATCTTTAAGAATTAATTCTCATCAAACTCGAATTGGATTTCCACACGCTGATGGTAATATTCATAAAATTTAACTGGCTTTCTTATCTCAACTAAATAGTCCACAACCTTCAATGATACAATAGTTTTAGCAGTATTTATTCTTATAGCAGCATGACGATAACTTTCTGAAGTAAATCTTTGCCAGTTATGGCGGTGACAAGACTCAGGCCACATGACAGGGCCTGACTTCAGTTCGCGATACAAAACTCAAGTTTGAATGGAATAAGAATAGATTTCTTTGATAAGGAAGAAGAATAGGAAAGAAGGGATGAAAGAAAAAGGGATGGACGCACAGAAGGTGGATGTGAGTTTCCATCTCTAATGGACAACTTTAAAGATAACTCATTGTTTGTGTTTGAGCCACTCACGTTGAGAGTAGAAGTCAAGCACATTAAATCATGCACATTCAAACTTCAACACACACACACTGGCGTCTCTGTGTTGTGACTCATTCAGAGGAAATGCACGGCTTTAAGCTCGACCAGATCAAGTATGTTGAAGATAGCAGGACTCCAGTGTAACCTGTATTTTTATGGTGATGTTCTGTTTGTGCTAGTTGTCTCTAGCCAAGCTGAACAAGCTCTTAACTCTGAACAGGTTAATGGAACTTTTATGGGTCTCACTTACAATCAGTTGACCTCTTGAATTCCCCTCTGTCTATTGTACTCGCTCTCTCTCTCTATTCTGTCTCTTTCACCTAATGGAAAATGTTGTTACGAAAACTGCAAGATCATCTCTTTTCAAATAATACATCCAGGGTCAGTTTTACAGGCAGGTACACACACCACACACTGCAAGTAGATTTACAGTTCCCTTACATGCACAAAATTCATAAATGACAGAAAGTAATACTTCGAACAATAAGGTATATGTGTATTAATGGCTGACCTCCACTTTGATGGATTTTGCAGATTTTCATCAGCAACAGATTTAGATTTATCCACGACAGCTGAAAAAAAAACCCTACTGAATATGAGCTCCCAACTCTCTTTTTCTCACCATTTCACTCTATTCTCATTCCCTGTTCTCCGAATGCCCTGTCCAGTACTCAGACACACACTCACTCACACACATACACACAGGTGATATAGGTGGGTGAGAGATGGCCTTGTAAAAGTCTTATCTCATCACAGTCACTTTTATTCATGTCCATCATCAGAGTGTCAATAGTAATCATGGACCAATCAGAAACAGTGTGATGGAGCTCCAACACCACCAGGACACACACACACACACACACACACACAGTTATAGGACACACAAATTCAAAGTACACACTCTCTGGAAAACATGTAATATATTTTAAGATTATGTTTGTCATGCCTTTGAAAATGTTAATTGAATGCAATAAAGCTAAAATGGTAACTTAGCATACAAAGTTAATGTATGATTTGAGCACATACACACCTTTCGTCTTCTCACTTCATAAAAGAAATCAATATGGGCTGCCTTAGGTTGTATGTCTTTCTCTCTCTCCTCTCCTCATTCTCATTTCCCTCACATCCTTTTCTCTTCTCTTGGAATTTATGCGCACTGATAAGTAGTAACTCCTGCACAGTAGAAATGATGATGATGTGAAATAAAATACAGCTATGCTGCCTCGCTTCTGCTGCAGAATAGACATGACTCTTAAAAGATAATAATCAATATTGATTTTCAGTGAGTGAGAGGGAATGAAACGGGGGAATAATAGCAAAGGAGAAGGTTGGCTGAGGTAGAAAAAGAAAAATAAGTGTGCATGTTGGGGTGGTATAGGAAGGAATGCGAGAGAAAGTGTGAGAGAGAGAGGGTTGGACTCCTCTCCATTTGAAGCTTGACAGAATCAATGAACTTTAGAGGATAGATAGAGCCTCAATGTGCTCTGTTAAAGAGGGGTGTTTTCGTGTGTGTGTATGTGTGTGTGTCAGTCCGCTTAGTTTGCACCATAAGTGGATCGTCATAGTTACATGAAACTCATGCTGTAGGCTCAAAGCAGAACTTAAAAAAGCCTTATCTGTAATCCTTATCTCTTATTTAAGCAAGTTTATCTGTGTTTTTACGTAAAATTAAGTTGCTTGTTTATGTTTGCAGGGTAATCCGTTTACACAAACAGCCATTTCCTCCCTAAAGCTATATCTGGTCACATGGACCACCGTCATCATAGGAGAGATTTCTGTAAACTCTAAATGAGCAATAACACAATGCAAAGATGACCAATGGTACTCTAGTGTCAAGGTCGTCACCTGGTGACGTTCCCAAAATGTTCAGAGATGGTCACGATGTGGCGTTCCTTAAGGGTTGGGGGATGTAATTTGGCAGACCTTCAGGGAACATTCAGGAGATTCTGGGAATGTTTAGGGGACCATTACTAGGACGTTCCATGTAGTTCTCTACACTACATTCCCTGTAGTTCTCTACACAACGTTTGCAGGTTATAGGCTAGAATGTTATTTTTTGGTCCTATTAGGTTCTTTCATCATGTTTACTGAATATTTTCAGAACCTTTAGTAACATTACAGAAACCTTTGAAGGGCAAGTGTGGTATTTTACAATTAAAGCCCTGTTTTATAGTTTGTTTCAGATGCAATAGAATGGTTCAGATTGTTTTTTAGACAGAATTTTCTGTCCCCGAGAATTTTCAGATTCTGCTGTTGCACCCCCACACCTCTACAATGGTAGCGTAGGTGCACAGGAACAATCCTTCATAAAACGCATAAAACTTTAGTTTACAAAGACGTGAAACTCAACAAAGACGTGAGTGGTCTGGGGTGTTGTAAAGGTGAGGGGGAGGGATTGTGCAACCACAGAAACTGAAAATTCTCGGGACAGCATCTGTCTAAAAAAAACGATCTTAACCATTCTATTTCATCAGAAACGATCTTAAAACAGGGCTTTAATTGTAAAATACCAAACTTGTCCTTTAAAATACAAAGCAGGAATCTATAATTCATTTACAATGTGAACAAAAACACACAATGTTTTTATTTGCATTTCCAAATGAAACGTCCCCATCTGACTAACAGGGAAGTGTGCAAATGTTCCGCTAACAACAAATGTCCTTTTTTTAACGTTGCTATGTGACCATAGAATAACCAAAATGGAACACCCATTTTGGTCCCGCCCTATGGAAAGTGATGTCACGTGAAAACAATGCCGACTGCTGATTGGTCAGAGAGAACCGTCACCATTCACTGCGTCATCATTACACATTACACATCATTACACACATCATTAGTAAGTTACTAAACTTACTACTATTATTATGGCAACTCGGTAGAATAAGCCGTGGTCAAACGAGGAGGTGCAGACTTTGCCTTGTTTGGTTGCCGAAGAGAGGATCCAGCGAGAGCTTGATGGGGCAACGAGGAACAGAAGGTGTCGCAATGACAGTTTCACCATCTAATCTGGATACAACCTCGGAATAAATGGAAATACTAATATTAGTTTAGATGCCATTCTTCTTATGATGTAACGAGTACATCAGCCCATCATAAAATTGGAAAAGGATACCGCCAGCAGTCGATATTGATATTGTATTATCAACTTGCCAGAATTTTGAGACTGCAATAGACGTGAAGGACTATAATGGGTTAAGAGCTTGCTCAAGTACTAGGGAGCTAAACCATTTAGTGCTTTGTAGACAGCAATATTTTAAAATCCATAAGCAGTTTAATAGGGTGATGCAAGTGTGAGGAGACAAGTTGGTGGAGGGATGCTGAAAACTGTCGAGGAACATATGGTGAGTCGACTGTGTACACATTGAGGCCTCCACTCATTTTGTTGATTGGATAGACATGTTGGTTACTAATTGTTGACAGCTTGTTGGAATGACGTGATGATTGGAATGACATGATGATTGGATAGACAATCTGAATGTGATCCTCCTGAACTTTGTTAATAAAACATAATTTAAAGGGCACCTATTATGCCCCTTTTTACAAGATGTAATATTGGTCTTGGGTTTCCCCAGAATGTATAGGTTTCAGCACAAAATACCCCACAGTTAATTTATTATAACCATTTGAAAATGTCATTTTTGGGGCCTGTTTTAAAAAGAGCTGTTTTGGTGTGTACCACCTTAAATGTTTAAATGAGATGCATTTCCCCATACTGCCTTTGGATGAGGACCAGGATGTATGGTTATTTGATACATTTATATAGAGCTGTAATCGCATCCCCTTTGCAATTATGGAGGTGCAAAACACACACACACACACAGACACACACAAACACTAACGTTGTTGGTGCAATTTTTTGAAACTACAAACACATACTGTGTATCTCCAGTCTGCTCTAGGGCTCAAATGGGATCCTATACAAAGAAATAACTAATATTGTTCATAAATGTGTTTCCTAATAATACAATCATAAGTGGATACATTAAGCACATAAAACAGTTCAACATGGAGATAGATGGAAACAAAAAACAAATTTTTCTACTACTCCTGTTTTCCCCCAACACATAAGTGTGTAATTTACTCAAATGCCTATTCTTTCATGTATTCAAAATGACTTGCAGATTCATAACTTTATTACCTCTGAAGACATTATAACAAATAACAAAAGATTTGTGCGGCTGATGCTCTTTTGGTTATGAACAGCTTGTGCAAGCGCGTGTGTTTGTGTGGACCATGAGCGTGCACACCTTTGGTTGCAGTTTCTGTTGTCGCCAGAGAGGGCATAGTATATATGATAAATCAGTTTTTCATGATGTGACATGAAACCATTGACCCCAGTCTTTTTCTATTTCGATGCTTCATTTTACTTGGATGTACATCACAATACATAAGAAAAGAATCACCACCGTTACCTCACAACTTAAGGCATGATTCTGTTGTGACAACTTGTGCCACATACAACTTTTCTGGATATTTGGCCATGTTTTGTGTTCTGTTCTCATCCATCTCAACCTTTCATCCAGTCAAGAGTTTGACTCGCATTGTATTTTAACTTCATGCACCATGCATTGCAGAAATATAATATTCTGCATCAGATATTACAAAGCACAGAATTCCCAGTGTGTGAATGTTTATTAAAAAATGGCCTGTTAGCTAACAACAAGAAAAAGGAAAAAGTGTTGTGTGTATTTTTATATGTTGTGTGTGTGTGTGTGTGTGTGTGTGTGTGTGTGTGTGTGTGTGTGTGTGTTAGAAAGGTAGAGAGGGCAGCCCCATGTCCATTTATTATCTTTACCCTCTGACAGCCACACAGGAACTCACCGGCCTTTTCTATTCCAATCAAACCAATTCTATCTATATTTACTCCATCTGCCCAGCCCAATGCTTCATTGAGTATGTGTGCGTGTGTAAGTGTGTGCAGCAACTTTAATGGCTCAGGGTCTCGCTGATAGATGAAGATTTAGCTCAGTGGATGAGAGCGCCAGATTAGTGATGACATTGCCACTGCGGTATCCCATCATTCCCTGTCCAGCACCGTATCCCAGAAGCCCCTGGCCAGTTCCACCCCATCGAGAGGGCATGATGGGGTGATGAATGATTGGAGCTGTGGGACAAGGGAGGGAAAACGATACACTGTGACCACCTTTGTCCTCCGTATCTTTTCTCTCCGTTATTCAAAACACAAACACTCGCTTTTGCTTTTGTATAGATGCAAACACACACACACACAGTTAAAAGTATGTCATTGACTATCCCTGCTGAAGAACAATGGCAACATCCCGGGTCCATTATCCACAGGCTCCTCCCATCTCTAAATGAGCCAATTATGGGTGTTTATGTGTTTGTGTTGCTGTGATGAGGCTGAGTTGGCTGAGAAACACTGCAAAGCTGAACAGCTAATCAATGGTGCTTTAGTGCTAAATCACTTTCTCTCGCTTGCACACATTTTTCTACCATCTTTTCAACACTAACTCCCCCTCTCAGTCTCTCTATCTCTTGCCTTCTTACTTCGTTCAATTAACAGAGGCATGGATGAACCGCCAAGTCAATTGACCATGAAGCAAACATCAAGTGCAGCAGCAGTGGTATTGGAAACAGTTGTTCTTTCATTACGACATGATGGCTTTAAGAGCTTTATCTCCATAATGCGAATTCCGCTGTTAAAGTGGCATGCTTAGGTGTATTGATTACGTTGTTATATTGCCTAATTTATACAACTTGATTGCCCTGGTTCATCCAACCCAATTAGTGTCGCCAAACAATCCCTGATGAAGTGTTTAGAGGCTGTCAAAGTCAATTTTGAAACATAAAGAGGAGAAAAATAAACCAAATATCGTCAGAAAGAAAGCCCACTAGGGTACAATTGACATGGAAATGTAAAATGTGATCTGACGAATGCATATCACTGGTTTATAGAATTATGATGTGGCACAATAAAGCATTTGTGAGAGATATGTTTGTTACAGATATGTTTGCTTCTGAAGGCCCAGGTATCACAATACACTGTAAAAATAATCCTGTATATTTTACGGAATTCTGTAAAAAATACATTTAAACTGTAATTACCTTTACAATAATAAACAGTAATCACCTTTACAGTAATAAACCATATTTCATTTTCTGAAATCTGTTGATATACCAATTTGTACCATTGTAATACTGACAACCATCAATCATCACAGTAGTGATGAGAGATTCATGAGTATTCAAAGCTTATTAGAAGTTGTCTTCCATTAGAAGGTTAATACTTGTTTACTGAAGCTGCACAAACATTAAACACCATCATGGTAACACACGTGAAATTAAAAAATGTAATAAACATTAATTGAACAACATTAAATGTAACATAAATGAACATCTGATTAGAAAAAAAACAAGAAAATTATGAAGAAACAGTAATTTCAACAAAAATACATCAAATGTGAAGTGTGACGCAGGTAATTGTGGGAATGTCAATTTACGTTTTTTCACTGTAAATTATACAAGGAGTTGTTCTTTTTCACTGTCAAAAACTGTAAATTTAATGGTATTTATTTTACAGTAAAATTATAATCAGTTATTTACCGTTTATGGTACGGCAACTTTCTGTTAACCAATTAACAGTTTTGTACTGTAGCATTGTAGCATTTTTACAGTTTGCTACAGCACTGTAGCAGTCTTTTACCGTTAAAATTACGATTATTTTTACAGTGTAAGGTATACACAGCTACACACAATTTAAATAATGGGTTATTTCCACACAAAAGCACTGGGAAATTTGAATAAACCTGTCAGAGTAATAAGTTGAACTACAAAATTTGGCAGAGAAGTATCGGCCAGCAGTGGACTGCTGTTAGCCTAGCCTGTGCTAACATAAATAAATGTACAATACCCACCCCGTGGGGTACAGTGTGCCATCAGCCCTTGCACTACTGTCATCATTTACCAGGCCAATCATCATGGGAACCGGCTGGCGGTGGATTCTGATCACCACGGGAACCAGCATGTGATGGATTCTGATTGGGTCGATGATCACTCTTCCAATAAGAGTAATTAATATAATGAAGACCCTCCGAACACATGCAAGAGCGGATGATGAATATCGGTGGACATCGCTCGTTACTCATATATGACATTATACAGAGAGAGAGCAATGGGAAAAGATTCACATAATACACAAAACAAGCACATACATGCTCAGAAAAAAAAGCGCAGGAAAGGCATGATATATTTATAATAAGAAGCCAAAAAAAAAGAAAGAAATGAAGCTCACTATAGCCCCAAAAAGTGCCATTTAAATTATATTATATTATATTATATTTATTATATTATATTATATTATATTATATTATATTATATTATATTATATTATATTATATTATATTATATTATATTATATTATATTATATTATATTATATTATATTATATTATATTATTGTTTAACAACATGCACACTTCTTTGGAGATGCCACCGCTGTGTTCCAAAACACAAGATGCATTGGGAAGCACCGAGTGATGCAGTGTCTGAAATTACAGATTGCCCTTTCAAGACACTGGAAATGAATCAAGGGCCCTTGATATACTAGCCTGAACACCCCTCCCCACCTCCTACCCCTAGGGCACTTACGCATGCATCTCTCTGTAAAAGCCGCAGTTCTAGTTATTAGAGTATGATAATGAACACAGTGGAATGAACTGAGGGCTCACCACAGAGGAATCTAAATGAGTCTACATACATACACACACTCACTGGGGAAAGGGCAATTAGTGTAGGCCTTTTTTACCTGACCTCCATAACACACACAGAGAGATACACAAGAAGACAGAGAGGGACCTCCCACTGCACAACATGAGTACATATGCAGATATGTCGTGGGATGTGACTAATTGGCTAATCTAGTGCCTCTCACACACTTAATCATCTTAAGCACTTTTAAAGGGCTGGGCAACAGGAATGTAATGAGAGAAAGCCACAGACTCCCAGTGGTGCAAAATGTCTCATCCTCTTTCGTTCTGCCCTCGCTTTATTTTTCATCTCTTTTTTACACCATTAATCAGTGGTTCTTAAATGCAATTGTTAATCCACAATTGTTTCTCATTTGTCCATTTTTGACAGGCTTCCAGTTGTACACTGCTTATGTTGCTCTCCCCTCGTACACTCTTTAAAAGGTACCCATCCTCAGAAGATGATAGGCCTACCTGTGGTATATTGTTGCTGTCTTTGTTGTAAAGGAAAAATCTATATTTCAGTTATTTATTAAGCTGGAGAAATACAGGAAAACATATTGTACAATCAGCCACATTCAAAACTTCCCAGTATTCAATAGTAATTTAAAGGCAGAGACTCACAAATAAAATATTCTGAAATATATGAATTCAAATCGAAATTACAGTCCATTACTTGATTCTTTAAGCTCAAGTTATTTTTTCAATATTTGGAATTAAAAACGAAAACTAGTAATGTATTATGTATAAGATAAAAACAATATAAAACCTTAAAGGGGTCATGAACTGGCTTTTTATTATATTGTTGTCTGAGGTCAACTTATGACGTTCGCTTGGTTTTTACATTCAAAAACATCAAAATGAATAAGTTCAAAATAGGCTATTTTCTACCCTTTTGAGCCTAGCTCCAAAACGCTCTGTTTTTATGGGCGTCTCGCACTGAAGACTTGGAAATAAATGCCCACTGCTGTGAGTGGATAACAATTTTGCATATTATGAGTTTCGACTCACCCGTCTGTGCACGTGGGGGAAGTTGTTTTGAAAACGTCCAATGTTGTAAAATGGCAACCGGAATGATTCGCCAATACATGTTCGACCCAGAGTCTGTGTGTTGCACCATTCCTGTCAGATCCAATATAGAAGGCACAGCACCGTTCTTTAATCTTAATCGTTCTGCAAATCCAGTCTACAAAACAATCCTCAGTGAAATGAAGCAAACCGACGGACAATGTTTTACTCTCATCAGCTGGAACATCACTAAAAATAAAGTTTAACCATGCAGTCCTATTGGAATCCAGAGGAAGCATATGCAGCGACTGTCTTCTTCCACAACCAGGCACTTCACAATATTTTATATTGCTCGGTATCTCGATTCGGTTTGTCATCACGAGGTAGGTCTGTGTTATTTAGCTCTGCGTGTAATGCGCGAATCGGTGGGCGGGGCTAAACTGGCGTTGAAGTAGGAGTTGATCTTCTGTTGTATCCTCTTAGACGTCATAGTTGCCCACTTTTAAAAACGAGTCGTTTGCAGAGGCTGGTGTCAATAAAAGCTTTTATTGGACTAACAAGGACGTTTTCAGTTCTGAAACTTACAGGATATTCGGTAACGCTTCCTTTTACAGTACAGTACTTACAGTGTACTTACCTAGAAATTACTGGCTAATATAAGGTAAGTACATGGAACAGGGGTAGGTTTAGGGGTAGGTTCAGGGTTAATACTAGTTATTACCCAGTAATTGTAGTTACTAAAATAAGTACATAGTATTTACATGGGTAACTGGTCTGTAAAAGGAAGCATTACCGGATATTCTTATAATATGATGACCTCTTAGATGTCAAAAAAAATTTGATTTCTCACTTCATAACCCCTTTAAAATCATTAATTATCAGCCTCATTGACCTTTTTTTGTGCTCTATAAAATGTACAGATGTATGGAGCAAAACATAGGCCTAAAATGTTACATCAAAACATTACTGATTGTTTATCATTTCAAACCACTCTTATGGATGCTTCCAAGTCTATTGATACTTGCAAACATTTAGTGACATTGCAGTAGCCCAAAAGCACAAGTGACAGTTTCTCTCAACTGGCCTGAAACTCACTTAAACAATACTTGTGTAAAGTGTATTTTTGAAGAGGCAGCAACTGCATGGCATGCATAAACGTTCAGTTTAAACGGTAAAAAGTATTTTGAATGCGTTTGATGGTAAAGCTTTTTATCTCACATAACTCCATTCCTTCAGTGTCACATGACCTTTCAGAAATCATTCTGATTTGCTGCTCAGGAAAATTTTTTGCTTTTCTCAATGTTGAAAACAGTTGTTGGGCTGCTCAATATTGTAACACTTATTTAATTGTCCACATTCAAATAACTCTGCAACTTTGCAACTAGTCAACTAACTCTTATTAGAATATTAATATACTTGTCTACTAAATATCTGCTAACACTTTATTTTAATGGTCCCCCAACAGACATTCTATTGAATATGAGAAACTTCACAAATGTCAACTTAACCCTATCCCTCACCTAACAGTCTACTGATATTCTGTCTGAAAATTGTTGAAATCAGTTTAATCATTTGATGTGTAGTTGGAAAGTTATAGAATGTCTAAAGTTGACCATCGAAATATGGAAACATTAATGTGATACATTTTTTTTTAAACTTTGATGGATTTAAACAAAGCAAATAAACAGTATTTTTTTAGAAAGAGCAATTTTTACTGTCACTTTTGATCAATTCATTGCATCTTTGTGGAATAAAAGTAATGTATATATATATATATATATATATATATATATACAGTATATATCTTACTGACTTTTGAGCAGTAGCTCATCTCAAAAGATCCTTTAAATTAGCATGTCTAAAACTGGATGACATCTTGATTGGCAGGGTGGGTTGAGATGCTTAAGATAGTTATGACCACTATGTGAGACCAGGCCTGTCTAAAGAGTCTGCCTGTCCGTGTGTGTGAATGCACAGACGTCAGTGTGGGCCGGTTTCACCGCTGCTCTCTTTACAGCTCCTTTCATGTCCTGTTAATGAGAAAACCACAGCACCCAGCATTCCCCTTGTAAACGAGGACAAATTAAACCCCAAATATGAATCACACTCAACATGGCTGACGCTCAAAAGTTGTAGATGTTCTCCGAGGTCAGACTGGACAGCACATCGTCTGGGCAGCTAATGACACCCATTCATGGCATGTCTGAATTATTGCTGCAAATTGTTCTCTTTCTCAGTTTGGGCATATCTTATTTAACCTATAAACCTTTAAAACAAGGTATGGTTCAATTTGAGACTATTCCTGATGAATTTAGCTAGTGTTTTAAAAGTCAAAAATTATAAACGCAACACTTTTGTTTTTGCCCCCATTTTTCATGAGCTGAACTCAAAGATCTATTCCACCTTAGAAACATTGTTAAACTACGTAACATGTTATCTGTTTCTGATGCAGAAATGTTGCATTCATGACCTCGAGACTAGATTACTGTAATGTTTTACAATCTTAATAAACAAGCTACAGTTAGTGCAAAATGCAGCTGCTAGAGTTCTTAATAGGTCAAGGAAATATGATCATATAACACCATTACAACCAATTTATCATCTATACACTGGTCAGCTATTAAGTTCCGTATCAATTACAAAGTATTACTACTGACCTATAAAACCCTTAAATTGTCTAGCTCCTGTGTATTCAATGGATCCTACAATCCTTTGCGTTCTTTAAGATCAATACATTCGAGGCTTCTGGTCATTTCTAAGATATCCAAGTCCATTAAAGGAGGGAGAGAGTTCTCACATTTAGCTCCTAAACTCTGGAATAGCCTTCCTGATATTGTTCGAGGCTCAGTCTCGCTGTCCCAGTTTAAAACTAGATTAAAGATGCATCTCTAGCCCATCCGCCTTCGAGGTTGTGCGTGTTGTGGCTTCACAAATGCTTTGCTGCATACCTCGGTTGTAACGAGTGGTTATTTCAGTCAAAGTTGCTCTTCTATTAGTTTGAATCAGTCGGCCCATTCTCCTCTGACCTCTAGCATCAACAAGGCATTTCACAACATTCTTTGTAAACCCTAGAAATGGTTGTGCGTGAAAATCCCAGTAACTGCGCAGATTGTGAAATACTCAGACCGGCCCGTCTGGCACCAACAACCATGCCACGCTCAAAATTGCTTAAATCACTTTTCATTCACATTCTGACATTCAGTTTGGAGTTCAGGAGATTGTCTTGACCAGGACCACACCCCTAAATTGCAACTGCCACGTGATTGGTTGACTAGAAAATTGCATTAATGAGAAATTGAAAAGGTGTTCCTAATCATCCTTTAGGTGAGTGTATATATATATATATATATATATATATATATCGTATTTTCCGCACTATAAGGCGCACCGGATTATAAGGTGCACCTTCAATGAATGACCTATTTTAGAACATTTTTCATATATAGGGCGCACCGGATTATAAGGCACATAAGATACTGCATTCACACGTTTGACTGGGTTTGCGTTATGCATCCACTAGATGTGCTAAAGGGAATGTAGCGAGTGCACGGCGCCAGAGCTGAGGTGTTTATTAGTAAGCGTGAGCGTGCTGGGGCAGGCACGTAACTTACATTCGCAGCCTGACTCATATGACTATTCAATATGTGGCGGCTCGCTGACAGCAACAGCTGGCTGTTTTGAATGAGACGGCCCGGTTACTGTGAACGGGGAGCGTTTTATGAACATTCTGTGACGCACGAGCAGCGCTGGGGACAGTGTGTCTGTTCACGTGTCTGTTAAGAGTGAGCGCTTGTGAGCGGGCACGTGACTTACACACAACCTGATTTAGGTTGAACTGGCCGTGTGACAAAGCGGGCATAAGATGGACACGAGCACGAGTTCGCGGGCGAATTTAATAACGCGGAGCACTGTTAACCAATTGATCCATATATAAGGCGCTCCGGACTGTCACACTGTCGTTTTTTGAGAAAATTAAAGGCTTTTAAGTGCGCCTTATAGTGCGGAAAATATGGTATACATATAGACCCCTTTTCAGTTGGTAAACACTGTGACTTTTTTTGTGGGCGGAGCTTAGGTGGAGGCAGAACGATCCCTCTGGCTGCTTCACTAACGCTAGTTAGCAAGTTTTGTTAGCTTGTTTCTTTAACAATGACTGGAGAAAATCAGATTTTATCTTAATGTGTAAGGTCACTCACTGTCCAGGACCACGATTGTTATTTTCAAAAGTTAATTTTAACGGACAGAACCAGATTGGCCGACAGATTGGTTACGTTACCTCGGTTGAGTGGCCTGACTTCTACACCTACCTAATAGAGAAACCGATCGTAAAGAGAAACTGAGGACATATAATCTTTAGATGCCTATAACTATGTGCTGAATGGTCATGTACAAGACTTGTGTGTACGATCCGCAGTTCTGCCTACCCAGCGCAGAGAATACGACAAAGTAAACAGTGACATTACGGTGCGATTTTAATGATGTGAATATTTTCTAGAAATAAAAATTCCAGTTACAGCATATTCATTTTTCATCGATTCTTGCACCAAACAGCACAACAAGATGACATTTACTAATAATAAAAGTAATTTAAGCTCCTTATTATGTAGCCGAATCTGTGCTGGTTTGCATTGGCCGCCTCCAGTTTTCACTTTGTTTTGCCTCCAGCTAGTGCCGTGTCGTAACTGTGACGTCGGCGCAAAAGGGGTCTATACTGATTGGCTTCATCACTGTCTCCTCTCCACCAGTGAGATGGTGTGTGGTGGGTGTTCTGGCACAATATGGCTGCCAGGTGGATGCTGCACAGTGGTGGTGATTGAGAAGATTCCCCTTCTATGTAAAGCGCTTTGAGTGCCAAGAAAAGCGCTAGGCTACATAAATGTAACACAATATTATTATTATTATTATTATTAATTCTTTTCTGTTGTAGTTTGCGATACTGGTGGCCATTAAGTGAAATACAGCCAGACACTTAATCATTGTGCTCGCACTAGTGCACATGTAACACACAAGAGGCTGAATGTGATTCAATGCCCAATATACTCACGGCGAAGTAGTTTTCCATTCTTCGCTTTGCAGTAAAAAGAAGTTGAAAACACCTTTGCAGCGATAAACTGTTAACGAGCATCCTGAAGCGGTCTACCATGCTGAGAGCGAAGTTTAGATGAAGAATATACAAGTATGCATTCCTCTCAATAACAAAATAAACGCATAAAAATGACAGTGGTGAGAAAACATCTAGCATAAAGCAGCGAGCATCTGGTTATAGTGATGTGTTTGCACCAGTTCTGCGATTCACCAACAAAATAGTTAATTAAGGGTGTGTTCACACATGTAGTTCGTTAGTTTGCTTCGTCCGGATAAAAAAAAAATTATCGGCTACCTGATAGGTCAGCTATTATGACGTATTTCCCATTTTGAGAAGGAATGTCCGAAACATCCAAAACAATGTTGTGTGCCGGGATAAAAGCTCTCGTTGTACGTATGTAGCCTGCATGATAGGTATTTTGAACAGCTAAGACTCTTAAAGGGCTTATAAAATGTGTGAAGGAGTCAAAACAGCAGCAGGAATCCCTCTGTCACACACACAAACAAAACATCTGTTGCGAGGAGACACGGTTCTGATGCCTGTACCTAACTGTGAAGGCAACATCCCGACTATGATGAAAAAAAAAAACGTTACGGATGAGCATTCTGTCCATTTTAGGGTCTCATCTTCCTATTTTTGGTTCATTGACATGTCCTTTGCTCCATGTTGCGTTCATATATCATTTGAACCGCACCAGAGTTCATTTGGAAGTGGCCCGAGGCCCATCTTTTCAGCGCATCTTGATCGGCTTGTTTGGTGCGCACCAGGGTTCGGATGAGCAATCGCTCTTGGGTTCGTTTTAATCGAACCAAACATGTAAAGAGTGAACACACCCTAAATTACACTGTTATGAATATAAAGTATGTTTGAGGTTATAGACAACATACATCTGGCTATATGAGACTTATAGTTTACAGCCCCTCAACAACATGGCCTAGATGTTTACACATTATTGATAAGTTAAAAAAGTGTGGAATATGAATTTTGTGATCTATAGTTAGTTGCAAACCAGAGGTTTACTGCTCCTAATTAAACTCAAATAATAGAAATAAACATTAAAATAAATCAATACATATTGTTTTTAAAACATTCAGTAAAGCATCACTATTCACTAAAACTCAGCATTTAGCAAAGCTATAATGTCTGCATTTCAGTTTAAAACGCGCTTATCCAGCTACAGTCTTTAAGCTCCCAGTTAACAACCGGCAGTCTCAGTTAAACAATTAGTGCACTTATAGTGTGTAGGACTGTCTGAGACTACAGCCACATAACTGCACATCACGAGCATAGGTCATAAAATTAAGTCCTACAATTAAAAGTTGAGGATAAGAGCGGTTTTAACGACCTCTGCACTAGTTCAGACTGGGCTGGCCTGTCTGAGGCTGTCTACAGACACAAACAGCACAGCCGAAATAATAAAAACACATGAACGAAAGACCAAAAACACTATTAAAGAGCCCACGGGTGATGCCTTGTTTTGTTGGCTTTCTGATTGTGATGATGGAAATAAGGGAATCATTTGTGGAGCATGAGTGCATGCGAGCGCGTGGAAAGAACAATGGAAAAGCCGCAGACATCGGCGGACCAGCACCGGGACAGGAAGTCAGAGGGCGGTGAATGGGACTAATTCATTTGTGCTGTTCCTTCAACCTCACTTCTCCTTTTGTAAACATTACAAGCTATAAACGGTGATCATTTTTACATGTACACCTGTAAATCTTTGATTTTCTTGTTATAGCTAACTTATGCTAACATCTAAACCCGAAAGTGATGTCAAGTCCCTTGTCCTTACCTAACTTATACACACCGGCCCTTTAGTTAAACAGACATCAAACACAAACGCAGACTTGTTAAACACTCATATATAGGCGAAAGTTATAAATAGCAATATATCAGCGAGACAGCATAAAGGTCATGTTTAAAATACTCTCCGATTAAATTGCAGGGACAACTATAAAAAAGCCATTTTTAGGCTGATTTTATCCAAAACCAACACATAAACACTGCAGTGGTATCAAAACTTTTTTCTTTTCGTTTGACCATTGACCAACATTTGTGCAGCCAACAGTGTGAGTTTGGGGCGGGATGATGTGCTTTCCAGACCAATGGCAGAAAAAAGTTCAATTCATTATTGTTAAAAATCTGTTTGATTATGCAGATATTATAACCTTTGTCTCAAAGAGATGACAGTTATTAACTTAATTAACTTCTTTATTGAGGACAAAATAGGAACAAGAACATTTTTGTGTAGAGGACATGGGCGAGTGTATGTGCCTAGCACAGATGGCATCGGTCTCTTTGTAGTGCGAGCCTCAACAGGACCTCTATAAAGCAGAGACAATTAAGACGGCTCATTCTCAATACAGCACCTTTACAAAAAGACTATACAAATGTACATACACGCCAGGGTGGCTTAAAGCCTTTTGTTCAGTGGAAAAGAAATGGAGAACGAGAGAAATTATGGTTGGAATCTGGCAAAAAATATATAGAGATGTGAATATATGAACTATTCAATGTGTGCAAAATCCAGAAAAAAAAGAGGGATCTACAACTTTTCTGTAACAGTTTTCACAGTTTAGATTCAGTTTAAGTAAAACTGGCATGAATGAGGTATGTCTTATGGATCCTTAAGCATTTTTAGCAGCGTCTGATCAGGACCTAAAATCAATTTTGGCTCAGAACTGGGTTGAAGTAAAATGAAATGAAAACGCATGATTGTAAACCATTGCACGTAAATGTGTGGTGTAAGGAAGCTTAGGTATTTGAGTAACAGTTTGAACCGGTCATACAGAACTAGTTAAAAATGGTTCTGCAAAGATTTGAATGTCAAAATCAGGCTACAACCTAACAGAGTTATCAGACGTAATTAGCTTCAACATACAACATCCCTTTCAAAACAGACACACATGCATATCAATACTAAACCGGCTTATCATAATGTTTGTTTTAGCACACACAGAGTCTGGGTCACATTCACTTGAACCGGATTACACAGACCTATTGTACCCCCTCCTCTCTTAAGAACTGGAAGACGGAGGAAAAGTCTTTGTTAGAGTAGCCACCAGCACACATGGCGCGGAAGATCTGGTGTGCCAAAGAACCAAGAGGAATGGGGGTCCGAATACTGGTCGCAGTGTTCTGAGCAAAACCAAGATCCTGAGAACACAACATTGTTATACTCTTTAGTATATATAAATAAATAAATTATATATTAGGGCTGGGAAACGATTAATCTTATGCAAAATAAAAGTTTGAGTTTACATAATATATGTGTGTGTAGTGTGTATAATTATTTTGTATATATAAATACGAACACATGCATGTAAACATTTAAGAAATATTTGCATGTATATATATATATATATATATATACAAAATTAATAATATACATAAATATAAATATTTGATATATTAATAACACATTTTTCTTAAATATTTACATGCATATGTGTGTATTTATATATACAAAATAATTATACACACTAAACACACATATATTATGTAAACACAAACTTTTACTTTGGATGCGATTAATCGTTTCCCAGCCCTATTATATGTATATACACACACACACACTAAAAATACACATACAGCACATATAGCCATTTATAATAAATGCTGACTATAAAGAATGTCACTATAATTTATGTATGACTTATACTTGTATTTGTCATTACATTTAACAATATTCAGAAAAGCAAAGTATTGTATAGTGAGGGGAAAATAAAATACATGTTTATGGTGTTATAATGTTTCATTTTATATTAAATGGTGTTTAAATTATTTCTGATTATACTTATCTGCGTTTTATTTTTGATTTTTTTGCAACAATGTATTTTTTTTTTTCTTTCCGGGAAATACAGTGTATAGGCTTGCTGCGATAGTCGGTGTTTCCGTTGTGTTACACAGTGTTCAGAAGCACACCGATTACATGACTCGCCAACCGTGGCAATTAAAAACTGAAACGCGTCTGCTCAATAGACCTATCGGTAAGCCCCTCCCCTCAAATGCAGATGAGCCAATGGCAGTTGAGTATCAGTTGCACGGGAACTGGAACTCGGACATCTTTAGGAAACATTGGAAGATCCAAGCTCTCATTGGTTTGGTGGTTTTTATGCTACAAAAATGGTAAAACGATATGCCTGGGATATTTGTAAAACTGAATGTAGATATCCTGATGGGCAATGGAATTTATTTTATTCCATTTCCTAAAACCAACCAAGACAGAGGAAAACGTCTGCTTTGGAGTAAGCTGCGTATTAATCTAATGATGTGGGCGCAGTAACCTGGTTCCCTAAGGATAAAACCCCAATGCCAATGAAGACGAAAACATTCATTTTCTGGTTGTTATACTCTCATTAAGTTACAAATAAACTTAGTGAGTCCATGCTAACGTGCAAACGTAAATAGCTAACTGTTCTCACGTCATGTCATGTACAGACTGATCAACAATTCAGTGCCTCTCCATATTAAAGTGGTTAAATGTAATTAAATCTAATCTGACCCTGCGGTATATATATGAACAGTGTTGTTCATGGATGTTGTCTCCTGCGATCGTGACAACCGTGACCTGTAAACCCCTTGCTTCCAAATTAATCTAGGTACCCACCATATGTATTTAAAAATCTTTTATAGATTTGCATGTTTTATAGATAGGCATGTTTAAGTCCTACTTAAATGCAACAATGTAAGACAGTAAGCAACTGTTTGTTTGTCCGAGTTAGCAACAGTAACTAAGGCAAGCGGGGCTTACCGATAGGTCAAATCACATCTTTAACCAACACAAGAATGAGGCGGCCATGCTTATTCCTTCATATATATATATATATATATATATATTAGGGCTGTCAAATGATTAATCACGATTAATCGCATCCAAAATAAGTTTGTTTTTACACAATATATGTGGGTGCACTGTGGATAATTATTTTATATATATAAATACACAAACATGCTTGTATATATTTAAGAAATATTTTCATGTATATACTGTATATAGATTCATTTGTATTATATATAAATATAAATATTTTATTTTATTTATAAATAAAAAAAATTCTTAAATATACATGCATGTGTGTGTATTTATATATATATATATATATATACATAATAATTATACACAGTGCACCCACATATATTATGTAAACACAAACTTTTATTTTGGATGCGATTAATCACAATTAATCGTTTGAAAGCCCTATATATATATATATATATATATATGAAGAGTTCAGATGCAAAAGCCTCTAAGTGCCATTTGAAATTTTCTTCTAAAATGGTCATTTTTATCAAGCTTGTATATTTAAGTTCAGTAATTTCACTTAAATGGCAATGAAGATTACCTATTAATTGTCATTTAAGTGAAATTACTGAACTTAAATATACAAGTTTGATAAAAATGATCATTTTAGAGGAAAATTTCAAATGGCATTTAGAGGCTTTTGCATCTGAACTCTTCATATATATATATATATATATATATATATATATATTTAAAAGAAAGAACAAAAAACTTACTTTAGCCATTAACAATGTGCCAAAGCCTCCCTGGTAGTTGTTTGCGGACGGCACTCCTTCCATTACACCTGGAACGGGGTTATATGTGTCGCTGGACCAACATCGCCCTGAGCTCATGTTCAGAACCTTCGCCAGCAGCTTCGGATCCAAACCCAGTCTGATCGAAAGAGAAACAGAGAAAAAGGTCAAAGGACAGAGGTCAGACAGACTGCTGACCTTTAGGCTCAGGACTAGATCATCCCTAAGTGGAAAGAGGGCCCGGATAATACAGTATTGATATTTAACAGGAGCTGCAGTTCATCATTTTCCACTCTCTCGCTTGTTGTCCCCCACACAAATGCAGGGGTAATAAAACTCTGACACAAGCAGCTGTCTTATTAACTCACCCCCACCAATCTGTCCCCCTATAAGAGTAACCGTGGTGATTTCAGTCCTGCATTTAAAGTAGATCTGAGTGAAATGGCCCTTGCTGCTTTACAGATGATTGTGCACCTAAATAACATTGAATAATAAAGAAAGAAACTGACAGCAAACACAACTATTTGTGACATTTCCTAAAGAAAGCGGTTGTCATGATTATAAGTGTGTGGTTGCCAGGGCTTAGTATGTGGTTGCTAGGGCATTGTTAGGTGCTTGTTTACTGTCAAAAATGTTCATCCTCATGTCTCTATGATGATATTAGAAAAAGTCATTAAGATTAAATAAAAATACATGTGTGCCAAGTACTTAGAAATATACTTTCTGTCTTGATGTTGGTTTTTGATCTAATCACTCTAAATATATTGTGTTCAAGACATCAATTGAAAAATAATAGGATATTTACTTTACACTTTGAATATTATGAATATATTACGAAACACTTTTTTGAATATTTCATTTTTATACAAAATAAATCATAAATACACCCATACACACACGGCTCACAGTTGCTCACGGCCCATGCGAATGCTCCACTCATTAACCACTCACCAGAAAAGCTAATTCCACTCAAATAACATGGCGACATGAAACTTCTATGTATTAGACTTGTTTCTGTTAGCAATAGCCCTTCTGTGCTGTAACATGGTGTGTATAGCCGAGCCAGGCAACGCTGGTAAAATTACTCCACCCTCTTGTTCACTGATCCACTCCGTGCTATCTACTCACATTCTCCGATAATAATAATGGATTTGTAGGACTATACCTTTTTTTTGGATAATTGGTCAAAAAATAAATCTGTTAAATCTAATCCATAGATCCTAATATATATATATTAGGGCTGTCAAAACGATTAATCGCGATTAATCGCATCCAAAATAAAAGTTTGTGTTTACATAATATATGTGGGTGCACTGTGTATAATTATTTTGTATATATATAAAAACACACATGCATGTATATTTAAGAAAAAAAAATATTTATATATAAAATATTTATATTTATATATAATATAAATTATATATAAATCTATAAACAGAATATACATGAAAATATTTCTTAAATATATACAAGCATGTTTGTGTGTTTATATATCTAAAATAATTATACACAGTGCCCCCACATATATTATGTAAACACAAACTTTTATTTTGGATGCGATTAATCGCGATTAATCGTTTTGACAGCCCTAATATATATATATATTGAATATTGATATATTTTCTGCACAATTTTAGAGTGTTACTTTCAATACATATGTTTTTTTATTGGGTTGTATTTGAAATAAATCAGTATCATTAAAATGATTGAATTTCATTAATCTTTATTAATACAAAATTTAATTTCTCATTTCAGTCTAATATTAATAACATTATATAATCCCCCCAAAATCATTTTTAAAAAGTATTTTTGGTTTAGGTTTTTGGCCTATATTTATTTCAGCCCATAACTTTCATTTCACACACACACACACACACACACACACATACATATATAAATATAAATGTATGTGTGTGTATGTATTGGGGATGTTCACCGTTTGAATGTTCACTCAACATGAAATGAACTTGGATTGTGACAAAGAGGTCAAATTATCTGATAACATAGGTGTTTTAATAGATTTTAAAATATTTTTTTCTAAGAAATAAAAAAATATTTAGACAAAATATTCTTCATTATGATATGGACAATGAAGATTACGACAATTGCCTTACTGTGGCATTTCCAGCTTTATCATAGAAATTAACTTTTTGAATAAATGAAGAGTTAGAGAAAAAGAGCCCCTGTCCCTCCCTATCAGCCCCTGGGTGTCAGTTGACAAAAAGCCATTGTGAAAGAAAAGGATGATGAAGAGAAGAGGGATAAAAGAGGGAAATTTGCGGATGATGTGTAACTGGGCAAAGAGCTGCCGCCTCTTGCTTTAACAAGAACATAAATATGACCACATCAAGAGCAACTCGACACACACGCGTGTGCGTGCACACTCACGGCGGAGCGGCAGCGGTGGTGAGACAGTAAAGTGCGCTTTTTAGCTTTCTTATGTCTATTAAACTATGATGAGTGTTTAAGGGCAGTTATACAGTAACTCCACCTGTCTCTCATTCAGGGGGCCGCGCCTTCATACACACACACACTCACATACACCAAGCCTTTTATAAGTCTATGCAATAATTAAGATACAAGGGCACAGCTGTGCATAAAAAGTCTATTTCTTTCCCTTTTCTATTATTCCATCCATCCGTCCGTCTCACTCTGTCTGTTTTTACAGACTGTTTTGGGAAATGTGTGTGTTTGTGAGCTATGTTGTCATTTGACAGTTGTTTTTGGGGGGTTTTAATGTCTGTAAACAGCCCACTGACTGACCTCGTATCAATCTCCTGTTCTCTCTCACTCTCCCTTTATGTCTGTGTCTCTCGGTCTCTTGGGGACAACCGGTGACATATGTTCAACATCGTCTCCCTCCTTCCCCCAGCTCACACTCATACACACGCGCTCACACACACACACACACACACACATACACATGTTCTGGGTCAGTGACTGAAAAGGTTACCGCCTCAACTGCAACCTGGCTTCTCTGCTACAACACAAATCACTCTCTCTGCACGAGAAACGAGTGTGTGTGTGTGAAGAGGAAGCACCTTCACAGTTAAAATGCTTTGTATAGCACTCATTCTTCATCTATGGATATTATCCAAACCATTTAAACATCAAATTTACATGAAAGGGTCACTTTCTAAAGACACTTGGGCAGATTTGGAGTGTAAAGTGTTTGCAGGTTAATACCATGGCAGCGAGGGAAAGGAAAACAGATGTGAGAGTCTGGTTAAACAGGATGGGTGAATTACAGTTTAAGATTAAGGAAAGGAGGAAATAAACTAGAGGCGTTTGATGTTTGATCACTGCATTAGAAGGGGGGCCCATTTTGTTAAAGACTTATGTTTATACACTATGCCTCTTGTTCTCATTTCATCTTCATCAAACCCTGATGCTCTCGAGATTATAAACACAGTCTTATAAGCAAACACACAGAGGCCACAATTTTATTAATGTCTTTAAGAGGCAACAAACGAGTTTATTACCAAATGTCAATTATCTTTTTAAACATCTGTACACAGGCTGTGTGTTTGTGTAGTGGATGAACTTTCAAAGCCTCTCAATTCAGTGTGTATGTGGCATCATTAAAAAAAATAGGGCTCATTCTCAGTTTTAGCTACTGTTTGTAAAGTGTAGACAGCAGCATATGCATGCATAAGTGAAGATAGATGGAGAGAGAGCGAGCCAGCGAGAGGGGAGATAACGGTCGTTTGGGGACACTTCTTTTCCAAACGAAACATCACGCATGACTAGACACCCAGCACTCGTTGGGGGGAAAAAAAGTAAAATGACTTTCTACAAAGTGGGAACAGTGTCCCATTACTCTTTAAAAAAGTGTTAGAGGCAAATCAAATGTTTTTTTGGGGGTGGGAGGTTTGATTAAAATCATATAGGCCAAAATGTTGACATAATATGAATTCAATATTGAATGAATCACAGTAAACACTTTTCAATTATTGACCCAATTGGGTAACACTTTACAATAGCTTCCATGAGTTAACATTAATTAGTTGTTAACCAAGTTAACATAAACTAACAATGAAACATGCTTCTAAAGCATTTATTAATATTAGTAATATTAATTTAAACTAGGGTTGTCAAATGATTAATTGAGATTAATCGTATCCAATATAAAAGTTTTTGTTTACATAATATATGTGGGTGCACTGTGTATAATTATTTTATACAGTATATATAAATACACACACATGCTTGCATATATTTAAGAAATATTTTCATTGTATATACTGTATATAGATTTATATATAATTTATATTATATATAAATAAAATATTTTTTATACAAATAATAATATAATAATATATATTTAATAAAAAATAAATGTATATATATTTATATGTATGATATTATATATATATATATATATATATATATTTTATTACATTATATTTAATAAAAAATAATATATTTCTTCTTAAATATACATGCATGTGTGTATTTATATCTATACAAAATAATTATACACAGTGCACCCACATATATTTTTATTTTGGATGTGATTAATTGTAATTAATCATTTGACAGCCCTAATTTAAACATTTACTAATGAATTATTAAAATCAAAAATTGTCTCTATAAATGTTATTTGTTGGACCTGAGCTAACTTGAACTAACAATGAACAGTTGCATTTTTATTAACTAATGTAGATTAATAAATACGTTAACAAATGTATTGATTATTGTTAGTTAATGTTAACTAATGGAATTTTATTGTAAAGTGTAACCACTTATTGTATTTACAAGTAAATCATCTGATTATTATTTTTACACAAATTTTCGTGTTGACTGCATTCAGCTTTGTTACCAAAGTTATTGTAAAATAAATATTTACAACAAAACAAATATGTTTCTCGAATTTTTGTGGAAGTTTGCAATCATGTTACATTGCATTTCTATTTAATGTATTACTTTAATGTATGTATTTAAATTGTATTAATTTAATTTTATTGAAAATGAATACTTAATTTAGACACCATCCATTTTGGCAACTGGTAACAAAAGAAATTACATGAAAGGTCGACATATTTTTTAATATAATTGTCCTAAGTGAGAGATTGATTATTCATCCCGTGCATCCCTTTGATTTCCGGTGGAAAAAGAAAAAAAAAAAATCATAATATCTTAGTCAAACATGAATCCTCTTTACAATCTATGTGTAGTTTGCTGCATGAGAAGACAGGCTGCAGTGCAGCATGGGAGATTTATGACAGCCAGGAACCCAAGGCATCTAAATGAGTCTGCATAAGTGTATATGAGTGTGTAGATGCCTACACCCCTCCTGATATCCCTGAAAAGAGGGATAACATCACTTGGTGTGTGCTAGATTTTAAGACCGCACTCAAGTGAATATGAAAACATATCTCATATACAAGTGAATCTGTTGAGTCTAACCTTGCAAGCAAAACTGCCTACCTTCTCACTTTAAAAATATATATTTTTAAAAATCATGTTCTGCATTCGTCAGTATTAATAAGAAAAGATAGTGCCTACACATTGCCACAGGATGTCTTTTAAATGCAACAAACTAAGAACAAAATCTTTAAGCTTAAAAACAATAGGCACATGGCGATCTGTTATCACAAACAATGGTGTCTGTCATCACTGTTGTCAAACGTGGCGAAATGAATTTAAATGAACGAATAAGAGATTTGAGAGTGGATGGCAAGATTTTCAGTGAAAGCCTCAAAGGAGCCACAGCACTAAAATGGAGCGATCCAGACAAAGGGTCATTATTAAAAAAAGAAAATAATTATTTTTTGGCGAATATGTATTATTTTTTGTGTGCAAAAAACCGTTATCAACATTATAAGTGAACATCACAGTAAAATGTCAGGCTGTTTCTTAAATTTCAGTCTGAGTCTGTTTCTTACACAAAGTTATCATGTGGCAGTTTAAAGTACCTTGAATCTAGAGCAGAGAACATTTGGTCTACTTTTAAAACTTTTTTTTATTTTAGACAGCACCCTCATTCTCCCTCTCTCTCTCTCTCTCTCTCTCACACACACACACACACACACACACACGCACGCACATCTTCACCTAATTCCGAGGTTCATGGTCTCCGCTGTACCAATCATGCCAATTGCTAACAGCATGTTGTTGCAGATTTTTGCTGCCTGAAAGAGAAAATAGAAAAACATCAGTTCAGCCATAGAAGTAATTTAATTTAAAGTCTTTTTAGTAACCTTTGGTCTTTTATTGTCATTACGTTAGAAATTTGTTACTCATCAATAACAATTAACACATGAGGAGTGAGTCTAATGCCATCTAATAATATGCATCTTCAAATAGTTGTTTTTAGTATTAAATGAGTGTCATATATATCATATATATAATATAATATTATATCAAGCTACTATGAATACATACTGTAACTTTCAGAACGTAAAATAAAAGAAGCTGCAACAACTTTGACATAAAAACAAGCAGATCAACAAAACAGTCACATCAAACATTCCTAATGGTCAGTGTTGGGGAAAGTTACTTTTAAAATTAATGCATTACTCCCTAAAATGTTTAATTAATTGCATTACTTAGTAACTTATAATGAAAAGTAATGTATTATGTTACTTTTTTCACCTGGGCTGGGCACACTCATTTGCTTTTTAATAACAAAAAAACTAAACAAAATAAATCTATTTTTGGCTATTTTTGGCCTCAGGCTGAATTAAATGGACATTATGTTTATACAGAGGGCGCAGCTCAAACAAACCTTTCTAGATTGCAGAACGATACAACGCAGGAAGAAAGTTCAATACTCTTCAGCAATAGAAATTGAAACACATATGTGATGTTTATCTAAAATAATGTCTGCTTATTAATATGGTTGAATTGGATCGTCGAAAGTAACCAGCAAAGACATTGGTCAATAAAGTGAGATTAAATACATAAAAGTAGATTTGCATTTAACATTAATTATTGCATTTCACTCTTTTTATTTATTTTAAGGAATAATGAATCTATTTTTGTGAAAGTGTGAGGAGTAAATTTATGCTCACATTTAGTCTAGAACCACAATAAGAATCATGTTTACACTGTGCACTTCAGGTGCACGCCTCTGCACCTCACTTTCAATTTATCTCAAAATGGAACAGGAGAAGTGTAAATGAAAAACAAAACTGCATTACTTATTTGATCGTTGTAAAATGAGTTACTTGAAAAAGTAATCTGATTACATAACTCCTGTTATTTGTAATGCATTACCACCACCACTGATGATGGGTGTTCATAAACTTGACACAGGATAGAGTAGAAGCTTTTATTTCTAAATTGTAGAAAAACTAACAATATAAAATTGGAAAGTTTATTTTTAACTAGATACCTTACCATTTAAGAGTGATCTAAATTGACTGTTTCATTATCTAATCACAAAGGCTAATAAAGCAATGATGGAATATGTTTTAAATGCATAAAAAAAGTAAATCTATGCAATAAACAACAATGCCTCTTAAAGGTAGGGTAGGCAATGTTTTTCATAAATACTTTTTAATTATACTGGTTAAAACTCTCTTCACATCCTGATAGCAATCAATAATGGAAGTGGTCTACATATATAGATATTTTTAAATGACATACACTCACCTAAAGGATTACTAGAAACAACATACTAATACTGTGTTTGAACCCCTTTCTCCTTCAAAACTGCCTTAATTCTATACTTGGCATTGATTCAACAAGGTGCTGAAAGCATTCTTTAGAAATGTTGGGCCATATTGATAGGATAGCATCTTGCAGTTGATACTCCTGTTCCACCACATCCCAATGCTCTATTGGGTTGAGATCTGGTGACTGTGGGGGCCATTTTAGTACAGTGCGCTCATTGTCATGTTCAAGAAACCAATTTGAAATGATTCAAACTTTGTGATATGGATCTACTTTGTGATTTATGCATTAAAAAGGGATGGACATGGTCAGAAACGATGCTCAGGTAGGCCATGGCATTTAAACGGTGCCCAATTGGCACTAAGGGGACTAAAGTGTGCCAAGAAAACATCCCCCACACCATTACACCACCACCACCAGCCTGCACAGTGGTAACAAGGCATGATGGATACATGTTCTCATTCTGTTTACGCCAAATTCTAACAGAAATCGAGACTCATCAGGCCAGGCAACATTTTTCCAGTCTTCAACTGTCCAATTTTGGTGAGCTCTTGCAAATTGTAGCCTCTTTTTCCTATTCGTAGTGGAGATGAGTGGTACCCGGTGGGGTCTTCTGCTGTTGTAGCCCATCTGCCTCAAGGTTGTGCATGTTGTGGCTTCACAAATGCTTTGCTGCATACCTCGGTTGTAACGAGTGGTTATTTCAGTCAAAGTTGCTCTTCTATCAGTTTGAATCAGTCGGCCCATTCTCCTCTGACCTCTAGCATCAATAAGGCATTTTCGCCCACAGGACTGCCGCATACTGGATGTTTTCCCTTTTTCACACCATTCTTTGTAAACCCTAGAAATGGTTGTGCGTGAAAATCCCAGTAACTGACCAGATTGTGAAATACCCAGCCAGCCCGTGTGGCACCAACAACCATGCCATGCTCAAAATTGCTTAAATCACATTTCTTTCCCATTCTGACTTTCAGTTTGGAGATCAAGAGATTGTCTTCACCAGGACCACACCCCTAAATACACTGAAGCAACAGCCATGTGATTGGTTGATTAGATAATTGCATTAATGAGAAATTTAACAAGTGTTCCTAATAATCCTTTAGGTGATCGTATGTCCAATCATGGCGGTCATTTCGGTTCGACACCACCAATGGCTAAATTAATCTGCAGTCAGGGGGTACAAGTCAAAGTTGTTTATGTTGATTATTATTGTAATGTAATGTGCTTTGAGACATAATTTAACACAGTCTCTTGTAATACTTTGAATACCCTGCTCTGGCAATATACGTTCATTGTGTTTTGGAGGAGACATGGCTTTGAAGATTTGACTGTCAAGCTTTCACAGCTAACTTGCTTTTTCTAGCCTCTCTGAGTTGCCTACCTTACCTTTAATGTCTTTAAGCAGAAAGTATACTGCCTTTGGCATTTTAGAAGATAGATCATGGTATTCTTTGAAGTAATGTTGATGTCACCATAACGGTACTATATTATCTAATCAATTACAGTCTACAGGACATTAATGTTTGCGTGTATTTACCTGTCCACTTCCCACTTGGCCACAGTACACTACTTCTGCTCCCATACAGGTGAGCAGCTCCTGGGCAGCATTATATTCCTCCTCGACGCCGCCTACCATGAAGGTGAGTTTAGCCAGACTAGCTGCACCAACACCTGGACAGAACACAGTCATCATTACAAAATTTGCAAAAATCAATGATTGCCATTTAATTCAGTGCTGTGGTGGAATCATTATATCCAGATGGTTATGTCAAGATACTAAAATAAAACAAAATAAATACAATAAAATAATTAACAAAATAAATCAATATATTCATATATGATGGTATTTACATGCAAAGTACTTCTAAGAAAATCATGGTACACTGGTATCAATATGGTACAAAAAAAGACACTAGTACAGACATGTTACATGTTCAAAGATCCAAAGATTTTTTTATGATGTAATCATCATTTAATTTGTACACTTTATATAGATTAGACACATTAACAAAAAAAAATCAAATGGAACCTGCTAATTTAACTAAAGCAGAACAGGATTCAGTCAACATTGAATGTGTGTGTGTTTTGGGGCAGAGGAGGGTATTAATAAGCTGTCTGGCACCAGCGGGACAACATTTGAGTGTTTGCCTTTAAAAGCCGATTGTCCAAATCATCCTTCACAACTCTCTAAGGACAAGGACCCATTGTCCTCCACCCCACAAACACATACTCTTGCGTACGACAGCTGTGCCTAAAGCGACACTCCTCCCCCTAAGTGAACACGCCCCCTGGGGTATGAGTGACAGCTCTAAGGGGTAATTAACTTTACACTTTATCATGTTCAATTAAGCGCCACGCCTTAAGATGACCAAGTGTGGCCAATCACGTTAAAGCGTGCCATGTTCTACATGGGAGGGGTGCTTTTAATGCTGCTGACATAGATACGTGTGTCCAGGGATTTGCCCGATTAGAATGCAATTAAAGCGGCCAATTTTTTTTAACATTACAACCTCATCTGCTGCACTAAAACCCTAAATACCCACATAAACACACACACAAAACAATCCAATTCATCCTAATTTATATTAAACACTGGATACAATGTGATCTGGGGGAAAAAAAGCATAGTGCTTTGAGATGAGTGGTCTGTTTGTGTGTCAACACTAATGAATAGCCTGTTTATACTGAGAAGCTAATAATGTTGAAGTTAATTATTAAAGACTAAGAGAAAAGAGCTGATGCAAGATAGATCGAGTAAACAGGGGATAAAGGAAAAGTGAGAGAGAAAGGAAAAGGGAGTTTATGACTTCCCCTGTATTGATTTTGCCTTACTTATCAGCCATCAATAATTCTCTCATTAGCTCAGCGTGTCTGTCATTTCCCTTATCCTGAGTAAATGTGTGTGTATTTGTGTTATTTGTTTATCTATAAACAATCATTATTATGCAGTTTTACCTTTTTAAAAATGTGCACATTATTGAAAATAAACTGGTTTATCACATAAAATGAAGACATCACATTAGCATATTTACAAAGCTAATAATAATCCATGTAAAGTCAAAGCAGGAACAAAATGCAAACACAGACAGAGGAACACAAAAATACAAATATCACACCAAAGGAGGAATGTATAGTAGTTTGTTAAGTGGCTCTTTTCAATTATGTAAAATGTCTTATAAACTGTTATTGAAACTATGCATTTGTGTCAGACAATGCTAGTTTCATATTGAGACTTAAAACCACAAAACACAATAAAATGTCAATTAAAATCTATATTTAATTTGATGACATTACTTTAGATTTGTGTATATTTCCAGTCATTTAATAAGAGAGATAAAAGTATAATTAACTTTAAAATCTCAAATGGTAAAATGTGTTCAACTGACTGACCGAGAATCTCTTATTGGTAGCTGAAAACATAATCCAGTCAGCCAAAGTACTCAAGTAGAAAGTCAAATCGAAGTCTATAACAGCAAATACATAATGAAGAAACCCACATGAATGTGAACGCTGACAGAGACGTACACAGTTGTTTGTGGTGTTAGTTACCCCGAACTCTTTCCAGCATCTGAACCATTCAAAAAAGCCACTTAAAGCTTTAAGTACTTTTTAAAACACCAAAAACATTTAATTAGTACCACAGTTACATTATTTGTGGATATGAGCCTCTTTTCCCAGGCAGTGCAAGACGTTGAACCACCTCAACGAGCGTGTAGATCTCTGATCTTTTATTGTGTGTGAATAAAACCCCAACGCAACCTCTCGTCATCTTTCAACAAACCTCTAGAACTGTGGAGAGTAATAAAGACTCTAAATTACTAAATCATTTCTTTTTCCAGCCCACCCCAACAGACGCGTACACACACAAACACACTTGCGATCTATCAGCTAGCCTCCTGAGCTGATCAATAACTTTTTCTTTTTGACTGTAAAAAGACCAGCATTGATTGCAAGCAGACAAAAGGGATTCGAAAGTGATTGTCTCTCTAAACGACTGCGCTGGCAGGGCATTAAAGAGATCTCGAGAGAACATTCTAGGAACTGTTCTTATTGTGTTTCCAATACCAGAAACACCGCTGTAAAAACATTAGGCAAACCTCGATAAAATAGACGCTATATCAGAGGATGTCAATGATTCATTCAGTTTTACGATCAAAGCTATATTTGTCCACATTGGATAATCAGGCCTATAAAGGCATACAGTCCTCATGCCACTTAAACTCCTCAAAATGAGTTTTCAAAAGTCAGTTTAGTTTTTCTTCATACTGCACTTTTTACAATGAAAAATCTGTCATTTTCTCTCCCTCTATTGAGCCAACTGATCTATAAAAAACTATTGTTTTTGCATATAATGAAGATCATTGAGGTCCAAAAAAAAAAAAAAGAAGAAAAATAGAAGAAAAAGAAACAAACAACATCAACACTGACACATGGGGCATTAGGATTTGGGAAAAATATTAAATAAAAACTGGGATTCTGATTTAAAACCCGCTAAAACTCGAGGTTTACTCCACAAGGCTGCACAATTTGCCTCAAAATTTTGTGATTCTATATATATAATTATTATAAATATAATATAAAATTAAAAAAAAAAACATAAATATATATTTTAAAGATAAATATAATAATTATATTGAATATATCAATATAAGTATGAAATCATATTTTTTTTTGTGAGTTTTTTGTAGACAACAACAGACCATAAGTGCCATAAGATTATAAGTGCTTCTCGTAACAAGTTTGGGTTGGTTGACACATTGTAGCCTTAAATGCGTGTTATAAGTGACTTATAAGTTCAGAAGGCTGGCTCACTACACATTGGGACACTGATGACTATTTCCGGCGACGTTGAACAACATCGCTGTATTTATGGACAACATCAGAGGTAATATCTTTCTGACCTTACTTGTAATATTATTTGAATATTTTGTTTGTTACATATAAGTCCTAAATTAAACACCATAAATAATTCATAAATGTTAGCTAGATTATGTTCATTACCTGTCATGTTTACGCTGAAATGTAATGAAATAATGGTTTCTATTTTTAAAAACATCACGTATCGCTATGTGTAGTACGTTGGCTCACGTGATTTAAGTTTCCAGCTTCAGAACTTCTGGTTAAAGGTGCAATGTGTAATATTTCTGAGGATCTATTGACAGAAATGCAATATAAGATCCATAACTATGTGTTCAGTGGTGTATAAAGACCTTACTCAATGAACCGTTATGTTTTTATTAGCTTAGAATGAGACATTTACATCTATATAACCACCACCCCCTACTATGAAGGTCGACGTATTGTGACGTCTTGTTTCTACCGCAGCCGACAGCGAACAAACAGCATTACAGAAACAGCGTTCATACCTTGAAAGAGAAGCCGCAGAAAGCTAGAAGCTAGCCATGGACACCGTGAGTAGTGACTTTTTCCTTGTCAGTGGTGTAAAATATGTAGTTGGATTGTTTCATGTAACTTAGTTCTTCTCCCTCACTGTGTAATGGCTTTGACAATCGGTGGCGTGCGCACCTTTGCGCTCATGCGGACGCGTCGAGTATAAACAATGCTTTACACTTTAACCAGCTCAGCCACAGCGCTACAGCATAACAGCTCATATTACCCAGCTAAACTTTTACTACCCTGTTAGAAAAAATATGTAGTTGGATAGTATCATGTGGTTCTTCTCCCTCGCTGTAGCTATCATGGGTTTGTTATGTGGAGAGAAATGTGCTGGTTACGTTCGTGAGACAATCAGCTGATTACTATTACAATATTATACTGTACATAGTAAGACTGTTGATCCTCACTTGACTATGGCTTTGTAAACTTTATACATGATGTGGTTTATAATGGACTGTGGTACAGAAATAGTGACAATATAAGACAGTCTTGGCTTACTCCTGCTATTCTCTGCTGTCTCAGACGACAATATGTTTGTCCTGTTTGAGCAACCGTAGCTTCTTCAAAAGGAAGGGGTGAGCAGTGGGCTGAGTGACATTAGTGAAACTCGCAACCGAACCATTAGATGTCGCTAGAATCTACAGTACACACTGCACCTTTTAAGGGAACATAGTGACCATAGATGCTCCCTGGTTTTCAAAGTGCATCATGGGACTATTTAGGGAGCCAACATTTCCCTGCCCTGAAAGGAATCTGCGATTGAGACAGCCCTTAAAAGGGCCAACTCGCTGATCAATGTGCTGACTACTATTGAACTGATTGAGATGCACTCCTAGTTTCCTAGTGTGCCTCCCTGTTAGCACAGTAACCCTTTGTGTCCACCTGGCCATTGTTAACTTACTTGTTTAGTCCTGTGTATGTACCCCTTTTAGATCAGTCTGTCAGTCTTGATTCTTGTTGACTACCTGTGGTTTATTATTAAAAGATTAATTCTCGGACTTTGAAATTCTCCTTCGTTTGATTGAGCCACATCTTCACAGAAGAACCGACCTTCATTATGAAACTCAATGGATAATTCAGCCCGCTCCCCAGAGGGATTCTTACTCACCATATCTGGATAACCATTTATTCTGTCTGATGCCCGTATGAGAAGCATCTGCATCCTGGCGCAGTACGTCGACTACACGCTATGGCTGAGTGGCTCACCTTTCACGATTGTAAAAGTAGAAGACAACAATGCTATTCAATCGCAGCCCTCCCAGTCCACTCCTGCCTTACTGTTGCCACCATGTGTCATCCCATTTAACTGCAGCAAACAGGCAAATACCGGTCTATCTGGGTTCTCAAAACCATTCAGACAAGGAGTCAGTACAGTGAATACCACTGTATGAACAAGGACATATATCAAAAATTATAGGTCAGTTTCAGACTGCTAAAATGAGCTTCTCGTTCAACTTGCCTCGGTCAGATTCAGCACTGAAGAGTGACGCGTTCCATTGACTTCGCTCCTATTGGTTGTCGCTCTTCATTTGCATAAAGTTAAGCAGATCTCAACTTTGATGCGTCACCAGACAAGCCCCACGTGTCGCCGGAAATTGCCCGCTGCCCATTGAAATGAATGGTGTCGTGTCAATTTGACGCTTGTAGTGCTTGGGTCCGCGCCCACCACAAGGCCAAATCCCAGCAAGATCCTTCCACAGAGAGAGAAGCTAGAGCCTGAAGCTATACTCGTCCCAGAGACCGAGTCAATCACTATGTCAGACCAGGTGTGAAAGTCAGCACCCAAGGCTGTCTGTGTAGAAATTTTAGAGGAGTTAGTCTGCGTGGAGTTGGGTCCCACACTTGCCCCCAAACCTGAGGTAAATTTGCTTTCTACAAGCTCAAGTAATATAATGGACTCCCTGGTTCCCTCCTAATCTCAAGTCCTTCACCATCTGCTGATCCCGCCCAGCTCCAAGTCACCTGTATCTCCAGTGGTTCAGCCAAGCTCCTGCACCAGTGGCACCATACAATGATTTGGATCCACCTTGGGCCTCCCAGTCCCCAGTTCCACCTTGGTGTGAGAATCCCTCCATCTCTGGCCCCATGCCTCCAACCAACAGGCTCCACCTTGGCTCCATGCTCCCTCGTCTCCACAGTAGATCGCCATGCCACTGGCTCTGCCAGGCTCCCTGGTACCTCTGGCTCCACCTTGGTCTGAGGTCGCCCTAGCCTTCCCAAAGGATTCCAGGCCTCTGGCTATGCCTCAATCCTCTATCCATTCGGCTCCTCCGGGCTCCACCTTCCAACACCACCGTTGTCCCGTGTCCATCCAGCTCGAATGCAGCCTTCTGGGTGCCCACCTCCACCTCAGTCCCACAAGCGGTCAGCTCTGTCTTGGCCTTCCAGACCAGCGGCGTCACCCTGATTTCCCAGTCACCCAGTTTTTTAGTGTTTGCGCCTGTCTGTTACCATAGTAATCTATTGTGTCCACTTGCCCATTGTTAACTTACTCATTTAGTCCTGTGTCTATATATACCTTGTTTAGTCCGTTAGCCACACCTTGTTTAGTCCATTCTTGTTGACAATACCTGTGGAATTCTGTTCTTCTGCATATTTGTATGATCTCCTGAGTATTTTAGTTTATTATTAAAGGATAAATCCACCTCCATGCTTCACGGTTGGGATGAAGTTTTTGGGGTTGTACTCATCCTCATTCTTCCTCCAAACACGGCGAGTGGAGTTTAGACCAAAAAGCTCTATTTTTGTCTCATCAGACCACATGACCTTCTCCCATTCCTCCTCTAGATCATCCAGATGGTCATTAGCAAACTTCAGACGGGCCTGGACATGTGCTGGTTTGAACAGGGGGACCTTACATGCGCTGCAGGATTTTAATCCTTGACGGCATAGTGCTGTGAATAGTGTATTACAAATGGTTTTCTTTGAGACTGTGGTCCTAGCTCACCTCAGGTCATTGACCAGGTCCCGTCGTGTAGTTCTGGGCTGATCCCTCACCTTCCTCATGAACATTGATGCCCCACGAGGTGACATCTTGAATGGAGCCCCAGACCAAGGGAGATTGACGGTCATCTTGAACTTCCTCCATTTTCTAATGATTGCACCAACTGTTGTTACCTTCTCACCAAGCTGCTCGCCTATTGTCCTGTAGCCCATACCAGCCTTGTGCAGGTCTACAATTTTATCTGATGTCCATACACAGCTCTCTGGTCTTGGCCATTTTGGAATGGTTGGTGTCTGTTTGATTGAGTGTATGGACAGGTGTCTTTTACACAGGTAATGGGTTCAAACAGGTGCAGTTAATATAGGTAAATGGGTGGAGAACAGGAGGGCTTCTTAAAAAGAAACTAACAGGTCTGTGAGAGCCGGTATTCTTACGGGTTGGTACGTGATCAAATACTTCCGTCATGCAATAAAATGCATTTGAATTAATTAAATCATACAATGTGATTTTCTGAATTTTTGTTTTAGATTCTTTTAGAATGTTTTACATGCCTAAAAAGGCATGACTGTATTTCACAGAAGAAAGTAAGTCATTCACATTATGAGGGTGAGTAAATTATGGCATTAGATTGTTTTTGGCATAGCTCTTTAATGTGAATTATCCCTTTAAGAAACCATTTGTATTTTTTGGCTTTTGATGCAGTGGGAATGCTCTAACTTTCGTAACAGGAACAAACATATTTACTAGCTTCATGTGGCTAAACCTTATAATTACAACCAAGAGGAGATATTTTCTCAGACAAATTAAAACTCCAAGAAAACTTAATACACTTCTTTTTGTATATAAAAACACAGACACATGAGAACTTCACATGGATTGATAGTTTCTATGCCAGCAGCCCTTGTGGCATACTGACGGAATCACAGAGGCAAAAAAGTTTACAAGCCACCACACAAAAATGTAAACCTTCTCACGGTCACAAGAGAGTCTTGCACATACAGAGGCAGCTATTGGATAATCGTCATCATTCAGATAAGCAGGACTTTAATCACCACCATCATAACCCACATCCACTCCATGCAACCACATGGTCCCTTTAAGTGTGGACAACAAGTGAAGAATGATCTAGAATCAATGCTCTCCCATACCAGAAGCCATCAGTGTATCGGCTCCTGGATGCTGATTAGCGGCCCTTCACACATGCTCCTCTAATAGTACCATCATCAGCTTTTTAAAAATATCTGTAATTGAGGACATAAAAGCTGCTTAATAACACTCATCTTTTACACACACACACACACAGATCTTTGATCCACAGTGACTGTTTAAAGTGTGTGTGTGTAGGGGGGGAATTGAATGACAGTTCCTCGACAGGGGGCATTAGGTGCATACCAGATGACGCCAGAATATGACGGACAGCTTTTAATTCCCTTCTTAGTGTCAGTCATGTACAGATAATGCATCAGAATATACAGACATTGAAAGACTTAGGCTTAAAATTGCTTGAAATGGTAATATCTGATAACTCTTTCCTGCTCAATCAGACTCAACAAAATAACACAAACACACACAATGCTATAAAAGTCCCAGTTAGACAGCTGCTATGGGTCTGTTTCCATCTGGAGTTCAGGACAGACACCGACAACCCCCTTCACACACGTCTCCCAGTCCCTGGCCTTCCCAGCGAGGATCTTGTTATGCTAATTCCTCTGTCACTCACCTATCTATCAGCCAGCCTCTTCCTCCCCCTCCCGCTCCGGCCGACAGAGGGCAGAGATATTAATGAGTGCACTCACAGAGCCCAAAAACGGCACGGGGAAAGCTGATCTACATTAGGACGTGTCTGGGGTCCCACCTCTCCATGAGTGATCTTGTTTCTGGTCAATCTAAAAAACAGATTTTTTTATTGTGAAGGGGCATCTGCTGTCCCATCAGGATAGCGAAGATACCGTTATGAGTGAGTTATGTTAATACTATCAGCAAACAGCTTAACAGACCCCATTAACACTGAATGCTATGAAACATGAAAAATCTTGTTAGATTCACACATATTTAAAAACAGAAATAAAAAAGGAGATGTTATATGCAACATATGCTTGAACACATGCATAAATAATATATTTGTATAATGTATAAACAATTTAAAAATATATAACAATTATCTTTCAAGAAAAGGCACTGAAAATATTATATTTTGGCAGATATTTAGGGAGTAGGGACTGCCAAAAATGTATTTGTGTGAATGAAGAAATATCATCATTAGTCTGTCTTATTAACATATTTAATATTACTTTTCATTTTTATTTATTTACTCGTTTTGCTACGTGTGAAAATGAGAAAATTCATGATGAAAAATCCCCCACATTTAATAGTCAAAACTGGTCTGCCTAAAGTACTGATTTAATAAAACAATTATGTAAATATTCTCTTCATGTCTGTTTGGTCACATGAGGGACTTAGTTGACACATTAACACATAAACTTGTAATGCATTTTGAAAGGACCATCTGAAACCCCGAGACTGTTATTTTCTCCTTTATTAGCGCTGATCTACATATTGGCTTGATGGGTGAAGGCTGTTCCATTGAGACAGCTCATGCGTGCAGGCTGTTAGATCAGTGATAATAAATGGGAGGAGAGAAGAAAAGAAGACAATTTCACACATTCAGTAAGGGCATACATTTGAGACAAGAAAAAACAAAGGGTAGTTTAACTGTTAAAAGTGAATATGGCCCCGTCAGTGACCACGTTAGATTATGACTTACGTATGTTAGTAAATACCACACTGACTTGAGGTTAAGACACCATGAGTGCAAAGCACAAACTCTACCCTACAAAATGCTAAATAAACAGATTTAACCCAGTCCCACCACACACAAAACTGTCACACAAACGCTCTCTCGCACAGAGGGTCGAAGTTTTCCCACGTGAGTTTCATGGTGAGAGTGGCCGCAATCTCAGCAAAAACCGAGGAATGTGGGTAATTACTGTTAACTAGCCGAGCACTTGTTAGACGCGGCAATGGCCACACACCCCACGTTTCAGAGAGTGTGACGTTAGCCGGGGGTTTGTTGTGGGTCCAATTCTGCAACAGCAGACAGTGAGGTTTGTGCCTTTGAGTTTATTACAAATCTACGCAAAAGAGGACAAAGAGAGAGAAAAAGAAAGAGAGACAGAGTTCCTTCGTCATTTTATGAGTGTATTATTTGAGAAACATAGTCTGACGGGCCAAACCTTAGTGACGCACAGAGAGAGGAACACAAAACCAAGAGTATAAAATTATATCAAACGAAAATCAGCTTTAAAAAAAAAATACAACATGCTCTCACACACACTTGAAATTTAATTCTCCTTTCCACAACAGAGACCTGATGTGAGAGGACAGGCAATGGGAGATTGCTGTGAACCGGCACAATGGCGTCATGATGGCTGGAGTGCCACCTTCTGGGCAGTCTGTTTAGAAATGCAAGTGCAGCTGTGTTTTCTAATGCGGTCTGATAAATGTTCCCCGTAGACCTGATAAAAGTGTGGAGGCCATGAAAAAACTATTTGTTGTCCCGCACTATTGACACGTATTCATTCTCTCAGGTCATAATCTATTGTTTATCTGTACTATGTTTGGATGAATTGAATGCTGATTGCTTCATGCTATTTGTAGTGTTGCATTTTTGATCTGCTAGCACTTTTAATGTGCTCTATAAAATGCATTTGACATGATCTTGCTTTATTTTTTTGGTCAAATGAATGGGCAAAAAAAGGGAGAGTTCATTTGTTTGAATTTTTGGAACAGAAAAAGATATTTTTTTTAATTATGTATCAACACAATTATGCAATTAGTATAGGACTGATCCAAATGGGTTACACTTTATTTTAAGGTGATGTAGTTACATTGTACTTACTCAAATAAGTACTTAATTAACAACATGTTACTTACTATAGAGTTATGGTTAAGGTTTGGTTTAGGGTTAGTTACTTGTAATTATTAATAATATTTATTCTTAACATATTACTGATAAAGCTATTTTATGGCTTCCAAGGATTTGGAATTATGATGTTGGGCGGACTACTTTTATAACTCTTTTTGTCATCTTTGCATGATTGTCCCCATTCACTTTTTATAATTAATGGACCTTTCTCACAACTTCAGTATTTGTGCCCGGAAATACGCAATTGTCGAGGTAATCTTCTTCCACTCCGGTCAGAACAAATAGCGCAAGCAAATAGTAAGATTTGTTGTGTACCGGTCTTTTTTTGTTATTCCCAAAAGCAGCCATATCTGTTGTTTTCATTCCTTCCCTCAGTTCCCTGTTGATGAAATTCGACGGAAATGGATTCAGGCTATCCGGCGGGATGTTATTGATCATGTTATCTTTTCTACTTCTCATGTCACCATTCACTAACCCGCCATTGTTTATGTTTATTATTTATGTATTATGATTTGTGTATTATGAAGTAGTTCCCTCCCCTCCCCCTCTGTTTTTTTTCTGCTTGGTTAATACTTTTATGTATATTGATAACATTTGGCTACGCATGAAGGCTATATTCTCTTTTCCCCCCGAGAGTTTTGCATGTTGCTTTTTTGTCCAAAAAATAAATTCACTAACGCGCCAGTTCATGTTCAACTTTATAAAGATCCCAGGCAATTTGTATGCAGCGTAATAAACACATACAAATATACACACAACAGTAGGCTACATATAAATTTAAAATATTAAAGGCATAGCGGAGGATCTTTCCAAATTTTAGAGAAGACCCACCCTCTCCAATTTTTAAAAAAATGCACATTTGCTCCCGAGAGGGAACGCCTATTACGGCTTACACAATTATGTTGCAATTGCAAATTATAAACTAACTCAAAAACATTCATAAAAAAGACAAAATGTCAAATGCCCTTCCGTGTTTTATTTACTTATACTGATCGATTGAGTGACCGAGGACTCAAGACATGATATACAATGGAGAAGTAGCTTGTTGCATCTGTGTAATAAATACTATGGTTAACACATTGGAATTATCGAAAATTAACACACAAGGTTTTAGAATATTTCAGCGTGATAGCATTTACCATTTGGTCAAAAGGCTACTTTAGACAAATTGAAATGTTTACCGTGTCTACGCAGTGCATGACTTGTGCCAGGGCTAGCATCGCTAGCTAGCATTGACTTTTACTAACAGTGATTTTAAGTTGATTTCTCCAAATATCATGACAAACTTCACCTGTCTAGTAGAATCTTCATGACTGCGGCATCAGTGGTACTAAGCCCAACCTGTGATTTTAGCGCACGCCAGCGTGTGAAATATTCACCCAAAATCACTCTGGTCTTGTTTCTATATTCTGCAGCCTTTCTCTTCTTATCATACACTTCGTATACATTTTTTTCTCTTTCAACCCTCAGCCATTTTCAAAGGAATGGCTGAAACTGTAACTCATCACACATAATACACCTGAAAGCAAAAATTACATAGGGACGAGCATGTACGACGGCCTTATGTAAACATATCACCAGAATGATTGACACTTAGGTGGACCAATAATATAGGCTACCCACCCGGAAAAAAAAATAAAAAAATCCTCCGCTATAGAGCTGGTAAGTCCCGCCTACCCGTAAAACTCCAAGTGGACCTCTAGGTTGAAAAAGCGTCAATGCAAGTGAATGAGAGAAAATAATTATTTTCTGATCCCGTTTGAATTGTGCCATGAATGTGAACATATGTTGTCTGTGAATTTTTATTTTATAATTTCTCATGTAACAAGTTTGACAGTATATTGTATGATTCTTTGGCTAACAGTTGTGGAATAGAAATAACGAGAAAGATTACAAGTCGCATATGTGACGTCACCGCATATCACATTTTCCCTCCACAAATCACGGTGCGATAATCTAAGGAATTAGATCGAGGTGCCTGTGTGTTTTGTACGGTGAAGTGCACCAAAGACACAGGCATGTTTAGCGGGATCCGAGTGCTAGTGGTGGTGACGTATATGAAACCCGTCGAAAGCAGCGAAGAGTTGTAGTCCACAAAGTGCTCTCACACAAAGTCTAACCGTATGAAAATTCTACTCACTAAATTGTAGCATTCTTTACACGAAAAATTATATAAAAAATTCACAGACAACATATGTTTGCATTCATTGTAAAATTCAAACGGGATTAGAAAATATTTATTCTCTCATTCACTTACATTGAAGATTTTTCAACCAAGAGGTCCAGCGGGGGAAGGGGAAGGGGCCGGACTTACCAGCTCTTTAGACCTTATGCACCTGAGAAACGTGGGCACCGTCATCTTTAGAATATTGTCTTTGAACTTCCGTTTTTGCGGTCTCTCTGTATATCTCTATGGCATTGCTGTCGAGGAGTAATTAGCTGGTGAAGTGGATTTACTTATTGTAGAGTTAACAAAAGTTATCACGAGCATTGTAATGTTTATCATAAGCATTGTAAAGCAGATGTCTTAACAAATGTCGACCGAGAATTTTTTTACGAGCAGTTCATTCATACCTATGCAAGATCGCTGTGAAAAAACAGACCGTAAATCAAAAGACAACGAGCGCAACACTGAAGGGGCGGGGCTAAATAAGGTCTATAGAGAGCCTAAGTCCCGCCCCTTCCGGTCAACCACCATGGGACCTAACTTCGGAAAAATATTGAATGGTAGTCAATGGCGAGTGACAACTTATTTTTTTATTCCGTCTGAACTGTGCCCTCAATTACACATATGATGTTTGCCAATTTAAAAGATACATTTTAAAGTAAAGAAAGTCGCAGTTTGATGTAAAACCGTTGAGGTATAAGACTGTGAAAATACGTAATTACAAAGACTACAAACCCCAAAGGCGCAAATTTTCTCTCAATGACTGAAGCTAACTTTACTGAGGCTGTCTGTCATTGTTTCTACAGCCTTACGTTATAATCGTAACGTTACACCGTCCTACCTGAGTGTTTTGAACCAGACTGCACGCACACGAGCAGCGGATCTCGTTTCGCTTCCCGGGAGATGTAGTTCACAGAGCGATTTTCACATAAAACTAAACGTTACTCTTCTGTTGTATGACAAACTGCGACGTTTTTGACTTTCAGATTCATCTTTTAAATTGACAAACATCATATGTGTAATTGAGGGCACAGTTCAGACGGAATAAAAAGATAAGTTGTCTCTCCCCATTGACTTCCATTCATATTTTTTCCGAAATAAGGTCCCATGAGCCGGAAGCGAAGAGGCGGGACTTAGGCTCTCTATACCATTCTGAGTATTCAACAATCTGATTGTACAAGGCATAAATTAATATTTGTATAAATCGTTCTTCATCTTTGATAGTCATATCGTTGGTCTTAGATACATTCAGCTGCAGACAAGCATCACCACACCATTTTACAAAGTCATCAAAAACTGGACCATGACAAGTTAAATTTTTTTTCGAAGTAGTGAAGACTCTGATCAATTTTCTCTTCCCCGGGTATGTTTTTCGGATGTGTTGACGATTGACAGGAACTCTACTTCCACAACGATTACGTATTTCCGGTTATTGTGAGAAAGGTCTATAAGGCACACTATGCAGGAATTCCGTTTTTGTCAAAAAACGCCCCCTAGAGTCGCTGTGGAGAATGAGTATTTAATGATACTGTCATAAATACCACTCACGCAGAGCATCTCTGCACTCACGGCCTGATACCACTTTGAAGCTGTTATATTAAAGTACAAATCTTGCATAGCATGCCTTCAATAAGAGATGTGTTCTTGAATTCAGCCTGAGTGGTCGTGTCCGCTGCTATTAGTGTCATGTATACATAGCGTATCTTGTGGCGGCATGCGCACAGTCTTAACTCGGACAGCGCTCTTCAATCTATCGCTGTTGCGGAGGCTCTATTCATTCTGGTGAAATCACAAAATAAAATTAGGGTTACACCGATATGACAATTTTGGCCGATACGATAACCGATAATTCTTTATATTTGAAAGCCGATAACCGATATATTGGCCGATAAATCTAAATCCACATTTTTATACAATTTTTGAGAGCCTGATTATGAAAAAAAAATCTCTCCTCATTAAAAGCCAAGATACAAACACAATTATGATGTTCTTATTTTAATGTTGTGTAGTCGACATGACATTTTGCACTTTAACTGTATTTTCCTTTTTAAAGTGATTTCAATTATATTTCAAGCAATTTAAAAGCATCATGTTGAACAGTGCGCATCTAAAGTGCCTCAGCTGAAGGAAATAATACATTATTTATCGGCTTTTAGATATCGGCTAAATGTTCTTCTTGGGCCGATAACGATAACATTAAAAATGATCATATATCGGCCGATACCGATAATGTGGCCGATATAGATAATGTGGCCGATATATCGTGCATCCCTAAATAAAATGCACAAAAACTTAGAAAGATTGACTTACTAGTCAATCAACAAGATCGCCAGGTCAGCATCACTGTTGCATCCAGTGGTGGTTTTTAGTGAAAGTGAAGCCCAACCGAGTGGGACTCTTGTCCGGTTCCTCACGCGTCAGATTCTCTTTTCCTTTTCCTAGTCTCTTCCAACTGCGTTTTCTTTGCTTTTTTCATTGTCGATTATCACGTCTGAAATGGGCGCAAGTGTCTTCGTGCTACATTTGTTGTTGTTGATGTGTGTGACGTTGCTGCCGTAAAGCATATCATGATTCTCACAAGATTTGTCGGGGGCACTCCTCTCAAACTTTGCTAGCATTGCTAGTTAAAAACTTGCTAGTTTTTCCCAGCGGCATCTTTAAAACGTTCCAGGATAGTGTTTAAAATTCTACTTTTTTGCTTCATGATTCAGCTTTTTTCGCTTTATTTTGCACAAAAAGTCTCTGATCCCTCCATTTGGCTTTCAACCAAAAGGAAAGAAGGATATTATATGGGGAGAATGGCAAATCCCAACAGCTTAGAAGGAGGGATCAGATCACAGTCTAGTCCAAGGGCATGGACACATACACCCATTCACTTTTTTATAGCCTAGTCCAAACACAGGCTCTTTAAAATCTTGTCTGCACTACAGACGCCAATCAGTAAACATACATCCAGCGAAGCTTTAATGCCTGAGGAGTTTCCCCACTCACACAAGTTGTGCATCTTAAACATGTGCTTGTCCAGGGCAGTTTCTCAGCTCTTTATGGCCTTTTATCTACATGAAAGACCTAGGCACTGGGAGAGCCAACATTACGGCTCCATCAAAGTGAAATCTACTGACAGCGCTGTCCTCCATAACGGCTCAGGCCATTAAGGGCCCTATCACAGAGCCTTCCCAGAGAATCTGCATAATATAACTGCAGTGTGCTTGTGTTTCTGGAAAATTGTAGGTTTCTTTATATTAACTCTACAGAAATTGATTTAGCTGCACTCACACTAGAGGCTGGTTCACACTAAAAGACTTTTAAAATCTCAGATTATCAGATTTTCAAAATGTGAGACCACAAACATGACGACAAACAAACAAAAAAGAAATCACAGAATTAACAGTTGTGGTCCTATAGTATGTGGAGTGCTGCAATCAATGTGACCAGGACAGTACATCACACACATAACAGATTAATTCACACAAACAACCCAACTGTGAGCATAGGAAATCTTGCAAGACATCTTGTGGTCAAATGTGACTTTAGAGTAAACAAACATGGTGAAGAAATTTGGACTGTTTTCAAGAAAAATCGCAGGGGAAAAAAGAAAACGGTTTCCGTTAGCTTGCTTTCTGATTGGGTATCGTTTTGTTCCTGGTGACAATCTACAGAGGTTGTGCGCATTTGTCGTTGGGGTTCCCCCCACACAACAGGATTTCTGATCGTAAATATTCTACATGTTGGATATTCACAATTTGAGATCAGACATTCTTCCAAGCAGATTCAATCACTCTGAAAGGGTAATTTCACCCAAAATGAAAATTAAGTCTTTAATTACTCACCCCCATGCTGTACCAACCTCGTAAGAACCCCGTATCAACCCCCTTCGTATATCTTCGGAACACAAATAAAGATATTTTTGATTAAATTTGAGAGCTATATCACTACCAAATAGGCACCCCAAGGGATTGAAACTTGACGGCCCACAAATTCATTATTCATCCATGTAGTCACATGGAATATTTAAACATTTTCTTCGATGACTTTTTGGGCCGTCAACTTTCAATCCCTAAGGGTGCCTATGTGATACAGCTCTCAAATTTAATCAAAAATATCTTCATTTGTGTTCCAAAGATGAACGAAGGTCTTACAAGGTTGGTAAAGCATGCATGGGGGTGAGTAATTAATGACTTAATTTTCATTTTCCTTCAACACAGATCACACCACAGAAAAGTGCCACTGTTCTAATCAAACTCTCTTCACATCTTGATAGCAATCATTAATAGAAGTGGTCTAAACATTTTAGAAAATGTCCATTTATCTTTCGTGGAAGTCTCAGGACCAAAAATAATGTCCTTTCAATCATTGCATTCGGTCCGATACAATGATACGATGTCCTACTTCCCCGTCAACATATATCCATACCTCCAAGCACCCTGCTCGCGCAGATATCACCTGCCTTGCATAAGGCTATGCATAGTTATAGACACACAGTCAACTAAGAGCCTCCTGAACTAAAACTGAGATCCTCCTGAACAAAAAAAAACGAGTTTACGCTATGTTCGAGTTTACTCCATGTCATGACTGTAAATACAAGATGGCAGCTGTGACATTCTACTCAGATATGATCGCATCCTCAGACTTGGATTTTTTGTGTTTCTATGTCAGCACTATCAATGGAGAAATTAATCTACAGCAGTCACGTGGTACAAGTAAGAGCTCTGTAAACTGTTTATGTTCATTATTATTCTAATTAGGGCTGTCAGTTAAACACGTTATTAACGATTAACGACCGATTAACGACCTTTTAACAACCTTTTTGACCTAGCAAACTTTGTAGTTCTTCACATGCTTTTGTTGCTTGTCCATGGCTTCATCGACCAAAGCGCAAGCGGATCTAGCTAGACCGGAAACAAAACAACAGGCACGCCGCACACACTTGTTTGGGCTTGCGAGCCGGCCAAATACTTGGTTAACGTTCTGTTTTGAGTGGAGGATGAGATGCCGAAATGGATGCCAATACGATTCTGATCGGAAAGTTTTCTTTTAAAAAGTTGCCAAATGGTTCCATTGAGAAGACCAAAGCGATCTGTGCGTTTTGTCGTTGTGAACTGAGCTATCATCATCACAGCACGTCCAGTCTGAAATACCACTTGATTATGGCCGAGCACACACCCAGCTGATGTGAATTCTGCGCCCCTTCGTCAATATCAGTACCTCCTCAGTTTTTCTTTCACCCATTTATTGATGGACAGTGCTACATTGTGTGAGAGATTACTTGCTCCAAATGAGAATGTTAGTGTGAAATTGAACACAGTATATGCCAATGTTTTTTTTCCAATAAAAAAACATTTGCACAAAGCAAGCCGATCCACTTTTCCATTTTGATAAGAGCATTAAAATGAGAAAAAAAAATAATGGGGCAAAAAGAAAAACAAGAGACATTTAGGATAGATAAAAATCTTATGCGACTTATTGTGATTAAATATTTTAATTGTTTGACAGCACTAATTCTAATGATATGTGCTTTGAGACATGAGGTCATTTAACACAGTCTGTGATGAGGGAAGGGCTCTGCTGTGTGCATTTGTGTGATTTGGAGGAGGCAAGGCTTTGGAGACACTCTGAAGGGATCAAATGCTTTCAAAGCTAGTTTGCTATTGCTAGCTTCTCTGAAATTGCCCACCCTACCTTTGAGGTAAACAATTAAAAACATAAATTCAAACATAAACGTGTATTAAAAGGGAATAAAATTAATTAAGACATTTTAAAATTAATATATTTTTTTCTTAAATTACAAAATTAAAACTTTCTGAGGCTGAGCTCACAGGTTAACTTCAGTGTTGCTATATCTAACAGATCTTTAAATAGAGCATTAGCCATAGGAACAAGCATCTAATGCTTTCTATAAAGGAAATCAAAATGAGTAACAAAAATATACAAAATGACGTGAACAGACGATCTGTACATGTATCTGTGAACCTACTGACCACAATAAATCCTAAATGACACGTGACACAACTAACCAAGAAATCAAAACAATGTGATCTTGTGAATCAAACTCAGAAGAAAATTACGTTGGTGGTAATAAGAGGTTGTTTCCAGATTGGTCATACCTCCTGACACCGGAGCATCCATGAACACTGCACCCATCTTCTCAGCAGCAACAGCCATCTCCTTGGACACTGATGGGTCGATGGTGCTGGAGTCAATTAGAAGGGTGCCTTTTTTTATCTTCCTGAAGAAAAGGACAAAATCAAGGAACAGAAGTCTAAAAGCTTAGGAATATTCAAGCAGGTCTTTTGTGGTTTGATGTTTAGATGTTACGTTGGCCTATATTTTAGGATGGACGGACGGACGGACGGACGGACAGACGGACGGACGGACGGACGGACGGATGGATGTTTTTTTAGGATTTTTTTATTCCTCTGAACCGCTCTTACCAAAAATATTAACTTGAAATACAGATGGGCATTCCAAGTAATGTCAGAGCTAAACATTTACTTGTCAATATATATACAGTATATATATATATATAATAAATAAATATTTTAAATAAATATTGTGTAAAATCATTTGCTACCGGGCAAAAGCTTGGGGTCAGTAAGATCTTTTAATGTTTTTGAAAAAAATTTTTTATGCTAATCAAGGTTGCATTTATTTGATAAAAAAAAAATGGTAAAAACACTAATATCGTAAAATGTTATTACAATTTAAAATAACTGTATTTTTAATTTTTTTTTAAATGTCATTTATTCCTTTGATGGCAACTCTACATTTTCAGCACCATTACTTCAGTTTTCAGTCACATGAAATCATTCTAATACGCTGATTTGTTACACAATAAACATTATATATTATTATCAATGTTAAAAACAATTTAATATTTATATGTGAAATGATACATGCGATTCATTTTTTGGATTATTTGATGAAAAGAATTAAGGTTCTTGCTAAATAAAAGTATAAAATCCTTACCAAAAAAAAAAAGTAAAAAAACAACAACAACTGTATTGACCCCAAACTTTTGAAAGGTAGCGTATAAACCAGCCATCAGCTGTTAAAAAGCAAATGTTGCCCAGTTACTAGTGTAAAGTGTTGTAAACTATTACTCCAATACTATAACATATAATGTTACTTTAGAATTACATTTTACATGCCTCCCCCCAAGCTCATATTCTCCAGTAAAACACCACAGACCAGATTTTCCCAGATTTAAGCCTAGGAAACAATTCTTGGACTGATGTTAATCATTATAAATGATCTAGACAAGAGCTGTGCAGATTCATATATGCAAAAACTAATTTTGCTATAAATGTAGGAATAGAGCACTTTCTCCAATCGGTTAAAAATCAGTAAGTATGGATTTAAAAGTAAACACTGCTGACAGTTTATTCAGAGAGGACGTACTTAAGGATGCCATTGGAACCTGTGTAAACCTCAATGACATTGGGGCTGGATGGTAGCATGGTGATGATGCGGTCAGCTTTATCGGCCACATCAGCGGGGGTATCCAAAATCTGAGAGGAAAAGCAGGGCAATTATTCTCATAGACTCATTCACAGATCTGTACAGTCTAAACATAAAGCAAACAAGGGAATGGTGGTGATTTATTTTGTTTCGAAAGCATTCTGTGAGAAACATACACTTATACCTGTGCTCCTGAATCCTGAAGCTCTTTGCAAGACTCTGGGAAGACATCAGTAGCAATGACAGGATATCCATGCTTCAGTAAGTTTCTAGCCATAGGTGTACCCATGTTGCCCAGTCCAATAAAACCCACAGGGGTCTTGGAGGCCATTGATCTACTACAGGATACTGAAAAGCCATACACAGAAAAAAAAGTAAAATACAATCTTCTCTATTTAAACTAAAATTCATAAAAGTCAAATAGTGCACTACAATGTAATGTTCAGTAAACATGTAAAAATCATGTAATGTCACTATATCAGGAGTCTAATCAATCAAATTCATATAATACAACATTGAGCACATCTTCACTAGATAAACATAAATTTATTTAACCATCAATATCAATAGTCTTTAAAGACATTCAAAACCATACAGATCCAGATGTTTTGGATGAAAACTCAAATAAACATTTTTATTATGTCTAAAATGACTAAATGAGGTGGAAAAAAAGCTTAAGTCCATTATCTGAAGTAGGTGAGAAGGGTGACAATTGTCTTTATTTCATACTTAATTGTTTAGTTTACAGTAGAGCTCTCAAACAACAAGCTGCATTTCACAACTTAACGTTACATTTCTGATGCATAAAGAGCAAACAGTGACTTGGTTAATGTGCACAATGTCTGTTCACATATTTTGATATGAAAGTTAAAGTATATGTTCACATAGTGTGCAGACTGAAATACAAATCAAATACATTTCCAAAGTGCTCTATGCAATACATTAGCGGTGCTTTAATCCCTTTGCACGGTCAATTAAGAATGAATGCCGAAATAACATACCCAAAGTGAGCTCCACATGTGTACTGCTTCTTTTATAAAAAATCCGACCATTCCGACACCCTCTAAACAAAGCGGCCATGCTTATTTCTCTTGACCTCAGAGCATTGACAGTAAACGAGTCAGTCAGTCAGGAACTCAGGGGGCGGGCTCTATGATTGACAGCACCATCCCTCCAATCACCGATAAGGATTTGTCGGCGAGATCTCATGCAGTTTCTCCCCAAGTTCATCCTGCTGCGATTTCTTTTAATAGAGTTAAGTTGATACTTCTTAAAAGATTCAATATGGCTAGACTTTTTAAGCTTGCAGTAAATAAATAAAACAAAACAAAATAAAATTTCCTAGAACACTGACTGCACCATACTATAGATAGTTTAGGGTTCCTGTTATAAACGTGTACATTTCTTTAGTAATTTTAGTTATGTCTAAAATATTTCTTCACAAGAAACTGTTGTTTGTGAGGTTTATATTCATAAATGATTTTAAAATATTTAATCCAGTATCAAGAAAGTCATGATTTTTTTTTTTCATAAGACCTGCACTGTCATTTAAAAACAAGTGTTTCGTTTTCTTGTGGATTTTGTAAATGTCATTAATGTGTGATTTGCTTGCTTATCATCACCCTAATTTTTACGTATACTGAAAAAACAGCTGTACATATCTAGAAAGTTTGAACTTCCTAATCTAATTTCACACTAAATATATTAAATGATCAACAATGACCATTCTATATTCCAAAACGTACTGGGTAATGATTGGCATTTTTCCATAATGCCCACGTATGTTTTGGTGAAGCAGTATGTTTTGGTGAGTCACACTGAAAACGATTCGTTTACGAATCGAACTAAATCATCAAGTGAACCAAGTTTTTTTTTAACCGGTTCCAGTCCGAAAGAACCGAATTTCCCGAAAAGAGTCGGACCTCCCAGTCCCATCCTTATATTGTTGGGGTTATTCACTGACCAATAGTAAACAGCGAATCTCTGTGACAAGAGTAAATAAACCAATCACAGTGCGCAACCGACCGGAAGTAGCAATGACGTTTCTAGATTCCCAAAACATGTTGACACCCGGTTTAGCAGCTACATGACAGATCGCTTAATCTGCGTTGTCTTGCAATCTAACCAACAAGAGTTACAGATCTTCAAGTAAACATGGATTACAGGTATAACCGACTTATTCAGCGACGACTATAATATATACATATAGCGATAATCTTGGAAATATATGATGGAATTGCATGCGGTTCATCTCGATGTATTTAGGGGTGGTGGGATTGCAGTGGAGTGATTAAAACTCATGTTATCGGCTCATCCTTTAAGGATAATGTCGAATGATATATAGAAGAAATGCTTTATCATCTAACTTAGTATACTTCTAACTATCATTAAAACCCGCAGTGACTTGATAGTTAGCAACATGATGCAAGTGATATTGCTTTTGGTTTAAGAATATCACGTTTTAGTAAGATCAAGGGTGAGTGTTACGTGTAATGAGTTCAGTACGCCTATGTTATTTTCTATATTCCTTCATTCGAGCTGTCATTGAGGTGAAAGGCCTGAACAGTGATGACATCAGCATCAGCAGCCACTGGCATCTATACAGGCCTTCTCGGCATCGCCCCATCCTGCCTGAAACAGGGCAGGTCTTCTTCATGCAGCTGCACTTAGGCCTGAACCAAATGTATGTCAGCTAGGAAATACTTAAGCATCTATAGCATTTATATTCAGTAGAATGATATATAGTTTATAGCAATTTGTGTAAGGCTTAAACACACCATCATGACATTGTCCATAAAAAACTCTTCTAGCCTATAGTATCATTAAACTTTAACGGTAACATCATGAACTAAATATAAACTTATGTGAACATCTCGGGAATTAAAATGAACCAGGAGAGATGTTATTTAAGCTTCATGTAATAATTGATTCTGATTGGTTAATCACAAAAAAAAATGTTTCCAAAACTTCCAGGGCAACATTGTAACCTTTCATTTAGCTGTGCCTGTGTTATTAGTTTTTCCATGGTCTCTAGAAGTAATGTCAAGCGCTGTCAAATCAATTATTCTCAGTTAAGGGCATCTAGCATAAAAGTTTGTTTAAAAAAACCCAAATATATATGTATGTATGTGTATTTGTGTATATATATGTATATATATATATATATATACACACACAAATAAAGGTTGGTTTCTTTATTTAACCTTTATTACACACAGGTTGGTTTCTTCAAGCGCCTTGGAGATGTTGCCACAGTTTTTTCATGTAATCCCAGACTCAATGGTGAGATCAGATCTCCATGTGGAGAATAATGTATGTTGTCAGACACCTTGTGCATACAAAACTATCTCTGGATTATTACAATTAATGGCAAAATTAATATTTGGAAATGTAAACTAATATTTCCTACTGATGTTGGTAAATTATTTATATAATAACTGGCTTAAACTCATTTATGCCAAATGACTTTTGGACAAAACTGTATACACAAACTTTTATTTTAGATGCAATTAATCACAATGAATCGATTTGACCGCACTAATAATTCATTTCAAATCAAACCAGTAAGTCCATTTTGTTATTTATTTGGTTAATAGATAAATAATAATGCAAAATGAACATTTTAAGAAAACTCCTTCAAGGTCATACAGGTCCCAGTTGGGGTTTATTTTGCAATAATGACCGAACATTATCCCTTATATTATAAAAAAGAGAAAATCTCAATCTTCATTATCCCTTTGTGAGTTTTTATTCCTTCTTGTTTCAGATAGACCAATCACAGGCTTTCCTTGAGCACTTATGATGTCGTCAGCCTGTAACACGGGAGTATCTACAGGTGGAGGAGGAAGTGTTGTCATGGAGACATCCAACTTCGCCCATGTCATCTTCCAGAATGTTGGGAAAAGCTTCCTGCCGCAGGCAGCGCTTGAATGTCATTACACACTCACCTCTTTCATCACCCCACATCCAAAAGACTGGGTTGGCATCTTTAAGGTTAGTATATATTATTTCATCCAAGTCCACAAATATCTGGTCTGTGCATGGCCTACAACATGTAGGTTTTCATAACGCAGAAAAGTTTTTTGGAAGAAAACGGAATAGCCTTCAATCCGATTTATTTTCCCGCTCTTCCTTTTATGTTGAAATTTAATCTCGCACTTAATCAAGAGGAAATGAGTGCACGGAAACTTAACATCTTGTTAAGATACAATGACAGTTTATGACTCATGTTAAAAGCACTTAAAATTAACCAGATCTTTCCAGACAGCATTTAGAGTGGTGGGCTGTAGGGGAAAATGTGGATTGGAAAAAAAGATGTTTAATCCACTCCAATATCACTCGTTTTTGATGGTTAGTTTATGAGGGAAAAGGGTTGCGGTGTGTGTTTGTTTGCATGCACATGCTGTTGTGCTGGATGCTGTTGCCGTTTGACAATTGAATCCTTCCTTATGCATTTTCTTTAGTGTTTTCTTTAGTCATATTTGTGTCTGCAGTGAGATCTCGTGAAATAACAGGTATTACATGCCATGTATAAATCATATTTTGATAGTAGTTCGAGTTATTATAGACCATAATAAAAGCGATGGATAAATTCTGACAATATCTATGGACTCATATTAAAATATTCAATGAGGGAATATACGAATTATTCATTTAATACACACCTTAACCTTTGTACTTGGTGAACAACAGGCTCCCTCTGGTGGTATCGAGAAGGTACTTCTCTGTACAGACAGCAGCGAATTGCATAACAGTTTAAAAATTACTTACATTTTCTGTGTGCAGTTTTTTTTTTTAATTAGCTAAAATATAATTAAAAGGATTGAAATGTTCAGTTTTATGCTATTTAATGGAATATTTTATAAAAAAATATAATTATTATATCTAAATATCTGTATTTGATATTTTTATTTGTATAGTTATAAGCAGCAGCTTTTTAATTTGTGCTTGTAATTTCCAGGTGCATGTGGTATAAAGTCTTCAGTGGTTTTAAAAAAAATGGGAAACTCTGTTCTTTAATATTTCAGGTTGAACAAACATAGTATTCTTTATCAAGGAGGATGTTGAGGCATGTTAAATAAATAGGCTACCTTTAAGCGATTCTCACAAATGCTGTGTAATCACGCATATACACATACATAGGTTTGTGCGCAGACACACACATACACACACACTCAAACAGGTATATAATTAAGGTGTCGCGCACATGCCGAACATGTTCTTATGCACTTGATTTATAGTTATGTCAGCCCTCTTATTATTTAATTTATCATTGATCGGTCCTGTATGTACAAGCATGGCTTGCTTGAAACACACTCGGGTGCCTTCTCTCTCTCTTTCCTCTTTTCTTCTCTGTAATTAATAGGTGATTTCTTCACAGATGACTGTGTGCCAGATGAAAGCAGAATACTTTCCGTAAAAAAAGAGATTACAGATGTGATAAATTGTAATCAAAGTAAATGTCAGGTAGAGTTGTGAAAAATTTATGAAGACAAATTGCTGACTGTGTGTGTGTGTGTGTGTTTGTGTGTGTGTTTTATAACTGTAAGATGTAACTGTATGTGGCATGATTATGATGATTTCCATCATATTTCATTTAAAAAAGCATAAAACCATATAATCACTCATTTGCACACCCACAATGGGTGGTTTTGAAGGTGAAGATTTTACACTTGCTTCAAAGGCAGAAATGATGAAATCCACATGCACACACAATTTTAGAGTAACCACACAATTTTAGGCGCCTTTGAAGCAAGTATAAAATTTTCACCTTTTTCCCGGTCTTTTTTTTCCATTACGCCTCCTTTTCCAACCTTACGCACACACACAAACACACACACTGTGCCCCCTTTTCGCTGCTGGCTAAGAAGTGCAGAAGGGAGGCTAAGTGTTTCCAATCCACCCTGATCTTATTGATGTATATAACCTATGAAATTGATATGACAGAAAGTATTAGGACTATAGTTTGCTCGCTGAGACCGTCTGTGTTTAATGTTTTGATAGCAAGTAATGTTTCTGTCTTTTTTCTCCCTCTCTTTCCATCTCTGTTTTGACTGGGTGTTCCTTAAACTTTTATATAGCCTGTGTTTATGTAGTTTCACATGTATTGTTATGGCCAAGCTAGTCTAATGAACTAGTCTTTGATTTATATGTTTTACTGTAACTTTTTTTTAAAGGCCTTCATTGGTCTTGTCACAGAAGTTTTAGTTCTCACTTCATGTTTCCTGTGTGTGTTAGGTGGGCTGGAGCAGTGCACGAGACTACTATACGTTCCTCTGGTCTCCCATGCCTGAAAACTACACCGAGGGATCCACTGTTCACCGTACCATCATCTTTCAGGGTATGCACTCACACAAACACAGCTAAAATCAATATGTAATGCCTTATACAACTCATTTTACTTCCATAGTTTTATTGAGAATTGATTGGATGGTCAAACTTGCTTTTATCTATCATGATTTCTTTGGATTGTGGAAATAGGTGTTATAATTAATGTTATTACATTATGACTAAATATGAGTTTGTTAGTTTTGTTTAGGGTTTTTTTTCTTTTTGCAAGAAACCAAGTTGATTATTTGTATTGTTGTTGTTATTGTAAGTAAAAAGATGTCATCTTTTCATAAAGAAACAGTTCATCCAAAAGGAACCCTTGGTGTTTTTGTTTTGTTGTTATGCAAGTAGCTTTTCTGTTATATGTTAGTAGTAGGCCGATGTGTTAAAGGGATAGTTCACTAAAAAATGCTGTCATTACTTACTCACCCTCGTGTCGTTCCAAACCTGTAAGACGTTCGTTCATCTTCGGAACACAAATTAAGATCTTTTTGATGAAATCTGAGAGCTTTCTGCAGTCTCAATTGACAGCTATGCTACTGGCACTTCAAAAGTTAATGAAGAGATCGTAAAACTAATCCATATGAATTGAGAGGTTTAGTCCACATTTTCTGAAGAGAAACGATCGCTTAATATGATGAACAGATTGAGTTTACAAATCTGTTCAACTCACACATCAGAAGCTCAAACATTTTCGCTTGACATGCGAGAACCAATGAGGTTCATTCTCGTGTGTTACGCAGCATGTTTGAGCTTCAGCAAGAACCAATGAGATTCATTCTCATGTTATGCAGCACGTTTGAGCTTCAGCAAGAACCAATGAGGTTCATTCTCGTGTTACGCAGCACGTTTGAGCTTCAGTAAGAACCAATGAGGTTCATTCTCGTGTTACGCTGCATGTTTGAGCTTCAGTAAGAACCAATGAGGTTCATTCTCGTGTTACGCTGCACATTTGAGCTTCAGTAAGAACCAGTGAGGTTCATTCTCGTGTTACGCAGCACGTTTGAGCTTCAGTAAGAACCAATGAGGTTCATTCTCGTGTTACGCTGCATGTTTGAGCTTCAGTAAGAAACAATGAGGTTCATTCTCGTGTTACGCTGCATGTTTGAGCTTCAGTAAGAACCAATGAGGTTCATTCTCGTGTTACGCAGCATGTTTGAGCTTCAGCAAGAGCCAATGAGGTTCATTCTTGTGTTACGCAGCGTGTTTGAGCTTCAGCAAGAACCAATGAGGTTCATTCTCATGTTACGCAGCATGTTTGAGCTTCAGCAAGAACCAATGAGGTTCATTCTTGTGTTACGCAGCATGTTTGAGCTTCAGTAAGAACCAATGAGGTTCATTCTCATGTTACGCAGCATGTTTGAGCTTCAGCAAGAACCAATGAGGTTCATTCTTGTGTTACGCAGCATGTTTGAGCTTCAGCAAGAACCAATGAGGTTCATTCTTGTGTTACGCAGCATGTTTGAGCTTCAGCAAGAACCAATGAGATTCATTCTCGTGTGAGCTTCATTTTTTCACGTTTGAGCTTCAAACCTTCATGTTTGAGCTTCAGCAAGAGGTTTGTTTTTGTGTGTCTAGCAGGTTCGGTTGAGCTTCTGTTCCTGTCCACTGATCAATGTTTATTTGTAAATAAAGGCCTAAATTCAATCTTTTCATCATAAAAAGTGATCGAGTCACTTCGAAAACAATTGGACTAATCCGCTCTGTTCAAATGGATTATTTTTATGATCTCTTTATGAAGGTTTTAAGCGTCAACGTTTCAGTTGCGTTGCTGACTATGAGAGAGAGAGCTCTCCGATTTCATCAAAAGAATCTTCATTTGTGTTCCGAAGATGAACAGAAGTCTTACGGGTTTTGAACGACATGAGAGAGTTATAAAGGACAGAATTGTCTTTTTTGCGTGAACTCTCTCGAATATTTTGAATTTGGACTGCAGTACCCATTTCAACCACTAGCAATCAATACTACATAATGCACCTTTGTTTGACAGTTGGTGCTAAATTAATCTTTGATGTTTTGAGTTTTTTTGGGGGGAGATTTAGTGTTTTATGTTTTTCTTTGTTTTCAAATGGCTTTTTTTGTTGTTAGTTAGAGACTATATTCAGGTAGACAAACTGGGTAATCAAATACTCTGCATGCTGTTTCCTAGGTTATTATGTTCCCCGTAGTGATGGTGAGTTTTATCAGTTCTGCTACGTCACACATACGGGTGAGATCAGAGGTGCGAGCACGCCGTTCCAGTTCCGCCCAGCCACGCCCACAGGGGAGGAGCTACTGACAGTGGAAGATGAGGGGAACTCGGACATACTGGTTGTGACAACAAAGAGCGGACTACTTGAGGTATGCAAATCACACACACAAGAGTGCAAACCTTTGCCCTGTTCCATAGTGAGGTACTTATTAGACTGAATAAAAATAAATGACATTCATAACGACGATGAATACATTCATAAATATTTGTTTAGTTCAGTAGTAAAAAGCATCGATTAACGGTGTGTTCACATTTGTAGTTCAGTTTGCTTGGTTCATTTAATCCGGGCCAAAAAAACGCACAGAAAAAAACATTTAGTCCTGGTCCGCTTAGCGTTCACATTGGCATTTTAACACCGAACCTAAAAATACCAAACATAATAGCTTAGGGATATGTTCACAACCTGATGGTCGGCTTTTATTAATTGGTCGGCTTTTATTATCTATATCTCACGATGGAAGTTACCGAACATCCACAACACACTATGCTGTGTGCTGGAATAAATGAGCTTGTTGTGTGTGTTTAGCCTACAAATGATGGTATTTTGACTAGTAAAGGAGTCAAAACAGTGGCTGGAATACCTCAGTCACACACACAAAAAAACATCTGCTACGCGGTTCTGATGCCTGTATCGAACTGTGATGGCAACATCACGACTATGACAAAAAAAGCAGGTATGCTTAAGCATTCTGTCCTTTTTAGGGTCTCAGCTTCCTGTTTTTGGTTAGTTTACATGTCTTTGATCCGTGTTGCATTCATATTTCATTCGAGTTCTTTTGGAAGTGGTCCGAGGCCCATCTTTTCAGCGCAACTCTGCAATTGCAATGAACTGCACTAACAGAGCAATCGAACAAGTGCCAAGTGTGAACACACCCTAAAAAGTAGGATTATTATCAACATGGATTATTTTAGCCATTATTTGTGTGTTCTTAATGTTTATCACAGTATCAAACTTTTATCTTCTCAAAAATGAAGTTTTAAACATTATCCAAATAAGTTGAGTTCTTTGTGGCGTGGAGAATTGCTGACTTCGAGTGTCCAAATCAAGTCATCTATCATGTAGATCGCAAGTCAGCTCACTAGTTTTTGGAACAGATCTTGTAAGTGTTATTTTTTGGCTTACTATCTGTGTTTGTGAGCAGCAGCGTGTGGAGGAAGTTCAACAGGAGTGCAAAGAGCTTCAGAAAGCACTACGCCTCCTCACGCAGGAGAGAGATCAGCTCCAGGAGCGGCAGAGACAACAGAACCAGGTACTAAACACACACACTCGCACATAATGGTGGCCAGCCAATGAAGCAGCAAAGATGGCTTGCACACACACAGTGTTTGAGCAGCATGTAACACACCAGAGATCACAAGTTCAAGTTATCCGCACATCAAAGCACTCTCCTGTGTGTGTATGTTCACGTTTGTGCTTCAAGACTTTCTGTCTCCAAGTGTAAAACGCCTTTCTGTTTGACTGACGGTGAACTTACTCCCACAGAGCACTTTATCTTATCAGATAATGGCTGTGCGTGTCTCTGTGTGCATTACTGACCTTCCCCGTAAAGTCGTGTGATTTATCCATACGTAATTCTGATGGTGCTGTGGATGATTTACTGAGACTAAGAGAGCTGGGAGTTTGAGAAACGGAGAGAGACACAGAGAAAAGCTGACTTGGGCAACTGTTATCATGGCGGTGCCATGTCGACCACAGAGGGTAGACGTGACGTCAATCGTGAACACGCAGCCAGGAGTAAATGTCCACCAAAACCACTCAACTGAAAGGAGACCTGCCCATTCAGTGGGACAACAGCAGCCAGTCACGCGATTTTCTCTCTCTTCCTCTCTCTGTCTCTCTCATCTTCGGTTTTTCATACTTGATTTGGTGATATTTAAAGGTGCTGTGAGTAATTTCTTCTGTGGAATGCCACACATAAATGTGCCCGATAGACATTGCTGAAAGGTGTCTGGAAAATTTACAACTGTCTTTAGGACAACCTAGTGCTTTGTGAAAAGTAAAAAATTGTCTTAGAGGCTTTTTTACACAGAACATATTTTTGCTATTAAAAAAGAGAAACGTCGGGTAGTGAAAGGTCTAGCTGCACGTTCTTAGAATGCTGTGTCATGTTTGAGACGTTACAGAAGACAAACACAGTCGTCAAACACGTCCGTTTTTTTTTTCTTTCTTCTTATTGTTTATCAGAAACAATCTTTAACTGTCAATCATTTTGCGTCTTTGGGTTTGCATGTATTCAATTGGTTGATGTGCCTTTGGAAGGCGGGGTTTTGAAGACAGGGTGTTTGTCAAGTTAAATAAATAGTAATGTCAAGTTAAATGCTTTAACGTCTTTTAAAAAACTTTCATTTTGTTGGTTAATGTTGATAGCGCTATATTTATTCTTCCCATTAATAACTAAGAATTAATTTTCACCTGCATTTTCTAAACCTTGTTTTCTTTGTTGTACATGTAAATTAGTCTTATCTGACCTCTACAAAAGACAGGAATGTGACAGTAATGGTACAGGTATCATATGTTAATACCATGTTACTTTTAATGTAGGCTATATACACTACCGCTCAAAAGTTTGGGGTCTGTAAGATTTATGTTTTTGAAAATATCGTGAAATGTTCTTTCATTTTCTTTTCCAATATATTTCAAAGGGGTCATGACATGAGAAATCAAATTTGCCTTGATCTTTTGGCATATTAGGTCTACATCCTTAAGTTTTAGAGCTTAAAAATGTCCTCCTTATCATAAACAAAGCATTTTATTTAATCAAGCTCCGAAAATGGCTTGTTTTGATAATGCGGGATCTGTGATGTCACAAGTGCAAAAAGATTTCCATAAGACATCAGGAAATAGTACATCATCACACCGTAGGCCCCGCCCACTTGCCTACACTGGATGTGAGTGTCTCATCACGTCAAATAGAACTCATTATAATCACTGACGCTGTCAACACTGGATATAGTATAAAGATGATCCAGTTTGCATTATGAAGTTGAACGAAAGTCTCAAGGGATTGGAACGACGTGAGGGTAAAGGTACAATATGTTAGTCTGGATCCCAGCCCGAACTACGCCCACACATTTTTTGGTCGGGAAGTTCAGTCTGGACTCGATCCATTGAGGAGTAATTATGATATGATCAGTTCCAATCAAATTGCCTGGGCGGGCTTTATACGATGATGAACAGATGATGTGTAGTTACGTAATCATCACTTTATCAAAAAGCACTTGGGTTGAACTGATTTCCCTCAAAGTTGATTGCAGCTGGAGAATTGAGATGCTATCGTGCCTGTTGTCAAAGAAATTAAGTGCATCTGATACTTCAGAGCAGTATCAGACTCATATTGTGACTAGGATATGAGTATGATGAAGTCAGACTAACAATATGTAAGAATTTTGTAATAAAATATCCAAAAATCACTAGCACAGTGTGATATATTTCCTGCAGTTGTGTACTTGTGTAAGTCTCCAAAGATATTTTATTTCAGAGAAATTCCTATTTTAATTAAGTGGCCGTCCCAGAAAAAAAATGACACATTTAAATGCTGTTTAGTGTGATTGTGTAACGCTAGACCAAGTGAAGCAGCGCTGCGTTACCTCACAAGTTTAATTCGTCTGTTAAATTGACCTGTGTGATTAAATCCAGCACTTGCGGGTAGTTCGGTTGAATTAAATGTACTTATTCCTTTACTGGCATGTGATATCTGTCCATTAAGTAACCTGTTTGCACTCATCCATAAACATTAGATCCATCAGCTTGACATCAAGTCCCATCATTCAGCTCATCACTGCGTCATCAACCTACGCCTTTGTTATTGTTGGAAACTGCGCTCTCTTGTGGCGAAAAAAAATCATACATATTGTGCCTTTAATTACATAATTTTCATTTTTGGGGGAACTGTCCCTTTAAATATGTTTGGCTAGTTTAATCTATTTATTACTTTGTACCATGTTTAAATCCTGTCCACAAAATTGCATTTTTTTCCTCAACATCAGCGAAGAATATGCAAAAAAAAAAAAGTCATTCCATTTGGTTCTGATGTGGTGCCGATGTTTGCGTGCACAACAAGCACATTAAACTCAAATAGGGCCCAGAAAACACCAGGATATGATTTAGTTGGTTTTTTGGTCTTCCAGCGCCCCCTAGTGTTTTTCCTGGAGACCGTTTTGAAGTGTGTAAGTGTGAATTATGAGTGTCACAAAGGACAAAGAACACCACAAATAAAACATTAACACTTTTATAATTGTCTCTCACACCCCAGTCACAGAAACCCTTTCATATGCCATAAGTGTGCGTGTGTCTGTTAAACTGTCAGAACTTACATATGAAATAGACTTCCTCTTTATTCTGAAAACATAAGTGTATATTTTGTGGCTGCTAATTTTACGACCGCACATTTTATTTGCCTGTGCTGCAATTCCGAAACATCATCGGCCGTAAAACACCACTAGTCACCAGATTAGCCGGAGGACAAGGCGTGTATGCATGCTTTCAGAACCAGATGTTACTGTGATTTACTGATGACGACTGTTAAATATGAGTCACTGCAACAAAAGTGAAATCGAAGCCCCCTTCTTTTCATTCTGACATTATACTAATGGAAAAATGTAGTTCGGAGATTGACAGAATTAGGCTAATTACTGGAAATTTTTTGATCATAGTTTTCTTCTCTTCCAATTAAGTGTCTTGAAAACTACCACATTATTAAAAGTGTCTATGAATTCTGTCATTCCCTACAGACGACGCTTTGTTACTAGACTAATAACATATAAGCTGTTTGTTAGAAGAAAATGTTTGGGAGAGGAAAATCTTTTAAAATAATGTGTATGTATATATATAATGTATATAATTGTTTAAAATAATTGGTTGGAACACTTTTGAATCTAAATTGGCAGTTGCGCCTTTTTTGCTGTTGAGGATTTTGATTGGCTGGAAGCTATTCTGAGCTTATGATTGATAGCATTTGCTGTCCAATAGCAGGAGCTGCAGAAAGTCCTGTGCGAGGAGAAGGAGGAGGCTCAAGCCAGAGTAAGACAGCTTGAGCAAGACCTGCTAGAAATCACACAAAAAGCTGTTCTTAAAGAGACTGAACTGGACTGGTAAGGCCCATACACACATTAGCTGACATTAATATTATTTACATATTTACAGTGGGTTCCATATGTCTGAGACAACTAGTTAAAATGCTTTAATTTTTTCGATTTTATTTAACTCTGACTGCATAGTCAGATTTTTTTTTTTTATCTCTGATTGAATACTGCCTTACATTTGAAACAAGAATTGTCTGTAAAGCTGCTTTGAAACAATATATATTGTGAAAGTTGCTATAAAAATATTGTTTTCTATTATTAGCATAATAATTTGAGGGAAAATTGATTTGAAGAAGTAAAGGTTTAATCCATTATGACGGCAATACTTATAAACCTGATGATCATGTTCTCCAGAATGATTTTAGATTATCATCTAAAGATGAGTAGAGGTAAAAAACATCTAACCATTTGTTCACTTGATCAGTCACTCACAAATTTGATTACTTGATTTGTGACAAAAAAAATCTCAATTTTATTCCATAATGTTTCGAGTTATTTTCAGGTTTGAATTTGATTTTGAATCCCAGACTTTTATTCTCTATGTTTTATATATGGAAAGGAGAGGATTTATATGCTGCATTTTGTTTTTTGTGTCATCCAGTTTAAAAAACAAGCTGCAGAAGGTGATTTCTGAGAGGGACGATCTTCAAACTCAACTGAAGAATGAAAGAGACGAGAGGGATCTTAACAAAGTGAGTGTGTGTAGGATCTACAGGTTATAAAGTGTGATTAATCAATCGTATGACATGCATTGATCCACATTGCGTGTGCACACTTGCAGTCTCATGTGCGCAGCGCCGAGCTGGAAAACACAAAACTCAGTGCAGAGCTGCAGATGCTTAAGGCAGTGGAGCTGAACAGAGAGGTCACCATCGCACGGTACCAGGAGGAACTGCACAGACTACGCACGGATAGAGACACAGACCCCACTTATGCTGTAAGAGACGTCTGTTTAAAGAATATATGAAGACTTCAGGTGCCAAAACCATTTTAACACGCTATGTTTAGGTTCAGTAATTTCACTTCAATTGCAATGAAAAGGATGTTAGTCAAACCAGTCCAAAAACCAATCAGTATCTGGTGTGACCACCTTTTGCCTCGTGCAGTGCAACTCATCTCCTTCGCATAGAGTTGATCAGGTTGTTGATTGTGGTCTGTGGAGTTTTGGTCCGATGGTTGTGACGCCGATTGAATGTACTGCCAAATTCTCTGAAACGCCTTTGGACTTTGGAATTAACATTCAATTAACGGGCACCAGCTCTGGTGGACATTCCTGCATTCAGCATGCCAATTGCACAGCCCCTCAAAAGTTGGGACATCTGTGGCGTTGTGATGTGTGATAAAACTGCACATTTTAGAGTAGCCTTGTATTGTGGCTAGCCTAAAGCACACCTGTGCAAAAATCATACTGTCTAATCAGCATTTTGATATGCCAAACCTGTGAGGTGGATGGATTATCGCGGCAAAGGAGAAGTGCTCACTAACACAGACTACGTTTATATGCAGCCAATTTTCGGGTTATGGTCGGGTTAAGGTCACTATTCGGGTTTCTGAAACATTAGGAATAATCTGTTTACATGCGTGAGCAGAGAGAGGTTCTCCTGTATACGTGGAATTGCAATATCCAGATGTAAGCGGTGACACGCGGTTAGCGTCTGGACGTACAGACAACCTTAAGATGCAATATGCGTCATTTCCGATTCTTCTTCCTGTAACCAAAAACAAAAAAACAACAGCAGCACACGGATAATTAATAGTTCGGGGCAGATAGCGGTCGCCTTTGTTTGCGCTTTGATGCTGGTAACGTTACTGACCTCGCTCCAAAAGTATTCTGTGCTTTGTCTCGCCATGTTTACTTCCGGTATATTGCACGCGGATATTTGTATGCGCCGAGAAGTTTCTCTACTCAAAAGGCCAAGATTCCTTGCGAATAGAACATGCGCAGAACACAAATCACGATATGTGTTTACATGACCAAAAATTTGGGTTCGAAAAGGGGTACCCCAGGTATAATATCCCAGTTTTTAAAATCCAGGATATGAGCAAATTCGGGTTTTTGCCAGTGTTTACATGGCTGTTCGAGACCGGGTTATTGCTAATATCCCAGTTTTGAATGGGTTATTGGCTGCATGTAAACGTAGTCATTGATTTAGACAGATTTGTGAACAATATTTGACAGAAAGGTCTTAGATCTTTGAGTTCAGCTCTTGAAAAATGGGGGCAAAAACAAAAGTGTTGAGTTTATAATTTTGTGCAGTGTATATATTCATACACTAGTGGTGAAATGTTTGGAATAATTACGTTGTTTTATGTTGTGGAAAGAAGTCTGTTTTGCTCACAGAGGCTGCATTTATTTAAAAACAGAAAAAAAATGTAATATGGTTGAAATATTATGACAATTTAAAATAACTTTTCTATTGTAATACGTTTTATAATGTAATTTATTCCTACGATGAAGTCATTACTCCAGTCTTTTCATAATATTACTATTTTACTTTATTTTGAATGAATTAAATACAGCTTTGGTGAGCTGAAAAAATATATAGAAAATCGGAATTATTCCTTAAAGGACAACTCCGGCGCAAAATGAACCTTTGGTCTAATTACACATTGTTACCTAGTCAACCGTTATCTGAGATTTGTTTTCATGATCGCCGAATGTAAATAGTTTTATCTCTAAAAACAGTTTAGCCTATAACGCTAGTATATAGGGCATAGAGTAATGACAAATAAAAATCGCTTGTTATTACCACTAACAAGGCTCAAAATAGCCCCACACTAACACGGTAGCATAATAAGGGTCCCTACATTTCAAACCGAAGCATTGAGAACTTTGTCAGTGTCCAAACAGTTTAATAAGAAGATATTTTATACACACAGTCAACTTCGCGAATACAGGAAGAAGCCATCTTTGAAAAATTGTCTCTAACAGTCGATCTACGAACGCCGATCCAAGTGCGCTGGTGAGATGTGAATAAGGTGATAAGGTGAGTGCGAACAGTAGGCTACGTGTACATATTGAAGAGAAGAAAACGGTTCGTGTTTGTGTTTCTTCCGGAAACAACGGACCATATGAGATTCTGCACAGCGCACTTGGATCGGCGTTCGTAGATCTACTGGTAGAGACTATTTTTCAAAGATGGCTTCTTCCTGTATGCACGAAGTTGACTGTGTGTATAAAATATCTTCTTATTAAACTGTTTGGATACTGACAAAGTTCTCAATGCTTCGGTTTGAATGTAGGGACCCTTATTATGCTATCGTGTTAGTGTGGGGCTATTTTGAGCCTTGTTAGTGGTAATAACAAGCGATTTTTATTTGTAATTACTCTATGCCCTATATACTAGCATTATACCAGCGTTATAGGCTAAACTGTTTTTAGAGATAAAACTATTTACATTCGGCAATCATGAAAACAAATCTCAGATAACGGTTGACTAGGTAACAATGTGTAATTAGACCAAAGGTTCATTTTGCGCCGGAGTTCTCCTTTAATTATTGCACTTCTACTTTTGAATGGTTTTGTAAATCATGGGTCCTCTTTCTAAATCATTTGTGTGTATCTCCAGGGTCTCAAAGAGCGGTTGCGTCAAGCTGAGGAGCAGCTCCAGGCCATGCGGCAACAGGCAGCCATGTTGGGCTCTGAGTTACGTGATGCCTCTGGCGGGCGGGATCGCACCATGGCTGAGCTGTACCGTGCCCGCCAGGAGGCTGAAGACCTACGAGCCCGTTTAGCTGAAGCCCAGGAAGAATGCAGGCATGCTCAGAATCAGCTGGACAGGATGAGAAGCCAGGCATCACAGGAAGTGGTAACCACAACTGACCTTTCCTTATGTTTATTTGACTGTGAAGATCCATTAATAACAATATAAAAACTCATGGTTTGTTTAGAGACAATGTGAACTAAGAGATGACTTGTGCTTTATTTTAATTTCAGGGCAGGGCTGGAGTGGGTGTGGTGTCAGAGCTAGAGGCGGAGTTACAAAAGGAGGTTGAGGAACTAAAGCTGCGTCTGAATATGGCTGCAGAGCATTACAAAGAGAAATACAGAGAGTGTCAACGGTTGCGAAGACAAGTCACCAAACTAACTCAGCAACAGGAGACGCAGCAGGGGGTGAGCTAGTGCAATTGTGGCTCCACCTAGTTGTAAAGTTCATGAAAACGCAACAATTATACTTATGCTCTTGGAATGAATAATGACCTTGTAGAGCTTGACATCACGTTCTGAGAGAAATCGGTAAAACTTTATTTCGATAGTCCACTTTAGACATTCTGCTAACTATAAGTAACTCTTCAACTACATGTCAACTAACTGTCATTAGAGTATTAGTAGACTGTCAGTTTAATATCTGCTAACACTTTATTTTGTTGGTCCCCCAACAGACATTCAACTGACTATAAGTAACTTGGCGACTACAAGTAAACTTATTCTCCTAACCCAAACCCTAACACCTAACCCTAACCTAACAGTCTACTGACAGTCTACTTTAATATACTTTATAGAGAGTTAGTTAAAATACTTTAATGAGATTTAGTTGACATGTAGTTGAAAAGTTACTTATAATTAGTAGAACGTCTTAAGTGACTATCGAAATAAAGTGTAACCGAGAAATCTTGCACGTGTTTTAGGACTCCAGCAGGAATGATGCTTCTACAGAGACCACACTGGAGTTACACACCCCAGATGCAGAGACACCTCCCACAGGTATTGACTGGTATTCCATTATATAACTGAACATTTGTAGAAGTTCATTTACAAACAAGTCAGTAATAAAAGATTTCCAAAACATTAAGCAGCACCTCCATTTTCAACACTGATGATAAATCCACATATTAGAATGATGTATGAAGGATCATGTGACACTGAAGACTAGAGCAATGATGCTGAAAGTTCAGCCAACACAAGACTAAATTTCATTTTTAAATTTTCTATTTTAAATTTTATATTTATTCCAATAGATTGTAGTTTTGTCATCTGAAGCATATTGATTAGGGCTGTCAAAACGATTAATCGCGATTAATTGCATCCACAATAAAAGTTTGTGTTTACATAATATATGTGGGTGCACTGTGTATAATTATTATATATATATATATATATATAAATACACACACATGCTTGTATATATTTAAGAAATATTGTCATGTACTGTATATTCTGTATATAGATTTAAATATAATTTATATTATATATAAATATAAATTTTATATATAAATAATGTTTTTTTCTTAAATATACATGCGTGTGTGTTTTTATATATATACAAAATAATTATACACAGTGCCCCCACATATATTATGTAAACACAAACTTTTATTTTGGATGCGATTAATCGCGATTAATCGTTTTGACAGCCCTAATATTGATATTTTTATTTTTAACTGGTCTCAAAAAATGTAAAATATGTTTCATATATAGGCCAATATATTTGTTTTTGGCTTCAAAATGTACGTAATTGTTTGTTATTGACTGTTATTGTATCAACATCTTATATTTGAAAGATCAACATCCTGCTGAGATGAAACCTTCAATGCAAAGAGTTGCCGAGAGACAGAGGGATGATGAAGGTAGAACTGGACAGGAGGAGAAGGAAGATGAAGAGGAGGAGGAGGAGGAGGATGAGGATGATGAAGAGGAGGAGGAGGAGGAGTGTAGCGTGTCAGTAGAAGCTGAGCTTGCCAGCATGGAGGAGAAATGGAGAGAGCAGTGCACCTTCAATGAAAACCTGAAGCTTCTGCTAGCCAATGAGAAGAAGCAGTTTCAAGTATGTAAACACACACACACAAACACACACACACACAGGGGCATATGCATGATTCAGGTTCCTTTAATCCCACAGAGAAGAGCCAGCCACAGATACATACATTCATTTGCTTAAGATGTCCGTGTAGAAAAACTTCCACGGGTTGATTGTTTTATTTTAGGTCCGTTTCACTGAGGTATCACATTTCCGTCAGTCGTCAGTTTGTGTGTGTGTGCAGCAGAACCCATAAAGGATAGAGCTGGCCAAGTGGAAAGGAGGTCATAAAGGTCTCTTCTTGTCTGAGTATTTAGACAAAGCCGGAGACACCATCAAAAGGAAAGTCTATTATTTACAGCATGTTTAAACGCGTACACACTTTCTCACCGGATGCTTTATGACTGTTTACTTCAGAGCAGGGTAAGATCTTAGTAAAGCCATTTCAACTAAACTTCAAACCCAAACAGGCATTTACAAGATTTGTAAATGCCTGCTTCTTTAACTCAGAAAGAGAGAAATAGAATGAGATCAGCAGAAAATAAGCTAGTAGTCTTTGCTTTCTTTGCTTTTGTTTGTCTCAGTTATACATACTCTCACTCAAACTTGACGTCTCCGCTAATAAACTTGAACCTACACTCTTATGTAGGACTGGATTTAAATTTAAAGGGATAGTTCACCAAAAATGTTTTAAATGTTTTTTTCTTTTTGTTTCTGTAAAATGCAAAAAGATTAATAGATGAACGGACAATTTCACACAAAATGATGTCTAAATGCCAGTACCTGGTGAGTATATAGTAAACATAATTGGTTGGCTGTTAAGTGAACGTAAACAGACGAGAAATAAAACGCATGTGTACAGTATCAGTATATTGGATCCCTGCATTATATCTTAAAGTGACAACAGCCTAATATTCCTGCTGCTGTCTGCATTTTTTAATGTTAATCAAACAATCAAACAGACTTAATGCAAAAAAATAGTGCTCTTGACAGAATCTTGCATTTCATCTAAAAAGTCTGCAGATTAAGATTAAAAAAAAAAAAAAATATATATATATATATATATATGTGAAGTTCAGATGCAAAAGCCTCTAAGTGCCATTTGAAATTTTCTTCTAAAATGATCATTTTTATCAAGCTTGTATATTTAAGTTCAGTAATTTCACTTAAATGGCAATGAAGATTACCTATTAATTGTCATTTAAGTGAAATTACTGAACTTAAATATACAAGCTTGATAAAAATGGTCATTTTAGAAGAAAATTTCAAATGGCATTTAGAGGCTTTTGCATCTGAACTCTTCATATATATATATATATATATATATATATATATATATATTTAATCTTAATCTGCAGACTTTTTAGATGAAATGCAAGATTCTGTCAAGAGCACTATTTTTTTGCATTAAGTCTGTTTGATTGTTTGATTAACATTAAAAAATGCAGACAGCAGCAGGAATATTAGGCTGTTGTCACTTTAAGATATAATGCAGGGATCCAATATACTGATACTGTACACATGCGTTTTATTTCTCGTCTGTTTACGTTCACTTAACAGCCAACCAATTATGTTTACTATATACTCACCAGGTACTGGCATTTAGACATCATTTTGTGTGAAATTGTCCGTTCATATATACTCTTCATATATACTAGCAAATGGTTACTTGAGCTTAAGTGTGTCCATATAGAGGGTTGCCATCTCCCAGCTTTTGAGTGTGCCCTCTGTAAAATTGTTTTAAAAAAAACTTGAACCAGCCATTTCAAAATATTGATCTAAATTTGTTGGTCAGAAAATGTTACATTTAGAGCCCTGACATCAAAATACTGTGATGCATTAAATATCAAGGTTAAACTTCTATAACATCTACTCGTCTATGTTTACACAAATTCTGGAATTTAAAGGTGTGTTGGTTAAGTTCTGTAACACTCGAGGCAGCAACGCAGTTGGAGTCTGTATGTTTGAGCTACCCAACCAGGTCGACCAACAACATCGGCTCAAACAATGATGAGTAATTGATGTATGACTTTTTGCAACTCTAATTGGTGCCCACACTGCTAGAAAATATATGTCCAGATGCCACACTAAATTAATGATATGAATTCCTTCATAGACTCAGTTGTCAGAGAAGGACAGAGAGGTGTCCGCTCTGAGGGAAAGTCTTGTGGTGGTGACCAGGGAGAAGGAGAGACTGGAAAAGGTAAGTATTTGTTGTATAAACCTGTTCTTGTCATTTATGTTCTAATGAACAGTTTGGTGCTATATACTTGTGTCTTTTGTTATTTATTTGCTATTCCAACGCTGGTATTATTAGCTCTATCGGCTAAATGTTAACGACTATGTTTAAATATTAAATACCTCAATTTGATTCTCAGCACTTAAGACACTGAAATCAGACTGAGTGTGAGTGTTTGAGCCCCAAGAGTCACCGCTAAATGCCACATTCGGTTCCCTGATTACCCATCAGCACTTGTGTTAAATGTTAAATGTGTGAATAATTCTTCTAATCATGGCTTACGGATATGGGGTCAAAGGAGAGGGGAAGAAAGAACAGGTAAAAGAGTAAAAAAGGAAATTGAGTTATATTCTGTTTAAGTAGTATTTAAAGACTGGTAATATTGAATATGTCTTACATTAGTACTTAAGATTTCAGTTTCTTGGTTGGAATTTATTGGCCAACGGCAGTTTTATTTAGGTTATTGAGTGTTTAAATAACCCGTGTCTCATTTGTAACAGTCAAAATGAGATTATTGCGGTTTTGTTTTTTGAACAGCAAGCCCATTCTCATCAAGCCGTTTGCAATTTCAGTCATTTTTTAGCGGTTGCAAATTTGTAGTAGTGAGTTTTACTGATGTTAACAATAAATTAAATCGTTTCCTGTCAGGTTAGCCTGGGAAAACCCAGACAACTTCCGGCAAATTTAGATTTGCTCTGAACCCTCAAATTAGTAATTAGTAAATAGTAAACCCTCAGTTAGTAATCCGTCGAAATCACGGCATCAATCAGAAACGGGGCGGCTTTACACGATGACAACAGCGCTGGGATTTTGAAGCAGATTTTGTAGCCTACATTACAAAGATGGATGCCGCCATCGAACATCACTCGTTCGAATCAGCTATCGAGTCTGTTTTAAGCGATTTGAACGTTTCCTTTTTGTTAAAAACCGAGCAAAGAACAACACTCGGAGCCGCCGCTCTGCATACGTCATCTCCTTCATCGCTCTGATTGGTTTTAGGTCTACCCGCGACGTCCGTTGGTGACGCCCCTCTGAAAATGATTTGTTTATACAACTGAGAATGGTCTGGTTTAAACCAGGCTACTGTCGGGTGTGTTGAGAACTCACTTTGTTATCATGTGAGATGCATTCTACGAATCATTTTGTTGACTCTCCGTTTCTCTTACAGGAGTTGCGGCAGTGTATGAACAGAGGAGAGACAGCAGGAAGTCGGAATTTAAATGTCAGAGAGCCAGTGGTGCTGCGTTACCCACTACCGTATCCACAAGACCCACCTCCTCTTCCACTGGTACCCCAACAGCCTGCTGAACTGCAGTATGGAAACCCCTATTCAGAGCAAGAGACCCGAGGTGGGTGTGCCCTTCAGTCTGCTGTTCTATTCATTTATTTTACAAACTCATCTCCAGAAAAGTTTGGACATTTTGTGAAAAGCAATAAAATCCACAATCTGTGATTTTGTTAATTCTCTTAAACTTTGTTGTTGTTTTTTTTTTTACTTTTCCAATGTTTTCACTGGTCATCATAAATGTATTTTGTAAATATAAACAAATGTAACGATTTTGATGGCTGAAACACACTACAAAAAAGTTGGGAAAGATGCAGAATAAAAGTGGAAAGATTATAGAATATCCAAGTTAAACTCTTTTTAAAACAGTCCATACGGCATCCAGACGGCATTCAGAGCTTTTCAGTCTTTGCAAGCAAAGGTGGGTTATGGCTCATCACTTTGTGTCAAATATCATGAGAGAATTGTCAAACAATTCAAAAATCACATTTCTCAATGCAAGATTGCATAGAATTTACATCTTTCACCATTGACTTTCATCAGTGACATGCAAAAGCAAACATCTGTCATGGTATGAGGTGCATCAGTGCAAATGGCATGGGAGACTTTCATGTGTGTGAAGGTACATTGACATGCAGGCGTATGTTGGGATTGTACAGAGACATAAACTGCCATTAAGATGACATCTTTCCTGGGAAGCAAGACAATGCCAGGTCTCATTCAGCATGTGCTACAACTGTGGTTTTGTAGACACTTTACACCAGAGTGGATGAGCTTGACTGCAGTCCAGATTGCGGTCTCTTATTGAAACTAAGAGACTGCGGTCTCTTATTGAAAATGTGTGGCCTGTCATCAAAAGCAGAATCAGACAACGACGACCACAGACTGTTGAGCAGATGTCTTATATCAGACGAGATTAGGCAAAAATTCAACTTGCAAAACTGCAACAGTTAGTATCCTCAATTGCCAAATGATGTATTTAAAAGGAAAGGTGGTGTGAGACAGTGGCAAACATCCCTCTGTCCCAACTGTTGCTACCATCAAAATCAAAGTTTGTTCATATTTACAAAAATTAAAAACATTAGAAATATTTACTTTGTTCTTTTTCTACTTGAAATTGTTTCAATTAAACAAAGGTTCAAGAGAATTAACAAATCACAGATTCTTGATTTTATTGCATTTTACAAAATGCCCCAACTTTTCTGGAAATGGGGTTGGAAATAAATAATAAAATAAGGTTTAATTTGTTAACACTTTAATTAACCAGTAACTAAATTAGTTAACATTAGCTAACGATGAGCAATAGTAGTACAGAATACTTTTACTAATACATTTTTAAGATCAAATCTGTTAACATTAGTTACCGCAACTAACATGAACACGAACATTTTTATGTTCTAACCTTCAGTGCCGGTTTTAGACTTCTTGGGGCCCCAGTATTAGAAAATATATTTTTAAAGTGTATATAATATTTCTTGTTCATAAAATTCTGTTTTTTTTTAAAGGGATGAAACAATCTCTCCCATCTAATGCTCTAAACTATACAGCGAACCCTCTCATTTGGTATATTACTATGATTAACTGTACATAAGAACTTAAAACATAAGACATGACACATTTCGGTAAGTTGTACTGTAACTTTCAAAACACCTTTTGATATTCATGCATGTTTTTTCATGCTATAACTTGTATTAAAGTGGTAGAAAAGACTGTGCTCTGTGCTGCCGCTTGAACTGAAGCGCAACAGCAAAATGTCACGTCACTTTTAAGCGTCACGTCACAACCCTGGCTTGAACTACGGGTGATTCATAGGTTCAAATAGAGACTGCTTTTTTGACACTATTTTTTAACTGTTAATGTGTTGTTGATCCGTTAACTCCGATAGCCCTGAATTATATATACACATAATTTTATAAATACATATGTAGCCTTTTATATATATATATATATATATATATATATATATATATATACATATAAAAGAGTGTAGTGTATTTGTAAGTAGATTATCGAGAAAGTTTCAGTATCTAACTACTTATGTGATGTGCAACAACCTTGTTCAAAACTTGCTGAATTCTTGTTCCTCAGATGGAGCAGATGGGGCATTATCCCCAGAAGAAACCTGTCGCCCCCCTCCATTGGCTCCACCACCTTGGGGCGGTCCTGTGGTCTGCAGTCAGCCATCACGCAGTCTCAGCCCCCCTGACGGCCTGGAGAATCCCCCTGAAGATCGGCCTAGTGTAAGGACAGTGGAAATATTTAGAAAGCACCACAACAGCTTCTGTTGTGTACATTATTTTGGCAGCTACATAGATGTACAATAGAAATTATCTGATTTAATGTAACTTCTGACTGCTATAAGTAGTGCTTGATGGGTAGAGTGTGTTTTAATCTGGACAGCATTATTTTTAAAGCTGTTGCTTATCTGCAGTACGTTGTTAAAACACATCCTGTCGGATGTTAGAATAACATTTAGCAGATGTTTTTTGCGATGGTACGAACTTTTTGTTAAAGCCCCATTGATAACACTCAAGTTTTTTTACTAATATTGTACTGAAAGAATTCTCAAACTTTTTTTGTCTGTTGGTTTTACCATTTGACATAAATTACTTGAAATTAATATTTCAATAATTTAACAATACATTTGCATGTTCATGGTTTTCTGATGTTGGCCAATGGTCATATGACATGTAGTGTTTCATATTTTTTAGTGTTTTATTTTGATTTGTTTTTAAATTAATTTTATAATTTAGTACAAAAACCTTTTAAAATTTAAACTATATTTTTTTAACCATTTAGATTTTTTTTTTTAATTTAATTAATAAGTGTTTTTCACAGTAGGATCCAATAGTAATTCTCTAAGACAGCGATACAATATAGAGTGGTGCAGGTATGACGGTCGAACTTGGAAGTCTTAAGGCTATGTTTACACGGAAACGATACTGAAGAGAAAATGCAAAAGTGGCGTTGCGTCATCACTTTTTATTCTGCGTTTAGACGAGCGTTTTGTGTGGGAAATCCGCGTGCAGATGGTGACGCAAAAGTGTGTGAAACTCAATGTAGTATGCACTTCAGCCGGCTGGGAGTGCATACTACAACAAAACCAAGTCCACGCGCCTGCGTACAACCTTCACTGTCAAGCAGACTTTTGCATTTTTACCGTTAAGGGGCTTTCACACAGGACGCGGTTACACGGAAACGTGGCTGTGGAGCGTTTTTAAGATTTCCACTCTGGAGGGTGGTTTCACTTTTTTGCGTTTTTAAGCCTCAAAAACGCTGTCGCCGTGTAAATGAAAGGCACATCCGATAAAATATTTTTACGTTTTCACCCGCGATTGTTCTCGTGTAAACAGGGCCTAATTCGCCGCTGGTTCCTTGGAGATTTTTCCTATGGGGTTTTATGGGGTTTTTTTTTTTTTTCATATTTTTTAAAATTTAAACTATAATTTTTTAACTATTTAGATTTTTTTAAATTTAATAAGGGTTTAAATCAGATTTTTTTCGACCGCGATACGATATAGAGTGGTGCAGGTATGAAGGTCGAACCCGGAAGTCTAATTCGCCGCTGGTTCCTTGGAGATTTTTCCTATGGGGTTTTATAATGTTTTTTTTGTTTTGTTTTGTTTTTTCCCATTTATGAGTAAAATAAGTCTTGTGGTTAACATAACTTTGACATTTTTCACGTACTCTGCACACACTCACACCCCAAGCTGACTTATCTAGTTTCTTATTAGAAACTGCTTCAAAACATTATAACAAAATGTCAAAGTAAAGTCAAGTTATGTTTACCACAGGCTTTTTTTTTTACATATGAATTTGAAAAAACCCATTATAAAACCCCATAGAAAAAATCTTAAAGGAACCAGCAGCAAATTAGACGTCCGGATTTCGATGTTATACCTTCACCACTCTATATTATATATATATATATATATATATATTGTATCATTAGTCGTTTGATTAACGTATCTATTCATATCGATGTTGAAGCTTTATGTAAGCTTCAGAGATAATAACTGGGTGACATTGTCAGTCTTAAAATTGATATGTGGCAATTATTTTTTGTCGCTCTTCAGCAACCTCTTCTACTTCTTCCTTTCTTTCTGTTTCGACCTTTCCTCTTGACTTGCACCTTGTCGTCCTTTGATTCTAACTCTTTCCCTTTCTTTTTCTTTTTCCGTCTTCTCTTCCTCACTGCCCTCTGCGTTCCCCGCACCCTCAGACCTCAGTTCACAGGTGAAAACAGAGGTGGTTAATTTGCATGAAACGGCAATTAAGGCTTTTCTCTTTTGAGCTCGTTAGTGGATTAGAGTGACGAGGGGAGAGGCTCGTTAGAGAGAGATGTTGACGAGGGCTATGCTAATTGGCTGGGGGTGCCGGCCTGTGATATTTGAGGGTGCAGATCGGCACTGACCCCTTTCTCCTCCTTTCTCGTTTGCTGCGTTAAAAGCCCATTAACCTTTGCAGGAAGCCGGCTGTGTGCAGACAGGCGTGGCTTTTCGTCGAAAGTGTGTGTGTGTGTGTGTGTGTGTCTGGGAGAGATCGTAGCTGTTATGTCTTAATAGAGAGGCGACAGCTAGCTAAATGTGTCCGCTGAAGAACATAGTATTGTTATGTCTCAGTCAAGAAGAAATGATTTCATTTTGGTTTTATGTCTTTCTTAGGGAGGTGATGGTGAGGCCCCTGCAGTCTGTGATCATCAGAGCCTGGAATCTAATGAGAGCCACACAAGCTTCTGCTTTGACACCAGGTAAATGTTTAGAATTGAATGTTACCATACTACTCACTACTCATACTATATTTGCAGTATGTATACTGTATGGTGTTTGTATGCATAGAAGTGCTATATTTACCAAAAACTGTGGTATACAACAAAGCACACTGTATCCCACTTGACTCTCTATTTCCAAATTACAAATGACTAGTAATATCAGTTTTTATTTTATTATTTTGAAATGAAATATTTTATTTTGTGTACTGAAATAAAACTAAAACTTTTGCTTTAAAATGAGAGCAGAAAGCTTTAGGTCAGGGCTGGGCAACTCTGGACCTCGAAATCTGCATGAGAATTCGTACGAATTTTACGAGGTGGCTAATTCATAACAATTCGTATGACCTCACTCGTACGAATTAGTACGTTTTTGCTAAATCGTACATATTTTACGAATTGGCCAATTCGTATGAATTCATACGAATGACCTACCCCTGACCCCGCCCCTAAACCTATCCATCACGTGGATTTGGACAAATCGTACGAATTTGTACGAGTGAGGTCGTATGATTAGTACGAATTAGCCACTTTTTAATCACTTGTACGAATTCGTACGAATTGGTCGTGAGATAGCGTAGGCTTTCCTGCTGAGTTTAGCTCCCATCCTGATCAAACTCACCTGCCTGTAGCTTTCTAGTAATCCTAAAAATCGGGATAATTTCCAAACCCAAACGACTTTCGTTCATCTTCGGAACACAAATTAAGATATTTTTAATGAAATCTGAGAGATTTCTGTCCCTTTATTGACAGTCTATGCGACTAGCACTTTGAAGCTTCAAAAAGTTTGTAAAAGTAATCCATATGAATTGAGCAGTTTAGTCCAAATTTTCTTTAGAGACACGATCGCTTTATACTGTATGATGAACATTTAATTTGGACACATGCTGTCGGACAAAACTCTGTCAGAGAACGGTCATTTGCTGAATAAACATGCAGGTTGAGGTCATGTGACAATGACGCACACATTTTTTACCGATGAATAGTTTGTTCTATGAACTCCTATATTTTAGATACTGCAGTATATTCTTTGTAGTGTGCAGCGGTTTTTGTGGAAATCAATGAAAATGAAAAATGTTCCCTTGGCAGCTACACTGTAGCTGAGTAAAAAAAGTGCATTTAAAATTATATTTCAGTTAATGTTTATTTTATTTCAAGTAATGATTTTGTTTTTTATTATTTATTTTTAGTTAATAATAATAACCCATGTAGTGAATAAACCAATAAGCTTTGTCACTCGAAACAGCCCTGGAATTGATAAGTAAATATATATTTTAATCTGACTCCTAAAGTACACAAAATTGGGATAAAATGCTTTTTTCTCCCTCTGAGATAACAACTGAGTACCAATTGCTGAATAAACAGTCAACATAGTGAGTGAGATGTGACAGTTTAGCATACTACGATTCATACTACGGTTAGAGCTGTCAAATCGACATAAAACATAAAAGTATGTGTGTGTACACACATGTGTGTGTGTATATACACTCACCGGCCACTTTATTAGGTACCCCATGCTAGTAACGGGTTGGACCCCCTTTTGCCTTCAGAACTGCCTCAATTCTTCGTGGCATAGATTCAACAAGGTGCTGGAAGCATTCCTCAGGGAGTTTGGTCCATATTGACATGATGGCATCACACAGTTGCCGCAGATTTGTCGGCTGCACATCCATGATGCGAATCTCCCGTTCCACCCAAAGATGCTCTATTGGATTGAGATCTGGTGACTGTGGGGGCCATTTGAGTACAGCGAACTCATTGTCATGTTCAAGAAACCAGTCTGAGATGATTCCAGCTTTATGACATGGCGCATTATCCTGCTGAAAGTAGCCATCAGAAGTTGGGTACATTGTGGTCATAAAGGGATGGACATGGTCAGCAACAATACTCAGGTAGGCTGTGGCGTTGCAACGATGCTCAGTTGGTACCAAGGGGCCCAAAGAGTGCCAAGAAAATATTCCCCACACCATGACACCACCACCACCAGCCTGAACCGTTGATACTAGGCAGGATGGATCCATGCTTTCATGTTGTAGACGCCAAATTCTGACCCTACCATCCGAATGTCGCAGCAGAAATCGAGACTCATCAGACCAGGCAACGTTTTTCCAATCTTCTATTGTCCAATTTCGATGAGCTTGTGCAAATTGTAGCCTCAGTTTCCTGTTCTTAGCTGAAAGGAGTGGCACCCGGTGTGGTCTTCTGCTGCTGTAGCCCATCTGCCTCAAAGTTCGACGTACTGTGCATTCAGAGATGCTCTTCTGCCCACCTTGGTTGTAACGGGTGGTTATTTGAGTCACTGTTGCCCTTCTATCAGCTCGAACCAGTCTGGCCATTCTCCTCTGACCTCTGGCATCAACAAGGCATTTCCGCCCACAGAACTGCTGCTCACTGGATGTTTTTTCTTTTTCGGACCATTCTCTGTAAACCCTAGAGATGGTTGTGCGTGAAAATCCCAGTAGATTAGCAGTTTCTGAAATACTCAGACCAGCCCTTCTGGCACCAACAATCATGCCACGTTCAAAGTCACTCAAATCACCTTTCTTCCCCATACTGATGCTCGGTTTGAACTGCAGGAGATTGTCTTGACCATGTCTACATGCCTAAATGCACTGAGTTGCCGCCATGTGATTGGCTGCTTAGAAATTAAGTGTTAACGAGCAGTTGGACAGGTGTACCTAATAAAGTGGCCAGTGAGTGTATATATATATATATATATATATATATATTTACAAACTTTTATGTTACATAAGATTAATTGTGATTTATCAATTTGACAGCTCTAGATGAAAATGGTTACTGTTATAGTTTCTACTGTGAACTTTCAGTACGCAGTAAACAGTACTAGTCTGCAGTAAGTGATAAGCAATATCATTTATTCCAAACACTTCTCACATTAGTAGGTATTATTTTAAAACACCTTCTTTCTGTCATCCTCACTCAGACCTGACGTTCATAAGCGGTGTCCCCTTTGTGAGGTGATCTTCCCACCACACTTTGAGCAAAGCAGTTTCGAACGACACGTCGAGTCTCACTGGAGGGTGTGTCCCGTCTGCAGCGAGCAGTTTCCCCTAGACTGCCAACAGCATCTCTACGAAAAGCATGTGCACACACACTTCGATGGCAATGTTCTCAACTTCGACAACTTGGATTAGAGATGAAAAAAAATAGATATTTGCTTTTAGTTCAATATAAAACGCCTCAGGTGATTCAGGGGCTTCAGTGTTTGGTTCGAAACACGCTGATGTTGTCACTTCGTTGTAACTGCTGAACAACTCATGTCAGGAGGACATCAGAATATTTGATTTGCACATAAACATTAATTTAGGTACAGAATACTACATTAATGGTCTTCAGGTGTAATAGATGTGAAAAAATAATGAAAAGCACTTTTTTTGTAAATTTTGTGTACTACTGTAAAATGAGAGCAGAGAGCTTTAGGATATTGTTTATGAAAATGAAGTATTTATTTTAAAGGACCAATGATGTAATGAAGTTAATTTGGCCAAAAAAAAAAAAAAAAGAGATGGCAATAATTAATAAAATCTATTCACTAAAAAGGACTAAAACTGTTACCTCAGAGGCATTGAAGCCTTTCTGTGTGAAACACCATTTACTAATACACTAATTTAAAGGTACAGATTCACCGACAAATGAAAATTGTCATTTAATCATCCTCGTGTCGTTCTAAAACCATATGAAATTCTTCTGCGAAACAAAACGTGCTTTTTACCACACACACATGAACTGGAGCTTTTAAACTTTGAAAAAAAAGGGCACAAAAAACAGTGGTCTAAACATATTTAGGTTGAGCCAAAGAACTGAATCAGTTTGATCTGTGAATGAATCATTCAGACCGACTTTGTGGCTCAAGGAATTCGTTAAATTTATGAAGTTTGAAAGCGCCATTCCCATTTATTCTACTGGTACCTTTTTTCAATAATCCAGTTACCTTCAAAATGTCCTATTTTTACATGATAATGATGACAAAATAATAGTTTTTAGCTGAAGCTCGGCAAAAAAAAATCCTTAATACAGAGAACCACTGTGCTAAAACTAAAGCTATGAATTCAGCAGCAACTTTTCAGTGCATCATTGGTTCAAACATCTTGCATTAAACCACTTAAACGTTTAGATGGAGTTATAATTTTCAGCATTCTATCCATCGCACATTTTCTGCTTAAAATCCATTTATCCAACACCGCTGATGCTTCATACTGTAAGTATGCCAGGACGTTTAACCTAGGGTTGCTCTGTGTCTGTGTGTATCAAGTGTATGTTTATTAATAAAGAATGCTACAAGCAGCAGTTCGTTAAACTGAACGTTTCTCCTTGCAAACCAATCATCGCGTCGACACTGTATGGACAATAAAATGCGGAAAGAGGCACCATACTTGTTTGTTTTCTTTATTTTTGTAACATTGTCCTAAAGTTTACATTGCAGCTTAAGGATAAAGACATCTCAAAAGAGTCTCTCAGTCACTCGCTCGCACAAACACGCACACATTATACATCATCTTGCATACAAATTGCCTCGGTTCCACAAAACATTTTCCACAAAAACATACAGTACGAAAATATAATTTCAAAAGCACTTTACAAAAGACTTGCAATACAATACATTCACTATATAGTATATCAAACTCCCTCCAAAATAAATGCATCTCAGTCACATTACTACATTGTAGGTGTGAGGAATCACACGGATCCTATCCAGTAAAGTCATGTTTAACAGGTTCTAGTTTGTGTGTCAAAGGTGAGACCCAATGACTCTGTAGCCAAAAAGAGGTACAAATGTGGTTACTGGTACAGCGTCCAAAAATACACACATACAAACAAACATGACACCGGATGAATTGGAAAATAACAGGACAGCGAGTCATCAACAACGAGTCACTCGTGGATAGGCATCCAACACTGTCTTCATTCCCTAGCTTCAGTTTTTGGCATCTGAATTATAGAAACTATCCATTCATTCAATTTTATGCCCCCTCCCCCCAAAAAAAAATCATGGGTATAGTCCACAATTTTAATGTTTAAATACAGATCCTGGTCCCAGGGGCCATTTAACACCAAATATATGGACAACATAGAACATTTTGTCCATATCGACTCTAAACTCTAAAAAAGTACCATGTATTACCATGTTTTTGGACATGTACCCTGATAATACCTTAAAGTACCATATAAATACCAAGGTATACATATCAAAGATCCATGGTAACACAATCTGATACTATCACTGTACCATGAACAGCATCTTGTTTTTCCAAGCTTCATATCTGGAGATTTGGCAGTGCCATTTTTGGTCCATGTTGTTTCATTTAATGACCGACCCTTACCGAGAAAAACAGACTAGCGGATAGGAAAGCTTACTTGGTTCTTCTCTGCACCGAAAGTTGAAGCTCTTAAAAGTTGTTTTACTTGTGTAAACTGTGGTATGCTTTATTTGGCGGACAACAGGACCGATGCAAAATCGTTCAAGAGAATTAACGTTGAGAAAACATATTCAGGCGTAGCTATGCATCTGGCACTATCGAACTGTAATACTAGCAGTAACAATATAACGTAAAGATTTAATACTTTTGACAACAAAGATTGTAACAGTAAGACTACAAGCCAAGAGACAGCAGAGCAGCTTAGCCGGAAGTCGTGTCATGCTAAGCAAGCCTAGAATACAAGGCGAGCAGAGGGCTAACAAATACATTTACACAAAAACAACCACAAGGACAGTCCCAAATGTGTCAAAAAATAAAAGCGAATCAACAGCAACGACCGAAATAAGGATCTTACGAGCTAAAACTGACAAAAATACTGCAAGGCTGAGTACACAAACAGAAGTTTAGGTCCTCTTTAAGGCTCCTCCGCTAACAGGCACCAACCGGATAGCCAGATGTGACCCGTTGTGTTTGGCAGATCATCCATGTTTCTTTTTCAGTTGGAGAAGAATAACTTGGCACTTCTGCACTGCTGGTATATCAGCAGGGTAACAGGGCAGAATAAATCTGCCCTTTGTCTCTCTTCAGGCTGACGATGCACCGCATTTCCAATGCGATTATTGTTGGCTTCGACAAAAGTGTGATTTCATTCGGGGATCGTGGTATAAAATATTGCTCGGAACTCAAATACAACTAGATGCATGAGCCACATAACTGCTTGCAGTCGTCTGGAAAAGGCCTCATGCAGAGAATTGAATTTTACGCCGAAGGTCTTCATTCTAGCCGCATGCAAAACAAACTCTGGAAAGCTAACTTCACACAGCGTAAAGTCAGCCGTTTTGATAGTGTGTGGAATGTTCTGGAACGAAGTGAGTGGAAGTGAGTTTCTCCGGTTTCCTGGTTTGTTTGTCAGAAAGTTGGCAGCTGTATTGTGACCTGAGATCAATGTCCTTCCAATTCAGACAATAAAAGACGGAGCAAATAAAAATATGAAATGGTCCATAAAAAGGAGATAACGTTCTTGTATAAAACATAATATAAATGTTCTGCAAAATATATAATGGAAAATAAAATATTTGGATAATACAACTTAGCTACGAATATATATAGAAATGTCTTTATATAATTTTATATGTACATGTTTCAACGTACCTACTGTAGTTGAACAACAAAAAGAAATGACCTAGAATCTCTCAACTCTTCTTTTCTGATTTAAAACCATTTTCTCTGACTTTTTGACTTTAATATCAGAAACAATGGTTTGTTGTCCTAATCTTCAGAGTAATTTTCATTTATCAGTGGCTGCGCCACTTAAAAATTAAATAAAAATAAAGGATACTTTAAAAAAAGAAATGATATACATGGAATGTGCAAATGTACAAGTATATCTACATACATATATAAAATCACACACATCAAGAGAAAAGAAAGAGGGAAAAAAAAGAACGAAATCAGCATTTGATCCCAGTTAACATGATACAGAAATGTAAATGAAATGATGAATAGGTAAACATGAAAATGGCTGTCTGTATCACAGGGGTGGGTGGAAGTTGATGGTGTGATGTCTAAGGCCTTGAGAGGTTTTATAGCTTTTCCCACAGCGACACTTGAAGGGCTTTCTCACACGGATCTGTGTCCTGTGTCCGTTTTTAGCATGGTACTTAATACCATTCACATTCTGGAAGAAAGAGAAGTTAGAGGAAAAAGCAAGAATAAGACCAAGCCTAAGGAACTTTCCTGAAATTAAGATCATTTAGAGTAATCATCTGCAGCTTTCCCATCTTAACAAAGGAAGAGACCATCTAAATGGCATTTAATGTGAAAGTTTTATTATTTTTTTAATAGCTCATACCACAGTAATACTATATATATATATATATATATATATATATATACAGAGAGAGAGTAGTCAACATTTGAAGTGGTCGCCTTTCATCAAAGTTATACATGAATTTTGAACAATAACCGTGCTTGTCTTAGAACAACTTTTGAACTTTTTTGATCCACTTCAAATGTTGACTACTGTATATATATATATAAAACACTCTATATGGACTAAAGTATTGGGACACTGGATCATAACTCTTGGCCATTGAGTGTTTCTGTGGGAAGGTTTGACCATTAATCCAGTACTAATGTTGGACGAGAAGGTCTGGCTCGCAATCTACGTTCCAGTTCATCCCAAAGGTGTTCGATGGGGTTGAGGCAGGCCAGTCATGTCCTTCCACACCAATCTCATCCAACCAAGTCTTTGTGCACCTTGCTTTGTGCACTGAGGATACAGTCATGCTGGAATAGATAAAGGCCTTCCCCAAACTGTTCCCACAGATTTGGTCCAAAATGACTAGTTATTCTGAAGCATTAAAGTCCCCCTGTAGTCAAAAATTTTATCTCTTAAAGGAGAACTCTGGTGCAAAATGTTCTAATAAAACATAGGTACCTAGTCAACCGTTCTCTGAGATTTGTTTTCATGATAATCGAATGTAAAGAGTTTTATCTCTTTATCTCTTAATAAGAAGATACTTTATAAAGACAGCCTACTTCGTGTTTACAGGCGGCGCCATCTTTGGAAAACAGTCTCGACGCCGTTCATACAGTTCAGAACTTCGCTGAACTTCATACAGTTCAGCTCACTTAGCACGTCGTTCGTGGTTCGACTAGTCGAGACTGTTTTCCAAAGATGGTGCCGCCTGTATACACAAAGTGGACTGTCTTTATAAAGTATCTTCTCTTTAAACGGTCTGTACACTTACTAAGTTCTCAATGCTTCGTTTTACATGTAGGGACCCTCATTATGTTACTGTGTTAGTGTGGGGCTATTTTGAGCCTTGTTAGTGGTATTTAGTGGTACTTAAAGTTTACGTCGCGGCCATTGCCGCGTCTCATGAAGCAGTTGATGGTAAGTCTTTGGGGAAGCACGACCTGGTCATCAGGTTCCTGAGGGGAGCGAGGAGACTGAATCCTCCTCGTCCTCCCCTCGTACCCTCTTGGGACCTCTCAGTAGTTTTAAGTGCTCTGCAGAGGTCTCCCTTTGAGCCTTTGCAATCGGTAGAGATTAAGTTCCTGTCTATGAAGGGGACCTGCACGCATTCTCCGTTGACGAAGCGTGCCTGGAATTCGGGCCGGCTTACTCTCACGTTATCTTGAGACCCCGGCCTGGATATGTGCCCAAGGTTCCTACCACTCCCTTCTGGGACCAGGTGGTGAACCTGCAAGCGCTGCCCCTGGAGGAGGCAGACCCAGCCTTGGCACTGCTCTTTCTGGTACGTGCGCTCCGTGCCTACATCGACAGAACGCGGTGTTTCAGGACCTCAGACCAGCTCTTTGTCTGTTATGGGGGGAGCCAGAAGGGAAGGGCTCTCTCAAAGCAGAGGCTGTCTCACTGGATAGTGGACGCCATTGCTTTGGCTTACCAGCAGCAAGGTCGACCGTGCCCCCTTGGTGTGACGGCCCACTCCACTCGGAGTGTGGCTTCCTCTTGGGCTTTAGCGCATGGCGCCTCGCTAACAGACATTTGCAGAGCTGCAGGCTGGGCGACACCAAACACATTCGCAAGATTCTATAATCTTCGAGTGGAGCCTGTGTCCTCGCGTGTACTCGCTTCCGCCAGTACTGGACCCACTCAGGTGTCTTCGCTTGCTCGCCATTCCACTCCTCGGACTGGATAAGTGTGATATTCCTCGGTTGAGTCTTCCGTTGAAGCCCTGAGTCCTCCAGCACTTCTGATGCTGGCGCCAGTGTGATGCTCTGGACGCCAGCTAGGTGCCTCCGCGTGTACGGTTCCCTCCGGTAACTGTCACATGTGTATTCTCCACTGTAAGCCTCTCTGAGCAGGTGTCTTCCCTTGGCAAGCCATCTGCCATTCCTGGAGTTAAGTCCTAGCCACCCTCAGGTTGGTGACTCCAGTGTTTTCCCATATGAAGCTCCCTGGGCCATATGTGTATTCTTAAGTCCTCCCTACGGTAGGCGTACTGCGGCATATTCCTCCCGGGATATGCTCCCCAGTGTACCTTGGTATTCCTGTGTTAAAGTAGGACTCCTAGTTCTTAAGCTAACTGGTTAGGAGTTCAGACTTTCGCAGGGCACTGGAAGACAGCTGTTAAGTGGCGTGATGGCACAGACCCCCATTCTATGTCATTCCGACATAACACGGAGTGACTACGAAAGGGAACGTCTCGGTTACGGATGTAACCCTCGTTCCCTGAGTAGGGAACGGAGACGTTACGTCTCCCTGCCACTTCTGCTGTACCGCTGGGTAGACGTCTGAGTTCAGTCTCAGCTCCTCATCGAAGACATACTGCGGTTGCGTCTGCTTCCTCCTTTTATACCCATGATGTGGGGCGGAGATACGCTATGCAAATTCCGCAGACCCAAGGCATTTTCATGCCATTGGCTCGTTTTTAAATACTCGAAGAGGATTGGCTTTCTATGTGAAACCCCCATTCTACGTCATTCCGACGTAACGTCTCCGTTCCCTACTCAGGGAACGAGGGTTACATCCGTAACCGAGACGATTTCTCTTCACTGGAAGGAGACTTTCCAAACCCCTGAAACCTATTCTATGAAGCTCCCACACAGTTTTTGTACTTATATTAATGCCATGGATGACAGAACACTTCAGACATGCTGTCATAGTACCATTCTTGAATTCACTGAGCTCTTTAGTTTCACTAATTGATTTTATAAACCTGTGGCAAAGGGTCTGATTGAACAGCCAAAATTCAAGTGTGTCCCAATTCCTTTGTCCACATAGTATATATAGAGTATGTATATACAGGTAGTTGTGAGTGGAGTACCTTGTATCTCTTCTTGCATCCTGGAACAGGGCATGCAAAGGGTTTCTCATCGCCTCCATTCATACACATGGAGCTGAGGATGGACTCTGAGCTGATGGCACTTTCTGTAGTCCAGGACTCATCGCTGTCAGAGTCTTCATACTCCACTTCCTCCTCATCACATTCACTGCCTGAGGCGCACCAAAAAGTTAAACTCTTTAATTAGTCATTTATTTGCTTCATATGTTAGCTGATGAAAGAACTAATGAGAACTGAGAGTGTAAATGTGCCCTTTGCTCCAATCGTCCAATGTTTCTTCATTAGGGCTCTAATGTGTTGTTATTGCCGCAGTTCAGTTTAGACTTAAATGGGCCATGAATTGAGAAATCAAATATTCCTTGACCTTTTGATATATAAGTGGGCTAAGTTAAAAATTACCTCTTAAAAATATCCAGTAAGTTTCAGAACTCAAAACTTCCTCATTAGTCCAAAAACAGCTTTTATATAAACCAAGCTGTCAAAATGACTCGTTTCAGATTTGTCTCAGTATGACATCCTAGTGCAACGTAAGACTGCCTCTCCAGACAGTTCGTTTGTTCATTTCTTTTTACTCTGGATTCGTTTTTAAACAAGACACATTTTGACACAGGCTTTTCAGAGAGAGTACCCTGAATTCGACAGTTATGTCGCAACTCACAAGTGTGTGTGAGCAACAATGTTTTTACCATGTGTCACTATTGATTTGCCTGATACAGATCGTTTGATATGTACTCATTTTATTTTCACTTTACTGAAAAAACGATGAAAGAATAACAGTGAGACAAACGATGATACATTCATTCATACTCAATGTACAATGTAAGGCTGAATTTTACCAGTTGCCATTTTTCAAAATCAAAAACGTGTAATAGCGGAGACGCTGAAAATTATTTTAAAATGCAAAACTGTAACCCAATCATAGCAGTGGTTGTTTACTTCCAAGACTTGAATTCGGCCCCTCTAAGGGTGTTTTAAAGAAAGGGTCAAAAACTTGATAGAACCAAAAGCTTGGATTTAAACTACAGATGTCAAATGATTAATCGCGATTAATCACATCCAAAATAAAAGTTTGTGTTTACATAATATATGTGGGTGCACTGTGTATAATTATTTTGTATATATATATATATAAATACATACACATGCATGTATATTTAAGAAAAAAAATATTATTTATATATAAAATATTTATATTTTATATAAATTATATATAAATCTATATACAATATAGACATGAAAATATTTCTTAATTATATACAAGCATGTGTCTGTATTTATATATATAAAATAATTATACACAGTTCACCCACGTATATTATGTAAACACACACTTTTATTTTGGATGCGATTAATCGCGATTAATCATTTGACAGCCCTAATTTAAACCAATGGGAACTTTTGAGGGCATGCACACTGACAATCACTGCATATTCATATCAGTGTATATTCATATATAAATCTAACTTTATAATCATGTAAAATCCCACAAACTCCAATAACCTGTAGGTGTGCTGCTGCGGAAGGAGGACGACGGTGTGATGGGAGGGGTGACGGGTGGAGTTAGGCTGCCGTTGCTATGCCGCGGAGGCGTCGCTGTACTGTTACGCGATACACCTCCCGTTACTGATATAGCAATTTTGGGTTGGACCTTCTTCTTCTGAGTTTCTTGCTCTCTGCGGGCTGCTTCAGTCATGAATCTTAAGAAAACAAACAAACAATAAGCCACATTAAGAGATTGAATGTGCAGGTGACTGAGGACTATGTTCATGGAATTAATTTAAATCAACAGAAAAACTACACTTGTAGGTGTCAAATACTATAGCATCCTTCTGTACTGACCTCCCAAGTGCTTCGTTTATTTATTTATATTTGATGCATATACATGTTATTTTGAATTTGTATATGCATTCAATACACTACCATTCAAAAGTATAGGGTTGGCAAGAGTTTTGAATGTGTCACCGAAGCTGAATGACTGACCCCAAACTTCTGAATGTTATATTAATATAATATAGTTGTTATCAATATTTTAAGCAAATTATACTACATATTTAAAAATACACACCTATTAATGTAGCTCAGGGCAACGTATGTGGGCTGCTGCAGCTCCTGCCTCTCCAGAACTCTGGGATCTGTATCTGAGAGAGACACAAACATATATCACTGTAAAACACACCGGATGAAGCTGAAGTTAAAGATGTACACATATAGGTCAAGGCAAACACTGTCTATCCAGTATTACATTGATGATCACATCTTGAAACATCCTGAAACATTATTTTGTGTTGTGCTTACTGTAAGTTTAGTCAAACAAGTACCCCTAATGCCCTGCAGGTCCAACACAACCACCACCACACTTTTTCCACTCTGCTTGTGACAGCAGGCAGCTTCCAGTGCCTGAGGCACACCAGGCAATGCTTCAAACGTTCCTCTGCCAAGTATGTGTGTGTGTGTCTGGTTATAATCTGTATCATGGCCTAAGACTGCCCTCATGTGGCTAAGTCTCCCTTATGATGACTGATCAGTATGTGTCTTATTTCTACGTGTGCACATACTTGCACAAAATGTTAACAAAGCTATTGTTTACCATACACTGTATGTATGTGTATGTGTGTGTGTGTGTGTGTGTGTGTGTGTGTGTGTGAGAGAGAGAGAGAGAGAATTGTAGGATGTTAACTGCTGCTTAGAGCTCATTAAAACATAAATGGTGCACAGAAGACCTCACAAAGAGTAAAAAGACACACTGCTGTGTATGTGTGTGTGTGTGTGTGTGTGTGTGTGAAGCTGGCACATTCTGCATGATTATTTTACAGAGGTTTCAATGACCATGTGGAGAAAGAAGAAAAAGAAAAGCATGTTTTTTCACGTTCAAATGGTTGCATTGCATGTGTGTGCACAGTTATATTTGTGTATAACAGGCAGTGTATATAATAGGTCCCACATGTCTAAATGAGGTATTACTCAAAGCCATTAAAAGCATTCCAGCATGTTCACTTAACCATTATTCTCCTTTAACATGGAGCAACTTCTACGCACACTCCGAAGAATGTGCCAGATTTTGCATGTGAAGAAATATATATTTGCGTTCTGTCACATTTCACACACTTTGTAATTGTAATAGGCATGATTTGAATCCCAAAAGACAAATGAATGGCAAAAATAGAAAAGTAGCTACGTTTCTTTGACGTCTTTAACGGAAACCAGTCAACCTGTGTCTGCCTCTGCCTTAATCTAATCAGAGTGCTTTTTGGTGTCGGCAGTGCATGGATTAGGCCTTCCTCACCTCATAAAGAGGACACACACACACACACATCTGTGTATCTCAGGTGGTCCACTGAGGTGGTCTTCATCAGTGGTTTATTAGAGTTTCCGAATCATTTTACCTGCTGGTGTGGTGTGCCTTTTCAATCTTAAACATACTTCACATTTAGCAATTAAGAAATGAAAAATTCAAATGAATGGTTCAAATGAAATACAACAAATAGTAAATACTTATCTGTGGCAATCTATCTAAAGTTTCTCTACTGGTATGAAAGTAAATTTTTAACCATGTATCTTTAGTTTAATCTACACATCAGCATTTTTTTTTACCCTCTTCTATATTTACTTTCCCTTAAACTTTGCATAGATACACAAATTAGCATCACATATTCATTATATTGGGGTTTGTGGAAAAGTTGAAATAAGAGTTTAAAGAGCTAGAATAAAAAGAAATTACCCACCCTCATGTTATTCCAAACTAGTATATGACTTTGAGAACATAAAAATAGACATTTTGAAGAATGTTTATGCTGCTCGTTTTCATTTTAAAAAATAAATAGTTGGAACCCCAAAAGTTGGAGTTATCAAGATGTGCTTAATATATTAAAAGCATTGTAAAGGTATCCTAAAAGTTGACAGTTTCATTTTTTACTATAATACAAGTCTTTAATTGGTGTGATAGATTTGTTAAAAGAACATACTTAAATCATATATGGCAGCCTTGGTTTACTTTCACTGTCATTATATGAAAAAGAGCTGTTTTTTGCTGGACATTCTGCAATTAATATCTCCTTTGTGTTTCATGGAAGAAGTCAGTCATACAGGTTTCAAAAACATGAGGTTGAGAAATGATGACAGATTTTTTTTTTTTTTTTTTTTTTTTTTTTTTTTATTCTGGTATTATGCGTGGGGGGAAGTGTAATTATGTGTGCCAGGTGCAGAAAAGTGACGGGAGGGCAGAGTTAATGTTTTCCAATTTTATGATTTCCCTTCACCTAGAAAATGGAGGCACACAAGGTCTTTCCACAGGAAAAGTAGCAAGGAAATACAGCAAGAAACACACACACACACACACACTTAACATTCAGTGCCTTTTAAACTGAACGCCCTGGAGTTAATTTTCACATTTAGCAAAATCATAAACTTTCAATAGAGGCCGTCATAATTCAGTACGAACAACAACCATCCTTACGGCAGCAGGAACCTGAGTTGAAAGCATCACTCGTCACAACCAGTAGCAGTAATACTGCATTTTAATGGGCCATGACCAGTATTAAATCCCTATGAAATCTTTATGTAGGGCTAATAATACTGGGCCCACTGTGAGGACATTAAAGAACTTTCTCCCATAAACATGCCTTTTATTCACAGCCATATCATTAAATCCTCTCAAACCTCACAGGGCTATTTACTGCTGTCCTGAACACTGATATGGGATCAGGTGGATCTAAATTAGACGAAAATGCATCCTTGTAAGAACATTTTGGATTAGCTGGAATCTTTTTAAGAGGGCTGAAACCACCAGAAGAGCAAATGTGCCACCCTGTGGTGGAGAACAGCACAAAAACCAACGGAGAGCAATATGTGTGTGCCTGTTAGTGTGAGTCAGTGCATAAGTCAGAGGAGCCTGGCATGGAGCGGCGTTGCAGGAATGCCGGGTTTGTTTTCCAGACGGCTAATTAAAAAGCAGGGGAGTGTTTTAATGCGCTGGAGAGCAGCAGGTTTCCGGATGGAGGGAAGGGGGGAGGAGGGGAAGACGGGCGGGAAGGAGGGGATGGAGAGAACTCTAAACGAGGCTGTAATTACACTTCTAGGAGCTCAGCAGGATACAACGCTCCAAACACTTCCGTATGTACACGCAAACACACGCAAGCTCAAGGACGAGCACACATATGAGAAAGGAAACAAAAACATAAGCTTTCGCACACAAAATCATGCACACCAGCACAATACAGACAAACCCACACTGGGTTTTGTTTGGGACTAGGAACGGCTGGTATAATGGGTTTTCCACTGGATCTCACTAATTGGCTCATAAAGAGGCCTGAGGAGTCATTTAAGTTCTCTTACTCACACACACAATTAGATCATAATGATCTAAACAGAGATGAACGGAATCATTTTCTATAATTATCGTTGTAATTTCTTGATAGTTTAGTTTCATAAACTATTAGCGTATAGCAATTATTGTGACTATTATTTCAGACAGATGCCCCCAAATCCATTGTATAACTTCAGAAAATGATTAAGAAACACATATGGACCGAATATTCACCATAATATCACTCAGTAAACACCAACAAAATTGAATAATAAAGATGCAACACTTCCCTTATATGGATATGCCATGATTATTCATCACCAACCTCAACCAAACCTCAAAGCTATATGAGAACTGTGCTATTAGTTAAACTACTCTTCAGGCCTCAAAAGAATAAAACTTGGACATTTACAAGCCTCTCAATACTTTTTGGAGTTACTAGGGCAAACAAATATTGTGTAACAAGCCTGACATCTTCTGGTCACTGAAAGAAACACGCCCAAGTTTCCAAATTCACTCTGTCTACTCCAAATTCCTTAGGGTTTTATATTTAGGGTTATATTAAGAAAATAACCGCATTTAAAGCAGTATGCTAGGGTAGGAAGATCACAATTTCTTTAAATAGTTCCAAACAGCGCTGATATATTGTTTAGCTTTAAATTTTAGTGACTCATGAAAGAGTTGTGTTTATGCTAGCGGTGACCATTAAAAATAGCTTGGGCTGATGTTTTGTGTTTCACTAAAACCCTTCATCGTTCACTTAAGTTTAATTTAGTTACATTGTTGCCATGGCAATGCTGTCAGCAGAAAATTATTATAATAACCTGCATTGACGCAATGCTTAAATAATATTAAAGGGGACCTATTTTGGAAAATTCTCTTTGACATGGTGTTTGAACATAAATGTCTCGGCAGTGTGTGTACACAACCACCCTGGCCAATAATGATAAAAAGATTTCCGTTATTTCTTTTGTGGACCTCACAGGCAATTTTTGAGATTCGCCTTCGAGGGCCAGGCATATCTCGACCCATCGTCGTCTTCATCATCTAATTTTCTGTCACTCTACATACGTCATCTGGTACATACGTCATTGAACCGATTGGCTATGAGCTACGTACAGGCGCATTTGATAGACATTCGTAGCACCCAATAATACGGCTCAGGCTATTTGTAAACCACGCCTCAAATACGAGAAAATGTTGTTTCCTAGACCACATCTCATTCTCAATGATACGTGGTCTGGCGTTAGCCAGGCTAGGTCGCACTGAGGGCTTAGCCGCTTCGAAACCTTATCCAGATGGACAGTTGATACCATAGCACTGACATACACTACAAAGGGACTTGAGTTCCCATTAGGTGTTAGAGCACACTCCACCAGAGGCATGGCCTCATCGTAGGCGTGGTCTAGCGTGATTTCTTACAAGATATCTGTATGGCAACAGGCTGGGCCTCCCCGTCTACATTTATAAGATTTTATAACCTACAGTTTTAAGAGTCAAGCACCACCTGCCCTGTCGCCTCCGCGCAGAGTACTGCACTTGCTTGAGTACCGCTCAACAGGCAGGGCTACGAGTTTTTCCCCAAGGGAAAATAATTCCCATACTGTCACTCAGTATGGGCCGAAGTTTTTCTCTTCATCCTGACTATAATATAGCCTTATAATGAATTGCCTTCTTGTGGCAAAACTATTGGAGAATGATGCTGCAAGCCTCTCTTCTTGGACTCTGTGAGTTCATGGTGATTAAGCCCTATATGCGCCCCGGGCACGTGCCCCTTGGGACTTTGGTGTTGGATCCCTACATGCACGGCGTTTTGCTTAGTGTTCCCCTCTCGTACGAGAGAACCTCTCGTAAGAGAACGTACTCGGTTACTAACGTAACCTCAGCTCATTGTAGAAGAGGGAACGAGTACTGCGTATCTTGCCGTGCCTGCTACACGCTCTGGTTCGCTTCGGCGATGAAAAACCAGTGATATCAGCCCATCGAGCTATATTTATAGGGCAAGACCACGCCCGCTTCGGCGGGAGCATGACGCAATGGGCGCAAAGCGCCCCCATTGGACCATCACCAAAGGGCCGCTCTTGGCAACTCTGCAGTTGCCGCAAGACAGCCAATAGGCACGCTAAGCCGCCTTGCCTATGTCTGCATACTGCCACAACGTGTTTTACAATGATTCAAAATAAATGATAATTTTTTGGCTTCAATATCTCGAGGAAAAGATGTTTACGCCTAGCGTAAGATATATTCCCTCTTCTAGAGAGAACAGAGGTTACGTTAGTAACTGAGAACGTTTCGCCCTTTCGTATGTCAGTTTTCAGCGTTTCAAAACTCTTTTTCACCTATTTGCACCATTCGATCATCATTTACAAGGTTTCAAATCTGGAAAACAAACTATACACTGGGAGAACAGTGACAAATTTGAAACTCCGAAAACTTTCCAGTTTTGAAACATGGCAGGATATTAATCCCATAACCTTGCTTTTTTTCAGAAGACTGTGTATAATGATTATAGTCAGTTTTAAAGGGCATTTGCTTTATCATATTGGGTTGACTAAAATGGGAAGAAAATGTTCCTACCCCTAACCAAAACCAAACAGATGTTTTAGTTTTTGGCAGAGTATTAGAGGCACGGCTGTAGAGGCTTCGTCCTCTTCTGGAAAGCGGGTTATGTCACCTGCTACCTACGACATGTAAATTCAATAGAGAGGAAATGAGACAGGCATGTCTGAACAATTTTCCACTGTCACAACACTAAACAACAACTTACCAAAATACATGTATGAATACCCGGAGGACCATCTCGCTGACACGGGGAGGGTATGACATAATGCAAAATTCCATTCGGCCTAGGCAACTAACACAGATATACCCAATGAACTTTTCGCTTTCTTTGTTTGTTTGTAAGCATGCATGTCTTTCTCAAACTCACCCTGACCAGTATCAAGATCCACAGCAAAGTTTTGAGGAAGCTTTGATACTCATGTCAAATTATCCATATATTTTATTCAAACCATATGTCAATAAAGCAAATATATAATTTAGTTTACTATTTGGGGCAACATGACAGCTCTTTTGTGTTACCATTTCATTAGGCTACCTAATGTAAGTGAACATATCTGACAGTCTGCAAACGTCTCTCCGGCATGTCGTGGTAAAAACACTACAATTTTACCACAAGGAGGCAATATTACATAAGTTCATGTAACTTTGTATTCCCTCAAAGTGTCAAGAAAGAATGACTGCATGAAACTGTAGCCCACAGGCACAGATAACAGGTCAATCTGAGAAAACATAGAGGACAAGGCAGTTTATCTAATTATTTTACAATGTTTACGTTCTACTTGATAACAAGATGAATGAAAAATGCTCTATAACACCATTCACATTCAGATCAAGTGCATTCACTTTGATTGTAATAGCATTCAATTACAAACAATATCATATGGAAGTCAAACAAGACAAGCAAGAAACAACATTGCAAACAAGAAAGGAGACTAGTCAAACACCAACATGAAGGAGTGGCTGATTTTGATTATGATTATGATTTTGACATAAACAACATCTGCAAAGTTACAATGCTCAAAGTTCAAAGCAAAGGGAGATATTTGCTTTTAAAGAAATTGCTTTTTAAGGACTACAACAAGACTACAACAAACGGCTGGCAGGGACTACACAACATTATTCCTAGGTTAGTGACATCACCAACCCTAAATTTTGCATAAACCCCACCCCTGAAACACAATTTATAGATTGTCAAGACAGAAAATTCTAATCAATGACTAGAAGACAACTACACATAAGCTACATAAATTCATCAAATAACCATACAAAAAATACCCAGTTGCTTCTACATGTTGTCACTTCTTGAGTCTCTCCATCATTGTCTGACTCTGGTTTGAACATAAAAAGCTAAGTGTTTGAAAATTTCCAGTGCATGTCTGTGTGAGGTAAAAGAACACAAGCTATTGAAGCTCCACCCTCTGGAGCTAAAGGGACAGACACAAAACTGTGCGTTTTTGCTCATCCTCAAAATGTGACAAATTTAACATGCTATAGACCATTTCAAAAGATGTAAACAACACTGGCCCAGAAGCACTTCCTGTTTCAGTTTTTTAACACTACATAAAAGCTGGGATAAAATACAACCAACAGAACATTTAAAACGTAATCAAAAACTTAAACAAACATCTTTAAGAAGTTTTCTTTACATATAAATAAAGAAAACAGTTACAAAATGAAACAGGAAGTGCTTCTGGACCAGTGTTGTTTACATCTTTTGAAATGGTCTATATAAAAATATCTGTGAGGTATTTTGAGCTAAAATTTCACATACACACTCTGGGGACATCAAAGACTTATTTTACATCTTGTGAAAAAGGGCATTATTCCACCCCTTTAACATCTGAGATGATGTTGCTTGTATCACTTAAATGACATTGAGGACAAAAAAAACTACATATCAATCATATCAAGTCAAGTCATCTTCATAGCGCTTTTAACAATGTAGATTGTTTGTTACAAAACGGCTTTACAGTGATAGGAAATTAAAGTAACAGAGATTGTTTTGGCTTTATGGCAGCTCTAGAATAGAGCTATTTTCCAGCTAAAGTTAGTTTTGATTGATTCACTTCCGGCCGCAAACACGACACCGTTTTGACAGAAAACTCTTAAGTTCTCTCTACGCAAAACTTTAAAAAACATGATGGCGTGCACTAGGGCTGTCGCGGTTATGGAATTTCCCTTGCGGTAATGTTGAGTGGCTCAATAGCGCGATATGCGGTATTACCGCCATTTATTTATTTAATTTATATGTATTTGTTGCTATATAAGTAAAGTTTACGATGTGGACAAAAACGAGGTCATTTAACCAATAACCGAAACTAAACGGCGTCTACTGTATATGCGCATTGAAAGCATGATTGAAAGGCTTTCACGCGGCGCGCATATTGTTATGACAACGGACTTTGCACCGTTCACTCCACGAACACGTTCAAAGAAGCTGATTCGTTAAAAGAGATGTAATGAAACAAGAAGTTAATTATTTTTAACTTTGAGTTCCACTTTTCAAGGCTCAGCTGATCAGCAGTGCGTCGCATGGGTAACGCGGAAGCTGATGCTTCACTTATTAGAGACCAATATTGCATTGATTCAATTCTGACTCGGTGATTTTATTTTCCGCGGCTTCCTCGCGCTGTGGGATGCTGACCATTTGTGGAAAATACCCGTGACGTGAAGGTTAAAATGATGATACGACAAATATTTTGCTTTCCTTTGACACGGAAACCTTTTCACGACTTCAAAGACAGACGCAGGTAATCGCACGCGCTCTGCAAATCTCTCATTCACTGTCTGTGTGAAGCCTATGTATACACATCACCAAGATAAACAGTCTTGTTGTTATCATTATGAACTTGTTTAACATTCAATACACATTCATGAAGTTCAAAACAAGAATATAGCCTTATAAAAAAAAATAATAAAAAAAAAACTTGAATATCGCGGTTGCTGCGGTTACGTGCAATCCTCTGCGGTTGACTCGTCAGAAGCGCGGTACTGCAATATTGCGGTTATCGCGACAGCCCTAGCGTGCACATGCGTAATAAGAGTTCATTCTAAAGGTATGCGTGTTTGAATATATGTGTGCAGGCATGTAGTCCTTCCCTAAGAAACCAACCCTCAACAAACCACCTGTCAGGCCTTAAAATTTATAATACAGAATTTTATTGCTTCGCCGTAACCATGTTAACTAGAATAATCCAACAACGATTATCTGTACAGAGGTAAAGGGAAGGAGGCCTTCACAGGAGAGAGACTAGTTGACACTTCAGGAATGCATTGTCGTCGTGTCCAGACGCAGGTCCTTCATCAGATCTGGATACAGCCTGGACTGCGTTAAACCTCGGGATCAACAGAGAGACTAACATTAAGGGAATTGGCTTAGATGCCATTATAATTATGATGTAACGAGTACATCAGGATTTATGGGAAGTGTTCCCAGTTTTTACTTCCCCACTGTAGGTATTATCAACTGGTCGGAATTTTGAGATCGCAATAGACGTGAAAGACAATAATGCGTTAAGAGCTCGCTCAAGTACTGGGGAGCTAAACCCTTAAGTGCTTTGTAAGTAATCAGCAATATTTTAAAAATTATAAGATGTCTAATAGGCAGCCAATGCAGGGTTGACAGAACCGGGCTAATATGGTCATACTTCCTTGCTCTGGTAAGAACTCGAGCTGCTGCACTTTGCACCAGCTGCAATTTGTTTATTAAGTGTGCAGGGCAACCACCCAGTAGAGCATTACAATAATCTAGCCTTGATGTCATGAACGCATTAAATAATTTTTCTGCATTTATCAATGACAGCATATGATGTCAGTTATATAAATTTAAGATGGAAAAATAGGGTTTTACAGATACTATTCATGTGACTTTCAAATGAAAGATTGGTATCAAAGAGCACACCCAGGTTCCTAACCAACAACGAACACTTGACAGAGCAGCCATTAAGTTTTACAGAATATTCTAGGTTATTACATGTGGAAGATTTTTGTCCAATAATTCGAATCTCTGTTTTTTTGTTTGTTTGTTTTTTTTCAGAATTAAGTAGTAGGAAATTAATAATCATCTAATTTTTTATATCAGCTAAGCATTCTGTTAATTTTGTAAATTGGTAAGTTTTGTCAGGGCGTGAAGAAATATAGAGCTTAGTGTCATCAGCATAACAGTGAAAACTAATTCCATGCTTCCTAATGATATCTCCTAAGGGTAGCACAGAGTTAACAGCAACGGTCCAAGTACTGAGCCTTGTGGTACGCCATACTGAACTTGTGATTGATAAGACATCTCTCCATTTACTGCTACAAACTGATAACGGTCAGATAACTATGATTTAAATCATGCTAATGCAATTCCACTAATGCCAACATAATGTTCGAGTCTATTTAAAAGAATGTTGCGGTCAATAGTATCAAATGCAGCACTAAGATCAAGTAACACCAATAAAGAGATATACAACCACGATCGGATGATAAGAGCAAATAATTTGTGACTCTAAAGAGAGCTGTCTCAGTACTATGGTATGGTCTAAATCCTGACTGGAAATCCTCACAGATATCATGTCTTTCTAAAGGAACATTGTTGTGAGGATACTGCCTTTTTCTAGTATGTTTGACAGAGAAAGTAGATTGGAGATCAGCCTGTAATTGACTAATTCTGTATGATCAAGTTTTTTTTAACAAATGGTTTAATCATAGCCAGCTTAAAAGTTTTTGGTACATATCCTAGTGACGAAGATGAATTAAATGATATCGAGAAGAGGATCTATTTGATTTTGATTTTGATTTGATTAAATTTATTCATCCTTGCGGAAAATTGTTCTGCAAATTGTCTATGACCTCTGGAAGCATCTCTTTCAATAGCTTAATCGGTATAGGGTCTAACATACATGTCGATTTTGATGATTTAACGAGTTTATAAAATTATTTCTCTCCTATAGCAATGAATGAATTTAATTTTTCCTTAGGGAGACAACAATGTACCCCCTGATGCAATGCTGTAGTAGACTCCCTGAATTAAAGACGTTCATAAAGTCATTATTGTTGTGCAGCTTGGAACCTTCTGGGCTTGAAACTTTATTTTTAGTCAGTTTAGCAACTGTTTCAAATAAATACCTCAGGTTTTGTTTAATTTCTTCTAATAGGGTTGAAAAATAAGCAGATCTAGCAGCTTTTAAGGCCTCTCTGTATGTAATCGAGGCCTCTCTTAAGGCCCTGAGGGCCAGTACTAATAATAACGCCATTGCCAAGACGCAGAAAGTACTTGATGTGAAACCGCAGTGTGCATGTTATGTACTAAACCTGCAGTTCATCAGGTAATCAGCACCTGTCCCCAACACACTATACCGTAAATTGAATTGGCCGCCTCTTCCTCTAACTGCTGAAACTATGACTGTTTGAAATTATCCTGAAGCCAATAATTGTAATGTGGCGAGGAATTTAACAACTGCTGGAATGTCATGTGAACGCTGAGTCGGAGATTTGATGTCATCTTTGATTTCTTCCAGTAACTGTAATATTGCGTAGCTGCTTAACCTGTAATGCTTAAAGTCGGCGTGAAACGGAAGTTGAGATTGTAATTTTTTTTTTGTTTCAATGGGGGAGGGAAGGGTAATGTATTTGATTAAAGATTTTAAGGGTACATGAATTTTAAAAAAATAATGAAGAGCACAGATAAATCCTCTATAATAAACACTATATTACATATAAAAAGAAGATTTGTCAAATTTGATTTCATGCCGACTTTAAAAGGCACCTGTTATGCCCCTATTATGCCCCTCAGGTGTCACCAGAATCTACTTGTGAAGTTTCAGCATGAAATACCCCACAGTTAATTTATTATAACCATTTGAAAATGAAATTTTTGGGGCCTGTTTTAAAAAGAGCTGTTTTGGTGTGTACCACCTTAAATGTAAATGAGCTGCATATCCCCGCCCTGCCTTTGGATGAGGGCATGACTTGCAAACTTATGGCAATAAACAGTCGATAGAAGCAGAATGGCGTAGAGTGGAAGACCCACTGTTTTTTTTATGGCATTCAGCAGTACATGTTTGAACCGGAATCAGACCCATATGATGAAGAGACTCCGGCAGAATAAACACAAATGAGAATGGACCCGGACGTCTCGGAATGGATATTTGATACATTATTACATTTATCTACTTTTAGAGTTGTAATCGTGTCCCCTTTACAATTATGAATGCGCAACACACACACACACACACACACACACACACTTGAATAAGATGATTACTTGTCGTACAGGTGCTAATGTGAGAAGATGACTAGTTACAGAACATACACAGTTTTTAATACAATATCTTTAAAATAATATTCATAAACTTTAGGGCTGGGCAAAAAAATCGATTTTTCGATTAATCGTTTTTTAAAATGTGGTCGATTCAAAATCGATTCTCGACGGCCCCGAATCGATTTTTTTCCATATAAAGGGCTTGCGGACGCGGCGCTTAGCGCTGCAGCTGTCGATACACACACGCGTTTAGGAGTCGGGACATGACGGAATATTTACTTGCACAATCGGGCCAGCATTGCATCGTAACCTATGATCGTAACTGACATTTATCATTTATCTGCTCAAGCAACTCGCGCACTCTCAGAGATGTCTTTCACTGCGTGCACAGCCTAAATCCGCCTCACAAACAGCTCGCCAGAAACAAAAGTTTTATCCCTGGATTATATCGCTTTAACAGTTAAAACACGCAACATTATGTCAAAACTCTGGTCTTGGTGAGTAACGTCGTAAAGACAGTCGGTAATGTCTTAAATTAGCATTAAACGCGTGTGACAGAAAGTTAATGAAACAGTAATGGATTCGCGCACTAGTTCTTAAAGTGAACGCAGCCATTTGTGTCAGTCATTAATTCTGTTGTCATAACAACAGAATATAGTATTAATTGTAAGCAATCAGAATTAATAGCCTTTGTATTTAATTCAGTCTGGACTAAAAAGACTATCCAGTGTTATTTTACATTGGATTACTTTATTTCAGTTTCTGTAGTATTTCTGACATACCCAAAAAAACTACCCCAAAATGTCTCTTAATTTGTGTCTTTATTCTATTGTATTTATTTGTGCTACTTTTTTCAATTTAATTCAAAGATTGAAATCAAGCATAAACTCTTAACAAAAAAATACATTAACATTTAGGTAAGATCAATGTAAAAAAATGTCTAAATATTTATATATTTATTTACCTATCTTAAACATAAAATAACATGATAGGCTACTGTTCTATACTGTGATCAAGCTGTGCGACTGTTCTGAGTTTTTTTGCATATTGCATCAAAATCCTGTCTCTTTGTATGCATTTAGTGTACCTAAAATAAAAAGTGTTTTATATATAGGTTTATGGCTCTTAATTTCCTTGTATTAATTAACCACTTGTAAGCTTATGTCCATTGTTCTTTTTTATAAATTATAAATATAGGATTTGTATTACATCTTCATTATAGTCAAATCGAGAATCAAATCAGGAATCGAGAATCGAAAATCGAATCGAGAATCGAAATCGAATCGAACTGAGAGCTTGCGAATCGAAATCGAATCGAAATTGAAATGTGAATCGATACCCAGCCCTAATAAACTTGTGGTTACACACTAAACAAGGTTTAAATTATATACATAGACATCCTACGATGACAACAACTTTATATGCATTTGTTTTTGAATTGGCTGACATCGACTGAAATGACTATTTGCTCGATACACTTCTACTGGAGGTGTCGTTGTTTCACTAACAGTAGGCAACGATCCACACTTGAGGATTAACTTTGACGCAATAACTGCTTTGAATTGAACCTTGTTAAGAAAACATTCTGTCAGAAAATGATTTGCACAAACATAAACGTATTTTGGAAGTTTAAGAGGCCCCTTTCCTTCGTAAATAAAATCCATCCACTGCGTTTTCAGTGGCTCTGATATCGGAAGTGAAAACTACTATGTACATTATTATTACATCCCACAACAGAATACTTATGTTTCTCAGGAGACATTTTCGACAAGGCAGCACAAATCGGCAGAACACCGGCTGTCATTGAAACAATGGAGGATGGTGTACAGATCAGAGGGCGGAGTCTATGCCAAAACCACCGTGTCATTTGAAGCGCATTTTTCCATTTTCAGTTCCCGCAACAGGGAGTCTATGCTATCATCTCTGTGTGTCCCGTTCGTACATACTTTGCGATGGTTTTATGCGCACTTTGCGAAACAAATACGCTTTACGCCCGTTTCACACATACTCCGTTTGCAGTGCGTATGCGGTCCGTATTTTTTTCCGTACCCATGTTAACAGGTCAGAGCTTTCACACTGCACGCGGATGCAGTCCGTCGATCCGTTCCAGTTGCGGTGCGTATACAGCAGTGCAGAGATCGTTTCCGTACCGAGTCTATTTCTGCTGTGCTGCAAACACAGAAATAAAGTGACAGCGCACGATTTGTGGTCACAATGAACTCAGATTGCCCTCGAAATGTAGTAGTTTCACCATAAATGTATTTAATTCAATAAAATGTAGTAATCTCTCCATAAATTGTTTCATATTTTTACTTTAAGACATCTTAATATATAAGTAATGCATGGAATTGTATGCATTCGTTGTTTAAAGTGTTTAAACGAGCATGCGTCAATTCAAGTTTATAAAAGAGAATCGCAAAGCCATGGCAAAACTTTTATTTTAATAAAAGTTGCTGCATATGGTGAACATATTTTGATTACCAAAAACCACGACACATGGCCCAGAAAACAAATGATACTCGAAGTTTACTCAAAGATGCCTTATTAATTTCAATAGGCCCTACAATTATAGGCTATGCCCCCTCTGTGGATAGAAAATTGTTATATTAAGACACAAATTCAGATAGCCCAGGCTTCTCAGAGGATACTCAACATGTTTTATTATGACAGGTTTAAAAAATAATGAATGAAATAATGATTAAAAAATAATGTCTCTTCTGTATTAGAAAAAAATAAATATATAGCTAAATATTAATTAACTAAAAGAAATACCTTCAAATTGAACAAAAATACCTCTAACAAACGTACAAAAACGAACTAGTTTTCTTCCTCTTTATCCTGTTTTTCTTCCTCATAATCCTTGTTTGCTCATCTCCTATATTTTGCTCTAAAGCTGATCTTTCCCAGCGTTTTTTTTTTTGTTTTTTTTTTTTTTTTTTTGAAAACCAGGACATCACTTTATAAAAAACGTCCAGGACAGGACGTCAAAACAGGACATGGATAACAGGATTGTTGGTCACTGGTCACTCTATTGCTGCATAACTTCTGATTTTGAAATAAAAATTGCGAGTGTTTGTGGTACAGCTCACGCACTGCAAACGCAGCATATGTGAAAGCACTTTAGCGCGTGCGGCTCCTGTACCGAATACGCACCGCAACACTCACCGCATACGCACTGCAAACCGAGTATGTGAAACGGGCGTTAGAGTTAGTAAAAGCTTTTAGTAGTAAAAGCTTTTAGCTTTAGTAGATCTGGCCCTCAGTGTGCTCATTGTACTACGCAGACACAACCTTTGACTTTGTGTGTGCTGTTTCCCGAAGCGATGAAAGAAAGGATTTGGAGACAATCATGGGATGTAATTCAGGAGATGTAGAGTGTCTGTATCCTGCTTTATATGTCAGCTGTCTAAAATATAGGTTGTCTCAGTAAGGCTTACACGTTAATCTTCCAACACTTAGAGTGAAGAACAAACTAGCACTAACTCAAGCATAGAGGTGCTGCTTACTGATTTAAAGTTATAATTTTATCATGACAATCACATACAATTTTGAATTTAAATTTTAACAATCTACTTCATGACTGGCAAACTGCCAAACCAAGCCACAGCATGGGGTTTCAACTCAATAAGATTATTATTGATTATTATTGTGCTCATTAAAACAAGAGCTCTGAGATCAAATCCAGACCCCTGAGGGAAATCAGGCCAGCTGATCTTTTATGAGGCTACAGTGACAGACACAGACTGGGGTGCAGGTGTGTTTCATTTCTGACAGAGGCCTTCCATTGTGACGTCTGCAGCCAGTCACTATGGAGACCAGTGCGGCACAGCCATCAAAATAAGAGAAGCACAGCAACAACAACAACAAAACTACAAATCTGTTTAATATAAGTAAAAGTTTTCCCTCAAAGATTAGCAATTCATACAGATATTCTTATAAGAAAGGTCTTAGTAGCAGTATTAGTAAGGTCAATGAATGCTAAAACAATAATTACCATAGACAATATATAATTAACATTACTCCTTGCATTTATGTGGAGACAATACTTTTTCATTATCATGTTATAACAACTACATGTGCTTTCAGAGTTTCAATTAGAATTTTTAAATCAATAATTAGAATCAAAGTGGTAACTTTGGCATCACTTTAATTACACTTTTCAATTTTAGTGTGTTGAGTTTTCTACCAAGTTTTGCAGTGCACACCGCTTAAACCTAAAGTTAATTCTGTTTCATATAATGATTGCTAACTTGGGATAATATATTTATAAAATATGTTTGAATGTATATCTTCATGCAACTGTTAAGCATCTAAACAGAGAATCATTCCTGTGGCAGTTGACAGACAGCTTGAATACACAACATTAGCATAAACAATGGATCTCCACAGCAAGCACTAATTACGATAGACATGGCAAGCCATATTTACATTTATTCCAGTAACAAGAATGTATTTTTACTACTAGCATACATTTATAGACCTGTCATGATAACTTCTTTTTGTTGGGCGATATATTGTCCCAGAAATAACTGCAATAAACAATATTGTGTAATTGTAACAATATTATGTGTAATTTTAAAACAATTGTATGCCACTGATTATATAATTCTATCATAATATAACTGCATAATAATGCAAGTAGGCCAACACACTTTCAAATGACAACGAAAGTTTACTTCTTAAGAATATTTAGAAGTGTACAGTGTATTTATATTAAATAAAATATCCTAAATTTAAAACTTGAATAACTTTATTAGTAGAATAAACAAACACAAAATGCACAAATGGCACTTATTTATACTAAGATTTTCCATCTTAAGATGTTTATATCGTAAGAAATATTGTTATCGCGATACTCAAAAACAATATTGCATATTTTCCCAGTATTGTGCAGCCCTAATTAGTAGTCATATGTCCATATGAACAAAGGCACAGATGCCTCAACAGGCCATTTCTGCTGCTAAATCTATTCTTCTAGAGGTGTTTTTTTTTTTTTCAAAAGTTTAACTTATTTTAACTTGAGTTTTTTAACCCCATGCTTATAAACCAGCATCTTGCACAAGATACTGCCAAAGACGCGAGCCAAATGGTCAAGCATGTCTGTCTAGCGCATCTTTACATAGAAAAACATCGCAGTGGAATACGAAAACGCATTCTCGATGAAAATGAACAAGACACTTGAGACTGCCGCGTCCTGTGTGAAATGGCCTAAATGATTGCAGTTAACATGCACCATTAAGCACTGTCAAGTTTAATTTAACACCAGAAGAACCATGCAGCTCTGAAACCAAAAACATTTTAACTTATTCTTCCAAACTGTCTGAAGTTTGGGAGAATAACAATTCTTCCAAAGAATTATTGGGAGAATAACAATTCTTCCTACAATGCATTGCACAACGTCTTCTTTTCACCTGTCAATGTCTGCTAAAGAGATGAGATAAGATGATAGAGGCAGCACCATCTGCAAAATGTTGGGGACATCAATTTTTAGGTAAACATTAGTGCTGTCAAACGATTAAAATATTTAATTGCGATTAATCACATTAATGTCATAGTTTACGCGCTATTGATCGCACATTTTAATGTGTTCTAAATGTCTCTTGAATTCTTTTTGTCCCATTATTTTTTCTCAATTTAATGCTCTTATCATAAATGCTTTGTGCAATTGTTTTTTTTTAAAACAACGTTGGTATACTGTGTTCAATTTCACACTAACATTCTCACTTGGAGCAAATAATCTCTCACACAATGACTACGTTTTCATGCAGCCAATTTTCGGGTTATGGTCGGGTTAAGGTCACTTTTCGGGTTTCTGAAACATTAGGGATAACCCGTTTACATGCGTGAGCCGAGAGAGTTTCTCCTGTATACATGGTATTACAATATCCCGATGTAAACGGCGACGCGCGGTTAGCGTCTAGACGTACGGACAACCTTAAGACGCAAAATGCGTCATTTCCGATTCTTCTTCCTGTATCCAAAGACAACAACAACAGCAGTATGCGGATAATGAATAGTTCGGTGCAGATAGCGATCGCCTTTGTTTGCGCTTAGATGCTGGTAACGTTACTGAGCTCGTTCCAAAAGTATGCTGTGCTGCGTCTCGCCTCGTCTCGCCATGTTTACTTCCGGAATACTGCACGCGGATTTTTGTATGCGCCGAGAAGTTTCTCTACTCAAAAGACCAAGATTCCTTGCGAATATAACATGCGCAGAACACAAATCACTATGGGGATATGCCGATACGCGTTTACATGACCAAAAATTCGGGTTAGAAAAGGGGTACCCCAGGTGTAATATCCCGGTTTTTAAAATCCGGGATATGAGCATTTTTCGGGGTTTTGCCGGTGTTTACATGGACGTTCGCGACCGGGTTATTGCTAATATCCCGGTTTTGAACGGGTTATTGGCAGCATGTAAACGCAGTGAATGTAACACTGTTCATCAATAAAAGGGTGAAAGAAATACTGACGAGGTCCAGCTATTGACGAGGGGGCGGAGAAGTCGCATCAGCTGTGTGTGTGTGTGTGTGTGTGTGTGTGTGTGTGTGTGGCCATCATCAAGTGGTATTTCAGCACAGTTCACAACAAAACACACATATCACTTTGGTCTTGTCGATGGAATTTGGCAACTTTTAAAAGTAAAATTTCCATTCAGAATTTTACTGGCATCCATTTCAGTATCTCGCGCTCGCCATCCACTCAAAACGTAACGTTAACCAACTATTTGGCAGCTCGCAAGCCCAAACGAATGTGTGCGGCGTGCATGTTGTTTTGTTTCCGGTCTAGCTAGATCCGCTTGCGCTTTGGTTGACGAAGCAACAAAACGTCCTCGCGTGGCGCAAGCCATTGAAATCAATGGGTTTCAGAGCGCAGCGCAGCGCCGCGCCGCGCCCTGTTGCATAAGCATGTGAAAAAAACTACAAAGTTTACTTGGACAAAAAGACCATTAATCGCAGAATAAAAAAAATTGACGCCGTTAAAATGGGTTTGTGTTAACTGACAGCCATAGTAAGCATAATGGCAATATTTTAAGTCATCTGAATGTATACATTTTTATTTTTCAAATAGTGACAGCCTATTCAATTAGTGATCATTACAACATATATAACTACATGTATTACATATATATTTTATTCTGTTGTTGCTACAAGTCATTACCCCAATAGTCACAAGTATCTATTATTCCATTGTTATTGGCAATTAATTGCAAAACTTAGGCTAGCTATTAAATTCTATTAGAATGTGGTTAAATATTTATTCCATTTATTTATACATTTAATATTCATATGTATACCATTTCTAGGAGGAATACATTACCAGCGACTATTTAGCTGGAATATAGTTTAATAAAGTTTGATTAATAGGTACTTGTGTCCATTTAATTAATACTAGATAACTGGAACAGAACTGTTCTATTCTGTGATGAATAGGCTACATATTCAATTCTGGAATAAAGTAGCCAATCTATAAACTAGCAACACTAAAATAATAATTATGATTATTCATAAATAATTATGACTAGTGAAAACCATAAAATTGCTAACACTGCTAGTTATTTCAAGCAACACATGTTAATACAGCTTGCCACACGTACAAACAGGCCTAGATCTAAACAGAGCACCGTTTAGTAACCGTGCACCCGTCGCTGAAACCTGCTTATGACTATCTATCGACACTTAATTAAACAGAGTCAATGCTAATGTTATTACATTTGCAGAGAGTTCATGCAAGTGAATTAGCGCGTCACTGCATACAACCCAGCCAAATGCTCAGCGCACAGGCGCGCCTTCTCGCCGCTTGAGAGCGACTGGTTAGCGGGACAGCAGGCCGAAAGCGGAGCGCTAACGTTACTCACCGATGTGGTTATCTTCGATATGAACGATGAGCTCGGCCAGGGACTCGAAGTGCAGCCCGCATCCGCCAAACCGGCAAACGTTGGAGAAGAAGGAGGCAGCCGCAACGCCCGTCATAATGGAAGTGTTGGCAATGGTCCGTGAGCTTGCAGACCGGCGGAGGCAGAGGCTGTGCGGGATGAGGTGATCTAATAGCCGGCAGCTCGTTGCAGCAGCAGCGGCAGCGGGGATTGCAGCTGGAGCTGTTTAGACGGCTGGCAGCCAATGGGAGGGGGATGGGGGGCAAAGCAGCATGACGGAGGAGGAGGAGGAACCGGCCAAACAAACATGCTGCTGTTCAGTTCACCTGAGCGGAGAAAAACGAGGAATGCTTTACTGACAGGGGCCACATAAGCAAAGTATATTATTGATTATTTCAGTGCATCTTTTTCTGCCCTGCCTTTAAATGTGTAAGGTTTAATACTAGTCCCACTGTAACAAACTAAACTAACTAACTAACTAAACTAAAACTAAATTTAAAATGATAATTACACAGGTATTACACAGGCTGTGACTCTTCCAAGTGTTCATAGTACATACTCTAAATACCTTTTCATATGGAATTGTAATCCAGTGTTCATTAATTTCACACCTTTTGGTAGCCTATCTTTAAAAAAATGATGTCCATTTCACAGACAAGGCTGAAATCCTATTCTCAGACTGAAATAAGCTACATGTTTGAGCTGTCTTAACTAAAAGCAGCTTGCACTGACATATCTATCTGCTCTATCTGTCCTAATTTAATTAACCCTTATATGTCCTTATGGTCATTTTTGTTATTTTCTGTATCATTATCTGTATCATGTTTACTGTTGGCACACGTGTGTATTTTATTGGATTTTACAATTTCTATTACTAAATCTATTTTACACTAGGCTATAGTATAGTTACAAAGTTACCCAATAGGGTAACACTTTATTTGAAGGGGTGTGCATAAGACTGACATGACACTGTCATAAACATGACATAACACCTGTCATGAACATGAAGTAGTCTTTATGAATGTTTATGACTGTTGTCATTAAGTGTCATTCGGTAAATTATGACACTTTTAATGCAAAGTTGACATTGTTTAAATTGTCTTTGTTATGACAACTTGACATTAACAAAGACAAAAAAAATGTCTTGATTATGACAACTTGACATTAACAAAGACAGAAATGTCTTTGTCATGACAACTTGACATTAACCAAGAAATCATAACCTGTCAACCTGACATCTTTATAACTAGTCCAACGTGTTCCACTTTACTTGAGATAAGGGAATATATATGACACTGTTGTTTGACAGCATTTGACAGTGTAAAAACCCTTAATGACATCTTTATAACTAGTACAATGTGTTCCACTTTACTTGAGGACAAGTAAAATATTCATGACAGAGTTATGGTGTCATGACGGCCAAAGTCAAAACCAACCACATATGACTGGGTAATGTAATGTTAACGCAAAGCTAAATAACTTCTTTAAGTTTGATAATTAGACCTGTTATGACATATTTGTGACAGGTTATGATTTCTTGGTTAATGTCAAGTTGTCATAACAAAGACATTTCTGTCTGTGTTAATGTCAAGTTGTCATAACAAAGACAGTTTAAACAATGTCAACTTTGCATTAGAAGTGTCATAATTTACCGAACGACACTTAATGACAAAAGTCATAAACATTCATAAAGACTCCTTCATGTTCATGACAGGTGTTATGTCATGTTTATGACAGTGTCATGTCAGTCTTATGCACACCCCTTCAAATAAAGTGTTACCCAAAATGGTTACAAAGTACACAAAAATGTCCCCATTGAAACCCATTAAGCTGTTTGCATTCTAAGGCTTCTAAATTAAAAACTGTACACACTTTTTACCAGATTTTTTGCCATTTCCTCAGGTTTGGCCTATAAAGCAAATACTCACTTTATTCCTGTTTTCTGTTATAGAGCCAATTGGATAAATTATGCAGCTAATTGTGTGCCTGTGTTAGTATGGATATCACAGTGTGGTTTGTATGTGTGCAATAAAAAAAAATGTGAGTGTGCATGCAATATTTGAGAGAGAAATACTGTACTGTACTGTGCTAAACCACAAATCCAGCCACTGTGTGTACCAGCAGAGCTTGGCTGTCATCCAAACCAAATCTTACTGAAAGCTCGATATCATAGCATATCTGCCCCCTTTAGAGTGTCCAATGGTGTTAGGCAGGGAGGAATCTTGTCCCCTGTCTTATTTAATTTATATATGGATGAACTGTCAAGGAGACTTAATGGTTGCAACACTGGCTGTATGATGGGTGGCATGCTGGTGAATCATCTTATGTGTGCAGATGACATTGTTATTAGTCCGAGTGGTGTTGGGCAGCAGGAGCTTCTTAATATATGCTCTGACTAGGGGTGGAATTTGATATAAAATATAATTCCAGCAAAAGTGCAAAAGTTTTAAAATGCAAATTGGTTTAATGTTCATGCTAGCCAATAATTGTCTTGAGGTCTGCCAAAAGATTAAATACATGGTCATTGTATTACAGATGATATGAATGATGATGATGATGATGTTATATGCAGAGGCAAACACCATAGTTTAGTTACTGCTCTACTCAAGTTAAAGTGTCTCTGTTCAAAGCTATACTGCCCATCTGTGGTCTTCCTATAAAAAATCCAGCATGCAGAAGTTAAAAGTTGCCTACAATAATGCAATGAGAATTTTACTCAAGGTTCAAGGAGGGAGTGCTAGTCGGGTGTTTGTATCTGTAGGAGACTAGGACGGAGTAATGACACTGAAAGCCCTTTTAAGAAATGTGATGTTTAAGTTTATGCAACGTCTGGATGAGTCTAACAGTATCATGGTGGCACTCTCAAATCCCTTTGTGTGCTGCACAGGTACACATCCAGACCACAGACTCAGAGTGCTTTGGCTGAAATGTCTATTCTTGTATTTGCTTCTTATTGTTTGCTTGTTTGTTTTTGTTTGTTTTTATCTCTACTGTCTTGCATGTTTTTTGGACACGAGTCTGGCAAATAAACTGAATTGAATATGGCTTTTATTTTCTATCAGTTTTTGAGTTAAGCATGTTTTATACTTACCTCTACTTAAAAAGTAACATTTTGAATTGATCCACAAGGGCTGAGGCCTATTCCAATGGCTTAAGCCCTCTCTGTGAAACCAGGCCTTAGTGTAATATAATTTTATAATTGCATTCATCGTTTGATTTACTATTCATAATTCCATGTAAATTAATTGTATAATTTTGTTTACAAAATCAGATAAATGTATGTCTTTGTGCAGCATTAAACTGTGAAAATTCACTTTTAAAAAGCAGCTTTCTGTGCTGCTATTTATTTTGCATTCATGCGGTCTGTTAAAGGAGTAGTTCACTTTTGAAAAAACTTTTGCTGATAATGTACTCACCCCCATTTCATCCAAGATGTCCGTGTCTTTCTTTCTTCGGTCGAAAAGAAATTAAGGTTTTTGATGAAAACATCCAGCATTTTTCTCCATATAATGCTCTTCAGTGGGAACCAAACGGTTCAAGGTCCAAGAGACACTTTCAGTACAAACTGAAAACTGTTCAAAGGGCTTTAAACGATTTCAGACGATGAATAAGGATCTTATCAAGTGAAACGATCGCCCATTTAATAAATAAATAACAAAGTTTAAGTTTTATAAGTTCAAATGGTCGACTTGCTCTGTTCTGTGACGCATGTTTGTGACTCTCCTGTTCGAGCTCGTTTATCAAAACGAACAAATATTTTTCCGAGTCATTTGGTTGATTCAAAAAATGAAACGAACAAATTGACTCAGAAAAAGATTTGTTCATTTTGATGAACGAGTTCGAACAGGAGAGCCACGAACGTGCATCGCAGTACAGCGCAAGGCGAGCATTTGAGCTTATAAAACTTAAACTTTGCTTTTTTCTTTTTTAAAAGAGCGATCGTTTCACTTGATAAGAGCCTTATTCATTGTCTGGAATCGTTTAAAGCCCTTTGAACAGTTTGCAGTTTGTACAGAAAGTGTCTTTTGGACCTTGAACCGTTTGGTGCCCAGTAAAGTGCATTACATGGAGAAAAATGCTGGATGTTTTCATCAAAAACCTTCATTTCTTTTCGACTGAAGAAAGAAAGACATGGACATCTTGGATGACATGGGGGTGGGTACATTATCAGCAAAAGTTTTTTGAAAAGTGAACTACTCCTTTAAGTACGTAAATGTATGACCAGAATTTTTATCTTTTCAGTAATTTGGTAATTTTGGTAATTTTATCTTTTCAGTAATTTTGGTAATTCTTTTCAGCTGTACAAAAACACAATTAGCAAATACTTTGTACACACTCTCATAAAAAAAGGTACAAAAGCTGTCACTGGGGCTGTACCTTTTCAAAAGGTAAACTTTTGTCCATTTTAGGTGCTAAAATGTAAATGTTAGGTGCCAATATGTACATTTTAGGTACTAACATGTACATTTTAAGTGTTAATATGAACATTTTAGGTGCTAATATGTCAATTTCAGGAGCTAATATGTCCATTTTAGGTCATAATATGTACATTTTAGGTGCTAATATGTACATTTCATGAGCTAATATGTCCATTTGAGGTGGTAATGTGTACATTTTAGGTGCTAACATTTCAGGTGCTAATACATTTTAGGTGCTAACATGTACCACTAAGGTACCAATATGCTGCCTTTGGGTACAAAACATACCTTTTGAAAAGATATAGCCCCAGTGACAGCTTTTGTACCTTTTTTTTCTAAGAGTGCACACACATATTTAAATCAAACACAATAGCATATCGTGAAGTAGACCTCTAATTGGCATTTCTTTACTGAAGAAAAATGTTGACTTCCTCAAACCCTGAAAAGATGGAGAATGTGTCAGGTGTGACACATACACCCATATAAGATGCTGTGTTCACAAAGAGCATGAGGAATGTCCTTTTGATCGGCCAGTGAGCGTGTGCTGACCATCACTTGTTAATCATCCATTAAATCTCCCTGTTATAAATGTTCTCTGCCGTTGGGCTATGTAAATACATGAGAGACTAAATGACCAAATATTTTCCATGGCACTGTTTTCAAACAAACAGACTTGCATAAACATGTACTCATGATATTTTCTCTTCAGCTTTATAATTTTAAATCCTGAAAAGCTAAAAAAAAAAAAAAAAAAAAAAACATTCAGACATTTGTTTGGGATGTACCTTATAATGTCATATTGCAAAGCCAGTCAAATGTTAAATTCATCCATCTGCCTCACACAAGATACACATAAGCAGCCGATACCAGATGCTAAACTGTGAGGAGGACATTCCAGGTCAAAGAGTTCAGGATTTATATGGTTCCAAATTGTTGATTGATTCAGGGCAATATCATACTTATATGCAGTACATCCTTAAGACCTTTGCAGTGACCTTACTAAGCATGTGGAAAAATTACCAACAGACATATGACACACACACAATCATTCAGATGTCCAACCATTGAAGATGACATTAAAAGAATAAACATCTGATGTCAGTCAAATGTTTCTTTTTGTTTGTTATTGTTCTCCTTTTTTGTTCCTCTTTTGTAAGTCACATCTGCTAAAAAAAATATGTTATTATTTTGATAATAGTTTTGTTAATTAAGCACAAAAATTTGTATTCTGAAACAAAAGGTGAACTTTTCACAGTTCCTTTTTACAGTGAATTATATCATGGGAGAAACGGGATGATGTCATATGAGACTTGTGGGTGCATGCCCTCCGCTGCATTGTCTCTGTGTGTGAATGATTCATACTCAAAGATGTAGGAGTCAGCTAAGGCTGAGGCTTGATGTGACATCATTACCACTTCCTGTTTTGTGGAGTTGCTGAGGAAACAGCTACTAGCATTCTGAGTTACAGAAGGCTAATGAATCACGCTCTCTTTTTTTCTCACCCTCCCACTTGTTCTGCCTTTTCCTTGCACTATTTCCCTAGCGGTAACCACGCTGTTCTGAAACATCAGACACACCCCTCATCTGATAATCTGAATGAATCCACAACATTCTTTCGAATGAAAACATGACATCTGTAGTTTAACACAACAATGGTTAGACACTGTTAAACTGAAAACCTTTCAAGCTATACTTTATTAAATAACAACTGTTTTCATTATCAGGCTAATGTCATCATATAAAGCATCTCTGACAGATGGGGTCACACTTTGTGGCTTTACATTTTTTGTTTATGAAGCCTTGAGTTCTGAAATTTTGACTATATAAGTTTGTCTTAAATTATTCCCTTTAAAAACACAATGGGCCTTGATTCTGCAAAGTGAACTCGAAATATACAAAAAAGCTAACGTCTCTCACTGTCTGACCAAATTTACTTTTCATTTAAACAGTCCAAAACAGTAGACTATACTTAAAGATGTCAGCGACCAATAAAAGTTTAGACTGTCTTAAATGACAATAAACTGTCACACGATGAGAACTTTAATTTTAGTTGACCCCTCTAAAAGTTGATGTCAGTGTCAAAGTTAAGCATATGTCTTGATACAGATACAACCATATTTTGGCTAGTATAGCTGTTATTAATTTATTAATAAAAAGAGCCCAATTTTGAATTAATAACGATTAATCCACAACAATACCTCAAATCGAATTGCTATATTACAGTTTTTTACAATCGCTATGACCATTTTTTCAATACTTTTAACAAATTTTCTAAACTCTTAACACACCAACACACCTACAACACACAATTGGCAAAACGGTTAATTTCATGCTCAAAATCACACACTGTAAACTAAACTCCAACACTAATTTTCAAAAAACAATAATCCACTAACACAATACACTATGTCTACCAAAACACTAACACATGTTCTCTTCCAACAGGGAATTTAGTCAATCATAGCACAATGTCACAAAAAACACTAACATGTGATGGAATTACAGAAACTTCATTATTTTATATATACAGTATGTCAGGTCTGCCCTTATACTATAGACAGTATATTGGATTGTTTATACAGTAAATTGTTTTGCACAGCAGTTTATTTTGAAGCTTCTCTACAGTTTTGTTTGGGTTTAGCAAATGTGTGCATTTTGTTTCCTGTGTTGTAGAAATTCAATACAAAAAAAAACAAAACGAATGACCCTTCTCAGAATAGCAGAATAGAACGGTTTATGAAAAAAAATGAGACAGAGACAGAATTGGTGCAGTAAAGGCTTTATTTGCAACAGGACATTTCTGCAAGATAAAAAAAAAATGCAATACTGGCCATTTACAGCATTACTGTATGTGAAAATACTAAATATATTGACTGTAATCATCCCGGTCTTCTCCATTTGGCCACATGTTCTCATCCACATCACACACTACTCTGTCAAGGCATCTAGGCATCTTGGGAAGAATCAATTGGCATTCCTTATTTACCCCTGGCTGTGTTTAGCTGGAATGTCTTGGGATGCAGAATCCATTGCATCCAGGAGGGACATTTGGTCCTGTTGACGATGGTCAAAAAACTTTTTTTGTGATCAAATTTTTATTTACAGCAATTTTCCCTTTAGAAGGTAATACATACAGGTATGTACAAGCCACAGAAACAGAGTACATATATATGTAGCATACATATACAGTATATATAGACATATGTATGCACACACCTGCATATATACAAGCATTTGCATACATACCTATAGACGATGGTCAAAAATTTTCCATCTCCAGGCTAAGAAAGGGAAAGGGGACATCATCCTCTGATGGGATCAAACCAGGCCATGACTGCACTGGAATTGTGAAATGCCACATTGTCCCATATTTGCATTATTCAATCAGCTGTTTCTCAGTAACAATAGAATAAAATACAGGGGATTTATTTGTTTTTCACAATATAAACAGCTGTTTACCTCGACTTTAGCCTGTAAGATTAGGTTTAGAACATGGTGTTATCTGTTCTGACATACAGTGTTAAAGCAATGGTAAATTTGGCAGTAAAAATCCATTGTTTTGGTCTTGTTTGAGCTTGTGTGTAAAAGAAGTTCAAGCATTTTAAATTTGTGTTCATTGTATGCATTTTGTGTTAAAGCAACAAGAAACGTGTTAATAGTATAGCTTACACAGCCAGATGTAGTGCTAACTGTGTTAAGAGTTTTGGAAAATTGTTAAAAGTATTGAAAAATCTGTCATAGCAATTGTAAAAAACTGTAATAGACAACAAAATAAAATGGAAAAGAATTTTAAAGAAATGGTTTGACTAAAGCAAGCAGTTTATTTAATTGAAAATCCAAAACCCAAACAACAACTGTCTGGAATTAAAAGAGTTAAGCCAAGAGCTAACACGCTCATACATGCCCTTTCTCTCTCTTCTCTCTATCATCACACACACCATTCGCTCATCGGGACCGTCCCGCGCACAGCTCCAGACAGCTGTTGGCGCAGCACGCACCGAGCGAAGCGCCTCCCATTTCCCTTTTTTCTCTCAACGCGCCAATGTCCGCATCGGACGCCCGCTACATTCAACGGTGGGCGGGTGCGAGTGGTCTGAAAACCCCTCCTCTTTTAAAAAGCGGACCGCAATGATTTAGAAGTTCAGGAATCCCACGTGACGTCACCGTGAGGTGATGTAATGCTTCTGTAAATAGATCATATTGTAATCGCGTTTCACTTCAGCGTGCTTCGTCTGAGCGCGAGGAGCGTTGCTAGTCTCAGTCTGCGTGCGTTTAGGTAAGTTAGTATTACTGTTTTACACTCGCATGTGAATGTGATTACACAGTTCCGAACACAAATTGAGCGTGTTTCTTGTACAGTGCTGTTGGGATTTTGATTTTTTTTTTACTGTTGTTGTTTTACGATCAAGTTAGTGTCTGTCAAAGTGCCGGTTTCATTGAAATGTTCGTAACTGTTTTGTCTATTTGAGGGGGTGTGACACCACCAAAAAACAGATTAAAAAAGAGTATTAGAATAAAAAGGTTTTGACTATCCCAAAAGGGTGTCTTTGTAAATTTTTAGTAGTCTAAAGATTGTCAACAAACTTGTCAGCGTTTTAGGGGAATGGCTGTTTGACAGTTAACTGTTCAAAGTCTGTTTGAATTTTACATATATGTTTGATCGGACACGTGCGCATGTTTTGAGGGAGTAGTGGGCTAAGTATTAGCATTAACTTTGGGTTAATCAAGTTATCATTTGGCTATCATAATTATGAACTATTTTCCCAAATATGACACCTGCCGACACGTAACATTGCCTATTCCAAAGTGATACAGACAACTTCACGATGTTTTCACCGCTAAAATGTCACATTATTGCCCCTGGTTAGAATGTCTGATCTCAGTTGTTTGGGTTTGTAAAATTCGTGACACCGCGTCCTCCGGTTTCGACATTACGTCATTCTGCAGGCCGGTTAGACATTTTAGCACCGTACCCGTCTTGCCAATTCAAACTCTGGCCCGGTTGAACTAAATGATGATGTCATGACTAGAGGAATGCTCACCTTATGAGTGACTGGCCAAGTAGCGGGTGTTGTAAAATATATATAAAAGGAGCGAATATGATGTAAGACGTATTGACCAAATACGAAGAGAACTCAAACAGGGAAATGTGAGCAAAATATGCAGAACTGAGAAAACTATATTTCACTAATTCAGTGTCATCTTTCTGCAGGCTATAGGCTATCTATGATCTGTCTGTTATTTATTTGTTTGAAAGTATGTTGATAGATAGATAGATTGGTAAAGAAAGGGATAGATAGATAGATAGATAGATAGATAGATAGATAGATAGATAGATAGATAGATAGATAGATAGATAGATATGTGTCGTTTTTATTTGCCTGTTTGTCTGTTTATTTGTCATGAGCATTTTATAATGTCATCTCCCATGTGTGCATGTGTCTGTGTGCATGTGTGTGTTTATGTACGTTTAGGTTTTTTTAGATCACAGTGATGAATATTGATCAGAACAGGCCATATGTGTGCACTGCTCCTGGATGCTCGCAGGTAAGTGAAAAATGTCCAGTTTGCTGGTGGCTGTGTTTTATGTATGCTATGATATCATACATTTTAGCCATCACTTGGAGTGCAGTAAATTCAACACGTGTATCTTTTATGTAATATCTTTCATGTAAAACAGCTGGGCTTTTTCAGTATTGTCACAGCCTATGTTTCTTGTTCTCATAGCGCTTTCAAAGAGAAGATCACCTAATAATTCACAGACACAAACATGAGATGACACTTAAATTCCCTTCTATTAAGTGTGACAATATGCTTTCAGGTAAGGGTGGGAACTCAATTATTCAGACAAAAACACATGTTTTATCATCAACAAGTATTAATATTTTCTATGCAACCAGTATCAATAGAGATAGAGGTCAGTAATATAACAGCCTGTGAAAAGTGAATGTGTGTGTGAGTGTCGTGATAGGTCATGCTCTCCATCTCCTTTAATTTAGGATTTAGACACTGTCTGTTACCCTGGAAACCCAATGTCTGATATATAAACATCAGCCCGACCCTTGACCTCCGGGGTCTGTGAGCCATCATTGCAGCGACAGAAACATTTACATAAAAAACAAAAGGAGAACTTTACCTTCTGACCCCTTTCATAGTAGTCTAGAAAAAGCAGTTTCGTTTAGACTACCTCTAAATTACCAAAACAACACGAGCAAAATCAGGCTCATGTTTATGACATAGGGTTAATTTTTAACATTTTCCCAGCATGCCAAAAGATTACTTGAGACAAGCTCTGCTCTTGACATTGAGTAGAGGGCTAGTTTCTTTACATTTGTTTAGAAAGCCTGAAGGTTACTTGATATTGATCTACCGATCTAAAGTTTTCACTCTATGACCTTGAGAAATCTTCAATGCCTCCTCAGTTTACATGTGTTTAGTACATCTCATTGTTCAATTGGGTTGTTACTTCCTTTATATATTGCCAGTAGCATTTTATACGAATGCATGATAAACATGTATTCTTTGTTCATCTATAGATCAGACTCCAACTCCGACCCGTTTCTTACGGGACTGTGAGGAAGTGGGCCTCTTTACTGACCTGGAGCTTAACCGGTCACAGGTGGAGGAGGAGACAAAACCGGTGGGATGAAATACATGTTTCAAAAGCTTACACAAATGTGCGAGTAAATAAATGTTTGCATAAAAGTCCATTCTGTAAAGTAGTATCAAATAGTAAAACAAAAAAAAAATAAGCAAGCATTTAACAAAAATGTAAATTCCCCACTTGCTTGTGTGTATGAGTTCATGTGGACGTTAGCATGAAAAACAAAACCAAGCAATCAGATCAGATTATCAGATGATCATTTTAGTATTACATTTCAAACAGTTCTCATACACACAGATGAAGAGGTCAATAGAGGGGCAGAGGAAGGAGAAATTATATACATTTATTTTATTAAATTATATTTAGCATATAAATGTTTTCTAAATTCTACAAATATTCTTGCTTATAGAACTTTTCTGCTCAGGTGTCTGCTCAGAACCAGCCTCACACTGAGACACAACCACAGCAGGGTCAACATCATCAGTTTCGGCCTCATCAACAGCAGCAGTGTGCTCTGGCCCATCTGAACCAGAACCAGCTCCATTCACACAGCTCACAGACTCAGTCTCAATGCACTGCCACATACTCTACTTCAAATAAACAGTGAGTATAGCATGCATTTACCAGAATACCCCCATACTCTTCTTTTACCATTAAATGCTCTTGTCTATAGAATGGTGAGCTGAAGATATCCTGGATGGGCAAATGGTTTTATTTATTTGAATTTAGATATGTAGATATTTTAAAACATTGGTACTTTGTCTACTCTGCAGCTCTGCATGTAGATATCTTATTTTCACTGTAAATAAAACAGTTTTTACTTTTAAACCATCCAGTGGCAATTCTGAAAATAAATGTGACAGTAGCCTACTGTTGCTATAGTAAACCAATAATTAATAGATAAATATTATCTATTGATAGATTGTCATGTGCGACTGTGGTAAATAAAACCAACCCGATCTCACGAGAATTCGTACGAATTTTACGAGGTGGCTAATTCGTAACAATTCGTACGACCTCACTCGTACGAATTTGTACGTTTTTGCTAAATTGTACATATTTTACGAATTGGCCAATTCCTATGAATTTATACGAATAACCTACCCCTGACCCCGCCCCTAAACCTACCCATCACGTGGGTTTGGACAAATCGAGTGAGGTCGTATGAATTAGTACGAATTAGCCACTTTTAATCACTCGTACGAATTCGTACGAATTGGTCGTGAGGTAGAAACACATGACGATAGAAATACTACAACAATCTTTATAATGTAACACTCAAGAAGTACAGGAGAACTCAGGAGTATAAAGCAAACACAACAACTTAAAATTGACGAGAACAGACAAAGGAAACAGAGAGAAACAGAATGAGTAACTAAGAAGATTAACATGAACTTGAGACAGGCAGATTGAAAACAAGACACAAAAGTGACATTACACCCCATCCTCGTGCCATACAAGGTCCAACTATGGAGGGAGGGCAGGGTTCTGGAGGAGGATGTGGAAGAGGACAGGACCAAACACAGTAAGGGGCAAACAACATAGTCCATGGGGAAGTGGAGGGAGGGAGTAGCCAGAGGGGAACCAGGAGCATGTAGGAACCCAGAGTCCAGCCAAGAAGACGGCCCACCGTAGCGTCGACGGAGGGAGGAAACATTTTCGAGAATCCCTCACCAACATCATAGGGACAAGCAAAGGAGATAGATCCGATGGTGGTGGAGCCCTGGACGCAGATGGGACATTGTGACACCACTGGACCTGGCAACCGCGACGGAGCCACAGCGATGACCTTCCGAGGAGGAACCTTGGTACTGAAGGGATGAGGAGCAACTGAAGAAGTGGAGCCGAGGGGGTGAGGAGCCGAGACGGAAGAGTCTGGACAATGGGCCGAGGTAAGGTGATGGGATCAGCGGCTGGAGGTGGAGCCAGGGGACACCTTCTTCTAGGAGTAGCTGGATGCCGGAAGACCTGAGGTGGATCCACGACACAGAGGAGGAGGAGCTGAGGAATTGACAGGAGACAGCAGAGACTGGGCAGCAGAACTGGCTGAAGCTTGAAGAGGAGGTGGGAGAAGGAGGCTGGGGGTGCAGGATAGGAGACTATGAACCTTTTAACACCGGAGATTTCTTACTAAATATGACGATCAGGGTTGGTATATCAAGGTAAATTCCATTTCTAGTTTATCATAAAAATGAACTGCAGAAGTCAGCAGCATCTCACCCTCAGTGGTGGGAGTATGAGCCCTCAAACTCCTGCAACGCTCCCAAGACGTCACACATTGTTGCCGGCTAACACGCCTGTTCAGGCTCTTCTGGAGACTCATGCTCCGGGGCAATGTTTGGCTCATACCCTTTTCTTAGCACTGGCTCATGCATCCTGGTGGCCTCCGTCCCTCCGTTTGAGGAAGGCTTGGGTGTCGTATCCATGTGGCGGTATTATTTCTGGCTGGGTTCTAGATCTGTGGGAATGGGGCTGAAATCAGGCATGCCTTCGAAGGCATGCCTTCGTTTACGTGTTTAGGCTACTCAGGTAGAAAGTGCACAGCGATTGGTCTGGGAAGTTTGTAACGCATGGCAGTAGTCGGAGTTTCCTGGTGTGGGCCTCAGGGGTTAAAGGGATAGTTCACCCAAAAATGAAAATTAAGCCATTAATTACTCCCCCCATGCTGTACCAACCCCGTAAGACCTTCATTCATCTTCGGAACACAAATGAAGATATTTTTGATTAAATTTGAGAGCTGTATCACTACTACATAGGCACCCTAAGGGACTCAAACTTGACGGCCCAGAAAGTCATTGAAGAAAATGTTTAAATATTCCATGTGACTACAGTACACTTTATTCGACTATTCCTTTTCTTCCTTCTGGGCCTGAGACGAGAGTTCAAGAGATTTCCACTATGCATGCGCGAGAACTGAACAAGAAGTAGTTGAAAAATACATAGTTCTCACGCATGCGTCATGGAAATCTCTTGAACTCTCGTCTCAGGCCCAGAAGGAAGAAAAGGAATAGTCGAATAAAATTGTTATTTTCGTTGTTTTTTTCACACAAAAAGTATTCTCGTTGCTTGATAAACTTAAAGTTGAGCCACTGGAGTCTCATGGAATATTTAACATTTTCTTCATTGACTTTCTGGGCCGTCAAGTTTCAATCCCTTAGGGTGCCTATGTGGTAGTGATACAGCTCTCAAATTGAATCAAAAATATCTTAATTTGTGTTCCGAAGATGAACGAAGAACTAACCCTTTAATATAACACTCAAGAATTACAGGAGAACTCAGGAGAATAAGGCAAACACAACCACTTAAAATTGAAAAGATCGGACAAAGGAAGCAGATAGAAACTTATGGTACGTTTAGACGACATCGATATACTTAAAACAGAGAAGTTTTTCCTTTGAGTTTTCCGAGTACACACTACACCACTGTCGTGTAAACAGCCCTTAAAATATAAGAGGTAAACAAAGGGAACTAATTATGACAACCTGAACACAGAAACATGAACGTGAACTCAGACAGGCAGGTAACAGAATGAAAACAGGACACAAACTTGACAAACTACGCACTACTTCAGTGTTGTTGATAACGTTCTGGTTAAGCAGACAGTTTGCTTTATACAAATAAATACGAAGATGCATAAAGTAAGTCATTTGATGCAACACAGCATCGTAAATGACATTTTTGGGACTCAGAATATATATATTTTTTTTAATGTAGCATTGCATCTTTAGAATTTGCCAGCTTGTCTTTGTAAAGATGTTGAAATACTGCAAATTAATGCAACTTTTAACTTTTTCACATTTTGTTGTAGGACATCATGTCCCCCACAAATAGCAGACCTGTGTTAACTTTCTGAAAATTTCTAAACTGCTTTAAATTGACCCCATGAGTAAATACATTATTGTTTGTATGTACTTTTGTATGTCTTTTTTACATTACTTACCTGAATCCCTCACATTTATTTCAGATCTGCACCCAGCTGTCTGCACAGCACCCAAGCAAACACCATGCCTGGGACATTATCCATGAATGTAAGTAAATCTGAGAGCATTTCAAAGCCACCTGCACAGTAAGATAATGATCGAAAGTAATAGCTCTATTTCTTTTTACGTCAGCGCATTAATTTCACATATTTTAAAAATAACAGATGGAGGCGCAGTTGTCAATGAACTCCAGTATGATTGGCATACCAGGCCCCGCCCACTCTGGCTCATGCTCCTCCCTTCAGGTACAGCCCCATACTAATGATTTGACTCCATGGTTACAGGATTATGATGTCTCTATAGAAACATTACAAGTCAGACAGGCCTTACAGCGCTGCAGTGCTTTGTAACTAATGTAGACATCTTGATTGTGTTATCTAATTCAGACACATGCAATGTTTGGGTCTTGCCTGTTAAAAAGCTACATTCACGCATACACACACACTCAACACATACAGGAGAGTCTCATGGGCTGATTCTCTTCAGAACGTGGAGGAGATTAAATTTCAAAGGCTTCAGGTTGACCTGGTTATTATCTGACTTTTCAAAGCCGTCTTTGTAGATTCTGTGTTCTGAAAAACTTAAAAGTGCCAAGCAATCTTACCATCGCAAACAATCACTACTCACAGGAAACCTTAGATCTGGAAATTAAAAACACATGGTTGCCTACAAAAGTTGGTTAAACAATTCTGGCTTGAGGATTTTCCCTTTTTAAATAGCAATTATGCACACAGTGTTACATGACATTGATGTTCATCTTTCCCCATCTCTAATCCTTCAGAGGTCAAAGGTCATACCAGTTCACATCCAGCCTGCAGTTTCCAATGGCAGTCAGAATCCTCTTTGCCACATGATGGAGATGATGTTGTCACAACAGCACCCACTGTCTCATTTACAATCCTCATCTCATCATCACGCATACCAGCAGCACTGCCACAGCCAATCACCGCAAAGACTTGCACATCAACGTCAAAGCCTCGACCAATCACATCACAGCCATGCTCATCACTCTCCACCCACGCACTTGCATCCTGGCTCCTCCCACCAGTCTGCCCCTCCCCTTTCACATCAGCCAATATCTACACAGGTCTAGATTTTTGCACCAAACTCTGACTCTTACAGTTTGTATTAAACTATTGTGTTATTTAATCCAATGTTTGTGTTGTATAGATGTCCTCCTCACCAAAACACACACACTGCCCGCAGTCTCCTCCCCAGCCGACCGCGAGCAGACGCCGACGGACAGCAGGAGACGACCCGGATGAGCGCAGACAGAAGTTTCTGGAGAGAAACAGAGCGGCTGCTACGCGGTGCAGACAGAAGAGAAAAGTCTGGGTATCGTCGTTGGAGAGGAAGGCTGAGGAGCTTACACACACTAACTTACAGCTACAGGTACACATTCACGCTTGGTTTACATGTATTATATCACACACAATAGGCTCTATGCACAGCTCCACTACTTCCTGAACTTCAGCCAGCTCCTTGTTTCCTGTCTGGCATTATTGGACACATTGATTAATTCAGGTGTGTTTGATCATTGTTGCCGTGACTACTGAGGTCAAGCACACCTGAATTAATCAAATTGTCCAATAATGGTATACAGGAAACAAGGAGCTGGCTGAAGTTCAGGAAGTAGTGCAGTTGTGCATAGAGCCTATTGAAACTTCAAGATAGATTCATGCGTTTGCTGCTTTGTTTTCATTTATTTTTTGTCTTCTCTTAGAATGAGGTGACATCACTCAGGACAGAAGTCACTCAACTGAAGCAAATTCTTCTTGCACATAAAGACTGTCCTGTCTCTGTGAGACAGAGAGAAACGCAGGGTCAGTATGAATCATTTTGTCATTCTCTCCTCCTATCATCTCTTTGGTTGAATCACATTAAAACCTGTCTGTATCTCATATTTCACCTTAAAATAATTACAATATAATAACAACAATAGTACAAATGAATTCTATATTGCTTAAAAAATGTATCTTATGTTAGGACAACTATGTTTTTTGCAAAGAAAAAAGTAAATTGAATGCAAAAGAAAAAAAGTCAATTAAAAATAAAAATAATATTGAACTATAGTTGTTTAAAGCTGTAGCCCGTAGCTTTTTTGGGTTAAAAATTATCCAAAATAATTTTTTGAGCAAATACTTAACCAGTCAGTTCAAACTAGTCATCAGTGATTCTCCCACAATGCAAAATACTTTCTGAGAGTTTGGAAAAAGAGACTGCAACCGGGCCATGCGAAAACAAGGATAATATCAGAAGGGCATTAAATGTAGTCACGCAATGCGGATGTTGTAAAACAATTTGAGAACAAAGTATAATTTGATATGATAAGCGGTCGTTAGATTTAATCAGTGTGATTTACTGCAATGCTTTTTCCCCTTAGTTGGTCAGAACAAAAGTGTATGTTTCTTACTAGTTCAGATGACAATTTAGGGTTAAAATTCTTATGTTGGTCATACTTCCAAAAAGAATAATCTGTGAATCTGAATGCCAGTATCCACACCGGTGCGGTGACTGACAGCCTCACAACTGTCCTCAAACATTGAGCTCATACGCTCTGTACCATGCCGAGGCACAACTCACATAAAGTTTAAAAATGGCGAAAATGACTGCAATTGCAGATTTCGACCCGAGATGGCGACAAAGAGAAAAAAAAACGCCGGACTGCAGATTTAAAGGAGTAGTTAACTTAAAAACAAAAAAAAAATTGCTCATAATTTACTCACCCCCATGTCATCCAAGATGTCCATGTCTTTCTTTCTTCAGTCGAAAAGAAATTCAGGTTTTTGATGAAAACATTCCAGGATTTTCTCCATATAATGGACTTCAATGGGAACCAAACGGTTCAAGGTCCAAATGAGAGTTTCAGTGCAGCTTCAATGGGCTTTAAATGACACCAGACAATGAATAAGGGTCTTATCTAGGACCTTTCGAGTCATGACTCGAAAAAAGATTTTGTTCGAGTTTGAACAGGAGAGTTGCGAACGCTCATCACAGAACAGAGCAAGACACGCATTTGAGCTTATAAAACTTAAACTTTTTTATTTATTTTTTAATTGAGTGATTGTTTCGCTTGATAAGACCCTTATTCATCATCTGGAATCATTTAAAGCCCTTTTAAGCTGCACTGAAATTCTCATTTGGACCTTGAACCATTTGGTTCCCATTGAAGTCCATTATATGGAGAAAATCCAGGAATGTTTTCATCAAAAACCTGAATTTCTTTTCGACTGAACAAAGAATGATGTGGACTTCTTGGACGACATGGGGGTGAGTAAATTATCAGCATAAGTTTTTTTTAAAAGTGAACTACTCCTTTAAAATGCCATATATAAAAATAAAACTATGTAAAAAATAAATAAGTAAAAACTACAGTATATCACAACAATGAGAACATTTATGAGTAAATGAGAAAAAAATCTTTAATTATAATTTTAATTAAAAGAAAGAAATAAAGAAAGTCCAGACACATTGACAAAAGTGTGTCATAAAAATAACAAGTGTATGTCATAAAAAAGTGTGATCATAAAAATAACATTCCTTAAATTATTTTTTTTCAATAAAATATTTATTTAATTCTTTCACTACCATAAGATTTTTAAATGTAATGAATAATTTTATTTATCAAGGATGCATTAAATTGATCAAAAGTGACAGTAAAGAATTTTGTTCAATTTAATGTTAAGCAGTTTTCAACATTGATAGAAGATAAATGTTTATGAAAGATGCGGTGACACTGACGACTGGAGTAATGGCTTGAATAAATTATAGGATTTTGAAATATATTAAAATATATTAAAATAGAAAACAATTATTTATAATATTTCACAATATTACTGCTTTACTTTATTTTGATTAAAATTCGGCCTTGGTGAGAGTAGAAGACTTTTCAAAAACATTTTTAGAATCTTACCAGCCCCAAACCTTTGAATGGTACTGTATTTATATTGTGTTTTCTACCATATAATGTGAATATTATTTTATATATTTTGAAAATCCATCATTTTAATGAACTCCTTTCATATTCACGTTTAGGTGGAGTAAATAGCCCAACAGGAAGTCCCGTCCAGCAACATGCCATTCAACACAACAGCATCTCAACCTCAACTTCGAATCTATCACACACTCACCTCACCACACACTCCCACCATAACTAACAACACACAACTATAACATGCTTCTACATAGACACAGAATGATGAGAACACAAAATATAATTCCTCTTCAGAGCCATATGGTCAGGGCCCCTATAACTTCTGTGCAAAAGCAAAACTGAACAGCAAAATGTTTATGACTAAAAGGGAATGTATGCATCACTCTTTACAGAATATAATAATTAATCAGTTTGTTTATATGTATGGCCCTTGTCATCTCAGGAAATTAGCCGAGGGTCAGATGGATGTTTGCATTGGTTTTATTTGACCTCACTGTGATTTAATACAGTGCTGTAAAACAAGCTGTCCATTTACACTCACTAAATTTAGTTTTCATATTATCAAACCTGTCTCTCACCCTCTATCAGTCGTCTCACACTCCTACTCATGCTTTTTTTACAGCTGATCTTTCTCAGGGACACTCATCTAGTTTACTCCTAGAGTATATGTGCATATTTGTGTGTATGCGTGTTGTTTTTTGGCCACTTTCAGTGTAAATGCTTTGCTAGCTTCAGTGACAGCTGTGTGTGCTAAATCCTGAAACTAAAGGCAAGGCTGTGTGAAATGCATTGAATCAGGGCAGTTGTAAATCTGTAATTGTAAATAGGAATCTCTAGTTTTATAAATGAATGATGATGCAGCTAAAGCTTTTGTTACACGTTTGTCTTCGCTGTAAATGTTGTCAGTGGCCCCTTGGCAAATGATCAGGTATTACATTACCTAATAGTGTGTCGCATGTGAATTTTGGATTGACAGAACATGCAAGATGCATTTTATACAGCCAAATTCAGAATCATGTATAGGAATGATGGTAAAGGACTTGTGTATTACTAATCGCACTCATGGCACTAGGAATGTCTTACAGTATTCTCAATACGGCAAAGCTACATCATTTCACACTTACTGGGTTCAGAGACAATCAAAATGTCAGACATTTCCTGGAAATGACATGCAAGCATGTGTGCTATATCTCTTATAACAAATTCTAAGATAAAGCATTTATATGGCTATTCATTCTGTGGAATATGGAATTATGAATCTGGGGAAAAAAAAGAATGTTTGTAAACACTGCAGGTTTAAACTTTTATGCATGTACAGTTGTTGTTTTTTTTTTTTTAATATTTATCTATTTTTCTACACATTTGTGGCCCTGTTTAAATAAAGCACTTATCTGTATCCATATGTTCTGATCTCTTTTTTCACGGTTCGTCATAATATTTTTCAGAATTCTGTGATACCACTAGTGTAGCCTATGAGATTGTCCAGCTTTTTACATACAGTGCGGTCAAGACATTAAGATCAGAAATGAACATTTCTCCAACCACCTGACTTACAGTTTTTCTCGATTGTTTACACACATTTTCTGGTACTTGAGACACAATGACCACAACATGTAACTCATTCACCAACCCCCTGAACCAATTCTGCTGAACCACAAGCACAATTCCTGCTTTACACTCAAATTGCAGTTCTAAAACACGTTTTTCAAAACACTACACACAAATTCTCTGCTTTTGGCACAATTTTCATGCAGAAGATCTCTTGTTTTCATGAGGAACACACTGCCATTCAAATATTCACACTGACTCGTCACATGGGCAAACACATTTCACACAGTTTTACAATTAGCAATCAGAGCTTTAGCATAAAATACCAAAACCAAAGAGAGGATGCAGCATAGATATTTTTTATTTCTTTTTTTTTACTGTAACAGCATAACAAATTCTGTTGTTTTGTATGTAGACCACTGTATGTGCAACTTTGTGTTGGTTGGGGTGTATAAAATGTGGGATCTATCTCCCATTGATTTTGTGGGAAAAATAAAATATATGTGTTACCATGTATTTGTGTGTTCTGGGTATAAAAACAATATTCTCAAATATTTTACAACACACTTATGTATGTAATGTCTGTAGTAAGTGTAACTGAACAAAAAAGGCCTAAGTCATTATGATGAATGAAGAAGTGTTTTCCATTGATCATAGTGTTTTACATTGAGCACATCACTGTTCAACTGGTTCTTATAAATGTCTATTCATATTTATTTATTTATAAACATTTATTAGGATCTGTCCCATGAGATGAAACATCTCGTTTTCATGGGGGTCCTCAGTAATTTTTCCAAACAATAAAGAAAAATAAAACAACAGAGTAGATACAACATACAAGATACAAGAAAAACCTTAATGCGTACTCACACACACACAAACACGCACATCTACACACACACACACAAGCTCTCACTATCCCCTCCTTACAAAATAGAATAAAGTAAATCACAGTGGTTCCCAAACTGTGGTATGATTACCACTAAACAATAAAACCTTAAGCACAGCATGATGGTGTTCTGAAAGTCATACAACTTGAAAGAGGCATTCAGTATGACACACAATAATCCCAAAATAAAACTGACAAATTAACATCAATGGCTATGTAGATTTCTACATAAAACACATTCGTACACCAAAGAAAACATGACACAAATTAATATTGAATCCAAAGTACTAGAAACATAGGCAAGTAGTTTTAAGATGCGTAAACAAAGCAGTTCGGAACAGGGGAAAAGATGTAAGCGAACGGATAGATGCAGGAAGGCTGTTCCAATCACGAGGAGCTTTAACACAGAAAGCATAATTCCCAATTTCTCTCTTTACTCTAGGGACAGTAAAGAAGATCTGTTCATTGTGACGAAGATTATATTGTGAACTAAAAGGCACTAGATATTGTGATAAATAATTTGGGTATTGATAATAAATGCATTTAAATATAAGTTGAAACCAATGAAATTGTCTTCTGGCTGAGGGTGCAAGCCAGGCCAGCTGATCATACATCACACAATGATGTGTCCTAAAGGGGCAGCGTAGAACGAATCGGCACAGGCTGTTGTATACCACATCGAGAGAGTGTAGACAAGAAGCAGTAGTATTAGCGTATATAGTATCTGCATAGTCCAATATAGGTAGCAGCAACTGGGAGACTATTCTTCTCCTAACCTGAAGATTAAAGCAGTCTATCGATTGATATAATGTTCTAAGACGAAAGTTAATTTTATTGTTAAGCGAGTGTATATGAGCTTTGAATGAAAGATCATTTTCTAGCCACACACCGAGATATTTAAATTTTTCAGTTGACTCCAAAGGAGAAGAATCCAGGAAATGCAGATTAAGATTGTTTCTTTCATTCTTCTGGAAAAGCATACAGTAGGACTTTGACTTATTCAACAGAAGTTTATTAAATGACAGCCAGTGCTGGACAGAATCAAAATCACACTGCAATGAGTAATTTATATCATAAATATTCAATTTGGAACAATATATAATTGTATCATCTGCATAAAGATGAATATCACATCCTGAACAGCAAAGTGGCAAGTCATTAATAAAAATGGAGAATAACAAAGGCCCAAGGGAAGAACCCTGGGGTATGCCTTTATCTACACCTGTAAAATTCGACTGACTACCCCTGAAGGACACACATTGGCGACGGTGATGTAAATATGAATTGAACCACAAAAGAGATGAGCGGGAAAGGCCAATTGAGTATAATTTATCCAGTAGCAGATAATGATCAACTAAATCAAACGCTTTTGTAAGATCTAAGAATATGGCACCAGTACTCATATTGTTATCAAAACCAGAGAAAATATCATTAGTTAGTTTCAATAGAGCAGTGGAAGTAGAGTAGTGTTTCCTAAAACCTGACTGGCATTGAGATAGTACATTATTAAAAATAATTATATGATGGGTTTGTGTGTGTCATTTGAAAATAAAATACCATTTTGAGAAGAAATAACATTGTTTTGAATGTAAAGTTTCATTTTGCAGGAGAATTGAGGGGTTTTGCCGATTGTGTGAGTGTTTTTAGATTTGTGTGTAGAGTTCTGAGAATATGAGGCATTCTTTCAGAAAATGTGTGTAAACAATCGAGAAAAACTGTAATGCTAAATTATTCTGAGGGTTTGAATGCATGGGTGCTAGTTTAAATAAATGATTGCCATGTTGTGGTTAGACAAGGTTGGAGTTGAAGTCTTGTGAAAACTTTTTATTGTTTATTGCGCCATCTTATGGTGGAGTTTATTGCGCCATCTTATGGTTAAAGCTAGGCAGTATCCAGTTTGACATTGAAGGGTGTAAGATTAGAGTTGAATTGATTATAAAGGGAGAAACATTGAAACCATTACACACAAACTAGCATTAACACTATCACTATTAACACCTATATATTTATTGGGGGAAAAAGCAATGATAAAGGTGAAATGTATAAAATGTACAGGTTTTTTTTCAACTGCTTACACACATTTTCAAAAGTTTGCCTCCTTTCCCCCCAAAACATTACATGCAAATCCAAAAATCGCATACACAAGATGCAAAACGCCTCACATCTCTTGCAAAATGAAGCACTGCATTCAAGATATCACAAACAAATCTCAAAAGCAAACTTACATTATATATTACATGATATTATATTTTTGGATATATCATATACACACAGATATTCAAAACCTAGCTCTTCTTTCATGGGTTATATGTACATTTCTGTACAGTATTGGAAGTAATTGGCAGAGAGATTTTGAAAAATTCACGGTAAACACAAAAGCAAGATTGAAACCAAATGTTTTTTGTTTGTTTGTTTTTTTGTTTTTTACTATAAGCATTACTTTGTGGTTGTGCATATAGTTTTACACAAGCCGAAAAACCTATCACTTGACCTTTGGCCTATGTATAGGCCTATTCTAAAGCCATGATTGGTTGGTGTTAAGTAAAGCAATGTGTGTTTGCACATGTGAGGAGTTAGTGAGAGGCACTGATGAATTAGTGTGGCATTTTAATAGGTTGTGTTTGAAAAAGGAAATCAAGATACTTCCTGTTAGATTTTTGTGTTGTGGTTTGCAAAAAGTGTTTTATGAAATTGAAAACTGAGTCGAAGGCCGAGAATTAGTTTTGGCTTTGTAGATTTTGTGTGTGGTTCTGGGTGTCAGGTTTCAGAAATCATGGGACAAGTAATGATTTTGTGTGTAAGCAGTTGGAAAAAAAAACTGTAACAAAAGAATTTTGTGCTGTACTTCAGTTGATATACAGTATATCTATACATGGTAAATAAGTAATGCAACAAAACACAATTTCAACAAGGACATGGAATACAATAATTCCAAAACCAAGCAATTCTGTTAACCAGCAGCTGAGGCTTAGACAATCAACCAAAAAAAGAAAAGAGATTTGTAATTCAGTGGTTTTGGCACAAAAACATTTGCCTCCTAAATAGACAAAATTATCTATTTTCAGACACACAAGACAGTTCAGTCAGAGTATCTGAGCATTATGACATCATCATCTCTTCGCGCGGGGCTGTTGTCAAAGAAACGTTCGCCGGGGAACTGGATGAGGTCACCTTCTTCAGCCAGTTGTCTGCCACTCTGGTAACCGCTGAATTCAGAAGAGACACAGGTAGTAGCCACAGTCGAGCGAAACGGATGTCTGGTTGAGTACATGTGACGCACATGTCCGTGAGCGGACGACTTCCTGCTTCTGATCCGCCTCTTCAACACACGCGCCAACCAGAATACGATCACCAGAAGCAGAAGCAGAGCATTAGCTGTAAGGGCTGCTACTGTGACCAGCTGTAGGTTGACCTCACTTGTTGCAGAGGGCAAAAGTGTGACAAATCCAGTGCAGTGATCTCTGGGGGCAACCTGGCACACAGCCCCGTCCACTACGCTCTCCACACAGGTGATGTAGGTGGAGTCGGGGCGAAGCTCTTGTAGGGTAACCACCCGGTCAGATCCATCTGTGTACACATACCGTGGGAAACGGAAAGAATGGCCGAAACGGTCGAATAAAACCCGGAAAAGAAGTTCTTTCCCATGAACCAGTCCAACATCAGGAGTTGTGCTCCAATGGACTGTGGCTGTACTCGAAGTGACGTCTTCCACGCTAACATTCAGGATGGAGTGATGGTTAAATTGACATGCGTCAGTGATCATTGTGATTCTTGAGTTATGATGCTTCGCACTGTCCTGTAAGGGCAGGTTGAACTGTTCCTGTTGGGCTAAAGCAAAGTTGGTGTGGTTGTGGACGTGGCCTGTCAGGAACGTGGACATTGTTGTGGAAAAATCAGTTAAAGAGACATTTTTCCCAGCTGTGGGTCTTGGTCTTGAGCTGACAAGTTTCCTCTTCTTCTTTCTTTCAAATGTTGTCACAAGCCCTTGCTCTCCATCATCCCCTTGGACCCCAACTTGTTCATGTATTTCTCCTTCTCGCTTCTCTCTTTCCTCCTTGAGAATAGATGTCTCTGCTACTGCTCCATGGCTCTCCATTGGCTGAGACAGAGGTTCTGACTCGCAATAGCCACTCATATTTCTCAGCTGCGAGTTGCTGACATAGTCCAAGTATTTTCCCGCCAGCGCTGGGGGGTGATGGCAGCGCACAAACACGGTCAACAGCTTTCCCAGAGAATGCGCATGCGTCATCCAGCTTTTAAGCTTCTCCATCCGGCAGTCGCACGTCCAGTTATTCCCATTCAGTTCTACGTGAAACAAAACGCCGTTTGTGGCGAAAATTCCACCGGAGAGATTCATAAGACGGTTGTTTTTCAATTTTAAGGTTTTTAGATGTGAAAGGTGGCCGAAAGCACGGGGGTCCACGCGAAATATGTGATTGTCGCTGAGGTCGAGGTGTTCGACGCGCTCGAGCGGGTCCAGCAGACCGGCCAGGATCTCTGTTAGCTCGTTCTTGTCAATCTCGAATTCTTTAACGCGCGCGAGCCCTTTGAGCGCGTCGTTGTCCAGTTTTACTATCTTGTTGTGGCTCAGCGAAAGTTTTGTTAGCTTTTTTAAATTCTGAAAGACGTTATTTCCAATGTGCCTTATTTGGTTGCCTGTTATTAAAAGAGATGTAAGTGACTTAAGATGGGAAAACATAAAACAATCTCGCAGTTCTGCTTGTTTATTGTCTGATAGGTTTAAAAACTGCAGTTTGCTGAGCCGCGAAAACGCATTGCGGTCAATATGGCGAAGCTGGTTCGATTCTAAGTGCAGAAACATTAAATTTGGCAGACCTTTGAAAACGGATTCTTTTAAAAGTTCAATAGAATTTCCATCAAGTCTCAGTTTGACTAAACTATTTAAGTGACTAAAGGATTCGGAAGCAATGTCCTTTATTTCGTTGTTATTGCTATATAATATTGTGAGTTTTTTCAACGACTGTAGAGTCCCAGGTTGTATTGCCGAGATTAAGTTGTTGCCCAGATATAGTTCCTCCAGTTTGTAAAGTTTCTCGAATGCTTTAGGGTGTATATTCCTTATTTGGTTAAACTGGAGGTTAAGTCTCATTAGGTTGCCATAGCGCATGAAGTCGAAGGCGCTGAGGTTGTGAATGAAGTTCCCCGCAAGACCGAGAACCCGCACGTCCACTGCGTGCTCCACCTGTGGCGCTTTGGGCACAGCGCGCAGACCGCTATTTGCGCACAGGATATGCTGCGCGTGCTGGCAGTCGCATGTTTCAGGGCAAATGGCGCAAACAGGCGCGAAGAATAAAAGCGCTCCACTGCCCAACAAAAGAAAGCTGTAGAGCAAATATGCCATTCCATCAAGTGACGCGCAAACAACAACACGCTCAATACATTCCTTTGTTTCACCTCAGGTTCGCCAAATTCTTCCTCGCCGGGAATTAAAGTATGGTGAATGCAGTGCCTCCCGGGTACAGACATTTAGGTTAGATTATGTTTAGGTGTAGCACGATGGCATAGCGAGATGAAGCTGTATTGAGATCTCCATACACAACCGTTGCAAACTGATCTGGCTTCAACCAAGGAAACATTTGCCTCCGTCAGACTCTCTCATCCCCCAAGTCATCTGTTGCAGATTACACACACACACACACACACACTATAGTCATCTCCGGGTTCAGGCACGGATCACCCCGCCCCATCCCCTCCAGATGTCGACAATACACAGCCACACAACATACAAACACAGATCTAGAGGTTCTGGTTCAGATTCATCTGAACGATTCCCTAGATTGCGTCAAGGATTCTTTTAATAGCCTACTTTAAAACTGTAGGGGAAGAAACGCAATTCTGCTCTTTATCAGTCGTTTCCAAACGATACAACATTAGACCCCATACACAATAAATCAGGAAAACAATTTTTGCAAGGGTTTGTTTACACACATACTTTATAATTAGTTTTGCAAACTTTTAGAGGCAGTAATGAATCCAATTCAAATAACTGGCCCTAAAAATACTAAAACGAAGAAAAAAAATCGTAAACTACTCAATTAATTTTATGAAATATTTAAAATTAATTAATAGTTCAAATACATTTAAATGGACGGACAGACAATAAGTTACTAAATGACTTGCGAATAAGTGGGACGGTAATTGGTTAAACAGATCCATAAGTTTTTTGTATTCACTAAAAATGGCTCCGAGTCCTTCATTTGGTAATCAGACCTCACATATGTAGGTTTTTTATTCACTAAAAAACAACCAGCTCACCGGAGTCCTTCTTTTAAGAATTGTACTGCACTGTCTAACATTACATTTTTCTATGAGATTTTTTTAAGGGCATAACAATTCTGGAAATTCAGTAGATTAAAGTCATTTAATCATAAGGGTGCTTACTAAGGGTGGAGCTTGATGTCCAGCACCACCTCTCTGGATGTAATGGGTGGAGCTCGAAGGTCCAGACTCCAGCCACACCCTAAGCTTATCCCTAAACCTTTAAGGCCAAAACGTGGAAATTAGTTAGCATTTCAGCACTTCTGGGTTCTGAAGTTAATGGGTTTTCTGAAAGGGATTTTGGTTAAGTGGCTGAAATAAGCTCTGCAGTGAACACAAGCTCAAAAGACTTTAACGTTTTATTCTACAACAGAAAATACATCAGTATTACCAGAGTCAGGATTTTTTGAAGCTGTAATGTGTCTTGAAAAAAAGCGATTGCTATCAAGTGGCTATGGGACTACAGAGGCAGGAACATTAAACGCCAACACGCTGAACCGGTAAACTCAGTCCACTTTTACAGCCTGATTATGCTTATAATAGTGCACACATATATTATTCTAACTCAAGCTTTTTGGGAAAATGTTTTTATATAAAAAACTGAAAGAGTTGGCGAAATCGTGATGGGGATGTTGAAGTCGTTGGACTGTGGTGTAGTTCGTTTATAGCCTACTTTTAGTCTTTTACTTCTGGCTACTGCATTTAGGCTTGAAATTTCATAAAAGTTCTGTTCATCTGTGATAAGTATCTTGACGGACAAAAAGTGCAAGTATCATAAACTTTTGTTGATTACAGAGCTTGTTTTTTACGATAATCCAAAGCATGCATTCTCATCCCATGGCGTCATATACGACACTTTTGCCAAAGCGTAGACATCCAACGCACATGGCACCCTTTAGCGTCAAATGAGACACTTCGGTTATGGTAGGTTTAGGTACTGGGTAAGGTTAGGGTTAGACCACTAGGAGGCGCCTTCTGCCCCATATGTACTGTATCTGCATCTCATTTGACGCTAAAGGGTGCCATGTGTGTTGGATATCGACGTTTTGGCAAAATCGTCGTATATGACGCCTTGGGATGAGAAAGGGCTGGAAAATCCTATTGCGTTTTTGTCAAGGTAACCATTGTGATGATAACTGCTGATTGGCCTAAAAACTGACGTCATACCTGCTGCTGCACCACTCTATACTATCGTTGTTATTAATTAGGTCAAACACCACCCATTATGTCCAGAGAATCCAAGAAGTGTTTTGGCTACTAGTAGCCATTTTTAGTACAGTCTTTTCTGTTCCTTGTTGGTTGGATGGAGACTTTACATTCTTTATTTGGATCAAAATAAAGTAAGTCATATTAAATATCAATGTCTAGGAGATAAACTAAAGGTATGCTTTTAGTCAACCTTGACCAAAAATAACATTATTTCAATTAATTTTACACCCGTTGTTACTAAAATACAACCCCAGGGGAAATATGCCCAGACCTGCCAAAATACATCCATGAATCTCTAGTGACGTCCCTGAGCAGTGTTGCAGGAAACATGGTCAGAGTATTTTTAATGCATTTTAATGTTCTATACTAAAAATGCACATTTTAAAGTCACCATGAAATCAAACCTCAATGGAATATTGCTGTATTCACAAATGATTCATCCGTTCACATCACTATTTTTTCTTAATTCATGTAACAAACTTCCCCTCCCTTTTGTGATAACGTGTTTACTGGCATGAGGGGTGGTCAATCTGTCACTCGCATGAGAACGCAACAAATGACAACGATCCAATCAAATCCCATTGGACAAAATCAAGTTCTGCTCAACTTTTTTTTTGTTCGAGAAGCAGTTTCACTCGGAATACGTCAGAATAGGGAAGAAAAGAATTTTGAAACTTCCTACACTATCTCACGAGCAATTCGTACGAATTCGTACAAGTGATTAAAAAGTGGCTAATTCGTACTAATTCATACGACCTCACTCGAACGAATTCGTACGTGATGGGTAGGTTTAGGGGCGGGGTCAGGGGTAAGTCATTCGTACGAATTCATACAAATTGGCCAATTCGTAAAATATGTACGATTTAGCAAAAACGTACTAATTCATACGAGTGAAGTCGTACGAATTGTTACGAATTAGCGACCTCGTAAAATTCGTAAGAATTCTCGTGAGATCGGGTTGAAACTTCCCTTTCATGCTGACTTTAATATATATATATATATATATATATATATATATATATATATATATATATATATATATATAAAGTGTATAAGTGTGTGTGTTTTTTTTTTTTTTGTTTTTTTATGCAACCATTCTGTTCTGAAGAACAAGTTGGTCCCCAACCCTGCATGTGTGTGTAGACCAAGCAAATGAACATTCTTCCCACGAAGGTCCCGTGAGACTTAGTCTCAGCCAGGGAGAAAATGGAAAAGTAAAGAAAGGGAATTTCAGACCAAATTTCTGTCTCAGGCCGCATGCCAGGTCATGGGAAGGATTGAAGGATTGAGAAGTGCACTCTCTTGGGTGCGTGAGCAGACTTCACTTAAACACAAAACCCTTGAATTTATAAGTTTGAAGTAGAAATAGCTTGTTAAAGTGAAGTTATCGTGGAATAATTCAATGTTTCATTACTTTCCAAAATCCAACAAGAACATAATAAATAGCGTCCACTCATTTAAGCGAAAGGTCCAGATGTTTCATATTTCCTTTTAACTCAAACATTCAGCATGGAGGAGGGCTGCCACGAGCAGTGTTGATAATTATTTTGACTGCCAATTGGATCTTCTAAAAAAAACATTTATATGACAAAGAAATAATAGATTAGCAAGGATCTGATTGGTGCATTTGGTGTTACTAGTTTTATTCGCCAAAATCCCAAACATTTCAATGTCTTGAAAGTAATAGACAGATGCAAAAAAATTCATGGACAAACATACTTGTATCTCTGCACTTTGAAATGTGTTTGCATGTGTGTGTTTTCAGGAACTCCTACACCCGGGGGTCATTTCCTGTACTGTCCTCACTTGAATTTGCACACGCTAAGCCATGATGAAGAAAACTGTTGTGCGTATACAAAATGTGTTTGTGGGAGAAAAATAATATGATACACAGACCACACACAACTGGCTTATTTCAAGTTACACATGAAAGACAACAGATGAAGGAGGTAAATGAGGGGAGAAAGAGAAAGAAACCATGTGCCATTAGCCTTGAAAAGTGCAAAACAGAAAGTATGGGAAATGGAAAGAACATAATAGATATGGGAAGGAGTGAGAGAAAGAGAAGAAAAAAGTAAAAGGGGCCAAGGGGAAATAGGCAACGAGAAAAAAGATAGAGACAGACAGAGAATGAGAAATGGCAGGATGTGTAACAAAGTGCCTGTTGCCAGAGATGGATGCAGATGGTTTTCATGAACCAAGTCTGTGAATTAAATAGAACTAATCAGAATAATCAATATAGTATAGTATATAATACAGCACACTTGTTTAACTTAAAAAAGGTAAGTAATCTGGTTGCCTTAAAATTTTGACTTAATTTAAAATAACAAATTTGACTTAATACAATGAAGGAGATTGGTTTAATCAACATAAATTCAATATATTATGTTATCTAAACCACAGAAAAAAAATGTTGTGAGTGATAACAAATCAGGAAAATATGTTTTATGTGAGTACTGTATACTCAAGCACGCATTGGTTATTTCCTTTTCTTAATGTTCTATAGTTCTTTTTAGGTTTTTAACCATCTTCTCACATTCTTATTATTTGGTTACATTATTCTCACATGATTTGGATGTTATTTGGTTTTCTTTTTTATAACCATAAATTAACCTTCCTGAAACTAAAACTGTTAGCTTGGACACAACTTCAGTTCTGACATCATCACTGTCGTACCTCTGCACAGTATGTTTAGTGTCGCTAACACATTTACATGCATGTATATGTAAACACATTTCTTTCTCAGTCTCTCTCTGGGGGCATGTCTCTTAGTAACGCTCACCCAAGAAAGCTGGATGGTTGTCTATTGGAAACACATGCCTTATTGATGAACAATAGCTTTCCATAAAAACACATCAGTCGAGTCATTCATTCACCCAAACAATCCGTGCACGATGATAAACTCCCAAACCCTGACTATAAAAAAATGGCATATGTATGCATGTGCGTTTATTCTCTCTCTTATGATGAGTGAAAGTGTGAATTGTTTTACATTCCTGTCTGTCTGCAGGATTTTTAGCGCTTGCAACTGTGTATATCTCTGTATCGGTATTCGTGAGAACAAGAGAAAAGGGGGGAGAAGAGGAAAAGAGATTTGAGGGGTTGACATGAGCAGCAGCTGGTTGGGTCATTAAGTTCTTTAACCTAGATCTGCTCTAGACTTTAACTCTGTACTGCCCTTAACGCAGTATGAGTGAGTGTGTGTTTATTATCTGTAGATTTAATGCACAAAACAATTACTGTATGTATTAATAACTTCTGACACAGTTTAATGCATGCATTTTCGACTTTTAGCATCAAGCAAAATCCTTCAGGTGACAGTTCATCCAGAAAAAATTATGTTTTAAAATTTAAATAATTTACTTAACTTTATGTCGTTTAATGACTAAAAGAATGACAAAAGAATACGTCCAACATACAATGAAAAAATCCATGTACTTTTTTTAATCCTCAAAAAGCCTAAACACTCTCAATTATCAGCCCATTTGGATTATCTGAGCACTATGATGTCATATTACTCATGCTCTGCCAGTTGCTCATCATCACTTAAAGAGACATGCAACGAAACAGTCGCTGTGGACAGAGCTGTTTTTGAAGAGGAAAAAAGGGTGTTGTTTTACACAATCATTGAGGAATTTTAAATTTAGTTTAAATTATTTAGCCTACCTGATATGATCCCCAAGTTGTAATTTCAACTAATGGTGCGTTCACACGAATAACGTATTTCAACGTCAAGTCAATGCAAATACGCGTTACGCACGTAAAAAATTCCTGCGGCGTAAAGGAGACATAGAGCTTGGCGCGGTAGACGCGAATACACCTCATTCGCTCGTCAAGTTCGTGCAAATGGCGCGTTACTTGTGAATGACTGAGTGCTATTTGTGCATTCACACGTTTGACGCAAATTCGCGCCTGCCGCCCGAGTTGAAAAATTTGAATAAATTATTTTGTAATATGACTAAATGCGTGTGGTTCTAATGCACAAATATTTTATCACTCAAAACTTTATTTCAATATACGAGACATGTTCATTTTGTATTGAATGTTATTTATTCCATATCTAGATTATGTGAAATATGATGTAAAGACAACCAACATATCTATAAGTTCGTGTCTGGACTTGAGGGAGAAAAAAATCACAGGACAGGTTAATAACTTTTGGAGGCTGGCTCTATTTATCATAAAATAGAATTACAGATTAGATGGATGAGGGTGAGGGTGATCCTCGCTCTGATGCGGGACAACAGGTCATCAAAATGGGCGCGGGACAGGCTGAAGTAACGCTGACAGCGGCCGTCATCCAGGCGCAGCTCCTGGAGCATGACTCTCTCGATGAAAGCTCGGTCGACATAAAAAAATGGCCGCCAATGGATTTCAATTCTGACGCAAGTGACTCTTGACGTTTCACTCTTGACTCTTGAACGAATAGGCTCTATGCACAGCTCCACTACTTCCTGAACTTCAGCCAGCTTCTTGTTTCCTGTCTGGCATTATTGGACACATTGATTAATTCAGGTGTGTTTGATTATTGTTGCCGTGACTACTGAGGTCAAGCACACCTGAATTAATCAAATTGTCCAATAATGATAGACAGGAAACAAGGAGCTGGCTGAAGTTCAGGAAGTAGTGCAGTTGTGCATAGAGCCCAAGTGGTCAAGCGTCAAACTAGACATGGTAGACGCGAATTTGGCGCGCTATTTGCTTCCGGTGTGAACACTGGGAAACACAGTAGCACCTCATTGCAGATCCAGGAGGCAGAGCTGGATCCAGAATCTAAAGGGTGGAGATGGGTAGGATTAGGGGTGGGGTTAGGGATCAGGGGGTGGAGATGGGTAGGTTTAGGTGAGGTGGAAGGAGTTGAATCTGGATCCGACTCCTCCCCCTGCATATCGTGTTCTGCACTGAGGACCATCTCGACATGACAGATTTCATGCTAGTCGCGTAGGTCTGGGAACTCACAAATGGCATGCGTAAATCCGAGGGGTGGGATAAACAGTTGTCTTTCAAAATCCCTCTGCAGGTAAAAGCACAACGCTTTCTCACGACCAATTCGTACGAATTTGTACGAGTGATTAAAAGGTGGCTAATTCGTACAAATTCGTATGACCTCACTCATACGAATTTGTCTAAATGTGATGGGTAGGTTTGGGAGCGGGGTCAGGAGTATGTAATTCGTAAGAATTCATACGAATTGGGCAACTTGTAAATGATTTAGCAAAAATCTTACTAATTCGTACGTGAGGTCATACGAAATGTTATGATTTAGCCACCTCGTAAAATTTAAATTGCCGTGAGATCGGGTTGGATAGCGCTACAACCAACCAGAGCAATGAACGACTGTGGATGAGTGAGTCCCATGCGTTTTCCCACCAGCGGAGCTAGTTGATATATTAAACTTCTAGCGTATCCTGTCGTCTTCCCTTTTTGCTTAGGCTAAATCTTTTAAGAATGTCCTCCAGATTCGCGGCCAAAGCCGATTCGAAAGACCACTGTTCACCAGCAGCTGCATCTTCTTTGTTTTCAAGTAGCAGGGAAATCACCTATGGAAATCGCGCGGAAGGTCACAGCCCATCAAAGCCCGCCCATCAAATCTATACATGTGATTGGCCTGACCAGCGTTTTTCCATGGGGTTTTCAACCTCGCAAGCCAACAGAGAGTTGCTAGACCACACTGGCTGCAAAATAACTTTTGCTGCCACTAGGGAGCGTATAGATTTCTAGGCTAGCAGAGATGAGCACAGATGATTTTTGTGGTGCATCTCAAAGCAAAGCATTTATGTTCAAAATGACTTGAAAGACTTGTAGTGTATTATCCTCAGTCACTAAGTGTATGATACTTTGTATGTTGTTTTTCCCTATATAGTAGGGAGGTTAAGCCCAAAAAATAGGCCTTTGACTTCAAGTCATGATGCAAAGGTCTCCTTTGGTATGGAAGTACCTTAGGGTCATACAAATAAATTTATCCTAAGACACAAGTGAGATCACACTTTGTATCAGAAATAAACATGTTTTTTAAAAAATGGCCGCCAATGCGCCGAAATGACTCTACAGCCCATATCTTTCCTTCTGTTATCACTATAATGACAAATTTAGTGTCAAAGTGTACATTTTTGGGGTCAAGGAATCCAATAAAATTGGTTTCAAGTTTAAAAAAATAAGAATTTTCCCCATACAATGACAATTGGGGGTAAATATGCACATTTCACATAAAAAATTATGTCATCAGTGTGACTTTACATATGTTTTCATTCAAAAACTTTAATTTTGTGCAGCTACTTCTGTACATCCTGTACATTTGTCCTAAGTAGCATGAGATTTCGACCAGTAAGGAGTAGCCTATAGCAAATCAGTTCCTGCAACAACACATCCCATCTTCATCAGGAGCTGTGACAGCTGTTGAATGTCAGAGGTGACAGGTTAACACTTTAAGGTTCATATGACTTTCTTGTTAAATAGAAAGATGTTTTTAATGTTGGAAAACTAATAACTAGCTAGATAGTTGACTATGGAAAAAAAAACTTAGAGGGAAAACCTCTTCTCGAGAATACTGAAGGCAAAAATTATCCTTATAATTTGTATTAATTTAACTGCACTTGCTGGAGCTAGCAGATCTAGGCGAGGCAGCTTGCGCGCCTATTGGATGCTCTGCAGTAGAGCCCTGCGCTGGACTGTTTTCTTCATCCCGCCCGCGCCCGCCGAATTTCTGACCATTACCGCCCGCTCCCGCAACGTATGTGCTCCACTCCCACCCGTTCCCGCAATATGTATGTCCACTCCCGTCTCCACCCGCAAAACTCTGAGAATTTATTCCCGCACAATAATATAGATTCATTGATTTTGTGTCTTCTCCCATCCCACTGGAAAAAACACGTATTTGTATTGCTATTATTAAAGAGAATCATGGGGTTGTTTGTTTCATTACTCTGGCCTGCATGTATTCTGACGCACTGATCAGGAAGATGAATAGTACTCCAAATGTCAGACTTGCCTTGCTTAGGTTTTGTGCTGTAAATACCTTCTTTGAGGATCTTTTCCACATCATTTATTGACATCTCCATCATGTCTCTAGGCTACCTCCCGATCCCGCAGTTTTTTTTTGCGAGGAGGGTTCATCCTTTTGGCTCCCATATGGAAGCAGACTACAAGGTTGTTCCTGGCCATGCGAATGTTTGAAAAGCGCAGCAATAGCCGCCACATATACCTTGTGGCGGTTGCGAGCTGAGCACCAACTTGAGAACACTGACCACTTGGAAGCATAAAGCCATCTAGTAGAGGGCACTCTAGCTTGCGCAATCGTGTTTAACACTCCGTCGGGGAGACTGATGGGTACCCGTTGATGGCCCACACATGCAGAGCCCAAACCTCGGGTCGTGGGTGCCAAATCGTCCCCACGGCCTGTGAGAGGAGATCTCTCCTCAACGGGACAGGCCACACAGCCAAGCTCTGAAGCTGTATCAGCTCCGGAAACCAAACTTGGTTCAACCAGAATGGTGCTACTAGAAGCACAGAGGAACTATTCTCCCTGATACGCTTGATTACCCATGGTAACAGCATGATCACAGGGAAAGCATAGAGAGGGTAGCTGGGCTCGTGATGGGCCAGTGCATCCTTGTTCTTTGTGAAGCATATTGGACACTGAGCGTCGTCTTGAGACAGAAAGAGGCTGACTTCTGCTGTACCAAGGGTGTCCCACAACAGCTTAACTGTCTGAGGGTGGAAAGACCATTCCCCTGGGGGAACGTTGTCCCTGGACAGCTTGTCTGGACCCACATTCAGATGGCCTGGCACACACGCCGCTCTCAACAAGAGTAGGTTGCTCTGAACACAAACAAGCAGGCGTTATGCCAGTGGATGAAGGTTCCGTGATCTCAGACCGCCGAAACCACCGACATATTGTCCGTGCGGACAAGGACATGGTAGCCTTTTAGAGGGGGAAGAAAGAACCTCAAGGCATTCTCAGCCTTCATCTCTAGACAGTTTATGTGCAAGCTCTTTTCTTGGCTTGACCACAGGCCAAAAGTCGGTATGAACTCGTAGAGGGCGCCGCAGCCCGAATTGGAGGCATCTGTCGAAACCACTTTCAGTTTTGAGATTTCCCCCAGGTTTACACCTGTCTGATACCAGTCGACCGCCTCACAGGGCTCCAGAGCTGTGATACAGTTCTGAGTTACAGGGGTTGGACAATGAAACTGAAACACTGGCCAATGTTGGAGGTTTCAAATCTATATGCCTGGTGGCCAATCTTCAGAGTGAAGCACGGGTGTATCATTGATGGTTTGAACTGCAATATCATGACAATCCTGACTGTGTTTGATGGACACGAGTCAAAAATCATGAGCTGGAGGATCATGAGCACCTGATGCTCAAACTGCGTATCTGCATGATCATGCACCAACACACACAAGACTTGTGACAGAAGGGTTTGATGAAGATGAAAGTGACGTTGAACATCTCCCATGGTCTGCACAGTCACCAGATCTGAATATTATTGAGGTGTCAGAAAACGTTTTCCTCCACCAGCATCATGTAGTGACCTGGACACTGTTCTGGAAGAGGAACGGCTCATAATCCCTCTGGTCACTGTGAAGGACTTCGATCTGTCATTCCCAAGATGAATTGGTGCTTTATTTGGATGCAAAATGAGGCCCTCACCATCCTAATAAATGATTGTGTTGTAAGACCAGGTGTTTCATTTTCATTGTCCAACCCCTGTACCTTGAGACATAAACGACCGGATGCCCGTGCTCGACGCGGGACCCGCGTCTTCAGCCAGTGCTGTAAAGGCTGTAAAGGTGAAGCAGAAATTATTAAAGGGATAGTTCACTTTGAAATTAATTTTTGATATGTTTTAGAAGTGCTTCCAAGATGTAGGTGTTTTTATTTCAATTCACTATTTTCAATTTTTATATTTTTAGGTCAAACCGTTTGTGTCTATCAGTCATATAATGGAGGTCTATGGGGTCCACCTCAAAGAGCATGCACAAAGAAGTCCAGTTTAAACATGATTCAATGACTCGTAAATGACACGAAACGAGCAGTTTGTGTGAGAAAACGAACAGTACTTATATCGTTTTTACCTCTTGTTACTTGGACGTGGTCTGTGGTTACAAGAGGTAACTTGTGGTTACAAGAGGTAAAATGATATAAATACTGTTCGTTTTCTCACACAAACCACTCGTTTCGTGTCTTAAGCCATTAATGTGTACTAACATTTACGAGTCATTTAATCATGTTTAGTTTGGACTTCTCTGTGCATGCTCTTTGAGGTGGTGACCATAGACCTGCATTATATGACTGATAGATTCAAACGGTTTGACCTAAAAATATCAAAATTGAAACTACTTTGGAAACAAAGACACCTACATCTTGGATGCCCTTGAGGTAAGCTAAAACATTTCAAATATTAATTTCAAAGTGAACTATCCTTTTAAGTTGTGAATGGACTGTGTGAGATTGGCATGCTTTTTTTGATAAAAAATTGCATACTTCACCTCCAATTGTTATGGTAAGGACAACATTATTGTTTTCTAGTCTTGGAACCTACTTTACTGGACTCCTTGACCACAACAATGTACACGTTGATACCAAATTTGTCATTATAGCTATAACAGAAGCAAAGATATGGGCCTCTCAAGTATGATTGGTTGCCATTTTTAAAAAATGTGTGTATATAAGAAACAAAATGTGATCTCACTTGTGTCTTAGGATAAATTTATTTCTATGGCCATAAGGTACTTCCATACCAAAGGGGACCTTTGCATCATGAGTTGAAGTCAAAAGTCGCTTAACCTCTCTACTAATAAATTTAAAAAGTAAATTGCCAAAGTGTATGATGCCCTGTGTCTTATCTTTTCACACTTGAAAAAATACCGGTTGTATAGGTTTCTGACCTTTATCTGCTGTATATTAAATAATGTTTCTGATCGTTGAACAGTATGTTGAATAGGTAGAAACACATTTTTTTTCTCTGGTCACAGTGTCTGTGAACTGTGGCTGTTAAAACACACACTTCAGTTTCTCATGCCACAGTGGTTGGTGAACAGTGAAACAACAATAACCACAGCAGCACCTCCTTGTCACTGTGATTTAACATTAGCTTTCATGACTATTAAACAGTACTGCTGTTTTTGTTTTATGCAAATACTGTAACTTTGGGCTTGAAAGAAACAAACCAACTGTAACAATTGTAACAGTCAGCCACAGATAGGTTGGAGAGAAGTATCAGTTGTTCTCCATAGTGTTACCAGTGAAAAGGGATACATCTGGAAAAACTTAACCTTTACACCAAGAGATGTGAAGGGGGAGAGAGAAACTGAGTGAGAGAGAGAGAGAGAGAGAGAGAGAGAGAGAGAGAGAGAGAGAGAGAGAGAGAGAGAGAGAGAGAGAGAGAGGGGGGAATCTAAGCAGCTCTTGTTGAATTTGATGTTCCACATTATTGAGCTTTACCAAATGATTCCTTTCATCTCTTACTCTTTTTAGGTAACACGAATACACACACAAAAAAAACTAAAACAAATCTGAGATTTTAAATTATGCTGATAAGAATCAAAAAAGTACACAAGCTTCAAGATGTTGTTCCTTTTGCCAGTGGGTGTTTTGTATGGTGATTTGCCGAGTAAATGCAAGCAGTGCCATCTGCTGGTTTCTTTTCTTTTCTTTTCTTTTCTTTTCTTTTCTTTTCTTTTCTTTTCTTTTCTTTTCTTTTTTTGTATAGTTTTGACACATTTAGCATGGCTGAACAATGACAAAAAACAACATTATAATCATCTTTGAGGTTGTGTAAGGATAAAAAAATGTTAATAAAAAGCTGCCGATGATGTTTATACCTTATAGAATGCTTCTGGACTCAATTGTTGTGAAAAACAGCCGAATTTTTGTTGTAAAATCAGCTATTTAAATGACATTGGTCTTCCCATAGAAATGGCATGTATGCAAAGTATGCAGACCTCCCTCCCTCCCTCTGACTTTATATGCAGTGAGGTAAAATGCTTTTTATTTGACATTTTCTCTAATTTGATGATTTTCCCCCAATACAAATAATATAACCAGCATTAAAATATGAGTGAAAAGTTGAATAGCAGCACTCTACAAGTCTAAACTCTACAAGTTTGTTTAAACCTGATGATCATGTTGATCATCCCAACAGATGATCCCAAATGCTTGAGCTGTTAATCAAATAAAAAAAAGTTCTGACAGAATCATCATAAACATTTCCTAATTTCATATTACATTTTTAATTCAAATTAAAAATCACAATGGTATAACAACTGCACACTAGCACATGATCGTGCAAAAATACAGATGACACACACACACACACAAAAATACAGATGACACACACACACACACATACACACACACACACAGTAAGCACATTGTACAGTGAGATAAATGGCTGTTTCCGAATGAAGAGACCCACTCTACCAGTCCAACAGGCTGTCTTTCTCTATCTTTTCTTCCTCTATCATGCTCAAAGAGAAAGAGAGAGAAAAGACAGACAGAGGGAGTGGTCACACAGAAAGCGAGAGATGGCATATTTCAGCTAAAACCTCTTTGTTTTGATGTCCATTTGAAATAAAACACCAAGAGGCAAACATTGAACGGTGCATTGAATGTACTTCAGCAATGTATTAGTACATCTGCAGGCAAGTGATGGTACACACACACACACACACACACACATTATAATATATATATATTATTTGAAAAAAAATTATTTGTAAAGTTTTGCACACTTGTACCTAATTTATTACAAAATAGGCCTATACAAAATATCAAAGTATCAAAAAATTGATGGTACAGATTTTCTCAGAACTACCTTTCTGAGACACTTTTTCCATTATTTTTAGATAGATAGAAGTATGTGCATATTGTGATTAAAAGGTGAAGTGTATATTACTGTAATTGTAATGTGTTTATGTAGTATGACAAGTGGTTTCGATCCCTATGGAAGAAAGGGAGTCCCTCAAGTATGCAGCCTGGCTGGTGACTTAAAAATATGCTGTAAACACTTCATGGAAAGCCTCTCAGTCACATAATGATACTGTGGAAATCACATTCTTGGATTTCCTTTTTTTTTCAGTCTCACTCTCATTCTTTCTCTTTGTTCCACATATACACAGAAAAGTTGAGAAATTGTTATGAGTGACATTCCTCACCCGGCACTAGCTCACATACTATTTCAGATGGCATTCCTTGGTTGGTGGAGTAGAGAAACTAAGAGAGGAATTCCAGACCATTCCACCTCTGACCTATTCCGTCTTCTTCTGAAACCAGGAGATTTCCATCTCCGTTTCAGGTGAACCCTGCAGGCCACCCAGCAAAGAGAGTCGGCTCAATGTTTTCAAACACCTTACGATGCTGATTTAAATATATTCACATTTAAATAATTAAATCAGCATTGTAATGGTAAATCTTGGATTGATGTAGTTAAAAATTAGCAAAAATCCAATATTAAAGAGGCTACATGCGATTTCCTGAAATTTAAACTCGCGACTGACACTTGTGGGCAAAAAACAGAACTGCTCTTCCTTTCTGCTCGCTCTCGCAGCGCACTCGTACGTGCACACTTAACAAGTCATCTGGAGCAAGGAGGTCAACATTATGTTTACAGAGGTAAGACCAGTTAAATACATAATTGTTTGAGATAAGAGTTCTGTTTGCGAGTGTAGGCTACTTGCTGACTAGCAGTGGTGGGCTGGCAGTGATCTGACTGAAGCCGCCTTTCCACTGCACACGACATTCGCATACGATAGTCGTATTTCGCCCCCTAGTGTCAGTCGCACGGAACTTTGAAATTGGTCGTGAAGCAACTGTTACCCTCGGATATTCACAATGGTAAAATTAAAGATTTTAATGAATGTAATGCATGCATAAATATCTACACAAAACAAATGACCCACAATACATCTCAAATAAAAAATAGTAGATTTTATAGAGCTAAGTTAATCAATATAAATATCGATTTAAGAATTATAAAATATTTTTTTCTGCTATAGTTACTTAACCAATATTTTACAGAAAGAGCGTTTACAGAAAAACATTAAAGAGTTAAAATATTTGTAATTCTAGCCTCGCGCTCATTGTTTTTATTAGAATACATCACATCCGGTTGCCTGGTCGCATACGGTCTAGCCGCAGAAGTTCAGATATTTCAACGGATCCAAAGCTCAAATCGGATCCGAATTTCCCGCATACGCATATGATCGGAACTCCCCGCAGCTCCCGTACGACTCTCCATTGGAAATGAATGACTTCCGGTACGACGGTGGTCGTTTGTCGTGTGCAGTGGAAAGGGGGCTTGAGGGTTTTCACCGACGTCACGTTCTGGGCGGTAACCCGGATGAGCGGCCATTATGGAGGCACTCGGATGTAAACAACAGCATCGACTGCACTGTTAATGTACAACTGAACTCATTGTTACAAAAAATCCGTGGTAGACGCGAACTCATATAGAGAAGGGACCTTATTCATTTGCATAAAGATGGGCATCGGCCAGCTTTTTGACGCGCTGCATTTTTTCAAATGTAGCGCCGCCTGGATGCTTAGTTTGCGGAATATACGTAACATGAACGCGCTTGACGTCACATCCGCAGACAGCGCGGGAAAATTCGGACCCGACAGAAAATAAGAAAAATAGGATACAGGCTTATAGGTGCACCCACTGTGAGCCGACAAGGTGTCAGAATGCTCATCCGGAGATGTTTGAGTCATAAATGGTAAAATAAAAAGGCTATTGTTATGTTTATTTTGGGGAAAAAATTGCATATAGCCTCTTTAACATCAAATGATTGCAATTTGATATTAAATATTACAAAACTCCTGTATTAACCCTATTATGGGCTTCAGAGCTGAAATGGTTAAAGCAGCATTACTGAAAATGAAATGAAAAAGTTACTATGGAAATGCACTCACTGAATGCTCAAATCTATGTTTATCTTTCGGTTGCAAATGTGATTTATATTTATTGTTTATCTGTGATTGTCTTTGTTAAAGAGAGAGGAAGACACAAATTGAGACTGAAAGAGATAGGCTACTTAACAAATTATAATGTGTTGTAAATCTTGACGGTTCACTATGTACCAGCATATGTGTAGTGATTGTTCTGGAACATTGTTATACAGTAGAAACTGGCATCATTCCACACTTCCGTTTAACACTTAACTCTTACTTCAGGACACGCTGGGAGTTTCAATGTTGCAAGACCTCAAGGGATTCCCTCAAACATTGCCAGTACCATGAGACTGCCTACAAATGATATCTACTGATACGGTCTTGGATTGTTCAGCTCTGAAATGTCTTTGTCTTAATCATTTTTTTTAATGCAGTCAACCAGTGTGAAATACTTCCACCACAGTTGTGATACCATTAGTTGGTTATTCACAATAAAGTGGTGTCAAACATAAAACAAGTCACTGTTCTATCCTACACACTGAATTCTATATTCATGTGGGGCTATAAGAATGACAGCCTTTCCATTGTCATTTCTGTAACATTTAAGACCGGCATGTGGCATCACTCCACTCGTGGGAACACTACTCTTCTATGTGAAGCTGATAGCCTATTGTCTTTGTCCAATATGAAATTGTTTAAGCAACAGTGTCGATTAATTTCGAGCTTTTGTCTATCAATAGACATTGACATAGTAGTTGTGGGTTTGGCTCGTTTGGTCACACAAGAATGCTCCCCACCTTGAAAAAAAAATGTGGAAAAAAAAGTTTCACTGAAGAAAAAGCGACTCGCTGTTCGCTGCCAGGGCAACCGTAAGTCCAACCTACCTCCATAGCAGAATTACCTGAATCCTCCTCACGTGACCGATCCCCAGACCGGTCGACTAATCAGACGAGAGGACAGGTGCACTCATTGTAGTTTCGGAGGTGGAATCTCAGTGCTCTTGTAAACTGCGACGGCACTATAAAGTCGTTCACTTAAGTTCAAATTTTGCGTGGTGTGTTCAGAACCTCCTCCAGGTTATGTTGGGCAAAGGATGATATTATGCGTTCGCAGAGACAAAAAGATATCCTTTCATTCGAGTTATGCGTAAAACTGCGTCTCAGAGACTGAAGTCTTCGGATAAGTGGGATTGAAAGATGATTTTCACGCACTGTGATTTCTTCTGAGGATTCAGCGTCTCTGTCTCAACACCTTTCATTTAGAGGAACCTCGGGCAGCGTTTATCTTGTTCTCATCATTTTCTGTCCAGGTGAGTCGCTCAGGCTTATGATCAGGTTCGTTGTTTTGGCATGAATGAATCATCACCTGTAAAACACTCTCTTGGGGTTATGGCGCTCTAAACCTGTTCTGCATCGCAGGACAATTATCCTTGTTTGTCATGTATCACGTGACGCTCAGTATTGATCTTTGTATGAAGTTATTAAAAAATATGTACAAAATTTCATATATGACTTGAATACAGTCTATTTCAATTTCTGAAACAAAAGTCATTTAGATTTGTTTGCTTAAATTATAAGATGTCAATGTGCATCTTATAATTCTCCAGATCTCTTTGGAGCTTTAAAAACAAACAAACAAACAAACAAAAATGATAAAAAAAATTAAATCTAATCAAACGTTTGCATAAATAGTTTTGAATAATGTTGTATTATGATTTATCATTATTATTTATTTAAAAAACAGTAAAGCACTTTTGATGTAAATGGTGTAATCCACATGAAGGAAGCCATATTGTTGTCATGTGACAAAATCCTAAAATAGAGTACCCCATACCCCTGTATATAAACAAGGCTACACTAGGATACAAGTGTTAACACACACACACACACACACAGACATATGCAATATATATGTAATTTAATAATTTTTATATAGGCTTATATATATTTTTTTTTTCAGAAAGAAAAAAGTTGAATTAAAACCTATAGCTTTTACACTCTGTGACATATAGGCCCTAGGCCTAACAGGTTTATAGCCTATTATAATGGGCTATTTCTATATATCAAAATTATGTTTTGATAGAAAATGGTTTAGCCTACGCATTCATATGAAACCGACATGAATGAAAAGTTTACATTTTAAAAAGTTTTCTCCATTTTGGACATTATCTGTCATTGACCCCTAAGCAATTTCCATTTTTGAATATGGATGAAGGGTGAAGATGTAGGCCAGGCTATTTCAGTAAAGAATACTAAATCTATTACAGATAAAATATCTCGGATTACACTGCGTTGTTGTTATTCTTGAATAGACATGCTGTGTCTATTGTTGTTCTTACGTCATATAGCGTCATAAGCGTGGGTTAATAACAATTAAAATGTAGCTACACCTAAATATAGCTAAGTAGCCTGTAGGCGTTTTAGTTTTTATGTTGAAGTAGTAAATTGATTGTGCTTGTGTATTGATAGGCTATATTATCTGGTTAGTTCTCACAATGACGGAGAAAACAGCCCCCTGGTGGAGGTCATTCGTGGGCAAGAGGAGAAAAACAGCCAGAGAATCGGCAGCGATCCTGGAACGAGACCTACGTAACCAGCAGCCGGACCAACAACCCACTTCACCCACACATGATCCAGCGAAAGAAGCAGGCAACTGCTTGGATAGCGACGAAACTTATGACGACTCCGCTGTTCAGCCAACTTTCAACGAGCTCTCCAATCGCCGTAATCTCCTTGTGTCCCGCTCCGGTCGCTTCAAAGAGAAACGGAAGACGCGCGCGAGTCTTCCACAGAGCAACGAAGGTGATGTGAAACCTGCAGCTGTCAAATCCTCTGACGTTCAATCTACGCACTGACTGCAGCCTCGGTTTACACCTGATGGTAGAGCACTATACGGCACTACCTCCTGACTGACACTTTTGAACATTTTGACTCATGAATGCACTTAGGGCCTATATGAAGTTAAGGGTTAAAACTCTTTGAATAGCCTAAATTATCCATATCACGTAAGCTTTTTCCAAATCCTGGAAATAATGACATTTTCCTGCTGAAAGTCTCTTAGCCTATAGTCAGGCTTATCATTTTGGAGGTTTTAAAGGGATTTTCTGGGAGACCAACGTGACCAGTCTAAACCCGCCAGAAAAGACCAGAAAACCATGAGCTGTTTTCCCCTCAACAGGGTTATGTTATCTCTTTGATAGTGTATATATAGGCTATATATATTTTGTGAAGGATATAGTCTACAGCATAGTTCTTAAAACTTTGTCATGTATAATTGCACTGTTTTGTGGTGTTACTGCAATCTTTTATGAAGGAATTTACATTAGAAGGATTTAGAAGCAATTATTTTAATGGTATTCTGTGCACATTTTTAGCATGACTTAGAACTGTTTTAATGTTTGTGGATGCGTGCGGCAGACTTTTTTTTGTTGTTTTTGTTTGAGGGGGTTGGGGTGGTGATCCATCCAGAATCAAAGGCTATTTATGCCATGATAATCATCCATTAGACATCAGATTCAACAAGCCATGCATTTTCTTGTGTAGTTTGTTTTATTGAATCCAGGATACGTTGATACCACTGCGAAAGTTGTGCTAGACAAACCAAAGACTCTATTCTTATGATATATGTTTAGTTATCTAAAGCTATAACAGAGCAGTCACGAAATGTAATGTAACAACATGATAAGCTGTTAGTTTTGCAAAAAGTGAATATATTCAATACCTTGAATTCTAAATCAAATCCGACCCACTTGGGTTAAAAAAAACTGTGATCAAGCTATATATCTTATCATGTTCTCTTAAATTATGAGCAAAGCTGTAATAGATTTGTGTCCATAAAATATAACCAAAAAAGAAAAAAATGCATCAGTGAAAATTTAGACAAGGTTTCAGTGCATTAGGCAAGTTTACAATACTGTGGTCTTATGCATTAGTTTGCCAAATTCAGCTTTGGGAAGTGTTACCACATGAGATTTAAATAAACAAATGATTTTCAATTAAATACATCCATTTGTTCTGCATGTACTGAAGTGTTATTGCAATGTGGTTACGTGTATGCCTACGTCAGTGTTTGTTATGGGTGGGGTAAACCGAGAGCAATTGGTCATTATTAGAGTTACAGTATTTGCAACTGTGTGCTATAATGTTCGTCACCTCGCCTGAGGCTGTCATCTTTAACCTCATCAACCCTGTGTCTCAACATTCCTCCTTCTTAAAGGACAGGTTCCTCACAGGGAGTGAGAATGTCTATTTTGTCTTTCCCTAATGTGGAAAATTTTAGATATAGGCCTTATTTGCATGCATTTATGAGTATAAATCAGATCTTTCTTGACAGAAATTAGGCCTAGTTGTGACTGTTCATTTGAGTGTCATTGCGTAAAGGGTTCACCCAAAAATGAAAATTCTGTCAGTATTTACTCACCCTTATGTTGTTCAATCTAAACCTCTATGTGTTTATTTGTTCTGCTGAACACAAAGGAAGATATTTGGAAGATTGTTTTAATCAAACAGATCTCATTCCCCATTGACTACCATAGTATGTATTTTTTTCCTGGTAGTCAATGGGGAATGAGATCTGTTTGATTAAAACATTTTTCCAAATATCTTCCTTTGTGTATAGCAGAACAAAAAAAAACCACATAGAGGTTTGGAACAACATGAGGGTGAGTAAATACTGACAGAATTTTCATTTTTGGGTGAACTAACCCTTTAATAGATTTTTTTCAGTAGCTGATTTGATTTTCAATCAATGAAACATTCAAATACTGTTTTGACCCCATTTCTGATTAAATCTGGTTTGGAGGTCATCTTTAATTAACCATGCCTCTACACACACAAACACAACCTTGTCAGAAACTACCACTAGAGAGCGATCTGGTCGCGCACAGCTTTCAGTATAGCCTACATACAGCCATCTGAAGTAGCCAACCAACATTTATTGTGCTGTTAAACCACTATTACAAGCATTGACCTTTTATTTTTATTTTCATTCTATTTTAATTATAGACCCTTGACTTAGTATCTCTACATGCATTTTAATGAACATTGTCTGGTTTAGAATTGTAAATAATAAAAGATATAAAACAGCCAGGCTTCTGGTCAAGACAACCGAGACAACCTCCCACCACGCAGCCTGTAGGCTACTGTATGTTGTTTTTTGCACGTGCTCGCGTTGCGCGTGCACCCGACCCTGGACGCAACAGGCGGACTACAGGGTGCGCGACGCGTGCAGTTCAGTTCACACATAAATTCCTTGCCGAAAAAAGGAGGACAGCTTTTGGAAAGTGTCACGATTCACGAAGTGTTTTAAAAATCAAATATTTCCAGTGGATTTTTTTTTACCATGTGGAGGATAGAATCCAAATGTTTTCTTCAAATATTGTTTGACCTGTAATTTATTCTTTTTGCGTGGTTCGTATCGTTCTTAAAGGGAAATTTGTCAAAAATAATCGTCGTGAAACCGTACAGACGGCGTCCTCGACGTCTTCCTAATTATAACACGAGCAGTAACTGTATCTCGAGGGTCAGCGCAGCGGCGCGCTATGCGGACCCAGCCTCGCGCCGCGACTGGACTCTGACAACTTCCCTGCGTCCACTGGAACAGAACAACGCACGAAAGTTCAAATTTCTAAACCACTAACTAAGGTAAAGTAGCCTCTAAAACTACATTATATTAGTTAACAGTGAACCACTACTGTTTTGTTTAGTTGGCTAAGACCACTTCATTGGTTTGCGTTGCAGCTGGACACTGTTGGTAGGCTAAATGTCAATGACAGGACAGGACAGTAGCCTTAAAACAGCCTGGTAATATTTCACACATCTTCGAATGACCGAATTTCGTGTAGTATATGGATTCAGAAATCATTCTAATATGCTGATTAGACACTCAGTTATTATCAAGGTTAGAATGTGTTCCAATATTTTTTGGAACCTGTGATACTTTTTTCAGGATTCACTGACGAATAACAAGTTAAACGGCATTTATTCAATAGATAGCCTACTATTTTACTTCATAAAAATATTTTGTAGTATTTTGAAATATCTGCAGTAGGCTACTATCACTTTCTACCAATTTAACATCCGTGCTGAATAAAAGTAGGCCTATTAATATTAAAAAGAAAAATGTATTTGTTACTAAATTTTCCCATTTTAAACAAATGCTGTTCTTTTTTTTTCTTTTATACTTTTTATTCATATAAGAATCCTGAAAACAATAACAGGGTATTAAAAAATATAAGCAGCACAACTGTTTCCAACATTGATTATAAATCAACATATTAGAATTATATCTGAAGGATCGTAATGGCTGATAACATTTTCAGCTTTGCATTACATAAATAAAATATATTTTAAAGTATATTAAAATAGAAAACCATTATTTTAAATTGTAATAATATTTCACAATATTTTTTTGTTCTGTATTTTTTTGATCAAATAAATGGAGGCTTATAAAAATAGTAATGTAAACTTTTGACCTGTGTATATAGGAATTATGATCACAAACAGAATAGTTTTATTAACACTGGCCAGATATTATACAGCATGTCTCTGTTCCCACATGGGTGGACCAGCTGTGTGTCAACATCATGGGAAAGCTGTTAATGGGACTCTAGAGAGAGATAGAGAGAGAGTTTTTAAGAACTGTGCTGCCGGATGAAATGTAAACCACAATATCTTGGACAATCATATCACGAAAGAGACCAAATAATGAATAGCGGAATTCCTCATGTGACTCTTAAACAATGTTGGGATTTTACCTATTAATGATCAACATCAATTTGACATTAGAGTTCCCTCAATGCTTCAACTTGTCCTTTACTGCTTCCATAGAGCAGTAGAACAATAACACAATGTTTCCCTTTTTTGGCAAGAATAAACATTCCTGGAAATTAACATATTAACTAAATTCTTTCTACATTTCTCAGCTGTGTTTAGCATGTTTCTATTTCTCACACTATAGCTCTGATTGGCTGTTTGGCTCGCCAGAAGTTGGGCAGCTTTTTTTCCTCAAACAACAGACTCCATTGTTATCTCCAGAGCCTACCAGCTCTTGATAAGGTTCCACTTCACTCTGATCTGAGATCATTTTATGCCTATTCTTAAAGGACAAGTTCAGTATTTATATGTGAGAGATAGCCCTAGTTCAGGGTTAAATGCAAATTCCACAAAAGATGATCTTTGGAACCTCGTATGGCCCATTGTGGAAGCAGGAGATTGGTTTTCCTAAAAGAGAAGGGAGGGTTCCTGTTGGCTGCATCTTGTGATGGACACATTTCCTGCCGAGAGGAACATGTAGTCGACTCATGAAGTTAGAGGGGAATGGGGGAGATCGCTCTGTCATGTCGAAACCACCATTGTGTTTAGCTGGAGCTTTACCTGTAAATGAGCATTTTCAAATTGCATTAATTGAATCACTGTATTACAAAAAATATATTTACTTTAGATATAATATTGATTTAATTATCTGTTTTAAAAGTGTTGTCTGGTAAGGGTCACGGTAATACTGTAACTGTATGTTCTTGTGTTATGACTTTGTTTCAGGTTCCTAAGCAATGCCTGTCCCTCCTCCACCACCTCCCCCAGCACCCCCACCCCCACCTCCACCTGCTGCAGCTCTTGCACAAGTGAGATCAGCACACACACACACACACACACATAGATACCAGTTAATGTAATAGTTCATCAGAATCTAAACATGTACATAATAGCTCTTTTTTTCTCCATCTTTGTGTTGCTTTGTCTCTCTGTTTGTCATTCCCTTTGTAACTGTTACCCAGTTCCTCCTGGCAACCACCTGGCCAGATTTGCATTATTAATAAGAGATAAAATTACACACTCAGGGATATACAACTTAGGTGTCACATGTTCAGATTTGACTTTTGCGCACACTAATGACATTTTTGAACAATTTAAAATGCACATTTGAAACCAACATTAGTGGGAATGTTCCCCCTAAAAGTAAAAATATGACTCATTTGCTCACCCTTATGTTGTTCCAAACCTGTATGACTTTTTGTTTTCTTCTCTGGAACAACAAAGATGACATTTTATAAAATATGTCTATACAGTGAAAGTCAGTGGAGTTCAAAAAGTCATACCCATGTTATGCTGTTTTACATATCATTTCGTCATGCTAGAATCCGTACATGATTAGATTTGACTATTTGTTGTTATGCAGTTTGAGTTTTATTTTGGTGTATCATGGGATACTTTGAAAAACCATAGCAGAGATTACTAAAAGCATATTGCAACTCATTAGAAGTGCACAAAATGAATTAATTTGCGACTTTTTTCCCCTCTGTCTTTTACAGTCAGACCCTCCTAAAGTCCAGCGTTCTGAGGGAGGAGGTCGCGGTGCACTTTTGTCTGACATTCAGAAGGGGACGAGGCTGAAAAAGGTCACACAGGTTAAAGACAGAAGCGCACCAGTCTTTGACAGTGAGTTCAAATCCATTTCATTCACAGAAGCTCAATTTTTAATTCAGAATTCTAATATAACAACTGATAAGTTAACCAATCAGGTGAAATGAGTCACTTGGCAACAATCTGTCTGTTTGCAAGCATGGGAAATATAAATACTAAACTGATACTATTTAAGGTTCATTTCCTGATGATCTGATTTGGCATATATCTGCTGTATGATGGCAACAGTGGAATGCTGTTTATTGGTGTAACCAACCAGAGCTACCTGCATTGCTTATTCATTTTCAACAGTTGTTGATTTAGGATGAGAGCTTTGTACCAGCATGAGAACCTGTATTAAATTACTCTCTTGTGAAAATTAAACTGAAGGAGTATGTAGACAAAACCAGGCGTCAGAGAAAGTCTGAATGGCTGATAAGTTGCTAGAGCTTATCAGTGGCCGAGCTATATTTGAGCTCAAGGTCTATAGTCAGTGTTCTCACACTTCAAAGCTCTCATGTGCAGACAAAGACACATACGTTTTCTATCTATATGGAAATGCACAGTGGTAGATGAAGGGCCAAGACCTTAGGAAGTGCTGGAGTGAGGATCACACAGAAACTGAGGGGTGACAATGCTCCTTGTCTTCCTCTTTATTACAAAGGACAGCAGTATACTTTATGCTCAGGACATGCCATGCTCACTAAAAAGTCATTGGTTCACGTCAGCTTGCAATTCCTGTTTTGCAGAGAAAACTAAAGGGACAGTGAAACTCATTAGAACCTGCACAAAGGCGCAGTAAGTGATTTCTGAGAAACCCTGTTGAAAATTGAAATCAACACTCAAACAAACAATTTTGTGAATATGTTATTTTTGTTATGTGTGTGAGCCTGAAAAAAAGTGTTTGTACATAGTCCTGGCAGTGTAAAATAGAGAAAAACAAAGTGGATTGGACTGATCACCACAACAATTGTAGCCAAATAGTAGAGCCCGACCGATAAAGGATTTAGAAGGCCGATACCGATACAAATATTTGTTGGTTTTAAAGTCCGATATTCCGATATATCGGCCGATATTTTTATTTTTTTTTCAGAAACGTGCAACAAAACAGTAACAGATTTCCCTAACATTAGTTATTTGTAGTTATTTATGAGTTTTAACTAAAGTAATATGATAATGCATTTTAAAAACAAACTTGTTTCTTTTATTGTCACAACAGAACAGAGGAACATCAAAATATATTAAAGTTCTTCTGATAAATAAAATATTAATTAGTCCCTACATTGCCTTATAAGCTACCAACCTGGATCAGCAGGTTGTAGGATGTGTGGCGCGTTATACGAGTGTTGCCAACAGGGACCGTGTAGAGTGCCCTCTGGTGGACAAACTATACAACTCCAATGCTCATGACATGGTTGAAGCGTGTTTCGTCCGTTTTTATTTTATTTTTGAAGTACTAATTTATCGGCCATTATAACTGCCGATACCGATAGTTTGGAAAATGCCTAATATCGGCCGATAATATCGGCATGCCGATAAATCGGTCTGGCTCTACCAAATAGCAATAGGAGAGAGAATGGGAGTAAACGGGACATTTGTAGAAAGACAGATTTTTGAGATATTAACAAAGAGGAAAATGTCAAAGAAATATATTTGGCAAAAAAAAAAGGGTTACGATGACACAAGAGGACTTGCATTAATATTGGAATAGCTTTCCAATAATATTTCTGGGGAGATGTTAGAGAGATCAGGGTTGCTTTGTTTATGTTCGATACGTGAGTAACATTTGTTTTGCTACGGTATGTTAGAACCAAGATATGCCATTGTTGTTGTTGTTGAATCAAAGCTGATTTATCCATCCTTACGTGAGCTATTTGCTATTTCCTGTGTTGCGTTGTGTGTTCGTTATTTTGGGGGTGGGGGGTGTTTTGGGAAGGGGTGTGTTTGTTTGGGTGTCATTTTCAAATATCAACAGCGTTTTTCAAAAATCGCTTAGTGTAAATTTTAAATAAGTTACAACGCTCTCTTTCTTTTAAAGACAGACCGTCCTAAATTGCACAAAAAACTACACTATATTGTGTGTGATAATGTACAATATATGATAGATCCAGGAACATACTTGGTGCAATGGCTGTAAACATAACGGTGATGTGTGTATTTGCAGAACCTAAAGTGAATAGCGTGGATGACGGTGGAAGAAATGTGTCTGCTGGGAATTCTGCAAACACAACAGGATCTACTCCATCTGCCGTGGGTCCAACTCTGGGTGGACTGTTTGCTGGAGGATTTCCTGTGCTCAAACCAGTCGGACAAAGAGAGAAACTGCCACCTCACAACCCGGGTATTGATGTCAGATCTATTTATTGTCAAGCTGAATAAACTATTTCAGTGCTGGACAATTTTTGAATGACTTTTTGGACATGGCGTGTTTGTGTTTCAGTGTCTCGTTCCGGCTCTACCGCCAGCCTGAAGCAGCCTCTCTGGAACCCTCCATCACAAGGAGATGGTTTCAGAGGAAGCGCCCCTGATCTTTCCCCTTCCCACAGGCCTTTGGAGAGAACCTCCTCACTGTCTAGAGCTCGGCCTATTTCCTCATACACAGCTCCGCCCTCCCCCAGCCAAACTACACATCCTACTTTTAAACTATCGTCTACTCCTCCTTCATCTGCCCCACCTCCACCTCCTCCTCAGGAGCGACCCAATAATAGACCACCTTCTCTGCCCTCCGGCCCGCCCCCACCCCCTCCTCCTCAAATGGCCAAACCCACTTGGTTACCTGTCCAGTCACACTCCATTCCCATGCCCACGACTCCGCCTCCTCCACTGCCTCCCTCGGTTCCTCCGTTCTCACTTCCTGACAGATCATCTGGTGTCTTCTACCCTCCGCCCCCTCCACCGCCTCCATCAGTCCCTCCCTCCTCGCTGCCCGACAGGTCATCTGGTGTCTTCTACCCACCGCCTCCTCCACCACCTCCATCCTCGCACCCTAACCGCTCATCTGGAGTCTTCTTCCCTCCGCCCCAGTTAGAAATGAAGGACAGTACATTAGGACCTCCTCCCCCACCACCTCCTCTTCCTCCTTCGTTTGCGTGCAGTCACCCCTCCTCAGCACCTCCTCCGCTACCTCAGAAAGTATCTCCCATGCCTTCACCTACATACAGGCCCAGCGTACCACCTTTGCCACCGTCCTACCCCTGTGGTGCACCCAGTAGGCGCCCCCCTGCTGTGCCACGATTTGCAGGTAGAAGATCTTTATATATTTGCAAAGATTGTATATTTACACTACCATTCAAAAGTAGGGATGGCTCGATACCACTTTTTCATGTTTTCATAATGTAGGGCATACCTGAACTACACATACACTCACACACACGTGACATGTGACAGGTGCTTATGTGAATCCCAGATGCATGATGATGTGCTTAGCAACTTGAAGATACAGGCAAGCCTCACTCCACCATGAAACGTTCATAACAGAGCACAAAGAGTATATATTGTGTGTATTGAACATTTTATTTCAATAGTTGTTCTGGTGCTGATTGTCGTAAAGGCAGCGTGAACGTAAATTTAACAATGAAACTACTGTCTGTTCCTAAAATAAAACAATTTTATGGCGTCAGAATACTTGAAATATATAGTGCACTAAACCTTCAGTAAAAAGGTATCTCACAGTATTGAATTTGGATCGTTTCTGTGCCGACTGATACAGTACATGATCCAGCAAAAAAGTTCCATATCGGACCGATACCGATACTGAGTATCGGATCACCACATCCCTTTTCAAAAGTTTGGTGCCAGTAAGATTTTTTAGGAATTTCAGTAAAAATATAAACATCTTTAAAACAAGAGAAATCTATGCTAAGAAGCACAAAGATTTGTAAGATTCTAACACTTGTTTTCAGAGAAAATCTAATACAGTAATTTACATTTCAATTTTATTTACTGTTGGCTTTTGATTGTTTGAAAAATTTGTACGAAATAAAACAAAAGTACAGTAAAAACCATAACATTGTGTGAAAATAACTGTTATTTGAATATATTTTAAAATGTAATTAATCCTTTGATGGCAAAGCTGAACAGTAGTCCATTTGCAAAAAAATTATATATAGGCATCTATCATACATATACTTCTAAATATGTATATAATGTAAAAAAAAAAACAAAAAAACAACTGAACTGAAACCCTGAAAACCTAAAATGATTTGTAAGCAGTCATTTATCGAGATCTTTGGATTGACAGGTGCTCCACGGATGGCTCCACCCCCTGCTCCCCCAGCTCGCTCTCCTAACACTGAACTCTCTATTAGGACTCCGCCCCCTCCTCCTCTCCCACTGTCGGCTCCGCCCAGCTCACTACGCAACGGACACCTGCACAGTTTAGGTGAGACTACAGGTCGGCATTAATGATGAAGCTAAAGGCCTAAATGGGCTTTTACATTCTGATGAATAGCAACAAGTGTCAGTATGCTTTGCTAATTGTTTGTTTATGATTACCTGCAAAGCAATTCGGTTTACCGTGGCATTTTTATTTTCAACTCACAGAAGTGTCTTTGTCTTGTTTTCAGATGACTTTGAATCAAAGTTTCACTTCCATCCGATAGAGGACTTCCCCCCTCCTGAAGAGTTCAGGCCCTTCCCACGTACTTACCCCAGCAAGGAGAACAGAGGTACAACAAAGTCTTTGTGTGTGAGAGTTTATGTGAAGAAAGGTGAAGTCTTTTCAATGACAGTGCTCACAATGTTGCCTCTGTTCATTTAGGCTTGAGGCAGATTATCGTTTACATGCAATTGAAAAAGAGGTGATATAAGATGGATGTTTTCATAACAAAGTCCAGAAAATATTTATAATAATATACAAAATGTGCATATTAAAACACAATAGCTATGTTTCCATCCACCTTATTTTATGCACATTTTGGGATATCACATTAAAAATTGTGCATTATTCGCAAATGTTTCATGCGATATTCCAATTTTGCGTATAAGAAACATAGCTTGTGATACAATTAATAAGATGTCGGTTAGTTTGTGGATGACCACTAACCTAAAGGTCATGTTGTTTAAAATGATGGGCTTCAGTAAGATTTTAAAGAAAGAAATTAATTTAATATTCAGAAAAGACACATTAATTGAGGGTAGACATTTATATTGTTACAAAATATTTCTATTTCAAATAAATTCTGTTCTTTTAAACTTTATATTAATCAAAGTATCCTGATACTGTATCACGGTTCCCCCAATATATTGATAGTCACAACTGTTTTCAACATTATTAATTATAAGAAATGTTTCTTGAGCATCAAATCAGCATTTTAGAAAAAAATCATGTGACACTGAGGACTGGAGTGATGATGCTGAAAATTCTGTTTTTAATATTACAGAAAATATATAAAATATATATTTAAAATTTTAATAATATTTAAGTTATATATTTCTATTTTTAATGTAATGTAATGATGTAAATGTTGATTAATTATATGCAGGGAGCACAAGATAATAATTTCATGAACATTTAAAACATTAACCACTGTAGTGTAAATTATAAGCCTCTGTTTTAATGTAAATTGCTTGTTTCAGAGCCAGTTATTATCAGATTCAATTATCAGATTCAAAAGTTGAAACAATTGTGCATACAAAAATTGTTTTCTCAGTTCCTCAGTTGATTGTTTTTTATTTAAAATACAGAAATGACCTGTCTTATTGAAATTCAACTATTCCTGTTTTGTTTTCACAGTCAACCCACAACCGCCTGCCATGAGGACTCATTTAAGATGAAATATGAAGCTTTGTGCTGACCTTTATCAGGACACTTTTGTATGCATCATTTTCATGGTAAAGGAAGAACAGCAGCCAAATCTGTTGGTAAAATCAACTCACATTATCTGTGAAAACATTTTAGCTTGATGTAAAACTACTCATCCACATTTCAGCCCAGTTAAAACCTCTGATTCTTATTGAAAAGCGTTAACCTGTCTAATTAATCTTCTTCATCCAATAATAAGTGCTTTAACATTTCATATATCTGGAACAAATGTTATCCTAATGATTTCTATTGATTTTGCTTTCATTAATTTGATTAATTATCCCATCAGCTGTCAACATACACTGACTGGAGTAAACGGGCAAATTAATAACTACTAATAGAATAAAAATAGTAAAAGTTTAATCATGGCTTAACAAAATAAAGCGAAAGGAAAAAAAGTGATGAATCTGTGCATACAGATTTGAGAAATCTCACTGACTTTCGGTTTCAAATAAAGACCATCTGTTTTTGTAAAAGGGAAGAAAGTTCACCAGTAAAAGCGAAACAGTGTGTTTGTCTGAATAAAGGGTTGAAATGGATGAAACTACAGTTGGAATAGTATATAAATGGAATTAATCTGCTAAAACTAACATGTTTTTTTTATTTCTTGTGGCTGCTGGAGCCCTATGTAGTCTTCATCAAATCAAGACTTTCTGAAACACCAAAGAAAAAAATACTCTTAGGTTTCCCTCAATGTATATTTCTTTTTTTTTTTTCAAATACTACCAGTATTTGAAATCTTTGCCAGTATGAAATATTGTATTAAAGCTCTGAATCTGAAGGAGGAAGATACTTATGCAAGACACTGGGAAACAGTGCCACCCTCTGGACATGCTTGCAATTTATTGCTCTGACTGAATAAATTATTTAACCCAAAGAAACATTACAAGACATACTTTTTTCTGTGAAAAATTATCAAGCAGAGAATTATTAGGTATCATTTCATAAAAGTCTGGACAGTTAAATAAATAAATAAACAAATACAATGAATACCTGCTTTTACAATAGATGCTTTACAAGGCATGAACCAATGAAATACTGCTTAGTCTGTTGTATATAGAATAAGAACATGTTACATGTATGGAAACATGCACAAACTTAATCATGCATTTGCAATACCAAACAAATAAATAAGTTTCATATAAACATATTATACATTCATTTAAATAAATATCATTTCATTACACAGCTCCAAATTTTAAACATTAAGCCCTCGCTCAGCTGCCATTAAAACATACTAGCATCAAAGAACATGTGCTGCAAATAGTCCAGTACTGCTGAGTTGTACCTTATAGTGTAGTGTGTGTGTGTGTGTATGAGAGTAAGGGAGGCAAGAGAGACAGAAAAAGCCAAATCCTCTCAGATCATTGCTAAATACTGTTGATCTCAGCAGACTCTCTCTCATATCTATGTGCGTGTCTGTTTTGTAGGCCTCAGGTCCTGTATTTACAGCTGGTTGAGTCGATGAAACAGGAGTCGGTGCACCTGAGCTGCCCAAAGGTGCTTTGTGTACAAAAAGATAGAGACGTTAATTATATTGGGTGTTGACATGAAATACTTTTGGGTATTTGGCATGTCCTGAGGGGTGACATGCGGTACTCCTCTTACAACAACATTGAAAAAAGGATTTTGCATCTCTAAAATTAAGGATAGAAATTTGTACGTTTAAAATTTGAAAAAGTGAAAAGGTAAAAGATTATTAAAATGTCATTTAAAATTACATAAGTACATTTCAGCTTAAAATCTGTTGATTACAAAAAGTCTACCCAATATGTATTTGAAATTGTGTATGTGTTGTATACATACCCTGCCAAATATGATTTGCAGGTCTGGTAGCCAAAGTCTTTCCCATCACACTCCTCCACACCCTCCTTACGATATCCATCACCACAGTAAGCCTTCTTACAGCCTACTCACAGACACCGAGATAAAGAACAGGAAAGAGACAGAAGTGGAGCTGCTTTTCTGTGTAAAATGTAAGTTATCTACACACTTTAGAAACATACTGTATGTATATGTTTCAGATGAATATAATACAGCTAATTAATTTTATCTTTAAGCATATTCATTATTAGCTACAGTATGTGATGGTTTGGGATCACGTGACTCACCGACGCAGTCGTCCGTAACAACCTTGTTTCCGTCGTCGCATTCCTCCCCGTTGAGTTCCTGCAGCTCTCCATCACCACAGAATCCATTCCCATCCCTCATCCTCTCTGTCGCCTGCAGTGGCATCAGCTGGAATACAAACAACAAAAAGCTCCTATTCCCGAATTGCCAGTCTGGCAGCATGTTTCATGGCATTGTATTCAAACCAGTCCTGTACCTGAATGGGCTCCCATCCATGTTTATCTTTGAAGTAAAGAGACCTCTGATCCTTTCTGAAGGCGAGTGCATTATCTTCATGGAGACCTTTTAGCTCTTCCTCACTGCTCACAACGAAAATCTGACCAGGGGGATCAGGAAACACAAACTGATGTAAAGAGTGAACAAACAGGCATTCTGATTCCATTAGAAACAGGCAAAATGTGTGTAGGAGCAAATGTACCCACAATGATAATAAAACCCGAAATCATCTGGAGCTCCTTGCAATGAAAACTGCTCATATAAGGGACTAAATACTGTCATAATAAAAGTGTAAAAATACCAAAAGGTTTCTTTAAACACTCCTAGATAAAAAGGTACAAAAGCTGTCACTGGGGCTGTACCTTTTCAAAAGAATACACTTTTGTACCTAAAGGCTGCATATTGGTACCTTAATGGTGCATAATAGCACCTAAAATGTACATATTAGCACCTAAAATGTAAATAGTAGCACCTGAAATGTACTTATTAGCACCTAAAATGTACATATTAGCACCTGAAATGTACATATTAGCACCTAAAATGTAAATAGTAGCACCTGAAATGTACTTATTAGCACCTAAAATGTACATATTAGCACCTGAAATGTACATATTAGCACCTAAAATGTAAATAGTAGCACCTGAAATGTACATATTAGCACCTAAAATGTAAATAGTAGCACCTGAAATGTACATATTAGCACCTAAAACAGCACCTAAAATGTAAATAGTAGCACCTGAAATGTACATATTAGCACCTAAAATGTACATATTAGCACCTGAAATGTACATATTAGCACCTAAAATGTAAATAGTACCACCTGAAATGTACATATAAGCACCTAAAATGTACATATTAGCACCTGAAATGTACAACGTAGCACCTGAAATGTACATATTAGCACCTAAAATGTAAATAGTAGCACCTGAAATGTACATATCAGCACCTATTCACCTAAAATGTACATATTAGCACCTAAAACAGCACCTAAAATGTAAATAGTAGCACCTGAAATGTACATATTAGCACCTAAAATGTACATATTAGCACCTAAAATGTACATATCAGCACCTGAAATGAACATATTAGCACCTATTCACCTAAAATGTACATATTAATACCTATTCACCTAAAATGTACATATTAGCACCTGAAATGTACATATTAGCAGTGCTAATATGTACATTTCAGGTGCTTATATGTACATTTTAGGTGAATAGGTGCTAATATGTACATTTCAGGTGCTAATATGTACATTTCAGGTGCTAATATGTAAATTTTAGGTGAATAGGTGCTAATACTGTATGTACATTTCAGGTGCTAATATGTACATTTTAGGTGAATAGGTGCTAATATGTACATTTTAGGTGCTAATATGTACATTTTAAACAGTCTGATAATATGTACATTCTAAATTAGCACCTGAAATGTACACCTGTTTAAAATGTAAATAGTAGCACCTGAAATGTACATATGGGTTGGGTATCGAGAATCGAGTATCGATTGGAACCGGGACTAACTTTTCGTTTTTCCCGGAATCGTTCAAAAGTTAAAATTTCGATTCCTAGTTTCGATATTCACAGTCCGCCGACCAGAAGAAGAAACCGCTGAACAACACCAATGAAGAAGCGTCTACCTGAAGTTTTGGCATAACCGCGCGAGTCAAACATGAGTAGCACGTCGGCGGTCCAAAGTTTGGCTTCACTTTTCTAAAAATATCAAAATCTTGGCAAAATGCAGAGTATTTCCCTTTAGAAAGGAGTATTTCCTTCAGAAAGACCGTTGGCTAGCAAGATTAGCTAAACTTTTTTTGACCCTGCCTCTTAAAAGAATCGGAATCGAGAATCGTTGGGAACCGGAATCGAAACAAGGAATCGGAATCGGAATCAGAATCGTTCAAATTCAAACGATACACAACCCTACATATTAGCACCTAAAATGTACCTAAAATGTACATATCAGCACCTGAAATGAACATATTAGCACCTATTCACCTAAAATGTACATATTAACACCTATTCACCTAAAATGTACATATTAGCACCTGAAATGTACATATTAGCAGTGCTAATATGTACACCTGAAATGTGTACCTATTGGAAAAAGCCTATTTCCAAAAAAAGTGGAGTATCCCATTAAGATGGAAATGGAAAGTCCTCAATATAAAAAGATCATTTGCGGGTTTGTGTGGCTTACCACTGGAACTTTGTCATATGTGTTACGGTGTTGTAATGGGGCACTGGCTGGACTGGAAGAAAGCAAGCTGCAGTCACAGACTCCCGGAGGACCGGGAAATCCCTTCTCACCTTTTTCTCCAACTACAAACAGTCCTGTACATCATGAGATGCCAACAAACAAAAGGAAATAGATCAGACATGAATATTAATCTAGAGCAGTAATGCACTAATTTACTTATTAAAAACTCTGCTGAAAAGACCTGTATGTAGAAAAACTTCCTTCAAAAGTTAGCTAAATTTCAATTTCAATTTCTAAATTTAAATGCATAAGGTAGAAGCTAAGGGACAATTGAATATTGGTCTGTAGTAATTATGATTAGCTTTATATAAAACACAACAAAGCCCTCATTTAGATAGCCAAATACACACGTGTTTGTGTGAGTGTATGCAAACATGAATGTTATGTCACCTGATGCAGGTACCCCAGGAGGTCCTGGGTGGCCCCGAGGTCCAGGTGGACCAACGGGACCCACTGGCCCTGGAATACCTTTCTCTCCATCAGGCCCCTATGTCAATAAGATTTTAAAAGAATGTTTTTTTCAAATACATTTTTTCTCACCAAATCTGCTGAATGAAAATATTTATTAAAAAAAGCAAAAAGTACTGACCCCAAACTTTTAAATGGTAGAATACAACAAAAAAAAGTCATCAAGCTAGTTGCTGGTGTTGAAATGACATTCAAGTCTGAGGCCTGTGCAGTGATCTAAGGAACATTAGATGTGCATGTGTCACAGCATTGGGCTGATTGATAGTAGGAATCTAAGGCCTACGGTAACAGTCCAGGTATTTCCCAGCAGTTAGTAAAGACATTCCCAGGAAGTGCCTATCCAGAGTGTAATACAAGAGCTCGGAAACACGATCGGCAGGGCTGGACTCAACATCAGAGGCCCTGTTGGTCCAAATCCAGCAACCAGCATGATGAGATTTTCAGTTTCTCAGGTTACTTACGAAATTACACATACACTCACAGACTGACCTGCTGACTGAGGTAGACAGTCTGAAGCTTCTTCCGCCAATAATCCACTTCCTTATCATCACTTAGACTCAAGGTCTCAATATCAAAACAAACTAGAGGAGATCTGATGCAGTGTCGAATGCTGTGTGGGTCCTCACCTGTTTGCCTCTCTTGCCTGGTCGTCCTGTAGGGCCTCGCTTCCCTGAGACACCAGGCTCACCCTTGGGTCCCATTTCACCCTGGGGGAGCGACGAGGAGGGGGAGGTTCAGAGAGAGTCAAGCGAGTCAGATCAGTGACATCCAAAACATATTAGCGTTACATACATCACATTGATTTTAATGGTTAAAATGTCACATCATACCTTCTGCCCCAGCATACCAGGCAGTCCATTTGCTCCCTAAAAAGAGCAGACCAGATACACCCGTGAATATGAGTGTAAGTGTAATAAAGGCAAGCCAGTGAAAGCTGTGTATGTAAACCTCACTCCCCTGGTCTCAAGAGGTGCACTAGAGACTGACTCTTCAGCTTGATGCTAGATACTGCAGTCTTTGGTGTCCTTGTAAGAATGCTTGTCTCCCATTCCGGAGATGCCGGTTCAAATCGGAGTGGGTTGAGTAGGACGGGTTACATTTGGTGGCCTGACTCGGATCGGAGTGAGGTTTAGCGGGGGGAATGTAACGACGACCAGATTTTAAGAGCTGTGCGTGTAAAGTTCACTCCCCTGCCACGTGAGGAGTGTTAGCCAGAGACACCTGCTTGGAGTGGGTTGAGTGGGACGGGTTAAATTTAGTGCCGTGACCCGGATGGGAGTGAGGTTTAGAGGCGGTGAGTGTAACGAAGACAAGATAGGAAGAGCTGTGCGAGTGAACCTCTCTTCCCTGCCCCAAGAGGCACTAGCCGGTACCGGAGACGGCGGTTCGAATCTAGCTTGGAGTGGGTTGTGTGGGATGGATTACATTTGGTGCCATGACCCGGATGGGAAGGAGGTTTAATGGGGGTGAGTGTAATGGAGAGCTGGGCGTGTAAACCTCACTCCCCTGCCTCAAGAAGCGCTAGAGACAGCAGTGTTTAGTGTCCTTGTTAGCATGCCTGCCTCCCATGCTGGAGATGCCGGTTCGAATCCCGTTTGGAGTGGGTTAAATAGGACCGTTTACATATGTTTAAACTTAGATTCTAAATCTTACATACATGTATATGTGATTTAGGAACTGCTGATTGCTACAGTATCTAAGTGCTTTAGAGTGTTGCTATTTGGTTGCTAATGTGATCTGCATTGTTACTAGGTGTGTTTAAAATATTTTTGTATGTTTCTCATCGGTTCTTTTGTTGGTAGGATGTTTTGAGAGATTGCAAGGTGATTGAAAGCATATTGTAAGTATTTTCTATGTGTTGCTATGTGATTGCCAGGGTGTTCTAGATGGTAACTGGCATATTTTAAGCATGTTGCTATGGCGTTTCTAGGATTTCTGGGTGGTTTCTCTTTTATTCAAAGTGTTTTAGAGGATGATGTTCAAAATTTTTGTGTTGCTCTTTGGTTTCTAAGATATTCTGGGTGATTTCTAGGGGATTGCAAGCATGGTGTGAACATTTTTAAGTGTTGCTATGTAGTTGCCTGGGTGTTCTGGTTGGTTGCTAACATGTTGCTTGGGTGTCCTGGTGTGGTTCCTAGATGGTTGCTACTGTATTCTAAGTGTTTAACAGTGTTATTATTTCATTGCTATGGTGTTATAGATGGTTGTTATGTTGTAGATGATAGCATGTTGTTATTTTGTTGCTATGGAGTTCTGGGTGGATGCTAGCATGTTGTAATGTTGCTAATGGGTGGCTCGGTGGTTCCTCTTGAATTCGAAGTGTTTTAGAGGAATTGAAGTTCAAAATGATTTAATGCGATGCTCTTTGGTTTCAAAGGTGTTCTGAGTAATTTCGAGGTGGTTTCAAGCGTGTTGTAAGCATTTTTAATAGTTGCTATGTGGTTGCCTTCTGGTTGGTTGCTAACATGTTGCTAGGGTGTCCTGGTGTGATTCCTAGATGGTTGCTGCTGTGTTTAAAATGTTTAGGAGTGTTATTATTTCATTGCTATGATGTTGTAGATGGTAGCATGTTGCTATTTTACTATGCTGCTGTTTTGCTATGGAGTTGCTAGGGTGTTCTGGGTGGTTGCTAGCATGTTGTAATGTTGCTAATGGGTGGCTTGGTGGTTCCTCTTGAATTTGAAGTGCTTTAGAGGATCAAATTTAGAGGAATTGAAGTTCAAAATGATTTAATGCGATGCTCTTTGGTTTCAAAGGTGTTCTGCGTAATTTCGAGGTGGTTTCAAGTGTGTTGTAAGCATTTTAAGTGTTGCTATGTGGTTGCCTTCTGGTTGGTTGCTAACATGTTGCTAGGGTGTCCTGATGTGATTCCTAGATGGTTGCTGCTGTGTTTTAAATGTTTAGGAGTGTTATTATTTCATTGCTATGATGTTGTAGATGGTAACATGTTGCTACTATGCTTCTGTTTTGCTGCTAGGATGTTCTGGGTTGTTGCTATTGTGTTTCTATGTGGTTTTTAGTATGTTCTATACATTTTAGTGTGTTTCTATTTTGTTGCTAGGGGAAACACAGTTAATAAGAACAAATTTTGATTGCATCCTTAATTTCTAACCTTGTCTCCTTTTGGAGCTGCAGGTCCAAAATCCCCCCGCGCTCCCTGAAACCATAAGAATAAGTTCAGAGAAGTAAGTCTGTTAGAGTCTGTTAGAGTTTTGTTCTATATTGTACAAAGGTAAATAAATATTTGATTTGAGTTTAACAGACATACTGTACCTTCTCACCCTTGTGGCCTGACAAGCCCTAATGGGACAAGGAAGACAACTATTATTTCCCTGTTGAAAAGGTATTTCTGTAATTACCAAAAAGACTCCAATTCCTTCTACTGTACACCAATTACACCTGAAGAACTTGACTTACTTTAGGTCCGACTGGTCCCCTCATTCCTGGCATTCCCATTAGTCCTGGGTCTCCTTTCTCTCCCTGCCAATAAGGTCATATAAACAGTCAGGGGCTCTAGTGAGATATTTACTAGCCCGTTACCCTACCCCACACCCTGAGAGACGGCTTTCTCCACACCCCAAACTTTCGTCATTTTCGTCAAACTTATTACGCAATTTCTGAAAATGTAGAGAATATCCGGATCAAAACACAAGCACAAGAGGAGAAGAAACAAGCGATAAAAGCATTGCTTATGCATGTTGTAGTCTTTGAAAAAAGTGATTTTCTCATCTTTTTTTGTGCAAAATGTTGCTTTTTTTATGAAACTTACCCACATTCAAGTGTTGATGGAAAAAAAGAATGTATGAGGCTAGGATAAAGGCCTGTTCACTCCAAGGACAGTAATCTCAAAATCGTTCTCAATATTAAAGAACAGCTGAGTTCACACCACAGCGATAACGATAATGGCACAAAGAAACGATATGGATGGAATCACTTTCAGAACGATATTATTCAGCTATAGGACCACAAAAAATATTGACAGCCAATCAGAATCCATCCTACTGTAACAAGCTTGAGCATTTAAAGAGGCAGACAAGCACGAGTTTAGACTAAACACTCAACAGAATGATAATGTCCACTGGTATGGACGTCAATATAGTTATCTTTATAGTGAACGGGCCTTAAAACTTTTGTTTAGTTTTTGCTTAAAGGGGTCCTATAATGCCATTTTACGAAGTCTTGATTTGATTGTTTGTTGACTGTCTTTGATTGTTCATTAATTTTTACATATTTTACATTACAGGCAGCATCTCTCTACCCAGTCTGGGTCAAACATGCTGAAATGTGCTGGGTTTGGTTAGCTGGCCTAGTGTGTTGTGATTGGCACCACTTAGCGTGTGTTCACGAAATGTCCCACCCCTCCATAACTTCAAGTTCTTCTGTAGTGTAATAATATATAATGTATTTATAGACCTTATGCACCAGAGAAACGTGGGCGCTGTCATCTTTAGAATATTGTCTTTGAACTTCCGGTTCTGTATATTTCTATGGCATCGCTGTCGTGGAGTAATTAGCTGGTGAAGTGGATTTACTTATTGTAGAGTTAACAAAAGTTATCATGAGCATTGTAATGTTTATCATAAGCATTCTAAAGCAGATGTCTTAACAAATGTCGAACGGGAATTTTTTTACGAGCAGTTCATTCATACCTATGCAAGATCGCTGTGGAAATACAGAACGGAAGTCAAAAGACAACGAGCCCAACGCTGAAAAGGGGCGGGGCTACATAAGGTCTATAGCGTCAGTTTCAACCAATGGGCTCTATGCACAACTGCACTACTTCCTGAACTTCAGCCAGCTCCTTGTTTCCTGTCTATCATTATTGGACAATTTGATTAATTCAGGTGTGCTTGACCTCAGTAGTCACGGCAACAATAATCAAACACACCTGAATTAATCAATGTGTCCAATAATGACGGACAGGAAACAAGAAGCTGGCTGAAGTTCAGGAAGTAGTGGAGCTGTGCATAGAGCCTATTGGAGCCCGATTCAGACCCTGACAATGTTAACGAATAAAAGGATTGTGAACGGATTTCATGCACAGACTTTGCTAGCCCGGATTTCACAGGACGTTTCAGAGTGGTATGATTTTTGTAATTTTCAAATACATCCTAGATACGATGTTATCCACCATTTAATTGTGATATTTGTCAGAAAACTAAAGTAGAAACACAGCAATCGATCACAAAACCATGGTTAATTTTCCTAAGGAGGAGTGAACTGTCTTACAAAAGCAATAGTGACTTCATAAGATCCGGGAAAACCACGTTGTAGCCCAAACGAGCCATTCGTTGTAGTTCTTAAAAAGGTGATTCTGTTGGATTGGACTTTGAGCTTTGCAACTAGGCAGATCTTTTTTATGCTCAAACAGCAACATTACCGACTAACTAAATCTAATTAAGTGGAAAAGCTCTGTTCTTTCTTGTTTCTTTTCATGTTCAGATATTCATACAGCAAAATATTCTGGGGGCCATGAAAGTTTTGTGAAAACTTAATCTCAGACCTAGGGGTTACTGTGATACAATCATTAACAATGTTGAAAAGCAAACACTCCAAAGGAGACGATGATAACAGATATTTTGTCATTTTAAGAAGGTTAGCGCAGTGTATGGCTCGATTACATCGGTCAGTAGGAGTGCGGAGGCAAAACTCACCCACCTTAGGTCCCTCTGGGCCGAGCAGCCCTGCAGCGCCTGGTTTCCCTGGCAGACCTGGACGGCCAGTACGACCCTACAAAGACAAAGGGAAGAAATAGTTGTGTGCTAGTTTGCTTTTATACACCCACCGCAACCACAACCCAACCAGATCTGGCAATGTGGCTGAAGTGCTGAGTGTCCAGCAGCTTTAATCGAACACAAACCATCTACTCAGCATCCTCTTAATTCCTTTAAAACATCATGCAGCCTATCTATCTAATCTTTCTGCTTTTGAATGCCTTCCAGGTTCTTTACTCAAACACTCTCTTTCTCTCGCTTTTAACACTAGATATCTCTATCCCCCTCTGTACTGTAAAAATAATTACTTTATTTCTGGTCTTGTTTTCCAATGAAAACATTACATCTAAGAATCCTTAAAACAAAATACTTTATTTGATAAGTAAAATAATAAAGTAGCCATGAGAGGTTGTGCATTTCATGGGGGTGTTCTTAGCATAACGCAAAGCCGTTACCCATGGTAAAATCAGTGTAACGCTCAGACATAAGTAACATTAAGCAAAAAAATGGCAGCAACTACTGCATTATGGTAAAATGCACCAATGTTCACATTCAATGCATTCTCATCCTAGGGCGTCATATAGTGACACTCCTGAAATTTCGTCTAAATCCAACGCACATGGCACCCTTTAGCGTCAATATAACACGTACAGAGCTTTGTTCGATAATGATAGGTTTAGGTCTGGGGTAGGTTTAGGGTTACACCACTAGGAGGCGCCTTTTGGCTCATATATATCTGCGTCTCATAATGACGCTAAAGGGTGCCACGTGCGTTGGATATAGATGAAATGTCAAAAGCGTCAGTATATGACGGTTTGGGATGAGAACAGGCTGTCACATTAGACAGGAAGAATTTAGTAAGTAAAAAATTAACAGTTTTATTCAGCACTGATGCATTAAATTGATCAGAGTGTACAAGGCTTTCATTTTATAATTCATTAGTTAAAAAACACACACATATAAAAGCACAGCTGTTTTCAACATTAATAATAATAAATTATTCTAGAGCACAAACAGTATTATAATTTCAGGATGACTGGAGAAATTGTTGCTGAAAAATCAGCTTTGCCCTCACAGGACTAAATAACATTTAACATGTGTGCAAATAGAAAAAGTTCATAAACATTCTAATAATAGGTCTCAATATTACGTTTTTTTTTTAATGTCAAGGCTTATGCAGTCTTGGTGAACAGAAGACACATTAAAAAAAAACAGTAAAAGGTTATTTTTCTCACAAATTTTCTTAACAACAACAAAAAAAAGCCAACAATAAACAAAAATGGAATTAAAATTAATGAATAGCCTACATACATTCTTAAAGATATATCTGGGGGGGGAAAGTGTTAGCCTATAATCTTGTGCAGTTGTGCTTCTCATGTAAATTACTTTTCATTATTCATTATATTAATCAAAATAAAAACACTTATTAAGATAAAAAAACATTTTTGCCCCTGTGTTCCAAATTCCTTCCCCTCTTTTTGCTTGAGGTGCTTGAGAGTTCAGTGCAATTAAATAACTGTGTGTGTTTAGACAGAGAGCAGCAGTGCAGGACTGAGATTAATGTCTTGAGTTCAGCACTAAGTGATATTACAGGGCAGAACTGCAGTGGACTGCAGCCAATCAAACAGCAGCCTGCAAAACTATTACATGCACCAAGAGAGCATGTCATAAACAGCGTAAAGGACTGCAAAATGCAACCCGTTCTTATCATAAACAGACTTTCTATATGAAAGAAAGGAACTGTAAACCAAGACTTCTGCTCCATTCTCTATGAAGATAGGAAGACATCCATTGCTTTTTTATCATTACTGGTGGTATCCATGCATATGGTGCAAATATAGCACTTCAGGAGATCAAAGATGAGAATCTGACCTTTGACCCTGGTCGTCCTATGTCACCCTAAAGTGAAAAGAAAGAGCAATTCATTAAGTTTCATAATAGATTTCACAACTAGCAGACCCTGAAGCAACTAGTTCCTCTTAAAGGTGCAGTACGATTTTTGAAAAGCGATTTTGGTTGAAAGTGGATCGGACAGAGCACCACAACAAACTTGTAGCGAATCAGCAGTAGGGGGCGTGCCAACTCACGATGGGAGAGATTTGATTTGAAGAAAGACTGTTGAAAGAGTGGCTGAGAGACTTCACAAAAGAGAAAAGCTCAGAGGAATATCACTGGAAAAAGAAGAGCTTTACGATCCGCGTTAATATTAGGAAAGCTTTCCAGTGCTGGAGATGCCTAAGCGGGAAGGCATGAAAACGGATGCTGAAATTGCGTTGTTTCCATACGCGAGTAACATTGTTTTTGTATGTGCTTCTGGCGACTAACAACAAACTCTAGCTTTATTTGGCTTCGCTTCAGTATATGGGAAAGAGATAATCACTCTTGCATTGCATGTTTGTGCATTTTGGGGGCGGAGTAATGAAGGGAGGGGTGTGTTTATTTGGATTTCAAATATCAGCAGGTGCTCAACAATCACTTACTGCACCTTTAACCAGATGTTTAACCGTCTCACCTTATCTCCTTTAGGTCCCTCCATCCCTGGGATGCCACTGCGACCCTAAAACAAAGAAAAACCTTTGAATGCATGTATGAGGAGTTGTATTTTGTTCTTCATCTTCTTTAGTTGTCTGGCTCGCGGTTACCTCAGTGCCTCTTCTAGTTCCTTACCTGTGGTCCAACGGGTCCAGGAGGCCCTGGTGGTCCCATCACACAACGTTCCTTCACCTGCTCCTCATCCTCCTCTCTCTCTCTTATCCTTTCCACGGGACTGGGCAAGGCCTTGAAAAACAGGTAAATGGTAGATTAACAGACATATTATGATTTCTTGTGGCTGGAATTATAATATTGTGTCACTCACAGGCTCTCTTTTCCAGATACCAGGAGGGGGCGGGAACAAAGGAGGAGGAGGCGGGGCCAGCAGACAACAAGGGTCAAATCTTTTCAAAACATCGTATGGACTCCGAGCTAAAGAATCAACCACACAACCAAAAAGACGACCAAGAAGAATAAATGATAATCAATAATCTTATTGGCAAGCATACCCGGTGAAATAGCGCTGTGTGGTCAAGTGCTCTTTGATGCACCATCGATATGGAAAATCACCATACCACACAAATCGATGACTTAACAGAGAATGGATCGGATGCATAATGGATATGTGCATTAATGTATGAATGAGACTCAAACAAAACTTAATTCCACTTCTGAAATATTAAGCCAGACAAAATCTTTACGTTGAAATAAGAATTAATCATATGATACACATACTGACATACTGTATTAATTATTGTAAGCATACATTTTATGAAGTTCATGACAGCGCAGTAAGTGCAAATAGGAATAACAAGCCTTTCAATAGCTTTATTTATGATTTTCAGTAATGGGAATCAATTCATGCCTGCAAAATAGCCTACATGTGAATATACAGTAATATAGGCTACATATAAAATGTAGGTAGAAAATATACAGAGGGGTATTTAAATGACGTTTAATTAAGATTTAATATTCCATTTTTAATATTTAATTGCACTGTTTTACTATTTTGCACAAACTTGTGGCGTTCATGCAGCTGTGAATAAAGCAAAAAGGGGGATATAACAGCAATTAATGTGAATTGTTCAGTTCAACAGTATAGTTTAGCCTATTATAATTTATATCATATATTTTTGGAAAATATATGTAAATAGTGTATGCACACATACACAGTATTTACATCTATTTTCCCAAACAATAGGATATACATAAATAAGTAGGCTACATACGTACGCAAATATAAAACAAACCTGCACGTTCTCAATATCACAAATTGACAATCACTTAGGAACGCGCACACGCATCCGCGCTCTCGATCTCTCTCATACCTGTAGGAATCGGGAGGATATTATCCAGATTGTACGGTGAAAGGTAGGCTGACACAGAGTACAGCAGAAACTGCAGCTGGATCCCAATCCTGCTCATGGCCATGTTCCTATACGAGTGTGTCAAAAATACCTACACGGATCTGAGCCGGTGCCCGCCCTCTTACTGCTCAATCCCTCTTCCCATCCAGTTTCAAATACCAGCAGTTCTCCCTCTCTCACACCCTATTTTCTGCTGCCTCGGTCTCGTTTGTCATTGTAGCTGTTATTAAGTCGTAAGAATGCTTCCCACGGAGTCTGTGGGAATCTCCAGGCGCGACTGCTGTAACAGTCAGAGATCTGACATCTGATCCACCCTCTCCAGCCCCTCATGCCAAGATTAGACCCCCGTATTACCACTATACACTTCATACACGCCAACAAACTGACCAGCTATAATTCAGGGCAAGCATGCGATGAACGGCTCTCTTAAATATATTTGTAAAACGCAGTTTAAGAAAAGAAACATAAAATAAACGAACTGCATCTGTCGATCATCACAACGTCATTCACATCCTGAAAAGGCACCAGGTGATGGCTGTGCACTGTGGAAACTTTCGCAAGGTTTACTATGGAAGCATGTCACATGATTTGTAAATTTAGTGTCTATAAAATGATGTAGGCTCTACTCGTAGTGTTTTTTCGTCTACATGTATTGCAGCTCTAAAGTTTGGGTGGGATTTTTTAAAGGAGGTATCTTAAGCTCACCAAGGTTGCATTTATTTGATCAAAATGCAGTAAAATACATTAATATTGTGAAATATTACAGTTTAAAATAACCGTTTTCTATTTCCATATATTCTAAAATTTACTTTATTAATATGATGGAAACCCTACCGTGTCACATGAACCTGTAGAAATCATTCTTGATAAGTAATATTACTTTTTAACGGAGCTAGCGATCACTTTTTTGTGGCCATTTATTGGAATAGGTTGACACTACATGGGGTAAGAACCAATAACAACAACAACAAAAAAATTATAGTTTAATAACTTCTGATCTCCCATAGCCCTCAATCGGGGGTCTATACAACCCCAATCGACTTTTACTCAATAAAAAAAAAAAGGTTCCCTTTATCTCAGTGGAATAAGATTTTGTGACTTTTCATACATTACACACACACACACACACACACAAACTGCGCTTGATTCTGTTGTTCTGAAGGTATGTAAAAAAAAAAATGTTTACACTTCTGGTCTTCGGGGTCAATATGACCCCACATTGAAATGAATGGGAAATGTGAAAAAAAACTAAATATATTTTCTTCATGTGTCAAAAAAAAAAAAAAAAAAAAAAAAAATCCGGCATAAATCTGAAAATTTTTACACAGAAATGAAGGTCTAGTACTAGAGCATAAATACAATGTATAAAAAAAAATGCATATTGCATATTTCATATGCAAGCTAATGATGTAGTTGAGGAATTGTGTGGTATATGGATACAAAAGTACTTTATATCTCCAAAAACACAGCATTAATGAATAGATGAGAAGTAAACAAAATATAGATACCTGTATGATTAAAAATGTATATTTTTTGTACAATTACTCAATCAATTGTTGGGGTCGAATAGACCCAGAAGCCCAGAAGTGTAAACAGGAAACGAAGACCATTTGAAGGTTAAATATGTAACACAAATCAATTCTATGTTATTGAATGAACCCAAAATGTAAGAGATTTTCAATGTATTAAAGTTCTACAAACACATTTGAACACAATACTTTTAAATTATTCATATGGATTTTTATTTGTATACAACAATATTATATTTAATTGCTAATCTTAAAAAAGCCATGGGACAAGGAAAAAATCAGTTACATTTATTTTTGCTTGATTATATTTGCTTGTAAAGAGTAGCTATTTTATTGTTATAGTTGTGTGTTACTAAGTAACTTCTGCCTTGTCTTGTGTTCAACACACCTTTTCATGATTAAGTGCAATTAGAAATTTTCAAAAGCAAGAACTTTGAAATAAAAAATGAAACTTTAACTTTAAGAATGTTGTTACCTCAAGACAAAGCCACCTATTTAGGAAACACAATTTTATGAAAAACGGCTAAAACGTCAGCTTCTGGCAAAAGATATGAAACTTAAGGCAAGTCTCTTGTAAGAATTGGCATCCACTGGAACATGACACTTTCCAATAATACGGTGTAAACCATATGTAAAGCATTACATAATTAAGAGGAACCATATTCTGAATACAAACATTAATAATATCAGCAAATTACACTAGAAAGCACCATAAAATAATTCATAAACAGAGCAGTAGCACACCAAAAACATTGGTCCCAAAAGAGAGGCATTTGATAATATTCAAACTCTTTTTTTTTCCATAAAAGTACATTCAATTAAACAGTATAAAAGGCTACATTAAATAGATCATTTTTACGATAGCTGCAAAATAGTTTTAGTGCAAGTAAGCTTAGTGCATAAACAACTTTTATAGTAAAATATTTTCATATGACAAAAAAAAGTGTTGGTAAAACCTACTTTCATCTGAAAAGAGGTACATCCTCAGCCACATCATGAATTAATAAGGTGTAAGGCCGCACTAGATCGTAGTTATAGACAATCTCTGAAATCGTTTTTTCTTCTCTCCCAAATTAGCTTCTCTCAAATCTAATCAATCATTTTCCTCTTCCATTTCAAGACCACCACTGCTGACAATCATCAAAGGTCAACAGTGCAAACCTGTTGTCCAAAGCACTGTCAGAAGACGTCATTCCTCTGCTTCCTCTGCTTCTGTGGCCCCTCCCTCCTCCTCCATTGCCCCGTCCTCTCCCCCCATGGCTCCTCCCTCTTTGCCCCCCTCCTCTACCCTTGCTTGCTGCTGATACTGCAGGACCTGTCAACGCCTCTAGCAGGATGGAATAGAGCTGCCAAGCAACAGAGTCCCCTGCAAGCAGAGACTCACACTGGTGACCCCCTCTTATGGCAGCCTCAAGCCCATGCAGCAGAGTACCACTGAAAACCCTTTGAGAAAGAGAGAGAGAAATATAATATCATATATACAATATACAAAAAATATATTTTTAGGGTAAATCTGATCATCTGTACATGTTCTAATATGATCAATGTGATACATACTATTGTAACATTACAGTAACACTTTTCAATAAGATCTCATTTATTAATGTTGATTAATGCATTACAAACTAACAGTGAGCAATATATTTTGTAGCATTTTTAACTTTAATTAAGATTAACAAAGTATACACACTTCACAGTGTTTTTTTGTTTTTTGTAGGGCTGTCAAACGATTAATCACATCCAAAATAAAAGTTTGTGTTTACATAATATGTGGGTGCACTGTGTATAATTATTTTGTATATATAAATACACCTGCATGCTTGTATATATTTAAGAAATATTTTCATGTATATACTGTTAATAGATTTATATAAAATTTATATTATATATAAATATAAATATTTTATATATGAATAATATTTTTTTCTTAAATATCCATGGATGTGTGTGTATTTATATATATAGAAAATAATTATACACAGTGCACCCACATATATTATGTAAACACAAACTTTTATTTTGGATGTGATTAATCGCGATTAATCTTTTGACAGCCCTAATTTTTTTGTAAATGTTTTTTATGATTTTTTTTATTATTTGGAAATGAACATGAACTAAACTTAATGAATGGTTTAGAAGGCTATTTTTTATTGTTAGTTTATGTTAACTAATGTTAACAAATGAAACCTTATTGAAAAGTGTAACCAACATTACTAAAAAAAACAATATTGGAATGTTATTGTAAATACTTTAAATTTATTATTATTACTTTATATTTTATATATATTATGTGAGTATACGTACATATATACACATTGATGAGCTATAAACGTTATGAACAGTCACAGGTTAAGTGAAGAACAGTGTTCTTCTATCTTCTTCTTCTAACAGGCTACATATTAAGGTTTGGGTAGATTAGATGGTGAGCAAACAATCAGTTCTTGTAATCAGTGTGTTGACTGCTGGAGAAATGGACAGGGATAAAGATTTAAGCGACTTTGAATTGTTATGGCCAAAGAATTGAATTGAAGGGCCAAATTGTTATGGCAAGGCAACTGGGTCCGAGTCTCTTTGAAACGGCAATGCTTGTGGGTTGTCGTAGCCTACAAATTCACCAGATCTCAATTCAATCTGAAGGTTGAGCAACACTAAAAAGTTTCATCGGCTCAAGCCCGCAACCTACAGGACTTCTGCTAACATTGTGGAGCCGAATACACAACATCTTTCAGAGATCTGGTAGAGTCCATGAGTCAGAGCTGTTTTGGCAAGCATATTGGGCAGGTGGTCATAATGTGTTGGCTCATCGGCGTATATATATATATATATATATACTGTGTTCCAAATCATTATGCAAGTGATATATCAGTAGGATTTCAGTACAAAACGTTTCTCTCTGTGAGCTTCAGTTAGAGGTGGCCAGTGATGGGAATAACAGCGTTATAAATAAACGGCATTACTAGCGAATAATCAAACGAATTACTGTTTCCCCCGTTATAACGCTGTTACCGTTAATGTGAATAAAATGCAGCGTTACTATAGCCTAATTGAGCTCACTGAGGCGGTTTCCATCCAAGTAGGCTCTCTCTCCACCATAGGACCTGCAAAGTTTTTTCTCTGGTTAGTGTGTGTGTGTTTATGAGGCGCCGGACTGGATTAAAGTGAAGTGATTTTTGATACATTTAAGCATAATTTATTTTTAGACTTGTTTGTTGGCCAGTTGTGGTCTGCAATATTCAATATTAAAAGTTGTAAATCTAAACCTAAAATTATGTTTTATTGTTCTACTATAGTAATGATAATATTTAAAATAATATACTGAACAGCAACATTACGGTAGTGTAGATTATTGTACAATGTTTTATAATAATAATTTATTCTATAGGTGTCCATTTAATTTATTTAACATATTTAATATTGGGTGCATCCAAGTTATTTGACATAGGCCTATTTTAACATTTTTTTTGTTAGCAACGCAATAGTTACTTTCCCTGGTAATTAGTTACTTTTTATAATGATTTAATTCAGTTACTAACTCAGTTACTATTTGTGAGAAGTAACTAGTAACTATAACTAATTACTTTTTTTAAGTAACATGCCCAACACTGGAGGTGGCTGAAATGCGACTTTACGCTCGACTGCAAGCCTGCATGTAGAGATTCTTGAGACTCAAGAGACACAAGCAGCTTTAAATACCCGTTTGCTGCTCAAAAGTTGCTTTTGTTATAGCTGTCATTATAAATTAATAGAATAATTTTTTTGACATGAACTTTTCTTAATAAGCCTAGTTCTCTTGTGCTGTAAATTACGCACAAATCTTATGATAGTTCGATATTCTCCATTCAGTTTTCACACAATAATAGTTGTTTTCATGCCTTTTGCATAACATTGCACAATTTCATGCCTTTTATCTTTAGAAAGATCTTTATTTCTCCCCATATTGCAAGAAAATTGTGACTTGCTAAACAATGTGCAACAACCTCTTTACATTTACATTTATGCATTTGGCAGACGCTTTTATCCGAAGCAACTTACACTCCATTTCAAGGTATACATTTACATGCTATCAGTTCTTGCTTTCCCTGGGAATCGAACCCGTGACTTCAGCGTTTGCAAGTGCCAACCCTATGTTTGAGCTACAGGAAAACAATAGGGTTTTCAAGTAGGGTTTCCATTTACCCATTTTAAGTAGACCTAGCAAACTATTTAACAAACAGGTCTGAGACGATACCAGTTATCTAAAAAGATACACGAAATAAAACAAATAATTTCTTTAAAACAACTAAAATCCTACTGATATTGTCATTTGAATAATAATTTGGAACACAGTGTGTGTGAGTGTGTATATATATACAGTATATATGTGATTATGTACAATCATGTTACATAAAATCATGATTAAAAAACTGTATTTTTCACCTCAATATTGTACTCTTTTTACTGTAAATCTGATGAATAAAGAAGACGATGATTTAATCAAAACAGCAAGGATGAGAACTACAAAATGTTTCAGTGGGATCATTTTATGGCCATACCCTACCAGGAGCATTGAGGTTCAGGTAGTGGGAAACAAAGTAACTGGTTCAGGACCATCGCCACCCACATGCAGGACTGCCATTGGCTGAGCAAATGGGCTACACCTATATCTAGGCCCCTCCTTTGTCCTGGAATGACCCTCAGCTGAGATAATCGCTGACATACAGAAGCAGAAGCTTTGCTGCCAAACAGTGGGTCTGCAAGATAAAGAGAGCAAAACAATATGGCTCAAGGTGATTAAAGCTTTAAAACTAAAGTTGTCATCTTGTTAAAGAGCCCCTATCATAGCATTTGAAATGTTCCTATTTTTGTTTTGGGAGTTCCCAAAAATAGTTTAACATGCATGCAAGGATAAAAACACTTTATTTGTCTTATAATATGCATTTGTTTTTACCCGATTTGCACAACGACTCCCAAATGATGCGTTCGACGATTCATTTTCCCAAACACCTCCTTTGAGTGACGCGAATCTGCGGCGATTGGTCAAATGACCCAGTCAGTTGTTACTGGTAAACCGTAGGCAGAGATTGTCAGCAACGGAACGCCCATAACCAGGATTATAGCTTGTCAAGTGTTAAAAATTGTATATAGTGTTTGAACAAACACGTCAGAAAAAGTGCACTTTCCACACGGTCCCTTACTCGTGTCTCCGTCAAGAGCGAACTTTTCCGGCGAAACTCACATTGCGGCGGCTTTTGAGGGACAATGCTTATTATATAGAGCGAAGTCATATTTGGCTAAGTCGTTTAGGAGGTAATTGCCATTTTTCAATGAATGTCTGGTGAATTTCAAAAACAAAACTAACTTTACCCCGCTTAGAAGCTGCGCCGAGTGTACACAACACTATATTGTGTATGCTACAGAAAACATAACAGCAAACATTACTAATATTACTACTTACAGATTGTGATTCGGAGGAGGACGAACCTGATCCATATACACTGGATACTGAGCCCTATTGGGGAACAACCAGCTTGCGAATCCACATTTGAATTCATTTATGTTTTTGAATGATTCGTCATTAAAATCATGACACAAGGTTTGCGCTATACTATTGTGGTATAATATTGTGGTATGCAAATATGAACTCTAACCACTGATTCTTCACATGCTCGTCCCTGGGCAATGAAAACAAGTGGCTGAACTGTCTTTGCAATGTAGAACACAGCGTCTTCTCGACATGACACTATTCAGCTGAAGTTTTTGAATGTGTTCTAGACTAGACTTCAAGTTTACACTCCCGTCTCCACTCCCGCAGTTGTTGGGAGCGGCCAATGAGCTAATGTTTTGTATCTACGTCACGACGTAACAGCTAATGACTCGTTTCAAAAACAATTAATTTCATAGACTCAGTCAGAGTCGACTCTCACTTTTGAAAGACAATAACTTTATATACGGTGCACTTTCAGATATAAATCTTTGCAGGATGTTTTCATTCCCTTAGTGCTATATTCCACACTACATGAACAGTCATTTTCAAAAATCCATGATAGGTGCTCTTTAGGCAAGTAAAGTATCAGTATCTGAGTCAGATGTTGAGTAAAAAAGGGATCACCGTTCGGATGGGCCCTTCTCCAGCTGAGTTCTCCATACACCATTCCCAGCAATATGGCCTGAAATAGAGGGTGACTGGGCTTTGGTTTACAGTTATTCATCCAGAAATATGTCACACACACTGGAAGGCAGAGGTGAGGGGGTAACGGCTGTAAAATGTGGTCCATCACACCCAGTGTTCCCAACAACACCTGCAGCTTTACTTGTGCAGACGCCTAAAATTAAAAAAAAATTAAAAACAAATATTGGACTTTTGGAGGGTGGTTTATGCAGACAAACTTTAAAGTACATTTACATGCAGAAAGGTTTCTTTTCCTTCTCACCTTGTCAATAGTGGTAAGATTCAGCTGTGACATATAGTTGGGTCGGTCAACCTCCACTGATTTTTTCTTTAGATTCAGTTCATGTCTGTCATACTCGTCAACGCATGGGGTGTCACACTGTTGTCCTCCTTTAGCCTGAGATTGTCTGTTTAGGTCTCCTCTTCCCCTTCCTCTCTGGGTGACTGCCTGAGGCGTTTGACTGCCCTGTCTTGGCTTTTCAAGCAGCAGGCTGTAGATGGTCTTTCGGATACTCAATGAGGTTGTATGACTGCTAGGCAGGTTACTATTCTCCACCTGCACAACCAGCAGAACCTTCTGGAGTACAAGCACATCCAAGACAAAAGATGACAGCTTACCTGATGCAACCATCCTTAAAAGCCACTCTGGCTGATAAACCAATGCCGCTGGGAGCCCCTGGGCATCTGGAAGTGCAGGTTGAGGACTTGAGAAGTATTGCGCCAAACCACTATTATGAGGAAGCTGGTAGTCCCGCATTCCCGCAGAGAGCTGCGAACGCAAGTTTCCTTTCTGTTGTCCACCCAGAATCTCCAGAACTTCCTCCAGAGCATTTACTGGGCTGGTAAACTGAGACAGCCAGAGCAAAAAGCCCCCGATTCGAGGAGCGGAACTATGTCCGGTCTTCCGACCAGGTGGTACTCTTTCAAGCTCCACGCGGCTGAAAAAAATCTCGGTTATTTTGCCAGGTGTGTAGTCGTTCCCAGTGACGACAGCAAATAGAGGGAGGAGATGCTTGTTCATGTGGTTGAAATGCGAACAGAAGCGGTTCACGGTGTAACGCTGGGCAGGGATGTAGCGTTCTGTGGCTTTACCGCTAACGTTATTCCATTGGAAGAATGAAAATGGTAGGTAGCCACCTATCAGGTCGAAGATGTAGAAGTCACTGTCGTTGGTCAGAACTGGACATCCCCAGTGTTTGGCAAGAGAGGCTATCTCAAAATCAGCTTCGGAAATGCATTGCACTAAGGGCACGCCAAGCTCGCCAAGGACCTGTTTGAAGACTTCACAGACAAGCAGAGGGAGAACGCAACCGCGAGATCCTTTAGAAAGAGAGTGAGCCTCTCGAATCTTGCTTTGGGTTCGTTCCTGCAGCGTTTTGAACTTCTTGTCCGTCTGGTCCATTCCGCCATCTATCACGACGAACGGCTGCACACTGCATTCAAAAAGTGCTGCAAAAAACTGTCGAACCAACTCCGCGAACATGTCGTAGTCTCCACCTCGTGCTTGATCCAATCCAGAGTTGAAATACAATCGAAAATACAAGCTACACCCATCAATCACGAGGCGACAGTCTCGCAGTCTCATATCTGTGAAGAATTGACGATTTCCTTCCACAAAGCTCGTAAGTCCATGAACCCCCATGTTGTCAGAAATACTGCAAGAGAAACGAAAAAGGTTGTTAGTCGAGCCACATTTGAAAACAAACTACACAATATAATGCTTGTTTTTGCTGAAATGTAATGAATAACAAAATGGGACAGTGAATTTTAATGTATTCCCTCATTACTGAAGGACCTGTGGATTCTTAATAGTAAACAGTGTATGCAGCTTAAAAACAGTGACCATACATCTGTCTTGGTTTTTGAATAATTTATTATTCATACTTGTTAATCATAATCAATGAATCATTTATTTTATTAATATTTCCCTTGCTGTAGTAGTGTTTTAATACGTTTAATCTTACGATTGTGTGGTTTTAAAGGATATCTGTCTTCACAAGTTATAGATCCATTTCAAGGTTTGTGAAGCAGGAAATTTCCACAGATTTTGCCTGGTATGACAACACTTGTCGCATTGTTGCTGGATAGATGAAATCTAAACTATGTAGAGATGAAGATCAGACAAAGTCTGAGCATTGAAAAATATGCCACTAAGAATATTCAATTTTTTTTAATCATCATCACTTTGTTTCCTGCTTCATGCTGTCACGGTGTGGTGCAGGCAGACGAACAGGCAGAGTCCAGATTCCAAAGAATATCACTTTTACTTTTATATTTCACACGGATACAGGCAGAAGCAAACACAAGGTAATATCGACAACAACCGACTGAACAGAAGCAAACTAAATACAAGCACTGATGAACATAACCAGGTGATACAGATGAAGGAGATAATCAGGACACAGGTGATGAAGGCGAACTAATTATGGTTGGTATAGAAACCAAAGAGTAATGGGAAAACAAAAGACATGTGACTAAAACAGAGATCAAAACAGACACGAACGTGACACATGCTTTTTCACAGCTTCCTCTGTCAACTCCTTTAAGCTTTAGTGAAATTTTTTTTGGGAAAACAAATATCTGGTAAAAAGACTGGATCTAATATTTCTGATCATGATTTTGGCATAGGCTAGTTGGCAGAATGTTGGCATAATCTAACGTCACTGGTAATCACTTGATAATGTGTGACCTACTTCAGTCACATTACTGACTTTGTAGTATATGCTTTTGCCTACATTGGCTAATATTGCAGAATGCAGACATATACTGCATAGCCTAATTTACATGAATTTCACCAATTTTAAAACAATATAACAAATAAAAAGTCATATAAGTAAGGTACACATGGTTATAGCCAAGTCATAATTTAATAAAAATACAGTGGATATTTACTAAAGTATTCTTTTTGTCAGTTTATTGTGCTCATTCTGTAATTTAGACATTTTAAGTTTCATCATCTATGAAGCTGATTTTATGTCTTCAGTGAAAATAACTTGTAAATGTTAATACTTCAAACCAAGAACCATTTTTTTTTGTTCACATAGCATTCTTAGTCTTAGTCTAAATTAATATTAATAGTGCGTGTAGAGGCGTAATAAGAAAATATGTTTATGACTGCGACGTGTACATGTCTTTCTGCACAAGTTTTAAATAAACAAACAGTGGTGCCGTCTATTTTATAAAACAAGCACCAGTGCAACATCTAAATAGCGCATGAGTATTATTTTTTTCACTATTTGGTGTTCAATCAAATATCATTTTCTTGTAATACTCACCAGTGTGCTGTAGTTTATCACGCCGTCTTTACTCCCTTTTAGATTCGCTTCGCGTTTTGTCTATGGTTTTGTTCGTTTTGTTTTGTTGTTGGGAGAGACAGCGCATTAGCGCCACCTATTGCTGACTTCTTCATGACATCCAACTTATTGGTGCATTTCCGCCACCTTCTGCTCCGGAGTGTAGAACAGAGCCCTCACACACTCACACACAAACCTCATCCCATTCATTCTGCACAATAATAACAAATATAATAATCGTAGTAATAATTATTCTTATTATAATAATTACAACAACAATAATTATACTTGTAATCATCATATCCTATTAAAAACCCCTGTTTCTCTCAAGAACGTCATTAGAATTCTAGTCTAAACCCTATCACTGCTCAATAACCCTTTTAATGTGATATTCTGAACTCCCATCTCCCTCAGCTTATTCCTCATCATCTCTCTCTGTGCTCCATACCTAGGCTACTACATCTCAAAATAATAATGCTCTACAGACTCCTCTTCCTGGCATCCTCCACACAGTCCAGTATTATGTTTCCCTATAACTTAAGCATTTTATTTAATAAACAATGTCCCAATCTTAACCTAGAGATCACAATTTCTTCTCTCATATTTCCACTTCCAACCTTTGTATTAACTTCCCTTTGAATTTGATATAAGTGTCTATCTTTCCCCTCTCTCTCCCACCTTTCTTGCCACTTTTGATTTATTTTCTCTCATGTCACACTTTTAACCTCTGCTTTGCTAATACCAACTTGCATTTCTATATTTCCTACACTCTAAAAAAATAAAGTGGTTCACTGGCTTGTAATCATGGGGAACCACTTTAAGTGCCATATAGCACTTGTCATATGGTGCTGTAGAACCATAAGAGGTGCCATAGAGCATGTTAACCACCCCAGAAAACCACTGAAGAACCGCTGAAGAACCAAACTGGGCTTAGTGGTGCTATATAAGACTGTATTGTTAAGGTCCTTTTTGCTAATCGATCTGCATTTCATTCCCCCTTACCCCTACATGTCCTGGTACCCATGCATATAAACTTTACCTGTCCTCCTTGATTTACTATTCTTGTAACTGACTGGAGTGCTTCAAACAGAATATCTCGACGACTTTTATTTGAATGACCTATAAGGCTTGTTAAAACTGCTGATGAATCCGAGGATACTAATACTTTTTTCTATCCCGTCCTTTCTACCCACCGTAACGCAATTAATATTGCCAGCATTTCCACTCAAAAAAAAAAATAAATAAATAATATATATATATATATATATATATATATATATATATATATATATATAGGGCCTAATAAATTAGATTTATGTAATGTGATTGCATTTAAATTTTACATATTTTTAACGTAAACATTATTAATAAACAAACTTAATGTGATACATATTTGTAAGTCCTATGAAACAATAAGAATTATATTTATGTAAAAATTTTCAATAAATCCAATTTATTTTAAATGAATAAGAAACGGGCTACTGTAATAAACCTAATTTACTTAAAATGCATCACATTTAAGTAATTTTTATAAATAAAACTAATGTATTTTGTAATTTATATTTACTTATTCATCACCATTTCCCCTAGCCAATCTCAATATACAACACAAATGACAATGGCCAGACCACCTCATTTCACATTTTTATATTAGAAATAAGCTCAAAAGGCAGCAAAAAGAGGAGCTAGCAAGACATATATTAGTCCAAAAAGCATCACACATCCAAGTGTGACACTTGGCAGGTTTTATAGAACTTAAACATCTGAAGGTTCTTCTTCAGGACCAGCGCCCTCCGCTCGAATGGCATAGATGCCCATTGTTGTCTGTGCAATGAGAGACTTAGCCTCCCCATTTTCAAAGTTTTGGAGGATAAACAAAGAAAATAAGTTGTGTCCCAGTGTTCCAAGTTTTCCCCTTTTATTTTGCAGCAGGCAGTTTCTTTCCTATTGATTCTAGACTATGATGCCAATGAGAAAATAACTCACTCAACGTAAATATATCATAAGAAATCAGACAATAGGCTGACACACACACTTACCACATACTGTAGGCTATTCTTTGACAAGTGTCTTTGTTGAGGTAGGCATCTCAGGAAACAATCACGTCTGGTGTTTGTCTTCATTCTCAAACAAGTATAAGAAGATCCCAAAAAACATGTCATTAATTATTAACTTACAGTTTAAGTAAGGCTAAATTTTGATGGGATAGTAATTCTTTCGTTAATTTTGTTCAACTTTAGTTCATTTTCAGAACACAAATGAAGATCTTTTTTGATGAAATCTGAAAATTTTGTTTCTCCATTGACAGATACACAATCACCACTTTGACGCTTCAAAAAAATTCATGAAGAGATTGTAAAACTATTCCATATGTACGACGTTTAGAAGATGTCTTGATGTAATGATTTAGAATGTATGTTAAACTGACATCTTAAATATGTCTATCAGATGTTTGTAAACAGCAGATGATGTGATCTTTAACAGACATCTTGCAGACATAGATGTGCTATCTGGGATAGCATAATTTGGCTAGAAAAAAATAGTATTTTATAATGTATTTACTATTAGAATAAATTAGTATTTTTGCTAAATATGTGCAATATAGTACATATTTATTGTATTCGTTACTTATCATTAAAATATTATAGTGGTGAGATTTCTTTTGACCCGAATAAAACCACAAATTAAATTGAAATTGTAAAATTGGTATCAAGCAATAATAAAAGCAGTAGCCTACCAATTATTGCACCATGCTGTCACTAAACTTAATAAAATGTTTAGTTAGGTTAATACCAAATGTTTTGACAATAGCAATTGCCTACACTATAATTGTGATGCAAATTTTTTTTTTTTTTGACTGGATTATCTTACCCGCAGATGTGAGACTGAAATATAAGCAATTTTTCACAAGTATGTGGACATCATGAGGTTTGGTCATGATATCCAACTGAGATGATGTTTTTTCCCCCCTTCCAGTTATCATTCACTTTCGTTATTATGGCAAAAAAAAAAAAAAAAAAACAAACTGTATGAATAGCCTACTACCACTAAATAAAAAAACAGACCATCTAAAAGCGTCCGATGATGTCACTACAAAACAAAATATACAAATATATATTTTTTCTTCCGGCTTAACTAATACTGTATACATCTTAGGGACAGGTTAAGCAGAAAATAACATGCTTTGATAAATCATAAGATAAAAAGTCGTAAATACGTAAAAATACAAAATTATGAGATGCTGAGTATTAATTATGATCCAAAAACTGAAAATTATTTCAGAAAAAGTAGAAATTTCAACATAATCATAATTGAGACTGTCGAAACTGACAACTCGAAATTTAACCATATTTATTACTCCATTTCAATTATGACAAAAAGTCAATTATACATCAATTTTATCTCATAATTTGGCTTCATCTCATACGACTATGACATGATTTACCAAAGCATGCTTTTTTGGGTGGCAGGAAGTAAATACGCATCAAGCTTACGTGGTTCTCATTTATGAGTTTATTCCTTTTATTACGTCCGCATTGTGAACATCATGTCCTTTTCGAATAGAACTTCCATTTACTTGAAACTTCTTGTGTTTTGTTGTATTCTCCTACAAAATGATGATTTTATTCACCAACACTACCCCCAGCAGTAGACCTGTCTAAATCACACACACTCCCTGATCACTCTTTCTTTAACGTAATACACACACACACACGTCACCAGGAAATCAAAAGCATACTTCTTTGTGTTGAGCTCACTAAGAAGGAGGAAAGACAAAGGTAATGTCTAGAGACCATGTAACAGATTTTAAATGCTATGATTCATCGGCAGTATGCATACATCTGGATACATACAACACAACATATGAATAAAGTAAGTAAGTCACAGAAAATGATCACAACGAGGGTAATATATAGTGCCTATTTAAGGAGATCAATAACCAAGAGCTTTCAAATGGGGTTCGCCCTACGTTGTCGTCACCTCTTGATCGGAAAAAATGGTTAGAGCTCAAAATGTACTGATTGAACTGAAACGCAAAATAACAGACTTTAGACAGGTCCAAAAAAAAAAAGAACAAACAACAGAAAGACACCATCTGTTCTTCTTGGGGATAACAGCAGTCAGCTCAAACAGCATCTGTAACCGGGGGCAGGCTGGTGAAGAAGACTTGAAATGATGTTGAGGAAGGACCAGAGATGCTCAAAAGGAAAACTGGGCTGTTATTGGGCAAATGAGTGAGTGTTTGAGGGAAGATTATAAATAATAGGCTCTGTGGTTTCATGTAAGGCTCCAGAGGATTCAGGGTAAGGACACACGGTGCTCATGGTTAGATAAATGGGGAGGACAAGGTCCTGGTTTTGTTTTCATATCAGAGCAGGAAAAACGGCTGGACAAATAATGCGCTATGATAACGGAGAGGACGAGTAGAAGGAAAGAGGAAGTGTGGGAGAATCCTGAGCTGTAGAGACTGTCGTCGGGGTGGCTGGTTTGCAGGACAGCGTGTGAAGAGTGGTTCGCTCGGTGCCTGAGTGCTGCTGAGGTGGATGAGGGGTCATCGGGGAGAGCTCCAGGCTGCCCACAGAGATGCCTGAGTCCGTGCTTTGGCTGCGGCCGCTGGCGGTGCACGGGTCCTCGTCAGGCTCCGCCTCTTCCTCCTCCTGCAGCCATTGAAGTTCTGACTCCTGCAAGGGGAACGACCGGCGTTCCCATGGCAGCACAGCCTGCAAATGCAAGAGCGGACGACGATCCATTGAGGTTTTCAACTTCAAAACCCTGGATTTATTATATACAATGTAAAGAATATTAAACGCATAGAATCACAAACAGCCCCAAAAAGCAGACTTGACGATTTTATGATACATAGAGAAGTAGAAAACAGCAGACTTTTTTTTTGTTCCTCCAGCGAAATAACTGCCATGGTTACAGCAATAATGAAGTTTAATAGAACATCAAGTCCTCCTCCACGCACACACCTGCTGTTCTTCCTCAGCCTGGCTGAAGGGATCCTCCGCTCCAGTACAGAAGGGGCTGCGTGGCGAGACGTCTCCTTCTGCAAAATGACTCTGCCTGGAGTCTGGAGAGCCAGGTGTCTGCTCATATCCCCTGGAGCTCTTCCCATCCCCATGGTAGGAGGATGAAGATCTGAGGGAGGAAGTCAAGCAGAGAGTGAAATTTCGAGCAGTGACCGCAGCGTCCTGCAGTTTCACACGCTATACTTAATCTAAAACAGTTTTAAAACAAGTTTTATGGTCACATATTAAATGAGAGAGTACATGGAGTACTTTTTTCAATTTTAACCTAATATACTTATGGAAGCTTGCTCCCACCACTGACTAAAAAAAATAAAATAAATAATTGTGACTTTTTATCTCACAATTCTGACTTCTCACAATTGCAAGTCTATATCTCGCAATTCCGACTTTATTTCTCAGAATTGTGAGATATAAAGTCAGAATTGCGAGATATAAAGTCAGAATTGCGTGATATAAAGTCAGAATTGCGTGATATAAAGTCAGAATTGCGTGATATAAAGTCAGAATTGCGTGATATAAAGTCAGAATTGGGTGATATAAAGTTGCAATTCTGAAAAAAAAAGACAGAAGTGCGACTTTTTCTTCTCTCGCAATTCTGACTTTAGATCACATAATTGTTTATATGTAGAAATTCTGACATCTTTTCTCAGAATGCTGAGCTATAAACTCGAAATTGCGACTTATCAGGCCAATTATGGGGGGTGGGGGGTGGGGACTAACTTTTCCCCCCCTTGGAATAGTTTAAATCTCACAATTCTGACTTTATATCATGCAATTCTGACTTTATATCTCGCAATTCTGACTATATAACTCGCAATTCTGACTTTATATCTCGCAATTTTGACTTTATATCTCACAATTGCGACTTTATATCACGCAATTCTGACTTTATATCTCTCAATTCTGACTTTCCATCTCACAATTTTGACTATATATCTCACAATTGCGACTTTATATCACGCAATTCTTACTTTATATCTCGCAATTCTGAGAAATAATGTCAGAATTGTGAGAAGTAAACTCGCAATTGTGAGAAAAAAAGTCCAGATTGTGAGATATTGAAGTCGCAAGTACCTTTTCTATTTTTCATTCTATGGTGGAAACAAGCTTCCATATATACTAGCATTGAGAAGTTTGGGGTCAGTAAGATGTTTTGAAAAGTCTCTTATTTGTTTAAAAGACAGTAAAAATAGTAATATTGGGAAATATTATTACAATTTAAAATAGCAATTTTTCTGTTTTAATATATTTGAAAATAAAATTTAATTCTGTGATGGCAAAGCTGCATTTTCAAGCTAATTTTCTGCTCAAGAAACAGTTCTTATTATATCAATGTTGAAAACAGTTGTGTTGCTTAATATAATCGTAGAAACCATGATACATTTTTTTTTCAGGATTAACAGAAAGTTGAACAGCATTCATTTGACATAAAAATATTTTGTAACATTATGAAAGTCTTCCCTGTAGATCAATTTAATACATCCTTGCTGAATAAAAGTATTGATTTATTTTTATACTAATTTGACATTTTTAAAATTCATCCTCATGAGACCTGTAGCTTATGTAGGTGAAAGTGAACTAATTGACAAACCAGCTCTAACTATAAACAGTATTTGGAAAAATTTCATTACAAAAGATCCCTGTTAAAAAAAACATTATTCTAACACAGACACCAGTTTAAACATTCTCCATCACATATGCTTTTCTTTCACACAAATTAATCTGACCTGCCCCGGCGACGTCTGCGAGCCCAACTCCCCCAGCGACTCCTCTCTCGGCTCTCACACACTGCATGGCGGCTCAGAAACAGAGATTCAGAGAGATCCTCCACCTATAGTTACATTGTAAACAAGTATGCAGTGATCACTTTGAATGCTTGAGAAAACCAAGACACAAAATACCAAGTGTCTTCATTAGAAAGATTGTAAAGAAAATCCCACCTTTTTCCACTTTCCACTTGCCTTATTCTACCTCAAAAGTATCTACTGCGGCTACTCACAAATCAGGAAACCAACTGGATCTTATTTACACGCGCTACTGCTCCACTGACCATACACTGCTCACTCGGCCACACACATCAGATCACTTCTTCCTCACTCTCAACCTGCCTCAGAACAACACACACTCCTCCACAGTTCACCTTTCAGAAGAACCTACGCTCACTTTCCCCCTCTCGTCTATTCTCTTTGGTCTAATCCACACTTCCTTTAGCTGATCAGCTCTCAACACTAGATACTAACAGTGCAACTGATACTCTTTTCTCCACTTTAACATCCTGCTTGGACAATTTCTGCCCCATTTCCTCAAGGCCAGCCTGCGGCACACCCTCTGCCCCCTGGTTATCTGTTCTCTGCGAACATCGTTCTAAACTCAGGGGTGCAGAGAGGAAGTGGCACAAATCAAAAGATCCTACTGACCTTGGTCTTTATCAATCCCTCTCTTCCTTCTCTGCTAATATCTCTGCTGCTAAAACGACTTACTATCACAACAAAATTATCAATTCTTATGAATCTCGCATGCTTTTCAAAACCTTCTCTCTTCTTAAACCTCCTCCTCCTCCAACCCTAACATCTGACGATTATCCCACATTCTTCAAAGATAAAACAACCACCATCAGCGGCCAATTTACAAACAGACACACACATTTTACCAGCTAACGCACACGTTCGACCCTTGTTCTCTCTACTTTTAGAGGCAGAAGTCTCCAAAATCCTCCTTTCCAATCACCCTGGCACCTGTCCACTTGATCCTATTCCCACTAATGTACATATACTAATATACTAAATGAATAAAAGTAAATGTAAAATAAAAAAATAAAAAACCTGGAAAAGTATACACACCTCTTCCTCATTGTCCAGTCCTTCCCCATTGGGCTGGTGCTGTATATTATTGTTATTCAACGATAGGGCATGTGGCCCCTCCTGGTATTTAGAGACCCCTGAGAGAGAGTCCAGCTCTCTCCAGCTAAACACAAGACATAGTTACACATTTTTCATCAGAAACCAAAATTAACAATAGTGCTATACTAATACGTCAGCCAACATTTTAAGATGATAAACATCTCATCAAAAATCATAGATTAAAATCTGCTGGCTTGGGTTTCTTCAACTTACTGGGTTCGTTCAGATACTGTAAAATCTACTGGAGATCTGATCTCACTTATCAAACAATATCTTTTTTTATCTTTTAAATTCTAAAAAAATAAAATAAACTAATAAAACAAAATGGTACAAATAATAAAGTACAGCACATGCAATGACAGTGGCAGATTTATTTCCCTGAATATATTATTGACCTGAAGAACGAAAGCTGCATCATATATGTGGATATTTATATGAGCAATAAATATCACGCTCATAAACATGCAAAATGGCTCTATATTAGATTGGCTGCAGCATTAATTTAGTGTGAAAAGATTGTTTTATCAATAAAATTGAACATATAATCTTACATTATCCTTTTATCCTTATTGAAGGAATTATCCTTCAATAATTCAAGCAATTTTCAAGTATATTTTCTTAAATATAGCTGTTTTCAAGTGTTTTCCATTTCAAAAAGTAAAATCCAAGTACTTTAAATGAACCCTGCAATTAATAGTTCCTAATTCTTTCACATACCAAATCTACCAAACCAACTGAAAATGTATATACATATATATGTATATGTATATATATATATACATACATATATATATATATAACACACACACACACACATATATATATATATATATATATATATATATATATATATATATATGAAGAGTTCAGATGCAAAAGCCTCTAAGTGCCATTTGAAATTTTCTTTTAAAATTATCATTTTTATCAAGCTTATATATTTAAGTTCAGTAATTTCACTTAAATGGCAATGAGGATTACCTATTAATTGTCATTTAAGTGAAATTACTGAACTTAAATATACAAGCTTGATAAAAATGGTCATTTTAGAAGAAAATTTCAAATGGTATTTAGAGGCTTTTGCATCTGAACTCTTCATATACACACACATATATATATATATATATATATATGTATACACACACACACACACACACACATATATATATATATATATATATATATATATATATATATATATACATATACATTATATATATATATCTTTAAGCTTCCTGTTTGGAATGTCCCTTTACAACTTTATGAAAGACGGGACACAAGGAAACAGCGGATACTAGGCACAGTGTTTGAATAATTGATGGGAAATTACTTGAAAACAAAGCTAGTTTGCACAATGGCTATCTGACAGAAGGACGGCAACTCCAAGCTAAATGATGTAATCACTTCTTCCTGTTGTAATATTTTCGAGCAAGTACATATTCTCTGTGCTGGTTTTGAAAGTCTGCATTGTCTGTACCTTGGGGTGATAATTTCCTTGTATTGCAATTTCTGCACTCTTGCTCCTAGTCCAGCCAGGCCCAAAGGCATTACCAGGTTGTCGATGTCAAATGAGGTTTCCGCTCTTCTCCTTCGCAAAGGCTGAGGAACAAGAGAGTATTAAGAAGCTAACAAAGAGAATAGTAAGTGACAATTGACCTTTTTAGCCTGATTTACCTGAACAGGTGTGTCTGTCGCTGGGGGTGTTGCCGGCAAGATTGGAAATTCTGAAGCTCGTGGATGAAGATAGTTTGGAATAATAACACCTCTCTGGCTTCTGCACCCGGAACCACCTACAAAAGCAATTTTGCTAACTTGAAACTTGAAAACAGAAAGACCTTTTTTTTAAGTCTCTTATCCTCACCAAGGCTGCATTTATTACACCAATAATACAGGAAACGCACTGATGCACTGATTATTACAATTTCAACCAACTGATTTCTATCATAACATATTTTAAAACGTGATTTATTCCTGTGATGGGAAAGTCTTTAGTGACACATGATCCTTCAGAAATCATTTTAATATGCTGATTTGTTTAAGAAACAATTTTTATTATAATCAAATTAATGTTGAAAACATTAATTTAATTATAATAAATGGGGACGGGAATATTTTCCTCAATATTTTTGTGGAAATGTTTTTCAGAATTCTTCAATGAACAAAGTTTAAAAGAACAGCATTCATATGTAATAAAAAACATGAAGTCTTTGCTTTCACTTTTGAACAATAATTTGATTTAATGGATCCTTGCTAAATTTAAGTAATAATGTCTTCAAATAAAAAAAATAAAAAATGTGTATATATATATATATATATATATTTTTTTTTTTTTTTTTTTTTTTTTTTTCCACCTACCAGGTGTGTTAAATAAAGGAGGCAGTGCATTAGGCGGACGGGGACAAACGAGTCGCCGCCTCACTCTCCCAACTCGTCCCTGGCCCCGCCTCCCCAGCCAAGAGGACGCTGATGACATGTCTGTCCACTGCAGTGAATTATGAGAATGGTGCCCGGCCAGCGGGCGTATCCCACAATGCAGTGTGAGGGGTGAATCTGCAATGGAGGAAATTCAAACCATGAAGCCATTTCATCCACAGTAGCCCTATAAAGTATAAGTATACTTAATGCACACTTACAAATATATGCATTTCATTGGATTTGATTACAAAAAAATCTAACAAACCAAAATTCACCGCTTTTGAATAAAATAATAGGTATGCTTTTCTAAATAAACACACTTCCTGGTTGTCAAATGTACAGGAACACGTTTAATTTTGTCTTGATGGAACCGCACCAGACATGTGTGAATAATTTATGAAGTCAGTTATTCATTACCACTAAAATACAAGTTGATTGGTAAAAGTATTTCAAAAAAAGAGAGAATAATGTTACATAAAAGTAATATTAATTCTGAGAAAATTCCTAGCATCACTTATTTGCATATTCTACTTGATTGGATATTTAATGTTAATAAATAAGATTTTATTGTTAATATTGCATTATTATTTTTTATTAATATATATATATATATATATATATTCATAATTAATTAAAATAATGCAAATAATATTAGCAATAAGCTCTTATTTATTAACATTAACTAACAATGAGCAATATATTTGATACAGTATTTATTCATCTTTGTTAATGTTGGTTAATACAAATCCAGTTGTTCATTGTTTGTTCATGTTACAACATGTCACAACTAATGTTAACGAATACAACATTTGATTTTATTAATAAGTATTAAGTATTAGTAAAATGCTGAAATTAACATTGACTAAGATTAATAAATGCTGTAGAAAAATAGCTAATTCTCAGTTTATGTTAACTAAAATAGTTAACTAATGTAAACGAATAAAACCTTATTGTAAAGTTTTACCATATAAATATATATATATTGTGTATATATATATATATAAATATATACATAACTAATTTGTTTTAAGGGTCATTGTAATGTGAAAGCCACATCTGATGATTAATTTCAAGGACATCAAATTGACTTTTAAAATCATGTACAGTGAGTACTGTTAAAGTACAAGCTAAATATAGATAGCATAAATTAGATAAGTTATTTAGATAAATAATGCAAATTGACTTCTGTGCTTATGAAATAATAATAAAGCGATAAAAAATGAAGGAGATAATATAAGGATCTCACCTGATGGCAACGAGAGGACAGGGTGAACGGACATATCGAGCAAAGTCTGACGCATCCACAGACCCTTCTCCTTGTCTGATGGGGAGCGAGGAGGAGCACCACCACATAACACACACACAGTTTGGGGCTCACACCAACACTGTAACGAAACCGCCTGAGAGGGAGGGACACACAAAAGGAACAATTTGGTTTTATTATCCACCTCAATGCATAATATAAAATGGAGAGCAGCCGATAAATGAGTTGCTTTGCATAACAGAAAGCTAGTAGCAAGGGCAACTCTGAGACTGTCTTCACCTTTGACCCCAACGCTGCACAATCTTCCAGGCGAATGAGTCTGTGACGCCGTTGCCTGAGTAACGGTCGAACCCGTGCAGCAGAAGAAGGTGGACAGGGCACTGTTTGCGGGGAGGTGGATTCTTCTGACTGCCACTTCCTGTTAGAATCCCCAGCAGAGGATAACCTTGGGGGTTGCACAATGGTACATTAAATGTCAAATCCAAAAATCTATCAGTGTGTGTTTTATGCAAGTTAAAAGGTCTACTGACTTGCAGTTGTTGTGTGATGTGGGGGAGGAATTTGATGCTCTGAGTGGTGTGTCAGGGCAAGAGTAAGTGGACCGCACCTGGATGAAACAAAATGTACAGGTGAACACTCAAAAACAGTTATTTTTGCCTCAATTTAATTCATTAAGATAAGCTAAAATAACTCGATTATTTCATTTTGTTTCAACTTAATTTAATTGTGTACAATCAACCTAATATATTTAAAACAGAAGTTTACTTTATTCCTTACACTGTAAAAATGATTATGGTTTATCTAATCGATAGAATTGTGGCAGCAGATTACAAGCAATATTATGAATTAAATTTAACAAATTAGAATTGAGTAATAATTAATCAAATTATTCCTTAAAATGTAACCATTTAAAATGAGTAAAATATACACCAAAAAAAGTAACAAAAATATCTCACTAACAGAGAGACGGCAACGATTAATTAAGAACTATTTATTTTTTTATTGCCAACATTGAAGACACCTGATGTTAACAAGCAGAATCACTGAAGGACAAAACCGTAATTTTAAAACAAACTTAAAACAAACACCGATCACCATAATGGTGGCACAAATTTATGTTTTTTTTTTGGTTGTTGTTGTAAATTTTACTCATTTTAAATGGTTTACTTTTAAGGAATTCATTCAATTAATTATTACTCAATTCTAATTTGTTACACTTAATTAATAACATTGCTTGTAATCTGTTGCCACAATTTTTTTGATTCGATAAAGCATATTAATTTTTACAGTGTAGTGTGAAAACTATATGAATCATGATGTTTTCCTTAACTGAATTAAGTTCGCTCAACAACTTGTTTTTTCGAGTGAATCAAACAAAACACAATAACCCCAAAACACACATCAATACCCAGAATACCTTTCCCTGTCGAAGATGCGTGTAAAGCTCCGTCAGCGCACGGATCCGATACTCCAGCTCTGATACTTGAGTCTGAAGCCACACCCACCTGCTGCCAAGCCACGCCCTCCTCTCCGCCCACTGCCATTCTTTGCTAGTGACACTGAAAGAGGAGAAAATAAATAGAGTATATATGATGTAATGTGCATAAAATATAACATTTACTTGTTTGGCTGATGCTTTTATCCAAAACGACTTGCACTGCATTCAACTAACTATTTTTCTCCTGGTTGTGAAGAACAATTTTTTATCTAATAAAGAACTCTGTGCAATGGTAAGGTTCCATGGTTAAAGTTCTTCATGGAACCATAAATGCCAATAAACAACCTTTATTTAACAGTGAAGGAATACATTTTATCAGTTCAAGTGATTGAAGCCATGACCTTGCTCTACTGTTTGAGCTACAGGAATGCAAAAAAGCTCTTGCTGAATTGACGAACCATCTTCTGACCCATTTTATTCTCGACAGCCCAGAGAGAAAGGGCTTTGTAGCCTTTTAATTAGTGCTGTGTTGAAAAAATCGATTCACCGATTCTGAATCGATTTTCATAATAATTTCTAAAGATCGATCCGTAGCTCAGAGAATCGATTCATTAATAGGCCATTTTCCCCGTGAACTTTAACTTGCCGCGAGTGATCCCTATGTGCGCATTGAAAGCTTTCACTCAGCGCGCACATTGTTACGACAATGGACTTTGATTCATTAAACCGTTCATTCAACGAACGAACACGTTCAAAAAAGCAGATTCATTAAAATATATGTAATGAAACAACTTCAAGGTGTTAGTTATTTTTACCTCTGAGTTCCACTTAAGGCTCAGCTGAGCAGCAATGCGTCGCATGGGCAAATGGCATTGATTCAATGCGTCTCTGATTTTATTTCCTCGCGGTTTCCTCGTGCTGTGGGATGCTGATCAGCGCTGCAACTGACGCGCATTTATGGTAAATACCCGTAACGTGAACGTTAAAAGGATGACTCGACAACTATTTCGCGTTCCTTTGACACGGCACGGCAAGCTTTCGGGGAATATGACTTCAAAGACAGACGCCTGTAATCGCACGCACTCTGCCGGTCTCTTTCATTTACTGTCTGCGTGAAGCCTCTGTAGTAGGCTACACATCACCACGATAAACAGTCTCGTTATCGTTATGAACTAGTCTAACATTCAATACACATGCATGAAGTTCAAAACAAGAAGGGTATAGCCTTATAAAAAAAACGTTAATATCACGGTTCCTGCGGTTACGCGGGGATTGTTCTTTACAACAAATATAGGCTACTAATTTGCAGTTGAATGTCTATAATAAATTATTACAGTACTGTAGTTATGCAACATATTGATACTATTATTATAATAGTATCGATGTGTTGCATAACTGTAATTCAGGTAGCCTAACAGTTGGAAAAAATGCTTTTTTCAAAAACAAATATCTAAATCTCAAAGATCGGATCGAATCGGATCGAATCGAATAATGATAATCGATTCAAGATCTTGAGAATCGGAATCGAATCGATTCTTGAAATTTGAATCGAAACACAGCTCTACTTTTAATGTGGCGGGGCATGAATCAACTGCCAGTACAGAATTTATATTGTACAGTACAGTGGTGATTCAAAGGAACAGCAACATGCAATGACTCATCTTGAAGCTTTTTGTACATACTGTAGGTGTACATGCATGTGTATACAAGAAGGCAGAGTGTTTGAAATGGATAGAAAAGGGTCATTCTTTACATGGATAGTCTACCCCCACAAAACAATCCCATTACCATCATCATTTACTCACCCACATCATTCCAAACCTGTATGACATTATTTAGTCTTCTGACCACACAAAATTTAAAAATCTAATTTATAATTATACAAAAAAAAATACTTTGAAGAATGATAACCAAACGGTTATGGTTCATATTGACCTCCACTGAAAAATACAATGGAAGTCAATGGGAAATGAAACTGTTACAGGTTTAGAATACACATGAGGGTGAGTAAATGATTTTTGGGTGGACAGACAATCCCTTTATTTAACCCTGGATATTTTGCTCCATCACCTTGGGCTTTTGTTTTTTTCTTTTTGACATATCACAATGAAGCACTGCTGGCCCCTTTCAAAATTAAAACATGCCTTAGCTCAGGTTTAAGAGATATTATTAACCTGGGGCTAAGCATAATGTGGAAGGCTTACATTGATTTGTTCGACAGGGGTCTGAAGCGGCGACCTCTATTCTCCAATCCCTCATCTTCCTCACTGTCACTGTCACCTCCAGAGCTGCTGGCCGTGTGGTCCGAGTCCAGAGCACTCTCAGCAGTTCGGAGGATCTCGCTGCAGCTCCGTGCCAGCCTGCTCAGCTCAGTCGAGTTTCTGGACATGACACTGGGCCTCCTGGGGCAGCTCATTCCCGTGCTCCTGTATAGGCCACACAGTTGCTGTGCGACATGCCTCTCCACCTGCTTCACCTGCACGGCCTGCAGGCGCCTCCAGAGGTGTTCGGTACGACCCTCCAGCTCAGCCTGTCTGCGTTCCGCTTCGCCCCTCACTGCCTCTATCTGCTCTGTGCTGGGGCCCTCAGTCCCCTCATCATCAAAGCCCACACCTGTACCGTCACTCTTCTGTGGCACTGGCTCTGTCCCGTTAGGAGGCCCACTACCAGCCTGAGAAGGACTGATGGAGAGGGCACACATGGGCTTTTTTACGCAGTCATACTCAGGCTCGGGGGCTTGGGGGGAGGGTTGCGGTGGGAGGCTATTGTGCGGGGCACCGTTTCCGCTGACCCCGTTGTTATGGTTGGCAAGAAAGGAACGCACCCTGTACAGTCTGACGCGCCCCTTCGCCGTCCTGGATGTGGGCAGCTGGGCATTTTCATCAGGCGGGCAAGCTGCAAAATTCATTTTTTGTGCCCCGGTAGTGTTCTCGCACTGGATGCGACGTAAAGATGTGCGCTTAATAGTCTCGGCAGTGCTCGCGGAGCTCTTCACGTGAGCCACACCATTGGAACCAACGCGGGCCGCGGCGACCGAGCTGCCGCAGTACGTGCCCGAGAAACACACTCTCTTGGAAACTCGGGTGAAACTGCATCCCCGGCGCTTAATGACCGCGGGGTCGGAATTCCCGTGACCACACCTTGCAGCGGCCGTCATCGTCGGGCGTTCGGTCTCGGCGTGCGCCGTGTGTCCTCGTCGGGCTCTCGCGGTGCGCACCGGCGGCAGCCTCACGCTCGGACTGCGCTCGTCCCTCCGTATGGTAGCACTCATGAAACATTGCAAACCAGCTCCTTCGTGATTAATATTAATGCCGTTATCCTCGCCCGCTCCAGCGCTTTGTCTGCAAAAACGCCCGCGTCCTCCACCGTATTCCCCCGATTCCGTGCATTCGCCTCCCTCCCGTGTGATATCAGCAGCGCCGTTCGTAAAAAATCCGTCCTTGTTCATTATCTGGGCCGGATCCGTAACCACTGAGGTGGCATCGTGCCATTCGCGGAACGCCTGGGCCTCTGCTACGCTGCTCTCCCTGTCTGAGCTCCGCACTGGGGCAGCGCTGGTGGCTGTAGCCGCAGCGGCCGAGCTTCCGTCAACGCTTACGGGCTCACCGCAGCCTCCTCCCCCGCAGCAGCGGCTGGCGCTATGCGGACACCCGGCCCCGCAACTCTCCACTCCAGGCCCGGCAGCATTAGCGCTCATTTTATTCCGATTGCAGTAATAATACATCGCTGTGTCGTTGTCATGGCCGGGTGTGAAGCGACGACAAACAACGAAGCTCCGTTTACGTAGTTTTTCGCTTTCGAAAGGAAGACGGGCTTCTCTTTTCACCCGTCTTGCCTTTCCCTGCACTGCTGGCTGTCTCCAACACTCCCTTGTCTCACTGAGCATGCGCCATTCACTGGCCCAACCTTCAGTAAAAACTAGTTCCCTGCACGCTATTTGTTTGTTTTTTGTTTTTACACGCCATGGGCTGATCTTTATTGCTTGCAATATTGCGTGCTGTATTTGAAATAATTATATATTTTAAAATGTACATTAAACTTGTCTTTAAAAATACAGGATGCAATCTCACGCTTGAGGCTGTTTTGAAAAAGTAGTGTTCAAGGATATTTTGACATTCTTAACAATGAGTACAATTTGTACAAAAATGAAAAACTGTCCAAAAATGTCCATGACTCTACTTTGAGTACGGGTCTAATGGCCATTCTACAGTATGTACTGCGTAGTATGCAGTTAGGTGTCGTTGGCGCCTTTTTGGGTTTAACCGCTAGAGGCGCTGTCGAGTTTTCAGTGATTCTGGGTTAGCGGAGGCTAATTAGCATGTAACAATGGCTGCTGTGGGACCTACGACAAGTCAAGCCAGTTGCAGCTCATCATTGAGCAGAAGAATGGACGGTGGACCGTGCTCTAAATTCTGGGAGAGCCCGGAAATAATCTCCCAGATGGAAACAGTTCGCAGTTGGATTGGAAAGCATTATAAAAAGGTTAGCGAGCTAATGTTAGATAGCCAAAGGACCCCATACCCGAAGCTTTCTTTGATTTAATTGTTTTTTTGTTTTGTTTTTACAGTCTTGCTCTTTTTGTCGCTTTCTGTGTCTAATTAACGTCTTAAACTGACTCTTAAAATACTATTTTATGTGGCGGTATGTTGTCTGTTTGCCTTATAACGTTATAGTACAGAAATGAGAAGCTAACTCGACAGAATACGTAATTGACAGGAAAGAAATCACAACTATTAGCAGCTAGCCTCTGTACATGTTAGCAACACAGTTATGGTTATATCCAGCTCCACAACTACACCCTTTTATTCACTGACTTAACTGATTTGTAGTTTCAAAATGACGCGATGTTAGTAAAATGTTAGCAACATGCTAGCAGCTTGAAGTTTGTGGGAACAGGATTGTGTTCAAAAGGTGTTTGTTTACCTGTCTTGACTGACACACCCCCTCTCAGTGCCATGCCATCCTTGCCCAAATATCCACAGCGTAGGTTACACGTACCATAATGGATCTGATGTTTTAAACTAGAAATATGTATAAACCAGAACATCGAATAGCAAAGACCATTATAGGCCTCTTTGCATTTGTTGTGCAGTTTTAAAAGTAAGACAACTTATTAATGGTATTTTGTCCCCCCCCTCTCTCAAGTATGTGCAGACTGATGCTCCCTCCAGCAAGTCTCTGTCTGGTTTGGTCATCCAACTGCTACAATTTCAGGAAGAAACATTTGGCCGGCGAGCAAATAACCCAAGCTTCACAAAACTCCCAGTGAGTTTCTGCTTTTCCACTTCTTTCTCTGGCAAGCCATACATAAGCACCTTTATTCCTGTAAATTAATGTATGTGGTTTTTCATCTGTAACTTGATTGACTGAGTCAAAGCATGACACCTAGATTTGGAGAATTATCAGTGATCCGTGTGAGTTTGTTTCAGCGTTGTTTCTTTGTCCTCAGGCAAAGTGTTTTCAGGATCTGAGGCCTGGCGGTGCTCTCTGTCATATTCTGGGATCGGTTTACAAGTTTAAAACAGAACAGGGCTGGTTAGTATTAATTCAGAATGGTGCTGTATGGTATAATGGTGGAAATGTGTTCAGTGTGTATGTAGAGATTCTAATGTACCATTTATTTGTACTTATTATTTTTTTCTTTAATGTGTAATCTTTATTTTTAGGTCCACCAAGTTTATGTATGTATACTTTACCATTCAAAAGATTGTGGTCAGTAAGTGTTTTAAAGAAGTCTCTTGTGCTCACCAACACATTTACTTACTTAAAGGAGAACTCCGGCGCAAAATAAACCTTTGGTCTAATAACACTTTGGTCCCTAGTCAACCGCTCTCTGAGATTTGTTTTCATGGTAATCGAATGTAAAAATTTTATACCACTAACAAGGCTCAAAGTTTATACCACTTACAAGGCTCAAAATAGCTCCACAGTAACATAACGAGGGTCCCTACATGCAAAACAAAGCATTGAGAACTTAGTAAGTGTACAGACCGTTTAATAAGAAGATATTTTATAAAGACAGTGCACTTCGTGTATACAGTGCACTTCGTGTATGAGCCTTGTTAGTGGTATAATCTAGCTATTTCTTTTTACTTATTAAATGCCTCCATTACTAGTATTATACACTAAACAGTTTTTAGATATAAAACCCTTTACATTCGATGATCATGAAAACAAATCTCAGAGAACGGTTGACTAGGGACCATTGTTTTATTAGACCAAAGGTTCATTTTGCGCCGGAGTTTTCCTTTAAAAATAAAACGGTAATATTGTGAAACTTTATTACATTTTAAAATAACTGTTTTCTATTTTAATTAGGGCTGTCAGAACGATTAATCGCGATTAATCGCATCCAAAATAAAAGTTTGTGTTTACATAATATACGTGGGTGCACTGTGTGTAATTATTATATATATATAAATACACACACATGCTTGTATATATTTAAGAAATATTATCATGTATATTCTGTATATAGATTTATATATAATTTATATTGTATATAAATATTTTATATATAATTTTTTTTTTCTTAAATATACATGCATGTGTGTGTTTTATATATATACAAAATAATTATACACAGTGCCCCCACATATATTATGTAAACAGAAACTTTTATTTTGGATGCGATTAATCGCGATTAATCGTTTTGACAGCCCTAACTTTAATATATTTTAAAAAGTAATTTAATCATGAAGCTTAATTTTCAGCAGCCTTTACAGTTGTTGGTGTCACATGATCCTTCTTAAATCATTCTAAAATGCTTGTTTGGTGCTCAAGAAACATTTGTTTTTAGAATCAATGTTGAAAACAGTTTAATAGGTTTGTGCAAATTATGATGCATTTTTCAGGATACTTTGATTAGAAAGTTCAAAAGAACAGAATTTATTTAAATAATGCAAATGTCTTTGTTACTTTTGATCAATTATTATTGCTGAATAGGAGTATTAATTTCTTTAGTAAAAAAAAGTACTTAACCCCAAACTTTTGAATGGTAGAATGAACTTTAAATGTACTAGAATGATGATATAATTATTATTTTTTTAAATTGTACTGTTCCATGATGTTTTGGTCATCATACCTCCCACCGCTAAATTTATACTGTGATTCATTATTTAATAATATTGAGTGTCGGATAAAGATTGTCAGTTTGATCTCATCTTGTGTGTGATATATCTTTTTCTTTTATCAAAGGAGACGCTTTGATTTTCAGAATCCATCCAGAGTGGAACGCAATGTAGAGATGTTCGTCAGTGTGGAGAAAACTCTCATACAGGTATTTGTGCTTGGATCACAAGCAAATCGAAGTGTGGTACAGTATATGACCTCTTTGTTTTGTTTTTGCTAGAATAACTTATTAAGCAGACCTGTGGTGTACCTGTCCCCTGATCTTGAACAGAAGCAAGCACTTAAACTCAAAGACATTGTTGTGCGACACCAGGTCAGTCGAAAAACTAAAAAATGGAGAAATAGAATCATTAACACACATTTTGTAGTCTAGTATTCTTCTTAACTCAAAAAACTATTACTTTTTATAATAACGTGTAACGTATGCCATATACTCAGCTATTTGCCTTTATTGAGCACATTCCTAATAGGCACTTTAATACCGCATACACAATTTGTCTTGCCTTTTCAGGGGACAGTGACAGAGGAGAGGTCACAAGCCACCCACCAGGTATACCCATCATCCTCCATAGCAGATGAAGGTGTGTATATTTTTTTAAACATAGCTTTAGTTCTGGCACGTCACATCAGTCAAGCTTACATCAACTGACTCTCAGCTGATCCACGTCAACCTATACAAAGAATATGACACCTATCACAGCATCCCTATATAGGTCCATTCCGTATTATCAGCTTTATCGTCTTGCTCAGGAGCTAATTACCCTCCATCTGCTCCTCCTTTTGTCCACTGTCAGGGCTTGGCTTTCTTATATTCCTCTTCGAGTCAGAATAATTTATCTTGATTTATGTTGTTCCGTGAAATTATTATGATTAAGAACACGTACCCCAATTATGCCAATGTAAAGGTTCATCGTTTTGTTTTGGAGGTCTTCTACAACTGGTTTACATGCATCAAAGGTCAAAAAACACTTTAATTTTCTCATAAAATGCATAACACCGCCACATTTTTCAATGATTCTCAAACGACTCGTCGAATGAATCGGTCTCTCTAAATCCCTTCTTTTCCTGCTCTGTTCTGATTGGTCAGATAGCCCAGTCTGTTGTGGTTGGTCTAATGCTTCCAGTGCCTGTCGGAAACAAACATCCATTACCATACCTGAACTTCAGCTCTGGAGGCTTCCTCAGTCCTTAGCAATTGTGCACACTGCATAGTCAGTCACAATGACGTCAATTTTACCATATCAATTCAAGCGTAAGTCGGATGATGAAACATTGGAAGAACTAGTTATTCAACCCGAACCTCCATTGCAATCTGTAGGTAATAGTGGCCCACAGCTGCTTAGCAGAAGCATTTCAGTACGACAGTAATAACATGATTTGCGGTTAGCCAGACACCTTCACAATATAAAACGCAAAATTACGAATTTTGAACAACCAGCATTAAGTATATACATCAATAATTAATCATACTTGCAGGTTGTGATTCTGATGAGCAAGCTGGTCTGAATAGACTGGGTACTGACCCATTTTTCAATACCAAGTGTTCTGCGAATCCCACGTTGAACTCTTGAGGTTCGAGAAGCAGGGACGTGTTTGATGGTTGGGGGGTCAAGTTGGTCACGGCCAGACAACGTACAACATAGGCGGGCATTATACAAATGTCTTATCTAGTGACATTTAACGGTAACATAGTGGGGTTTAAATAGCAGGCGACTCGTATAGACCATTTCAAAAGATGTAAACAACACTGGCCCAGAAGCACTTCCTGTTTCAGTTTTTTAACACTACATAAAAGCTGGGATAAAATACAACCAACAGAACATTTAAAACTGAATCAAAAAGTTAAACAAACATCTTTAAGATGTTTTCTTTACATGTGAAATAAAGAAAACAGTTACAAACTAAAACAGGAAGTGCTTCTGGACCAGTATTGTTTACATCTTTTGAAATGGTCTATAGGTGGTTCAAAATCGATTCTTTCTTTTGAGAGGCAATAACTTGATTTATTGTGCACTTTAGATCGTACAACTTTGCAGAATGTTTACATTCACAAACAGCTATATTAGACATAAAATGAAAGGGAATATTTGAAAAACCATAATCCAGAATAGAACATTACTGCTAATCTAAACTGCTAATAATCTTTGATAATAGTGGTCTTGACATAATTTCATCTTTCTGTCTGTGCAGGAAGGATGGATGTATATTTATTGGTTAAATGTGCTGCATCTTGGTGTATCTGTAGAACTGTTCATATCTCCCCATGTGTAACATTGACTGTTGGGCCTTTTCCAGAAGAGTGGTTTCGACCAGTCATGCGATTGGACCGGCATGTGATGGTACATTGGGGCATGTGTCCAGACAGGTAGAGAATACATCACACATTCGCACAAGTAATCTAAATGTGCAGATTAGAAAATGGGACAGTTTGCTCTGTTTCCTAATGATGATATATGTTTCGTATTTTATTAGTTATGACTCACTTAAATCAGCAAATGATATAGATGGAGAAGTGGAGGAACCTCCCAACCCAGACAGGTGCTTGAAGGTGAAAACAATCTTTAATTATTAATACCTTGAGTTCCCATAATCTTTGCATGTCTTGTCAATGATTAAAATGAGGGATCCACAGATATACATTTTTTTTTGCCAATACTGATTTTAACAATCAACTATTGGCCAATTCCGATATGAATTTGTCACTTGCTCAATTATTTGAAGAAGTATTATGTCATAACTTCTATATCATTCAAATAAATTACTATTTGGAAATGTGTGAATATTTTCTTGAACATTTATTCCTCAGGTTCATGCCAGATGGATTCTTGACACTGACACATATAATGAGTGGATGAACGAGGAAGACTATGAAATTGACGAGAATGGGATTAGTGTGGGTTTACGCAGGCGTATCTACCAAAGCACAGAGGTATGTTAATTTGTCTAAATTCATGCTATTTTTTTTAACTCTGTTGTTTTGCCAAATTGATTTTAGTGAGTCTGTAGTTGCAGTTTGTTTGTAGGTTTGTCCTTTAGAGTCTTCTATTTGTTTTGTTTTTCACAAGGAACAGAAACCTGTGAAGAAGCGGCGGCGCTCCCCCTCTCCACCATCCTCTGAGTCTAAGAAGAAGGGAGGAAAGAAAAGGTTAAAGAACATCTCTTACTTTGTTGTCACTGCTGTCACATTTTTCGGGGAAGTCAGGGAGCGTTAGTGGCTAAATCACTGTATCCTTTTCCTTTGAAACAGTGGATCAAATCCCCTGTAGTTTGATTCAGGATTACATTTGATTCTTAGTAAATTGCTTATGGTGGTGTAACCCAATAGCTTAGGGGTGTATAAGAGGCGTGGCCAACCTGAAGAGGCGGAGCCAGAGGAAGATCTCACTAAAGACATGGAGGATCCTACGCCAGTCCCCAACATGGAGGAGGTTGTTCTGCCTAAAAATGGTAAGGTTCATTTTTTCTACTCTATGCTTAATGCTCATGTTGATGTCGGAGTGTAACATTTATTTCTCATTGGCTACAGTGAACCTGAAAAAAGACAGTGAAAACACTCCAGTTAAAGGAGGCATTATGGCTGATTTAGGTAAGTTTGTTTGTGAATCTGTTCAGTTTTCAGTGAATTCTGTTTGTGTTCATGTGATTTCAGTAGTAACCTAGAATATTTGTGTTCCTCTCAGATGACCAAGAAGAGGACCTGCTCTCTGGTGTCAGAGTAAGTCAGTTTGTCATGGTTGCTTTCTGTTCCAGTCTACCACAAAATCTACACCCAGAATAGCCTGGGAAATTTAGATTTGCTCTGAAAGTTAGTCTGGCAAAGAGCTCGTTCAAGCCCATTTCCAATCCGTCGAAATCGCGGCATCAATCAGAAACGTTCGGACGGGCATTACACGATGGCGACAGGGCTGGGATTTTGAAGCAGATTTCGTCAAACATCACTAATTCGAATCAGCTATCGCGTCTGTTTTAGCGTTTTGAACGTTTCCTTTTTGTTAAAAACCGAGCAAAGAACAACACTCTGAGATGTTTCTCCGCCGGCCACCGCTCTGCATACGCCATCTCCTTCATCGCTCTGATTAGTTTTAGGTCTACCTGCGACGTCCGTTGCTGACACCCCTCTGGAAATGATTTTCTATGACGCTTTGCCAGACCATAACTCAGTTACAACTGAGAATGGTCTGGTTTTAACCAGGCTACATCCAGAACCCAGTTACAGTCAAATTCTTTAAATATGTGAGTTCTGACCTATTGTGTGTGTAGGATGAGGAAGAGCAGAGAGAGTTTGGCCGTGGGATGGAGGGGGAGGAGAGTGCCATAGAGCAAACGCATCACATCATTGTGCCCACCTATACCTCATGGTTCGACTACAACTGGTGAGGGTTTATCTGAATGTGTCCAGATTACACCAGCTCAAATTCTCGGTTTTACATGGATATCAGAGCTGAGGCTTAGTGCTCTGCACATATTTGTGCATTTACCATTCTTATGCATTTTTACGTAGAGTAATGGATGTTTTTTTTGTGTGTGTGTGTTAGTATTCATCATATAGAGAGACGAGCTCTTCCTGAGTTCTTCAATGTGAAGAACAAGTCCAAAACACCAGAAATGTAAGTCAGTGTGTATATGCATACATGTGCATACTGTCTATATCAGATTCACCATACTGAACTGAAAATAAACATGTTTATATTTTGTTTGTAGATATCTTGCATACCGCAACTTCATGATTGATACATACCGGCTGAACCCTCAGGAGTATCTGACCTCAGCCTCCTGCAGACGAAACCTGACAGGAGATGTGTGTGCACTTATTAGGTGTGTGCATTCACTTGTATCTTTGACACCTGTGCATAAATTATTTGCAATTCAATTATAAACTTGCTGATGTGCATTTTAGGGTTCATTCGTTTTTGGAGCAGTGGGGGCTGATAAATTATCAGGTAGATGCAGAAAGTCGACCCCTCCCCATGGGCCCACCCCCAACGCCACACTTTAACGTTCTTACAGACTCACCGTCCGGACTTGTCCCACTACAACACAGACCCTTACAGGTATTTACAAACTTGAAATTTGTGCTTAAAGGGGGTTTCCACACTGAACACAGTTGTTGCAGTCCAAGTCCAAGTTGCTATTGTTCTGGGTCCCCGGGTACTGTTCTGCAGCTTTGGTCTGGTTTCACACTGACTTGATTCTATCGAACCCGGGTGCATTTACCGTATTTTCCGCACTATAAGGCGCACCGGATTATAAGGCGCACCTTCAATGAATGACCTATTTTAGAACATTTTTCAGATATAGGGCGCACCAGATTATAAGACGCATAAGATACTAGTGTCGCACATTTGACTGGGTTTCTGTTATGCATCCACTAGATGTGCTAAAGGTAATTTAGCGAGTGCGAGGCGCCGGAGGTGAGGCGTTTATTAGTAAGCGTGAGCGCGTTGGGGCTGGCACGTAACTTGCATTCACAGCCTGACTCATATGAGTATTCAATGTGCGGCGGCTCGCTGATAGCAACAGCTGGCTGTTTTGAATGAGAATTACTTACACACATAACCTGATTTATACGTGGTTGAACTGGCCGTGTGACAAAGCGAGCATAAGATGGACACGAGCATGAGTTCGCGGGCGAATTTAATCACTGTTAATCAATTGATCCATATATAAGGCGCTCCGGATTATAAGGCGCACTGTCGTTTTTTGAGAAAATTAATGGCTTTTTTATAGTGCGGAGAAATACGGTACCTTCATTTTATGCCATCACAAGTTTGCACTGCACATAATAGAAAACAGAACGAGTGCCACAGTTCCATTGCAACCAAATTCAGACCACCTTCTTTGGGCTCCCGTGTCTGTATGACAGCTTTCACGTTTTATTTTTCATGCAATCAATGCCCCTTTTCAGACTAAACTGACAGTGTGAAAGCATCCTGAATCATCCCCTCTTACATTCAGCCAGTCCTTGTCTCAAAATAAAAATCCCAAAAGTGTTTTGATTGTACGTTTTTCTAGTTATTACTTATCTACTTGCTGTATCTAATAACGAGACATGAAATATGGATTTCAGTTGAAAGCAATCAGTTGCCTAGGACAATTTTACAGTTTAATGGTCATCCTACAAAATGTTTAATAAATTTGATATATTGTTTATTTGTTGTGTGTTGATAGGTTTCAGCCTCTCAGCATATGTTGCATTTCCCAGAGAAATTGAGAGAGAAACCGTCTGACCTGCAGAATTTTGGGCTACGGATTGACATTTATACTAAGAAACATCCCAAGGTAAAAACACAAACATCGTGTTTGCAACATTCATTTTCAGTATGGCTGTGCTTTACCGGAACTTTCTGGAATCTATTGATTGCATTGGGCTTCAGCATCTCAATCTGCGTGCTTGCTTCCTGTCTTAGTTTTTTTCTTTCATTCATCTTATAGAGTAAAGGTGCAAATGCAGGCAGAGAATGGACAGAACAGGAAACACTCTTGCTTTTGGAGGTAAGCCATTCAAACAGTCAACAAGATTTTTTTGTATGCTTAATGATTTGTATTCATGAGCCTTCAACTACAGTACTGCAGGGAATATTTACATTAATACAATTTTTTTTTTAAGAATCTATAATCCAACTACATTTCTATTATCCTTTCCTCATTTATCAAGTAAAATTATAATATAATCTATATGGATCTGTACATTTGATAGTAATTGTATAATAATAATAATAATAATTATTATTATTTATATATATATGAAGAGTTCAGATGCAAAAGCCTCTAAGTGCCATTTGAAATTTTCTTCTAAAATGATCATTTTTATCAAGCTTGTATATTTAAGTTCAGTAATTTCACTTAAATGGCAATGAAGATTACCTATTAATTGTCATTTAAGTGAAATTACTGAACTTAAATATACAAGCTTGATAAAAATGGGCATTTTAGAAGAAAATTTCAAATGGCATTTAGAGGCTTTTGCATCTGAACTCTTCATATATATATATATATATATAATTAAATAATTAATAATTAAATAATATTATATATATATATATATAATTACTTTAATAATTGTCATAATATATAATAAGAATAATGATTATATTATTGCTTAGCAAAATAAACGTAGTAGGCTACAAAATAAAACATGTAAATAAATTAAAATGGGTTCTGTGCATATGTTATGAAATGTCGGCTTTATAATGCAACAAGTTGCGTCTGAAATCACATACTTCCCTACTATATTTATACTTCCTACTATACTGTTTTTTCATATGCAAAAAAAAAAAAAACAGTTTACAAAAAACAAATTACAGTTTTCATAAAAGAGTAGGCAAAAACTATTCGGGTGATCTACTACTACCGGCGAGATTCTAAAGTGCGCGTACAATGGACACTTTACTATCCCATGAGGCTACGGTAGAGGATTTGTGAGTGCCATTAGCTGCATTTCGAGCAAATTGAAAATACGTCCAATGGAAAAGTGTCAATGTAGAAAAAAACTCACATATATTGCCAAAAAGTTTTTACATTTGCATGATGAGGTGGTTTTTCGGGCAATTCAAAAAAGGAATATTTTGCAGAACTGCGGTCACGTGGTTTACGTAAAAGTCGATCAAAGATGAAGTGGTATGTTTGAACAGAAGAAGCGACAGTTTTTCATTAAAAGACAAAAAGTATTACGGGAATACTGGATTCTAAACCTACCAACTTATGCATAAACCTACCAACATCCGTTACCATGATTTTTGTAATGATTTATCACGAAAGGAAACGTCGTCATTTTGCCATAGTTTTTTATCGACATTAAAAAAAATATCGCAAACATTTGTAAAATCTGTAAGTGAGGCACAACTTATGCTGGTAAGTCACATGATAAGGACAACATGGGCAATGTCGTATATTCATACTATACAGAACTAATTTTTTTAAGTACTTACTCAAATTAACTACCTACTCAAGAGAAGTATGCAATTTTGGATGCTGCTTAAACTTTGTGCAATGGAAGTCTCTGCTCTGTCCATTCAGAGGCCCAGGGCCTAATAAAGGCCGTCATTATATTTGTATGATATATCTCTCTTCTCAGGCTTTGGAGATGTATAAAGATGACTGGAATAAAGTGTCGGAGCACGTGGGCAGCCGCACACAGGATGACTGTATTCTTCACTTCTTGCGGTTGCCCATAGAGGACCCGTACCTAGAGAACTCTGAAGCCTCAATGGGTCCTCTGGCCTATCAGCCTGTTCCCTTCAGCCAGTCAGGGAACCCTGTAATGAGCACTGTTGCTTTCCTTGCATCTGTGGTGGACCCTCGAGTGGCCTCCGCAGCTGCTAAGGCAGCTTTAGGTAAGAGTTTGTTTGTTAGTGTGCGTGTACTGATATGTGTGGTGTGAGAAAATACGTATGTAATGTTTTGACGGTCTTTCAGAGGAGTTCTCGAGAGCAAGAGAAGAGGCCCCACCAGAGTTATTCACTGCTAGCTTTCACAAAGCACAGAGAGTTGGGCATAATTTAGATCCTGCCTTTATGCTCCAAACAGGCGGGATTGCAGGACTTGATGACAGTTCAGAAAAGACTGGTACTTGTCTCACTTGTTTATGTGTGTAATGTTTTTTTAAAGTGATGTATGTAGTCACAACATCAAAACTCTTCCCCCGAATTCACATTCGCAATGCATGTTAAAACCAGCTGTATCAAATTACCTGAGATGTACATTAACTTCCAGACGTTTGTATCTATACATTTTGTTTTAAGGAAAACACGAAAAAAAACCAAAAAAACAGGACATTTGTGTATGATAAAACAAGCCATAATAGAGTACTTGGAATGGTCGTACTTGAAACATCCAGGGGAGGGCAGTAAATGAAAGAAGAATTTTCATTTAACAATCACCTTAAATTACATCTATACACCAAATATTACATAATGAAGTTTATGATTAACATGACGAATATGACTCTATGAATAATTCTCTTTTTCCCTTTTTTTAAGATGGGAGTGGTATAGAAACAATGAACACTGAATATGATCAGCATGAAAAGGTATGAGAAGCTTCTTCAGATACAAATAACCATCTATTCTGCTGTTTTTTATAGTCTTGCTTTACAAATCTTAATAAGGAAAATGGCATTGTCACTGAGCATGTGTTGTCTGTTGTAGCTTGAGGGTGACAGCATCTTGGGAGAGGGAGCGCGTGTGAAGAACGAGGAGAAAGAAGAGAGTGAAGGAGAGAGAGGAGAGGAGAGCACAGCAGGTCAGAGCATAATGATGTTAAATGGAATTCAGTATGCATAGTATGCAAATTTTCTGCATGTGATGCTATCTAACATTTCTCCCTTTTCTTTATTTCAAGGATAGCCCCTTGAGATGTACCATCTCAATTTTGAGGGGGTCCTTGCATTAATGACAAACAAAACAAGATGATACAGAGTAAAATTTAAACGATATTTCAAACACATAAGAACAAACCCACACACACACTCACACACCCACTCGCACTCCAACAATGCTCCCCCGAAGCTAGCCCCCCACCCCCTCATCAGCCAATAATGCACAAATTATAAATAAATAAAAGCGTAAATAAATAAATACATCAATTTTTATACAATGGTACAATAAATAATATTAAAATAAAAATACAATACAATAATGAAAAAAAAAGATAAATAATAAATAAATAAATATATAATCCCTAACATTCCTCCCTAGATTTGTATAACAATTTATATGCCAACTATATTTGGATTTAAAAACAAAGTGAAAACAAATTAAACCTGTAGCCTTAATATTCACAAAGCATGCTAGAAGGGCTTTGCGGGGTCAATAAGATCTTTTCAAAATATAATTTATTCCTGCACTGTGTGGCAAAACGGAATTTTTTTGCAGCCATTGCTCTAGTTTTCACATGCCACATGATAATTCAGAAATCATTCTAATATGCTTATTTGGTGCTCAAGAAAAAATTTTGTATTATTATAAATGTTGAAAACTATATTTCAATATTTAATATATTTGTGGAAACAGTGATACAAAGAAAGATAAAAAACTGTATTCATTTAAAGTAGAAATCTTTTTCTTTAACAATATTGTTGCATTTACGGTTGAACTTGCTGTTTACTTCCTAAATACAAGTGGTAATTTCTTAAAAAATAAACAAATCTAATTAACCCCAAACTTTTGAACAGTAGTGTACATGCATGCTTTTGCTCCTTACCCGTGTCATCTTTGATTGTTTATTACTTTTTAGACAACTAGTGAAAAAAATGAGTAGTCATACAATCCCTACTGTTGGCAGTGTGATGATTTCTTTATATTTCATACTCTTTGTTTGTCTTTCCAGAGGAGAGTTTTGACATGTGCCTCACCCAAGGGGATGGGGAGGAGATGAAGAGGAGGGTGGAGCTTGAGCTGGTGGAGGTCAACATCGCAACAGCTGCTGCTTCAGCACTGGCCTCTGCAGCTACCAAAGCGAAGGTGAATGTCAAACCTCATTTCATGTGATTCCTAAAGAACCACGATCATTAACAGAGACCAAAAAAAGTGATTCATCTGAACTCACTCTTTTTCTTCCTCTTCTGTCCCTCTAGCACTTGGCTGCAGTAGAAGAGAGGAAGATCAAATCTCTGGTGGCTCTGCTGGTTGAGACTCAGATGAAGAAGTTGGAGATCAAACTGAGACACTTTGAAGAGCTAGAGACCATTATGGATCGAGAAAAAGAGGCTGTGAGTCAGTGTGCCTCATTGAAGCAAGATCTGGCGTCTCTTTAAGTCTTCAGTTTCTCTCTTAAAGCACTGTTTTATGACCTGTGTCTTAAGGTCATTTAATTTCTTTTTGGAAGTTATTTGAATCTACCCATTTTTTCGATTCATCATTTTCAATAATCTCCTAAAGGGATGGTTCACCCAAAAGAGAAAATCACCCTCATGTTGTTCCAAACCTTCCAAAGATCTTGTTGACTGTCAACAGCATTTTTAATTTAGAGATTTCAGGATGTTTAAACTTAATATCTGTATGTTTTAGCTGGAGCAGCAGAGACAACAGTTGTTGTCAGAGAGACAGAACTTCCACCTGGAGCAGGTGAAATATGCCGAACTGAAGGCACGACAGACCGTGGAAACTCAGCAGCAAGCGGGAGCCACACAGAACAGCAGTACTGCATACAACCCTCTTCACCAAGGTACACCCTTAGGCCCATAGTACTTTGGTTTTTACGTGTATGCAAGGGTCTGCATACAGTGAGCGTGACGTAAATTTCATCACCAGAATAGTACACGTCACCCGTTTCTTTGTAACCGCACATTGACTTTGTTTTGGACTAATCAGTTGTTCCACAAAGAAGCTACTTGGGGTCTTATATCACGATATGAGTCATTTTATTTGATGAAAATGATATACATCACAATATAGTTATTTTTGCTTTAAATAAGGTAATGATATAAAACAAATCTGATCATTAAAATTTCATAATTGTTTTCACCATTTTCAATATTTAAAAAACACTTGTACTTGCCTAAAAATCTCTTAAACTTCCTGAAGACAAGTAAATTGTGATAATTAAAGGAGCAGCAAAGAAAACAAATTGCAATATAACAAAGACACAATTGAAATAGACCTACCTGAAAAACTTCAAGCACAAGAAATACTACATAAGGTAATATTGGGGGTGGTGATGGCGCAGTTGATAAGACACATGCCTTTGGTGTGAGAGACTTGGGTTCGAATCCACAGTGAGACACCAATGTGTCCCTGAGCAAGACACTTAACCCCTAGTTGCTCCAGAGGCATGCAACCTCTGACATATATAGCAATTTTAAGTTGCTTTGGATAAAAGCGTCAGCTAAATGAATAAATGTAAATGTACATAAATATCTAACATATTAGGCCCTGTCCACACGGACACGGGTATTTTTATAACCGGAGTTTTTCCCTCCTGCATTTTAAAAAAAACCTCCGTCCACATGAAAGCGCAAAGACATCAAGCGCTGTCAAGAGCATGCAACACCAGCAGGCGGCGATATAAATCTAACCGTAAAGCCACGTTAGCCAATCAGAAGCCGCCAGCGGTGCAAAAACTCCGGTTTCGCTGTCTACACGACAACACTGCAACCGGCGTTTCAGAAAATACTCGCCCTGGCAGGGGTTTTCAAAAATGTTCGGTTTCAGTGTCCTGATACTGCGCTTCCGTGTGGACGAACGGCCGAACCACGTAAAAAAAGTCACGGTTATAAAAATACCCGTGTCCGCGTGGACATGGCCTTAGTGTGTTTTCTCTGTCAACTGTTAATGTTAACTTAAGGCATATATGACTGTTTACTTGCAAATACATGGTCACTTATTTATTTATAGGTGTCTAGATCATGTGTATTTAAGGCGGCAAAAAGCACAGACATTTTTATCAGTCATAACTGCTGGGGAAAAATAGCACAGACACTGGACGAATATGAAACTTTCTAGAGCAGTGTTGCCAACTTAGCGATTTTGTCGCTATATTTAGCGAGTATTCAGACCCCCCTAGCGACAAATTTTCAAAAAAGCGACTAGCGACAAATCTAGCGACTTTTTCTGGTGTTATTAGAGACTTTTGGAGACTCTCTGACGTGAAATCACATATCGTTTTTCCTCATCTCAACGAGCAGTGAGTGCTGCCGTGGGTCCCACCCCGTCCCAAATCAGTCACAGGTGGCCCAGTCCTCGCGCTGCAGCCCCTCCCAGCTGTAGACAGACAGAGCAGGAGATGTTCTCATCTGCGTACAAACTGCAAAACAATTGCGCGAATGAGTCGCTATTTTTAGCAACTTTTCAGACCCCGACTTTTTGCTTTCTCCCTGCCGTCATTCACTCTACGTCTACCCTGTTTAGTGAATGGCTGAGAGGATCAGCTCATCTGTTGAACGGCACTGACAAGGGTGAATGAGCAGTGTTTTCCCACGGACCTATCACTTATCTGCTTTCTTTAAATAATAATGTTTTTTATTTAAACAATTTAGTTTCCTTTCTTTTCTTGTGCTTGCTGTATTACTTTTTTTGTCATTCACTATATATCACTAGTTTTGTGTGACAAAAATATATAGGAAATGAGAACAGCTTTATTTTACATTCGTCTATATTATATTATAATATATTAAATACAATATGTGAGCTGAGCATTAATTTATAGAGAAAACACATTAGGCAAGCGGAACGCAAGTACGACGTGATGACGTCACAAATATGCTAATTAACGCATGACGTCATCTAGCGACATTTAGCGACTTTTAGGGAAGGCGTTAGCTACTTTCATTTGAAAATAGTTGGCAACACTGTTCTAGAGTGTCGTTTGTCAATTGCCATTTGATTGCCACGCTATCAAATGGAGTATACTTTGAAAGGCAGTGGCGGTTCTACTTTGAATTACACCCAGGGTGAGACCCCCTTCGACCCCCCCCCCCCCCCCAAAAAAAAACAACAACAACAACCCAACAATAAAATCACATACCTTTTATTTGAAAGACACAGTTAATAGAGGAGCCATTAGCGCATTGGTTACTGCCTTGAATTCTATGCATGACACACTTTTAGTTATGACTTGTTAAACTATACTTTGTCACGAAATGGAGGTTTTAAAAGTGAAAGGGTCAGAGAGATATTTATTTAGTAACACAATACTTAGGCTATCTCTTAAATAATTTCAAACACCTCTCATATTAACAACTATGCAAACTGCTATAGACGTAAAATAGCTTTTGGATGCCTATGTCACTCTTAAAATGTCAGAGAAAAGGACAGAATCAGAGATTATTTCGAAAATAGAAAATTGTACTTTGCATATTATAGGCAACTGTAAAAACACATAAAGTTGTTTTTAGTTGATCATTATGAAAATTATTTTCATTTCATGAATATAGTGAGCAAAATGATCACATACACAGAAACTTGTTCAAAAAGCCTAATACAAAATGAAATCAATTTACCAAGTTAATAACATTAAAGATTTCTTTTAAAGGCGTGTATTTTATGTTTTACCTACTAAACTTAAAGGTTTACACAAAAAAACTAATATTTCTTCTCTATAAAAAGACTGAGTCAATAAAGATACATTCCTGACATTTATAATGCACAGTAGCTTATCTTTTATTATTAATAGTACAATTCGGACCAATTTTCTCATGGCTGTCGTTGCTATACAACCATGCACTGGGCTCTCCACAACGACAAAGAAAGAAGTTTTAGTAGCTAATGTATTTCCACCACAGAAAAACGTTTGCTGTAGCTCTCCTAAAAGATTTATTTGTGGAGAAGAGAAAAACACCCAAGTGTTTGGGAGCACGTGCACTCCCATACTGAAAAGTTTATGAGCACGCTTCCAGTGAGGGCAAAAGGAGTGCGCTTCCCTTGCGCATATTTGAAATAACGACCTCAAGCGCGCAAAAGAAGTGATACGTGAACTAATCAGCAGACCCCCTTGACATCACTTCTGTGGACGGCACCTTCTCAGCAAGCAGGGGCGCCATTGCCAATAATTGAATCGAAATGACAAAAAATAGAAAACCTTCGTGGCACAGAGGATTTTTTTTAACTGCTTGTGCCGCCCCCCCATGTGACATGAAGAAATCCCGGTTCGCCCGTACCTAAATCTGCCACTGTTGAAAGGCTATATATCAGGATTATTAGGAACACCATAATAATATTGTGTTTGACCCTCTTTCGCCTTCAGAACTGCCTTAATTCTTTGTGGCATTGATTCAACAAGGCATTCTTTAGAAATGTTGGCCCATATTGATAGGATAGCATCTTGCAGTTGATGGAGATTTGTGGGATGCACATCCAGGGCACGAAGCTCCCGTTCCACCACATCCCAAAGATGCTCAGCGCCACCACGCCTTGATGCTCATGACACAAATAGCATAGTTATCTTTATTGAAGTGAATTAGGTTTAAATCGCCGTCATGCATGAATGAATACTTTTTTGCTATTTTACTCATCATCATCCAAATTACACAAAACTGAAATTGCATGTCAAAACGCACGTCACGTTTTTTTTTACGAATCACGTTTTCAGAGGAGCCCATGTCTTATTAAGGGGAGCCGAGCTCCCCCGTAGTTCGCACCCTGTACACAACCTCATCAGACCTAAATATTTGTCTGATGACCTGTAGAGTTATGCATTTCATATATGATCAATTACATTTTAAAAGGGTTGTAAATCTAAATTAGAGCAACTTTAACTAATAAAACGTTATTTCCCAACAGCAAAATTGTGGCCAGTGTAAATGTTGAGTGGCTCGTTACTTGGGAAAACCACTGGATCCAATCAAGTCGAAAAGCTGTTTCACTCATGCCTGGTTCAGATTACACGATTTTAGCCCGATTTTGGCACAATCCGTTTGACGTAGGGTGTCGTGGGGATTCGTAAACGACAACGGGCGTCGGGACGCAAGATTCGATCGTATCATCTCGTATCTTGTGTCATAGAGGGCGACAACCTACGTCGCGTCTGCGATGCTTCACGACATCACGACAAAAAGACTAGCATGTTTAATTTTTTTAACGGTCGTCCACGACGGGGCCGTCACATGTATGAAGTTGACCAATAGAAGCACAAGCTTTTCCGTACACAACTTTCAAAAAAGGAGAAATGAAAGAGAGACAATGGTGCTAACGTTAAAACTAAAAGTAAAAATATATAAGAAAACAATATTTCACCTCAAGTTCTCTTTGGAGAACTGACAGCCCATACTGTCCTCTTCGAGCAGGTTTCTCAAGTCTCACACAATGGCCGTGAGACGCACACAATTCAACCAGCGCTCACACCGTGTATTTTTCACACTGAAAAGGCAATGCCGAGCAATCCAGGAATGTGTCCATTGTCGAGTTTTCTTTCTTTATTAAACTTTTTTTCTGAACACAGGACACCCAATATAACAGTCACCGCTTCATCCATTGTTTGTTTACGTTCGTTTCCGGAAGTCACTCGCTACTAGTTTCGCCTTCTCAATGACATCACGCGCACCGTTAAAGACGGCACGCGAGGACTGGTCAGGAAGCAACGTGTAGTATGACGTGTGTCTTGTCCACGACACAACAACATTTTAGGAGTCAAAATCGCGTAATCTGATACAGTGACTATCGTAACAGACAAAAAAATCTTGTAATCTGAACCAGGCATCAGACATGCGTCACAAAAGACAATCGCAAAGTCCGTTTCTTGTCAACCTTAATGATATTGTGTTTTTTGCATCCCTCTCAGGACGTCCGGTGGGCAGTACTGGTGCTGGACAGATGATGGGTGCTCGTCAGCCTGGAGCTCCCAATGGCATGTGTAAGTAACACATGCCACAACTCTAATTCTAATCAACACTGGCACAGTGTTTGAAAAGTTTCATTTTCTTTCCAACCCAGACCAAACTCCACCGTCCTCACAGGCTGATGGGGCCGCACCCATGTAATGTCCACTAACGGACAGACAGTAAGATCTTCATCGCCTTGAAACCCAAACTCACAAGATCACATGAAGGACACGGTCACATCATGTACAAGTTACAACATTCACCTCTACAATAGCACTTATTCTGTGTATATTTAATATTTTTAAGCATTGATTCTGGCAAGGATATGATTTGAGGCTTTTCATTGTCTTATCTGTCTGTACTTAATGTTTGTAGATCTGTTTTTGCATTGCCACCAAGCACTAAAACATTTGTGGCTGAATAAATCTTTTATATGAAGTTATGGTTTTTGTGAGTTCATCTATTGAAGAGTTTACTTCAGAATAATGCTTATTCTCTGCTGAATTTAAAACTTTTAATTTGTGATTAAAGTTTCTCGCAAATTTTGCGGCAATGAACTGTTCTTAACTATGAAGAAAACTGAGCTGCACCATTCCTTGATCTGTTTCAGATGTATTTTTAACTTCTTTAAATTTTTAAAAGAAACTCACAGATCACTCTAGTGCACAAGGTTTTTGGATAAATCTCTAAAAGCTCTTTTCCATATGTATGAGAGTGAATATTTTATATATTCTTTTCCATAAATGAGATGCATGGGGAGATTTTCAGAGGAAAAAAAAAATACTCCAAATACTACATTATGGAAAATAGTTGCTTTATTTCCATTCATGCTTGGAACAACATAAGGGTAAGGATTATTATTATATATATTTTTTTACAAATAGTTTTTTGATATTGAAAAGCTGTAGTCCTAAAACTGAAATGAATATAAATACATTTTTTAATTATTTAAAAAATAATAATGATCTTAAAAATCTTAATACATACCATATTTCTATATAAATAATACTAAAATTACACTGGTAAGAAGTAATTTTGATCTTTTCATATTCAACCATGATACTGTTAAGTGTCCATCTTTTCAGCACAAATAAACAAACTGCTTGTGTGGACTGGTATATGAGTGACCCAATTTCAGATGCTTTGTTTGTGGGACCCGCTTGTTTTATTTTTTTTTTTGCATCTCAATCCAAGCAGCTGGTTTCTGTATGTATGCTCATATTTATATTTTAAAATATTTGATCGGCATTTGATGACAGTAAATTAACGATATTTACTCCTGAGTTGATTGACTTTTGCAGTGATTCTATCAGACGATACAATTGGGTGTCTCAATCAAGCTCACTAGTTCAGTAATCAGGGCACTGTGTTGGTAATGACACGCATGCGCAGATGACTTCACACATCAACAGTTCGACTTAAGTGTGTGCGCGCGAGGCGTCCGCTGGAATTACCGTTAGTTGTAGTGTGCAAATATTACCAAAACACTTCGCTTCCTTAGTGAATGACTTAACTGTCTCTCATTACCAATGAGACGCATTTAAATGTCTCAGCGTCTTTTTGGAGTTGGATAAGACATGACGGGTTCCTAGCGACGCATAAGGTGGCCTGAATCTCAATCCCTAAGAGGAATAACAACTGAAGACAACATCCGAAGTTGGCATGAAGTAGTGCGCTTCGTCACGCATTTGTTCTAAGGAGATTTAACTTATGTTCTGGATTATTGCTCAAATTACTCCCTTATGACTATATCTTAAATACGAGATCCAGCTGGTTCAGTTAAAGTGTTTTGAAGACCGTTTGTGTCACGATGAATTCCAGGCGCACGTTGTTTTCTACGGTCTGTGTTTGGGAGTCGATGGTGCTGTCCAGCGTCCTGCTTCTGCACATCATTCCTTTGTGTGCTAATGGTGAGTACATGTTTGAGTTGGTATTATTATAGAACATTTCTAAATGCTTGCCTTTCCTGCGTTTAACAGAGACCTTCTTTGTGGATAGTTTGTGACCTGTTGGAACCAGTGCTTTCGAAGACAAATGGAGAGTAAAATGTACCCCACTTTCAAACATTAAAAAAAAAGTATTGCTTTAAAATTGTTTTCGGCGAAAAAATATCACCCAAAACAGTGTTCATATACGAATTACCTTTGGCTATGTAAAATATTTTTCGCATAATACTTGAGACAGCTGGATTTTCTGGGAATTTAGGAACTATTTATATTTTAAAATGCACGTAAATGAGAGAACATTTCATAAATCACTACCTCATTTTAGTTCTTTTATTCAGTTCATTCAAGTTTTATTTTTTCTTATTGGCGTTTCTATATCAATGTATTTATCCGTGCCTAGTCTTGGACCAAATGACTTACACGTTTGATAAATTAGCAGTATTTTGGTTCCTACATTTTTTTTACACTGTTGCTTTTATATGCCAGGTGAAGATGAGGTCAATTGACTTTGCGGTCTACCAAATTGGTCACATTCACATTGGTCGGGTTGACCTGCATCACACTACTGTTGCCTTGGCCAAACAAATGACTGTGTAAAGAAGGAATTTATCATTTGCATAAGGAGCTTTAAACAGTTGCATTTAGCTGAACCTCTGACCTCTTGGCTGACTTCCCAAAGCCTATGTATTATAGCATCACTGCATGCATCTTTCATCAACATAAGACGTTTATTATGCATGCATGCTCTGATGATAAAACTGAAGCACTTTGGTGAACTCAAAATGGCCTTATAAAAAGCACACAATTCAAACCTTTTAGGTTGCGTTTTATGATCAAGTCATTTAACAAATTCAGTGGTCTGGTTTTTAGTTTGCGTTTGGTTTTGTAACTACTGCAGATTCTAGTTTGATCATTCTAGTTAGATCTTTTTTCCCTTTAATTGAAATTCCTTTTTTGGAAGTGAACTGTAACTGAGGGTGTAGGCATGTGGGGAATGGAACATGTAAATGGCACAGTTCCTCTGACATGTTGCTGGAATTATTGATCAACACACTTCCTGGTAAATTATGATTGACAGTATTGATTAGCTAGACTGCAGGTGACTTTAAAGTAGTATAACATGCAGTTTTTGATAGCCATGTTGATACCGATATCTTGGAGAGCAGAGTGTCTGATATATATTATACTACATGAATAATATGCTTAATAATTACTACATATTTGCTAAATAAGAAATAATTTATATTAAAAAAATAATTTAAAAAAAGTTAAAATAAACAGATTTACCCTAGAAACCTCTTGATTCTGTGATCATATTATAGTCTGTTTCACACAGAAATATTTAAAACATGAATAAAAAGGTAAATGATATAACCAGTGCACTGAGTAATCTGGGAAGTTTGTGTGCACTAGGAATCTTATTTTCTCAAATAAAGACCAGGTCAGGCTAATTTTACAAACAATACACGGTGACATGACATGGGGTGTAACAATATACCGTGCCACAATATATCGCAATATAAAAATGCAACAATACGGATCGTGGATAGTGACAATATGTATTGTGGATAGTTCCTCAAAATAAAAATTACTGAGGGAGAAATTCTCTCAAAAGTTTTACTGTCAGTACTACATTAAACTAGTATATATGCTGTTGATTATAATGTATAATAATTAAATGAGGGAATATTTGGGGGGTCCTGATAATGCCAAATGACTAATGTAGAAAAGTGTCCAACATTTTTTTTTAAATATATCTAAATTTATCTTGTCAGAAAAAGTGCAAGAATATTTTATCTAAAATAATTCTGTATTTTCAGCTTCAGAATCATGAATATTTTTATTCTGGCCCAACCAAGCCTATTCATTTAAACCCACAATGTAATATCAAAGTCAGCATTAGCATAATTAACATTAAATTATTTTGTTAACCTTTTATCATGTGTTTTGGAGTATCGCAATAATATCATATTGTGAGTTCAGTATCGTGATATGTATCGAATCGTGACTTGAGGGTATCGTTGCACCCCTAAAACTGGATCTTGCACAACATAGTTTTAAATCAAGAATTAAAAAAATTACACTCACGTCTGCACTTCTGGGCACTGTCAAAATAAAAGCCCCACTCCTGTCAAAATCCAGAACGTTTTTGCCAAACTCTAGTGATATATCGGTCGACCACTACTTTAAACTCAACGAGAAATCAAAATGGACTTTGCTACACTGTTGTGGCTCTCCCTTATTGTGATTAATTGGTGCACATTTTTACAAAAAAAAAATGTCTTTAGAAATAAGTCACATTACAGAAGTAAAATGTGTTGCGAAAACCATTTTATATTGAATTCATGCACTCAGTCATGCTGAGTGCGTGAAGTATACTTGGAGACTTCCTTCAAACATCTTTATTATCCAAGTTATTTATTTAGTTGAAATGTATTGTGTATTGTTGACTGTTGTGCAGGAAGCTATACTGTTCGTGATTTGCCTATTTTGTTATTATACTGAACTAGGGACAATCATTACTATAACTGAAACAGGCATTGTTAGTGCTTAGCTGAAATTAGTGGACATGCTGTGACAAAAAGCTGTTATTGTGCTTTGTGTTTTTGCCAAGACCTGGTACTCACATCCTCAACCTTTGGAGAGAGAGAAATAAAAACAAAAAGGCAGGATGTCTTCACAAACACTTGCACAGATTTAGTCTTTGAACCATGCAATACCATTAGTCTGTCTGGATGTTTATTTTAAAACCTCTAAACCAACCTCTGATCATTTCTTTAGGGCACTTTCACCCTAAAGTTGTTTAGATCCTTTCCATGCACTGCATAAGAGAGCCATCTGCCACTGCGGTCTCATAACAGCAGAGACTGTCAATGAGCATTAGCATCAACGAGCAAGTGTTAGCGCCCACCTAGCCTGCCCATATGGAGCTCCCAGTGAGGGCCAAGGGTATTTATCCTGCCAGACGCTGACACTAGAGCTGCCTGCACTGTAGGAAACTTATGGAACATAACCAGTTGGACACTTGCTGATCTTCAGCGTCTGTGTCAATACAGTCGAACTAAGCATGTCACTGATCCAAATTTGTACTTGATAAACATTTCTAGTTTTAAACTGACAAGGGGACGATCTCTTCCGAACGCCTGGTAATGTGCAGTGCACACACACATTGATCATGTTTACATGCACAATATTCCTGCATTGACTGGAATTTTGACATTCTGATTAAAAATCTAAAAACCTGATTATGACAAAATTCTGGTATCTAGAAATCCACATGGTTCAGTAACATGACGTTCATATAAGAAGTATTGTTTTATGATTTGGTATCTTAAACCTCCAAAATGTCACAGACTTTAAAATGGTGTTTTAATAATAATTATAAATTCAAAATAAATGTCATCATTTTACTTGTAAAAGCCTTTCTCATTAGCACATTTTTATAAATATCAGTTGATTTAAAGCTTTTGAGATAATTGAAAAGCTCTTGTCCAGCAATATGTTATGTTCTCAAATGTCAGGGTGGCGCAACTGCAAATATAGGCCTTTTATTTTGAATTGAAAAGATAATAATAGTAAGCATGAAAATGCATCATCCAGAATGATTTCAATTTATGTTTAAGATTAAATCTCTCAAATACTGATAAAAATGGCTATCTTCAAGTATGTTACACATTTCATGTCATGCTGTGAAAACAGTGTAAAATTGTGAAAAATTATTGTATTTATAAATTATATGTGTGAACTTGCTAATGAAAGTAAAAGCTAATACAGCCATCCAAGTAGAATCCTATTCAATATATTTAAGTTAAGATTATCTATTCTTTTTTTATTATTGTTCTAAAATGTTAGTTTTATTGATTGTCAGGCGTCGACATCATATTAAAAAAGAACATCACACACCTGACGAGAAACTTGAATTTCGGTACATTTATAAGGAAACTATTTGCGAAGATGATTTGTTACGTGACAGCATTTCTTAGTTTCTTAAGGGTCAAGAATTTTTGTTTAATGCCACAGCAGACAGCTTAAAATATATATATTATGTGCATCTCCTTCGCTGCATCAAGCCACTTCCCATAATAGTTGCAAATGAATGCATGGCTTAGACTAACTAACTGTAACTGTGTATAAAACTCCAATAAAATGATTTGGTAATTATTTCCTCTCAATTAAATCGTTCAATTAGTAAAACAGGCTGTGTCTATATTATTGCGCTTGGCTTCTGGGATGCGACTACCACCAATAAGAGCATACATGGATGACATGACAATCATGACTACAACAGTAGCCTGCTCTAATCGGTTATTGGGGAAGTTAACAGATAATATTGAATGGGCACGAATGCAATTTAAGCCCTCTAAATCAAGGATCATCTCGATAGTTAAAGGAAAGGTAGTAGATATAAAACATTCTTCATTAATGGTGAGGCAATACCAACAGTTTCGGGGAAGCCAGTGAAGAGTCTTGGTACGATGGGGATCTAAAGGACAGAGTTCGAGTGGGAGAAGTTAGACGACAAGCAGTGGAAGGGTTGAAGAGCATAAACAGCAGTGCTCTTCCAGGCCAACTAAAACTCTGGTGCTTTCAGTTTGGTTTACTGCCGAGGTTGTTGTGGCCACTGACTGTGTACAAGGTTTCTTTGACAACAGTGGTTAAGCTGGAAGCATTAATAAGTTCATACATCAGGAAATGGTTGGGAGTTCCACGCTGCCTTAGCAGAGTGGGACTTTAAAGTAAAGGAATATTGTAGCTGCCAGTCTCTGCTTTAACGGAGGAGTTTAAGTGTGCCAAGGTCAGGCTGGAAATGACCTTAGTAGAGTCATGCGACAAATGTGTAAGGGAGGCAGCCCCTGTGTTAAAAACTGGTGGAAAGTGGTCAGCAAAGAAATCTGTGGTAGAGGCAAAGGCTACCCTTCAAATTGGATATCGTGGGACAGGTACAGCATGGAAGAAGGAGTTTTGGGCTCAGTTTAGCTCCTCCTAAATGGCACAAGGCAGCCCTAGCTCAAAGGAGGTAGCTGTTAGTCAAGGAGGTGTGAAAGCAGGAGGAGAGGATGATGTGTATAAAGGCCATTTCCCAGGCCAAGCAGGGAGAGTGGATGAGATGGGAGTGTGTAGAACAGTGCAAGATGGACTGGCAAGACCTTTGGTCAATGGAACAGAGTAGGATCAGTTTCCTTACCAGGTCAACATATGATGTTCTCCCATCACCGCAGAACCTAAACCTCTGGGTAGGAGAGGATCCCTCTTGTCCTTTGTGTTCATCACCTGCCACATTAAGGCACATTTTGACAGGATGTAAGGTGGCTCTTAGCCAAGGTCGGTTTACTTGGCGCCATCACCAAGTACTGTCATGTCTGGCTTTAGCATTGGAAGGCAAGCGTAGTATGACCAATAAGTTGCTGCCTGTTCTAGCAAAACACAGAGCACACAGAAGACAATATTCCTCCGCCCAGGCGAGCAACCACCAAGAAAAGGTGTTAACACCAATTCTCGCCCAGGACAACTGGAAGCTGCTAGGGACTGGAAGATGCTGGTTGATCTTGATCAACGACTTATTTTTCCACCTGGGATTGATACCACTAAACTATGACCAGATATTGTTTTGTGGTCTGGATCAGCACGCATTGTTCAACTGATAGCATTAACAGTACCATGCAAGGATGCGGTAGATGAGGCATATGAGAGGAAAGAAACTTCGGTATGCTCATCTGGCTACTGAAGCAGAACAGCGAGGATGGAGAGTCCAGGTTTTTCCAGTGGAAGTGGGTTGTCAAGGTTTTGTGGCACATTCTACAACCCGGTTCCTCAGAGACGTCGGATTCAGTGGCTAAGAGTTGCGTCGCACAGTAAAGAACTTATCTGAATCAGCAGAAAGTAGCAGCAACTGGCTGTGGTTGAGACGGAAAGATTCTAGCTGGCTGAGTACAGGCCGCCACGCTACGGTTTCGTAGAACTCTTGAAAAACTTGAAGAGTCTGTTTATTTGTATAGGTTGCATATTTACAGTCATTATGTTCCTGTGTATATTGCGTGAATGACGGGTGGTTGGGCAGATATAGTGTTTTGCGGTAGGTGGTGTGCTGTACGGAACCGTTGCCACTGAAACTGCTTTAACGCATTAGTGGGTCTCGACAGCCTTAGTCAAATGGGTTGGCGCATATGGTTGGGTTGCGGAGACATTGTGGTTGGGTCTCAGCAGCAGGAGGGATGTAGAGGTCAGTAAGCTGGACTGAGTTGAGTGGGGATGGACAGTCACTGTCGAGCCCTCTTGAGGTGTCGTGGGCCAGTCGACAAAACACTGAGGACGGAAGGTGCCCACTTGAAGACCCTTGAGATGTCCCCTACTCGGCTCTATTCAGATGGTTGTGGTGCTGGTCCACTGGGGAGATCATACTGCAGTCGTCGTGTGTGCTGACGCTCCAAGTACACTACAGACGTTAACGGAGGACAGAAGGGGAGTCACACCATTATATGGAAAGAAGCATAAATGGATGAAGAAGCACAGTTTACTGTAAAGCTACATTTTAGTTTGTGCTTATCTTGGCGAAAGCCGAGTACAAATCAGCATGAAGTTTAACATCTACTCTTGTGTAATGGAAATTGTTATGATAGACTAAGCAAATTTATTTTTAAATCATTATTATTGTTTAAAATTTTTATCTTTCCTGGTTCATTAAGGTACTCTCGTAAGAAAGTAGCGGTGGTTGGAACAGACGGATCATGGTTTACCGACCCTTACCGTTCTGTACTGTACCGTACCGTACCATACCACTCAGTGGAAGTAAGCCATAAGTATCACCTCCTGCTTAAAAAGAAATTTAATTTGCTTACATGAAATAAGTCTGCTCACGAGAGCAGGTTTGAGTTTTACGGTGCTTTGAAGAATTTAACAATCCTGATCATGACAAACATTGTGTCAACAATGAAATCTAGCTAATTGATTAATCCACGTTTGAAAAACAGACCCCAGAGGAAACTAAGGGTTTAAGTTAGACAGAGAAATCAAAGGAACTACAAACAGGAGAGAAAGTAATAAATAACCATGGAAACTACTTAACCCTCAGGTGCTCTTCGGTTATTTCTGACTGAAAAATTTTCTGTTTTGAAATTTTAAAAATCACAGCTTCATCGGAATGTTACAAAACTTGGTGACTTTTATGGCATTATGTATGTGAACACACAAAAAAATTGAGGTCATGATCTGAGCATGATAAGTGGTCTTAAAAAAAATAGTCACACTTGTGGTCTTTGGTTAAAAATGACCCCCATAGGAAATAAATGGGAAATTTAAAAAAAAGAAAAATAACTGTGAATTTTTGTTTTTTGTCATTTTTTTATAAGACATAGTTTTTGAGATTGTTTCAACTATATATTCAAATCCACCACCATAAACAACAACAAAAATGTGTTCATAAACAACTGGGGAATTCCCATGCCTCTCCATAGAGAGCTGTACATGCCATCTAGTGGTTACACCATGATTCTACGCTTTTTCTCTATACTGTAACCAGATGGTGCTAATTTTCTTCAAAAAATTTTTTTTCTGAAGGCCTAGACTCAATATTAAACTAAAATACTGCATTAATATTTTTTTTGAAAAAAATAATATATATATATATAGAAAAATATATATATTTTTCCATGGCAAAAATAAACCATAAATATTGCATAAATATTAATAAATTCAATTAAATTGTCTCAAAATACTAAATTAAAAAGAATAAATATTATAGAACAAAAATAAATTGCATTGGTTTTACTGGAATGGGGAAAGTTTCATTTTTAGGTGTCCAGTCACTTTTGACCGAGAAGATAACAAGTGTGACTCCGAAACGAAGAGCACCTGAGGGTTAATATACATTGGGACTAAAACTCAGCATGACACATGCAGTGTATTAAAAATCATGTGGCTGCAAACATATCTTGTGTAAAGAGAAGAGATGTGAGGAATCTTATTTATTAGACCCTAGTTGGTAACACTTTATTTGAAGGGGTGTGCATAAGACTGACATGACACTGTCATAAACATGACATAACACCTGTCATGAACATGAAGGAGTCTTTATGAATGTTTATGACTTTTGTCATTAAGTGTCATTCGGTAAATTATGACACTTCTAATGCAAAGTTGACATTGTTTAAAATGTCTTTGTTATGACAACTTGACATTAACCAAGACAAAAATGTCTTGATTATGACAACTTGACATTAACACAGACAGAAATGTCTTTGTTATGACAAATTGACATTAACCAAGAAATCATAACCTGTCACAAATATGTCATAACAGGTCTAATTATCAAACTTAAAGAAGTTATTTAGCTTTGCGTTAACATTACATTACCCTGTCATATGTGGTTGGTTTTGACTTTGGCCGTCATGACACAATAACTCTGTCATGAATATTTTACTTGTCCTCAAGTAAAGTGGAACACATTGTACTAGTTATAAAGATGTCATTAAGGGTTATTACACTGTCAAATGCTGTCAAACAACAGTGTCATTAATATATTCCCTTATCTCAAGTAAAGTGGAACACGTTGGACTAGTTATAAAGATGTCAGGTTGACAGGTTATGATTTCTTGGTTAATGTCAAGTTGTCATGACAAAGACATTTCTGTCTTTGTTAATGTCAAGTTGTCATAATCAAGACATTTTTTGCCTTTGTTAATGTCAAGTTGTCATAACAAAGACAATTTAAACATTGTCAACTTTGCTTTGAAAGTGTCATAATTTACCGAATGACACTTAATAACAACAGTCATAAACAATCATTAAGACTCCTTCATGTTCATGACAGGTGTTATGTCATGTTTATGACTGTGTCATGTCAGTCTTATGCACACACCTTCAAATAAAGTGTTACCCATTAGGTATTATTATAGTGTGTTCCATTTCAGTTGCTATATGCATTTCATCTTTCAAACATTTTGATGAATGCGTTTTTGACGTTTGAATTGACTTGAGCTGATTATTCTTTTTGTATCAATAGTATAACACATGTGATTTATTCTGTTTTTGATAAATTTAATACTTTTACTTCAATAGAGACTGTTGCCTGAAAAACTTGTATCCCCCTCCCCCCTGACTCAAGGTTGCCAGATAGGCTGCAGGATCCAATTTTTTTTTAAATCCGACACGTTTGTATCTGCAGCTGTGTTAACCCGAATGCTCCAACACTACTTTCTTTGTGATTGGTAGATTGGTGGAGGGTGGCGCATCAGACCAAAACACACCATGGCAACATCAGTTGAGGGCTGCAACTTAATTTTATTAAATGACAATATCCTGGCTGGACTACTGTTGTCAGTGATATAAGTATTTAAAATGAACATGATTTCTTAATGTCTAGTGACATATCAGGGCCATTTTATGATTATTTGAAATAAATTTCTTACATACAGCTCCTTTAAAGTTTTTAGTGTTAAATAACATCTGCAAGGAAGGGTTATTTGGAATATTTGCTGACACAGAATAGTAATATTAATATGTGCACTTTCAAACAAAAGTAAATGTGTGCTACATTTTAGATGTATCATATGAAACTATTATTTTATAATATACTTTTATAATTTAATAAAACGATACAAAACAAATTATATTAGTACGGTATATTATATTTATATTTATAATAATGTGAATAATAACAACAATAAAATATATTAATCATTATTATTAAAAGCTTAATATTAATTAATATTAAGGCTTAAAAAAGATTTTGCATTGAAAATCATCTTTTCAAATTATCTGCTTTAATGTTCATTACTGGCTGATGCGCTGAGTGCAGTTTTTGGCCTAAATATTTGATTAAAGGGGCATAACTATTAGTGAGTCATATACTGCACAGCAGTTTTGCAGGTTTCGTGGATGGGGTGCATGATGCTGGCACTGTTAACCAATAGGTTTGGCATCTCCATATGTCTGTTCGGCTTCTCGCTGATACTGCTGTGAACCTACACCCTATCCCCGATGCCAGAGACAATCATGCCAGCTCCCCTGCCAAGCAGCATCACATACTATTTATAAATAAACACTTGAGTGCCAGTGTGTGTTTTATTCAGCAGAGCTTAGAATGACACTTGCCTTAGGTTAAATCAACAGATTTAAAATAAAAGTGAGTTGGGTTAAATGTTGAGTTGTCTCTTGCATAAAGATCACTGGCTGCATTGTTGATCTAATTGGCAGGCATACTGTACATGGAATCTGCGCCTGCCCGGTCATTCACAAAGTTCAACATGTTCTCTAACCCTTGTGCATTTTAGTGATGTTGAAACCAGCAGATATATTTTTTTGTATTATTATGTCTGAAAGAGATTTTTTAAAATAAAGGATAACATGTAGTACAGGGAACTGCTTCTATTAATCAATTTTAAACTTTATTGGATAGAGGCAGATCTGAATAGGACTTGCTTGATAGTGAGTTTACACAATATGTACACTACAGGCAGATCCATAGACCACAATCCAACAATTGTTGCATCACAGTAGATCGTGCTTAATTTACCCTCACTCTCTACACAACTCTAGTGTATGATACTGAAGTTATTTTGACATTTAACTGCATAATACTTAGCTAAGCTGAATGTTATAGTTTATTGTATTATCATTTTTGTCTGTGAAGTTTTTTTTTCTCTCCAACAGCAAAGCACAGCCTATAGATCAAATTAAGACATTGATTAAAAAGGTCATGGATGAATTGGTGGACGGCATCATGGGTGAATTTTTCACAATAAGGTCAAAAACATGCATTTTTAAAATAGGTGAATTGTCTTTTCATGCCAACTTTAAATATGTTGGCTAATTTAATTGTTTCTTTTTTAATTGTTTCTTTTTTTTAGTCATTGCCTTTGTAAACATGAGAGTTTGCAGATGATATGAGATGTAAATAGCGACAAAATAGTGAAAAAAAAAAAGTAATTTCCCTCGGCGGCCATCTTTGAAACGCCTCTTAGGCATGCAAATGCAGCTCATATTTCTTTCAATTGGGAAACATCAAATTCTCCAAAACTGTTCGCCAAGCTTACGTTTAAATTTTATATTTGAAATCACCAATGAAATCTGACAACAACTGTCTCATAAATTTAGTTTCGTAATGCTGGAATCATGACAGTTCATACGAATCAGCGAAAGCGATTAAAAATGCTGTATTATGTATGCCGGGCCAGTAGTTGGTGTAAGAGGTCGAGAAACACTACGTACCTATAGAGAACCTAAGCCCCGCCCCTCCTCTTCCAGCTCATGGGACCTTATTTCTGAAAAAATATGTATGGTAGTCAGTGGCGAGAGACAACTTATCTTTTTATTCTGTCTGAACTGTGCCCTGAATTACACATATGATGTTTGTCAATTTAAAAGTTAATTCTGAAAGTCAAAAACGTCGCAGTTTGTCATTAAACAGAAGAGTGACATTTAGTTTTATGTGAAAATCGCTCAATGAACTACATCTCCCAGGTAGCGAAACAACGAGCAAGATGCGTTGCTCATGTGTGTGCAGTCTGGTACAAAACACTCAGTCATGAAGGCGTAACATTACGATTATAACGCAAGACTATAGAAACAATGACAGACAGCCTCGGTAAAGTTAGCTTCATTCATTGAGAGAAAATGTGCGCCATTGGGGTTTGTAGTCTTTGTAATTACGTATTTTCACAGTCTTATACCTCAACGGTTTTACATCAAACTGTGACTTTCTTTACTTTAAAATGTATCTTTTAAATTGACAAATATCATATGTGTAATTCAGGGCACAATTCAAATGAGATCAAAATATTTGTTGTCTCTCACCATTGACTACCATTCGATATTTTTCCGAAATAAGGTCCCATGGTGGTCGACCGGAAGGGGAGGGTCTCTTAGGCTCTCTATAGACTGAACACGTACACACATGACGTCACTGTTTTCACAAATTCACGTTTTTGTAGTTTAAACCAACCAAAACTTGCTCTTTAAAACCCGTTTTCAAAAGTTTGCATTTTAGGCCCCCAATACGCCATTGTCGTGTAAATTAACTGCCAAAATGCATAAAAAGTTTTCAGTTTTTAGTTGAAAACGGTGTTGTGTAAACGGACCCCCCCCACCCCCCAGAGGAAGATTGCATGCTGTTTGTTATTGAGGATGAAGAGAGAACATTGAGATGGATTACATTCAACCACAGTGCTGCTTTTACTGTACTGTAGCACTAAAGCTTGATCTTAACATTATATTAAACTAGTTTCATGATTATGTGTGATATTGATTGTAATTACACGCAATGATCACTGTGAGATAATGAAGACTGCATACTTTCACACACTCTACCAAATTTAAATATCTCACTGGTGAGGTCATGAGAAAATAGTTCCTTTCTCACTCTCAATCATCTTGCCCGCTTTTTCCCCCCTTCTCACTATTTCCCTCTCTCTTGCGATCTTGACATGCTTACTAAACAGGCGACTGAACCCCTCTCAAAGGCTTTGGCACTGGGTGGAAAGAGAAACGCACTGTCGCTGTCACATTTTCTCATCTTCACTCCATTATAGCTTGGGTTTTTTGTGTTATTTTTCTTTCAGCGTCTCTCTTTCCCCAACCTCTCTTTTCTGTCAGCTGACCCCTTTGAAAATCAAAACAACTGTTTTCCTCTTGTAGCCTCTGTCTTGCTCTGTCTTTGTGTCGTGACAGCGTTTTATATTCGTCAATCGAGGGACTCTGTATCATTTAGCCTTGAAGTATTTCGAAATAGATTTAAAAGGATACAAATATTGCATTGATATTAAACTCTGTGCTGGCGGGAACCTAGATGAGAATTTAATCGAGTACTTTAACCTCACGTGAGGTACGTGAGAAATGATTCATGCATACATGCATATGTCATCTCCGTTTCCCTCTCATGGGGGACTGTGTGAATAAATGAATGGGAGAAAGAGAGGAAGTGATTCAAGTGGATAGGACAGAGGACTCTCTGTTTTACATGGCTTTTGAGATGTTCCAAAATGGCAGTCTCTTTACATTGCTTCTTGGCAAGTTTGTGTGTGAGTGTCTGTTAGGGGTCGATATGTGACTCGCATTTAATTTACAATGAAGAGGAATTAAACCATGGAAACTGAATTTCACAGTGTCAGACAAAAACGTAAAAAGTATATTGTTAAAAGTCATTCATAGCCTGGTTAAAACCAGACCATTCTTAGTTGTAACTGATTTATGGTCTGGCAAAGCCTCATAGACAAATCATTTCCAGAGGGGCGTCACCAACGGACGTCGCGGGTAGACCAAAAACGATGCGAGCGATGAAGGAGACGACGCATGCAGAGCGGCGGCCGGCGGAGAAACATCTCCAAATGTTGTTCTTTGCTCGGTTTAAAACAAAAAGGAAACGTTCAAATCTCTTAAAAACAGACGCGATAGCTGATTCGAGGGAGTGATGTTCCACGGCGATGTCCATCTTTGTAATATAGGCTACAAAATTTGCTTCAAAATCCCAGCGCTGTCGTCATCGTGTAAAGCCCGCCCCAACGTTTCTGATTGGTGCCGCGATTTCTGCGGACTGGAAATGGGTTTGAATGAGCTCTTTGCCAGACTAACTTTCAGAGCAATTCTAAATTTGCCGGAAGTTGTCTGGGATTTCCCAGGCTAAGTCATTCGTTAAAATTTGACTAAATAGTCCTTAATTCTGCTTTTTGAGACCGTTTGAATTTAAATTTTCAGAATTTATTTGGCAAATGTGCAAACAAATACAAGGATATTTAAATGCTCATGTTTGCATGCTTTGTAATATGTATCATATTTTGCATAAATATATCATTTTATTGTATTTCTTTAATAGGCTAATTTATTTAAGTTTCAAAAGTTTGGGGTCAGTCAGAAATTTTAATAAATGAATACTTATATTCTTGCCTGACTTCGTCATACTCAAATTCTTGTCAGAACGTGAGTCTGAAACTGATCCATAGGGCTTTGATTATGAGGCTGACACATATGAGGTGCATTGCATTAGTTTGGATTACAGCATCAAGATTAAACGCCTCCAAAAGACAATCAATTAGGTCAGTGAGTTTTTCCAGTTAAAGGGAATTCCCCGTTGTGTGTTTATCTGCATTAAAGCTTACCCATCTCTCTCTCCAGACTAACCAATGCAAGTCTCAACCTATAGACCTTAATCCTAATCTCAATCCCAATCCTGGCCCAAACTCAGGAGGGTACATTAGTAAATCAGACCTCCTAATCCAGCTACCACAAGCCGCTTTGGAAAGAAATCTGTGGCCTCGCGCACAGCAGTGTATAATTAAGCAGATTTGTCCGTGTGTGTGTGTGTGTGTGATATTTACTATGAGTTTTATCTTTTGTTCTCTCTCTGCATGACTGTGGAGTTGCTGAGTTTACAGTATGGTAACAAGTAATTGCTTGTGAGGGTTTTCTTATGCCACTTGTATTTTTCACAAACTAAAATCTTACTGATTTCTCATAAGAGTAAATGATATTATTTACTCTTGTATCTTGTATATACTCTTGTATAATAATAACATTTATTCTTATGAGAAATCAGTAAGATTTTATTATTTATTTTTAATTTTTTCTAATCTGTTATGTACATTAGGGTTTTAAGTTACATGTAATGTTGTTAAATTAATGATTATTGCATTTTTTTGCAATAAATTTCATGTGTGTTGCCATGATGGTGTTTAATGTTTGTGTGAATGACACTGTGCAGCTTCTTTATTATTAATCTTTTTATGGAAGAGCTGCTTGTTTGATCATGTGACTCTCATCACTGCTGTGATTATTGTTGGTTGTCAGTATTACAATGGTACAAAACAGATATCAATTCTTCAATAGACCATTTCGCGAAATGTAAACAACACTGGTCCAGAAGCACTTCCTGTTTTAGTTTTTTAACACTATATAAACGTTGGGATGAAGTACAACCTACAGAACATATACAACTGAATCAAAAAGTTAAACAAACATCTTTAAGATATTTTCTTTACATTTGAAATTAAGAAATCATTTACAAACTGAAACAGGAAGTGCTTCTGGACCAGTGTTGTTTACATCTCGTGAAATGGTCTATAGGTTGGTAAATTAACATTATATCACATAATGAAATACGGTTTATTACTGTAAATGTTAAGTCTGTAAAACCAATAACGTTGCTACCGTATTTTTGACGGTAAAGTTCTGGCAACCACAGCTGCCGTTTTTTTACTGTAAAAATTACGGTTTTTATTTTTTACAGTGTATATACATGCATACATACATACATACATATATACACTCACACACACATAGCACAATTACTCCAGTCTACAGTGTCATGAATCGATCCTTCAGAAATCATTCTAATATGCTCAAGAAGTATTAATTATTACTATTATTATGAATGTTGAATGTTGAAAGAGTTTAATGCTTGAATGCTTAATATTTTTGTGGAAACTATAATCACTTTAATCCAGGATTCTTTGAATAGAAAGTTCAAAATATATATACATTTTTTTATTAAATAACATTCAGCATTTATTTGAAATACAAATATGTTTGTTAAGACATAAAAAGACATAATAAATGTCTTTAATGTCACATTTGACCAATCTATTGCATCCTTGCTGAATAAAAGTATTAATTTCTTTTAAACAGAAATGGAGAAATTAACTCCCAGTATTGGTAAATTGAATTGAACAATCAGCAAAAATAAATTGTGGAATTAGATTGTCATTAACCTTTTTTCTTTTATATATTTTTTTTTTTAAATTTCAGGCAGTTCATTTTTCTCCAATTCTACTGGCACTAACTCCTCAGACTTGAATGGGGTTGGGCTTAAGCCTGCACTTCCTGGTGAGGACACACCTATTGCCCAGGCCCACATTCACTCTCGGAAACCACGAGCTGGGGAGGAGTCCAGCAGCGGTGGAGAAACCTCAACTAGTGCTGCGAAGGATATCAGTGTTGATTCAGTCGAAAGAGAACACCTCATTAACCTGCCGATAGATGACGTAGCTACCCGGTTGCCCACTCTGGCTGAACCCCGGGCACGTGGCTTGTCCCAGCCTGACTTTAGCGAAGAGGGAATCGAGTACAGTGCCCCTCACTGGAAGAGTGAGAGACTACAAGCAGATGGGACGTTGTTTGATGAAGTAACGATTCCTCCTCCTGAGTTTACCCATTCCCAATTAGAAGAAATTATCACCGTGAATTTTTACAACCCTTCTCACCAACAGCACATTGTCCATGATCCTCCTTATTGGGCTCAGGAGCTCCAGGGTGGAGATCCAACCTCTTGGACACTTTCTGATTTTTATGATTATCTATCACCTGACTATTCTCCCACCGAAGTTTACCAAGAGGAGAGCCAACCAACACCACCTGACATGGATGATGAAAACGTTCCTTTCCTTGCCACTGTGGTTCCCTCCAACACGAGAGTTTTGAAACCTGATGATGGTGGATCTGGAGAAAGTTCACCTGGAGTATCGGACATGCTTGACAACTCTGGTTGTCTTCTTGGATTTGTGCGTATCAACAGCACATGTGCCTCACCGTGCGACATCTTCACCAGTTACTGCTTCAATGGGGGAAAGTGTTATGTGGTTGACGGCGTTGGCGCCTTTTGCCGGTAAGACATATGCATGTGTGGAAAGACCCCTTCACAGCAAGAACAATAAATATAACAATAACTAGCGACATGTTTTTCATAAGCTGTGCTGCAGTAGTCATCTGCCACTTTAAATGCTCAAGCTCTTTAAAGTCGATTGGATTCTGTCGATGTTATCATACATTGGCTGGGGTTTTGAAAGTGATTATCTTTCCCCTGTGTTATTGTTATTGTTATAGCTGTGTTGTGGACTTCCCTATTCTCATAGAATTTTAATGATTATTAAAAGTTTATATTTATAGTTTTTGTCCTGGGTTTGATCAGGCTTTTAACAGTTACAGTAATCTAATTAAGGCCATTATAATGCACTCCAAAAAATATGTGCAATGATTCAATGCTAGAATCTAGAGCATCTGATTAAATACTGATGTCTACAGCTCTAACTCAATCCTTTGGTTGTGTTCATGCATCTGTTCAGGGTGCGGGATTATGTTTGTTTTACATTTTCAAAAGAAGCTTAGTGCTGCTCTCTCAAATGTCCCAAGTCAAATGTTGGGATTGAAGATGGATTGAGTCTCAGTTGAAGGCATCTCTGGGGAACAGTAGTAAAACGGCCTATCCTCAATGATCTTGAAACTGGGCCAAGCTCATGCAAACATGTGGGCTAACCAGGTTATGTAAGCATTTTTACACTGTGCGTCAGTTGCCATAGGATTTAAAGGAAAGCTTTAGGCTATTATCTAAAAGCTCAATTACACAATGTTTTGATCCTAATGTAACACCACCGCTCTGACGTTTTTGTTATTGTGTATGTATAACTTATCGGTTTTGAATATGGTAAAGGAAAAGGTCAGACAGGCTACATCATTGTTTAAAGTCCCCCTGTAGTCAATCATTTTATCCTTTAACTTACATTTGATCACCAAAATTACATATTCAAATGTTTTCGTTATGCCTTAAAACAGTTTGAATGTAACTATTGCCTCATTTAGTATACACAGTTCTATGAATATGCAAATTAGCCCCACCTCCACTCGCTCGAACCGGTTCAGAGATCCTCTCGTTGACAATCACACGTTGACGTGATTGGTTACAGTGTAGTTTGTGACGTCAGAACCACCGGCAATTTCAAAACGTGTTTTTGAGACTGTCTTTGGTTCTCTGGAGTTTTAAGGAGAAAATACTCATAGTGTTGAGTTATGAATTTGCACATGGTTTGCATTAAAACACCACATAGACATGTAAACAATATTAAAAGCTTGATTTCCTTGACTTTAAGTTCTCCAAGTTGCTGCTACATGAACATGATGGCGTCTCTATTGCTGTAGGTTGAGGAAAAACTACGGCAACAGCTCACTTATGTAATTTATTATTTTCCCTCCATCTGCTAGAAATATCAGCGATCATTAGCTGTTGCTTTAAACATACTTGAAATGTGTTGTGTGGTTGGGTAGAACAGAACAATCTAGTTTTTCGTCAGTGACCTTCAGTAATACATTCCCAGTGCCTTCATAAGTCTATCTACAATTTTATTAAATACAAATACTTTTATGAAACACCAAATATTATATTAATTCTATTAACACTAATAATTTCAATAGTGTAATAATCAATTGAACATGCTTTTCAATCTCCATTATGTTCTTTTAGTTTTTTTTAATTAGTTTGACCCACAATAGGGATTGGTAAAATGCTTTAATAGTGATATATATACTCTTCATTCTTGAGATGATTTGTGTTGAATCCGGGTGCATGTTAAGAATGTTTAGCATTTATTTCATTCATATTCAACTGCTATAATTTCAGTTCCATAGTTCTTCAAGAATTCTCATGACATGTCACTCTATATTAAACCAGATTCCACTACTGCCACAACCCTAAACTCAGAGGCCCATGCAGACCCTTATTAAACATTTGCTCGAAGGGATTTGGGTCAGAGCCCAGATCTGTGAATGTGTGTATTCCAGTTTAAGAGCTAAAGACCCTGCCTCAAGCTGGTGGTCTGAGCCATAAAAGTGGGGTTTAGGGAATCTTATTTATGTGTAGTGAAGCCTCAAGGCTAGATGATGTGATGTGTTAAGCTGTTGTGTATTAGCCCATTTTTAGACAACTTGCTCTGCGTGGGATACTGCCCATACCCATGAAAATCCCTTTCTTCCTTGTCTTATTGTAATGGATCTGAGCACATTATTCCAAAAGAATAGCTTGGCTTTGTAAGCTTTAGTTCAAGTAAAATAAATGAGAAATCAAGGTCAGTAAACATGTAATATATATATATATATATTTCATTTAAATGTATTTATAATAATAATAATAATAATAAAATAGAAATTTTTAGATAAATAATTATCCATTTTTTAGTTATTTATAAGAACGAATAAAAGTGAAAATAAAATGATTAAATATTTTTTGCTGATCTTTTACTTTTAATTTTCATTCTAGTCAGTTTTACTTTATTTTTTATTTTAGTTTTTTTTTACTGATCTATTTTACTTATTTTTTTATTTTATGTCTATTTATTCATAACAAAACTAAAATAGGCATAAATGATAAAATGGCAATTTTGTAAAAAAAAAAATATATATATATTTATATATTTTAATTGATCTCTTTTACTTTATTCATTTATATATTTAAGCAAACCCCCATTCAGGGCAACTTTCACTCAGACTTCGGAGTGTGACACATGCCGCAGGACTTTCTTGTCGATCGCTGAGAGAAAGAGTGACAGGGTGCAGCACTAATGGGGTCAGTATTAGTCCAGGCTTCCATCTGCAGAGCTTGTAAAAAATGACCTCTTAGATTAACATACTATTTTGGAGGATCAAGAGGGTGGTGCGGGTTTAATTATTTGCTGATATGTGTGCATTTACTGAAATAGTAAATGTTTCTGTTTAACCACGTCAATGACACTAAATAGAGGGGTAGTAGTAATAGATCATAAAACTGAGTTTCGAATTGATTTCTTTAGGCTAAAGAGTAAACATGGCCTACATACACACTGAGCATGATTTCCTCTGCAGTATTGATGGGCCTTTCACTCATTACAAAATTTACCCATACTGAGTGTACTACTGAGTGGTGTATATTTGTGGTTTGTGCTTGTTGTTTGCATGTCCGTTAGTCTGCTGACATTTCTTTATTTGATTTGGCTTCATTTTCAAGCAAAAACATGTAATGCCATGTCTAATAATGTGATTCTCAATAGTGACCTCTTGTTTACACAAGAGGTCACTACTCGCAATCACACTATTTTTGAGTATTAATAAGGCTACGAGTTACCTGCTAGATTCCGTCTCAACGGACAAACCATATGAGCTAATATGCAAATAATAGACCAAGCATCTTCAATAAGATATTGAACACCACAGTCACAAGAACTATGACAACACTTTTGTAATATGGTAAATAATAGAATTTGGAAATCTATTTTGGAAGATGTGAATTGTGCAAAGCTCAGATGCTTTATTCTCTCTGCGACCAGAACATGCACATCCTTGACAGCGCCATCTGTCTAGTCGTGCAGCTGGAAGCTCTGGACTAACCTTGCAGAAGAATAATTGTAATGATAAATGGGTCAACAGGCCACATAACACACTCACAGCACACTTATAGTGAACAAGGATACTTGCATCTATTGTGTTTATCTCCCTTTTTTTTTTCTTTTGCACAGATGTGACTGTCGTGGCCAATTTGTATGAGTTATTTGACAACTTGTCCTTTATATAAACACACAAACTCCCCCTTGGATCTTTTTTTTTCTCTACATTTATTGTTTGTGTTGCAAATATATTCTGATCAGTAATAAAATCTTTATCTTGAAATCTTAATGTAACAAACAATTCTCAGATTTGCCATGATTTCAAAATTTTTCATCGAAAACCAAAGATTTTGAATATGAACTCATCACATAACAGTATAGCCACTTTTTATTTTTTCCTAAGGAGTAAACATGTTCTCCTCAGCTATAAAATTATCTAATTGAAAAATAAATTAAATACTTATTTCAGTAAATAATTCTCAGTCTAGTTTCTATTCTATCGCATTTCAGTTCAGTTTCTATTGCATTTAATAACTTCTTTGGTTGTTTCAGATTTAGGCCGGATTCACATATAGCGCCTAAAAACGTGTAGAAAACGCTAGGCGCGCCGCATTCTACTTTTTCCAAAGCGCTAGGTCGGTTCCGCTCCAGTTGGTTCTTGTCACGTGACCTACTGTGCGCTTATGGTGCACTTGCGGCATTCTGAAAAGTTGAGATGTTTTATCTCGATGCAGCGTGGACGCGCTTGGAAAAAACAAGCGCGTCGCTTCCATTATGAGCATGCATACCGCGCACCTACATTTGAAATAACGAACTTGGATGCGATATGTGAACTGGCTCTTACTTCTGTGTTCACACTTCACATAGATACATTGTCCCAAATTCTGCTCATAGACCTGAATATTTAACATTTCACTTTTGTGACAATTTCTTGTGAAAGATGTTGTATATATTGCATTTTTCCCCTAACATCTCTCTTGTTTTGAAGGTGTAACATTCAGGAGTATATATGGAACAAGGGCTCCAGGTGTGAGTCTGTTATTTCAAACTTCCAAGTGATGTGTATAGCAGTGGGCGGCGCCGCCATCATGTTGCTCCTCCTCTTCATGATTATAGTCTTTTTCTCCAAGAGGCTGCACATGCTTAAGACTGAAAACCGACGACTTCGCAGCCACAGGTAAAACTAACACGTTAACTTACACTCCTAAGGACGCTTCCTAGAGTCTTAGTTTCAGATTTGGCGATTTGAATATCAATAGATTGAGCTGAATACATATTGGTGCATACATAGAGTAGTACAATAAAATGTACAGTGTTAACATTGGATTTGAACACAATGACATCACCGTTCTTTCCTAAAAGTAGGCCAATCTGAGTGAGTGTGTGTATGTGTGAGTGAGAGGGTGACCTAAATACTGTGCTGCCAAAGGCATTTAAACAGTCCTAGAGAGGGGTGGATAAAGAGCAGAGGAGTGGAAGAGAAGTGAAAAGGAGAGGAGAGAAAGGGAAGGGAGCATAGTGATAAAGACAAAATCACAACAGTGTAAATTCTGTGTAAGTTCTGCAGGTAGCATCTGTGTGCTTGCAGAAACAACATGAGCTTTTAATCCAGTGAAACAACTTGTAATCTTTTTAATCCATTATAGCAAATATGTCCAAGTCACTGCAGTAGAATACCAAGTTAAAGACCCTATGAAATTAAAATCAAAGCTCATGTTTGTTTGCTTTGAGGCCATCTGAGTTTGCTTGAGAAAATTTGTCACAGCTACCTTTATATGGCCATCAATTGAGAAAGATGCTAACAAGCCAAATCTTTACCCCATTTGTCATACCCAGTTGCCTAGACGAGCATGAACACACCTCAAAAACACTGCCACTAGCACCTGTGTAGATTTTCGTTGAAAGCCCAGATAAAAGTAAAAAGCTACTATTTTGTGTTGAACCATGGGAGTTCAACTTCAAAAGTGCTTTTCTTTACACACACTCGCTCGCTCTCTGAGCAAGTGGACGCGCACTGTTATGAATGCGCACACTTCTATTATCGTACTTTTTCGACTTTATACTTGAAACTTTTCAATTTTTAATCTCGAAATATTTCGAATTTAATCTCGAAATATTTCGACTTTAATCTCGAAACGAAACATTTCGAATTTAATCTCAAAATGCTAGATTTTTTTTATTTTATTTTTTTACGTTGCGGTTCAGGGCTTCCGTAGTACGGAGATAAAAAGTCACAATTATCTTTTTTAATTGTTTTATTCTGTGGCAGAAACAAGCTTCCATAGGAAAGAAATACGGTGCTTATCAAAAGTATTTAATCGGATCTTTAATAGTAATAGAGTGCCGAAGTTACGACGTCACTCTGTAGGCCAAAATGCGGAAGTGAGTTAGCATTTTAGCACTACCGGTTCCCTCACTCTAAAGCCTATGGGACTTTTCAATGGGTTTTTGCTAAATCGCCTGAAATAAGGTCTGTGGTGAACAAAGCCTCTATATATTTTTACGTTTTGATCTATGACATAGAACACACAGTTATAAACTTGTGTTTTTTTTAAACTTTATTGTGTCTGATTGTGTTTTTTAAAATCTTTATACAGGCTTCAAAATATATACATATTGGATTAACTTGTAAAGATTATCTTGATAGGCAAAACGTGTAAGGGCCACAACTCTTTGTTAAACACAGATCATATTTTGTGCAATTTCCAGAAGTCTATGGGGAAAATGCATTGCTTTTCAACCAAGGGAACCCATGCGCTGCTAGCTTCCGAGTTGTCCTACAAAGTGATGTCATCACTTCGGCACTCTATATCTCACAGAATTAAGCTTCCCATTTAATTGATCCATCCATTTTATCATCTCTTGTTCTCTCTCTTTGTCTTTCAGTAAATGCCGCCCAAAGTCGGAGCAGCACATCGATAACTTCTCGCTGTCCACCGTCGCAGAGGGCTCTCAAGCAAATGTAAGGAAACTGTGTGACACCCCGACTAACCTCCCCCATGCCCGTGCTTTGGCTTACTATGATAACGTTATGTGTCAGGTAACTTCCTCTCCTGTCTTTCCCTCTGTTTTCCACTGTGCATGAGAAAATGCTCGCTCTGTCTCTGCCCTTCACTCTTATTGTTTAACTCTTATTTGTGTGGGAGATCTTTCTTTTCCACTCTTCTCTTTATCATTAAGATAATGATAAATAGAGATGCCTTCTTCTTTCTCGCTATCTCTTTGTCACTGATTAACTACAGGCTGCATGAATCAATGTGGAAACATACTGATCATATTAGCGGTTGTGTTGTGTGGTTGGGCAATCAATGCAATGATTGTCAAATGGTTAAACCTAAATTAGAGTTTTAGTCCTAACTGTTTTTATACAGGATACAGTGAATATAATGGAGTGTCTGCTGAGGCAGATGCTGATTTAAGTCATGGGGCATGATAACAAAGTATTAGAAGTGTGTCAGTAGAGTAATCCTCTCTCGCCACCCCACTCCTTAGAAAACCATGAGCAGATACACGTGGGAATATAAACCCAAAGAGGATCCCTGCAGTGAGGTAAGATGACTCAAACTGACCTCCTCCCAATCTGCTTTGATACCCTGCTTCTACACTTTAATCCTGTAGCTTCATTATTACTCACCTCTAAAAGTAATAGTTGTTAAAACACTTTTTCCCCTTTATGAGAAATGATATAGAAAAGCAAGAATGGATTTAGTAGATAAAAATAGAAACATTTCCTCACCGTAGTTGCTATTTAGACTTTTTAGTGTGAGAACCTGATTTCTGTAGCTTAACATCTTGTTAGCCAGCATAGTGTCACTGTCAGCTGTTAAACTTTGTGCATCATCAAAAGCATTAACAACACAGTGGCCTTGTTAAATTTTTTGTATCATCTGAAATATTTAATTAAATATTGAATATTTAATTGTGCATGCTAATTTCCTGATTGTAAATTCAGAACAGATTACATATTTCAAGTCAAGTCACATTTATTTATATAGCGCTTTTCACAATACAGATTGTATCAAAGCAGCTTCACAGTGATAACATGAAAGTAGTACAACACAGATCGATAATATTGTTAAATATTAAATATTAAATAATCCTAAATAATCCAGACTAAGCAAGCCAAAAGCAAGCCAAAAGCAAAGCGACAGTGGCAAGGTGACATATGTCTTCACAATGTCCAGTTAATCCTTTAAAGAAAACAAATAATTTGAAATCTGGGTTTCTATATGCAGCTTAATGAAGTATGGAGTAAAAATAAGGATTCCAAACAATACATTTATTATACAAGCAGTGTTTTCATAGCATAGCAAACCAAAGCATTACAGGCATAACAATTATGGTAACACTTTACAATAAGGTTCATTAGTTACTACATTAGTTAACATTAACAAAGAATGAACAATACTTCTTCAGCATTTGTTAATCTTTGGTAATGTTAATTTCAACATTTACTAATACTTTATTAAAATCTTGTTAACATTAGTTAATGCACTGTGAACTAACATGAACAAACAATGAACAGCTAGATTTGTATTAACTAACGTTAACAAAGAATAACAAATACAGTAACAAATGGTTAGTTCATGTTAGTTAATGCATGAACTAATGTTTAATAAATGAACCTTATTGTAAAGTGTTACCACAATTATTTAGTCAAACACGAATTCAAGGCAAACATTTTCATCATGCTAATCTATTACCATATGTGAGCATCTTTTGAACTTCGCCAAACGAATGTTCACTCAAGCCAGCATAAAGGAACAGACTGTAAATCAGACTGTACTTTGCTGTTTGGTCATCTTGCAAAATCAAACCACATTTACTGTATCAAACTGGTGTGCATATGCAGGTTATAAAGCATTTTAGGTTTCTTCTCATCATATAAGCGCATGTTATCACTTTGAGAAAACTAATGAAAAACCAGAGAAAATGAATATATTGGCTCTACACTATGCCACTATGCTGATAATAATGCTGTATGAACCATGTATGTAAAATATCTTCTGAAAAATCTACAAAGTGGTTTAGAAATTTGAGAATAGAAATTTGCAATGAAAAATATGTAGGAAGGAACCTTGTGAACTGTTAAATATAATCGTTATTTATTTATTTTTTTTAATATATACTATACATTATAATGTTGTGTATCTTCTCATTTGTAGCATCCCAGACATACTGTATGTAAGCCCATTTCCATATTTTAAAAAAATAGAGAGAGAAACAACAAGAGAAACATTAGGGCTTTCACACTTGAAATGGTTAACCCTGGGTCAATCTAAACCCCAGGTAAACAGAATCCTGTGTTATCTTGCTTGACATTAACAACACAAAAGCAGTTCTAACAATCCTCTGGAGTGAGCTTTCATAAACCGGGGTAAAAAGCTAACCCCTCTTTAATCTTAATTACAAGTGTGAAACTTTTCTCTACCCAGGATTAAAAGAATGACAATAACCAAGTGTTATACTGTAAGTGCAATGTAAAAAGCCCTATTTTAGTGATTTCCCAACCCTGCTCATTGAGAGCTACCATCCTGCAGACTTCAGTTCCAACCCTGCTCCAACATACTTTCCAGTAATTATCACGTAACCTTAAACACCTTGATTAGCTGGTTCATGTGTGTTTGATTGGGGTTGGAGCTGAAATCTACAGGAGCTCTCCAGGAGCAGGGGTCTTAAAACTTTCTGTGTTTGGTACAAGAGTACAATCTCTGTGCTCCCAGGTGATCTTTCAGTGTAGACTATGAATAAATGTTGCACAGACTAGCGTGTATCATTTGATCTTTAAAGGAGGACCAAAGTGTTGTCTTGCTTCTATTCACCCACTCCGGGACCTATTACCCTATTACCTGGTGTGAACTTTGAACTTTTTAGACCCTGTTTTCCAGTACTTTTATTTAGGCCATTTATTTATTTATTCTGAAGTGAAAATAGTCTAGTCTAGTTTCTGCCCTTTTTTTTTTTTTTGCCTTCACAAATGCAATTTTTTAACCTCACTCAACTTCTGTCGGCCCAGTCCCCCAATGATTTAATACTGGAAAAGGCTCTTTTATGATTAAAAGAGAGTTGACAGCTTCACTGTGCAGTGGGAAGGGGAAATAGAGCAAAACTGAGATGAGGCAAGAAATGAGGGATGATTGATGACAGACTGTTGACGAAAGAGCCATGAGAATATGGGTGACTTTGTTTACTCGTGAGTTGTTTACTTGTCTTTCCACCCCCTGAGAGAATTTATTTGACATTTTTTATCTTCTCTCTCTTGAGAATGAGTATGAACACTTCTGATTTTAGCAGCATGAATAAAGTCTTTTCTTTCTTTTGTGGTTTCATAAGGGATATCACAGGTAGCAAGATATAAAAAATATTCAAAAAACCTTTGCTTTTAATCGACTTGTGTTTGAATGCCTAGCATTAGTCAATCCGACAGTCTCACATGCACTGCAGTAAACGTTGCTTTAAAAACAGGGCAAGGTTTATTGTTCGTGGCATATCCAGTTAATGTAACCACTATCCTTATATTGTGTTGATATGTCTCTTGGTAAATAGGGAAAACTGCAGATATCCCTTGAAATTCCTGGTTGTGGATCAGTTTATGCTCTGAAATTTTCCTACTCTGAGCTGTGGAGTAAAAACTGAATTCAGATCTATGCGCTCACCTTATAAACTCCAGACAGTTTTGTTTATGCTATGGTTCTCCAGGGCCTTGTTTACAGCTAGTATTAACATCCGGTGATCTGAAAAGTCAGTTTGAGTGATCAGACCACAATGCATTCTTAGGATGAACATCATGTGCAGCATCCCAGACATATGGAAGTTTCCACCATACAAGAAAGAAGAAGAAAAAAAATGTTATACTTTTTATGATTCGTAATTGACACAAATTCAAAAATTCAAAAAAGATCATTTAAATGGATAGATCATTTAAATGGATTTAAATAGATGATTAATAATGTGCAATAGAGACCCAAAATAACATTGGGGAGTGTTAAATGCCAGGGTAAATAAATATATAATTTACTATGCTTCATGCCAGCCATTCCAAATCTCATTGTGTGTGTTCTCCCAGTTTTTTTCCCATACACTGTCATTAGGAGCTACCAAGCTCCAAAAAAGCACCACATAAGTATAATAAGTCCATATGACTTGACTTGGATTGGAAGTGGTCACAGGAAAAAAAAAACATTTGAGATGTTAATGCTAGGTGTAAAATGGTATAGGGTGTCGCATTTTGTTACTTTCTTTTTCTTGTAGTAATCTTGTGTGTGTGTTGCTCCACAGGATGACACTTGCAAAGAAGAGACATGCAAATATCCCCCTAAAGAGGACGAGTCTTTGAACAACCAGAACTCACTCACGCCAAAACTCGAAAACGACAAGGCCGCCACAGAAGACAATGCAGAGGAGGTAAACTCACTGCAGAACAACATGAACAACGTGTAGGAACATCCTATTGTGTTCTGTAATAAACCAGCTGTGACTGTAACGAGACACATTTGACACCACTTGGCCCCTTGGAATTATGAAAATTCTCTAATTAGTGGGGAAAAAATCAATTGTAACATGATATAGTTTTACCATACAATTTTCTCACCATGAAAATGGCAACAAAAGTTGGCATGGTGTTAAAAACAAACAAAAAAACTAACTCTAATTACAGTAGTGGACTAAGCATTGACATGGCACTCTTCCTTGCAGTCACCTCAAGGTGGCTCAACAAGAGCTTCAAAACACCCAAGCTGTATCCCATTTCAGAGGCTGCATCCTTCGAAGGTCTGAACTAACATTGTTAAAATGGGACGGTCTAGTCTACAGAGGATTGCTCTTGTCGCTTAGCAACTGTGACAGCTGCCGTTGACGAGCGGCTTTAACATTTGAACATGACCTTTTGGAAAGTTCTGTTCACACTCTTGATTAAATGTTAAACTATGTCTAATGTTCACGATGGTCCATTTATGTTCATAATAAAGAATATTATCTATTGGTAAAATCACATCTTGGTAAGATAGATCAACATTTGAACCACTTTAAAAATATATATATATTTTAACATTTGTATTGTTAGATATTCAAGTAAGTTTGAACCCAATACTTACAAACTAATAGTGCAATTGACCTATGGCTAAGCCACGCCCTCAAACACGATGGGCCAATCACAGTGCACAGCTAACCCAATACACTCGGACATTCTCTGCTTCCACATCCATTAAAATGAATTACAGTTAGTCAGTTTTCATTCGTTTTCTTGTCCTTTTAAGTTTAAAATGGTCAACGGTGTGCATGGGGCACATGCAACTCCGACACTAGGTTCCCAAGAGGCTGAATGACGGTGTGTATTTTTTTACTCTTTCCCAAGCCACATCACAACCCTAGATTCAGCCTTGTGATAAGTGTCTGCTCTGGATTAAGTTATACGATTAAGTTATGCGGTAGACCACAACAACAACTAAACGTGGATAAATTAAACAAGGATGTCTACATCTGTTCTAAGTTAAGACAACAACGTATCTTATTTGAACATAAAAGTTAGGCTAACGTTAGCCTAACATTAGAAAACGTTGACGTTAGCTTCTAGCTGCGTTGTACATCATGTCACTTAGCTTCATTAATGTATCTGTAAATAACCGAGATAACAAATGTTAACAATGTTGTTCCGAATGATATGTCAATACTGTAGCAAACCAAACGGCAATGATATGCGGGGTTATCACGTTTACACTGTGACCTGTACATTTTTGCCTGGAGCTGAAGCTTTTCATCGACCTTCTCAACAATAAAATTATTAATATAACCCTCCAATGCATAGTTAAGGCTGTTTAGGTGACTTCGAGATGATATATAATCTTTCTGTCTCCAAAAATCAGCAATTACCTCTTGTGAACTGTCTCTTACTGTGACACCTGCCATAGCGCCTGTCCCCGAATGTTGACTGTTTGTCCGAGTGAGTGGAGGGGGCGTGGCTTAGCCATGGGTCAATTCTATTTTTTCTCTTAAAAAAATCCTGTCATCACTTGCATGCAATGAATTTTGGGATAGGCTCAGCTGTGAAAGGTCCACTCATTCTATCCTACGTGGCTTGGGAAAACTAAGAAAGCATTTGTATGCCGCATTCGAAAGAAAATTTTAATTGGGACAGCCTTTGTCGCACCATTGACATGCATTTGGCCTTCAAAGGATGCAGCCTCTGAATTCAAACACCGCTACAAATGAAGCTCTGAACTAGCATGCTAACTTGTTTTTGTGCGCAGTGAAGTTCCTATTGCCAGAGTACCCTACATGTACCCAGCATGTTGGCTTTGCCACATTCACTTTGTACTTGCTTGATGTCACGCTGCATCATGTTATGCCAAGCTTTGTTGTACTACGTCATGCTAAGTCACGCTATGCTATGAAACACTTCACCCCACAATGCAAAGGTTTGGCCGCCAGTGGCATCAATTCATCAAATTCGAGGTATGGTGAACTCTGATGACGTCTCAAAATCTTGCTTTCTCGACGTGACCACAACTGTGTGTGGTGATGAATCACATATAGCTTTGATCATAACCCAGCAAATTAGACAGTTATAGACCAATGTTATACGAATTAAGTTCTTCACACAACTTTTTCCAGCACTTAAAGCTCTGAAGTCTGAATATTATCCTATTTAAATGATATTTTTAATGTGATGACCAAAAATGTTTTTTGTTCATCCTTCAAAGATTGTCTAAATTTTTAAAACTAAAATTGTCACGATGTAGGAAAACTAACACAAACACCAACATTGGTGGGAGAGGAGCACTTTGCTCATTAGCCATTTCCACTCCCTAACAGATTTTTTTACTAAAGTGTGAAGTATATATTTGTAGAAAAGGTCAATAAGCCTTGAAATTAATTTTTTCTTATTTCTATAAATTATTAATTATAATTGCAATTGAAATTGTCTCTCAATTGACACATATATAACAACCAGATCGCTTTAATTTACTTGCTTTTCTCTTTTATTAAACAATTACAAATTAAATGTCACCCGTAGCCTTAGTAATATAACTCCATTAATCCTGCAATAAAAATATTACTTTGACCTGACCAGGAAGCCAAGGTATGGCAGACGCCATACCCTGCCATACCAAATCGACGCCCCTGCCTTTAGTCCTCACCCCTGTGACTCCTTCACCTTATGAACTCCTGTCTGTCCTGCCTTACTCAAGTCAGCATGCATTGGTGTTCTTTCGTGCAAAAGAAAACGCCTGTCGCAAATAACATAGCTATTTAGACAGTTAAAAATATATATTGTAGATGTTTGTTGACTGATTCAATGTGTCTGAATATAAATTTAGAAATACTGATTGGATTGATATTTATTTGCGGTATCATACAGTTTTAAAGCTCATTGTGTCTTGAAACTAATTGATTACTAATTATGATGTATTGGAAATTGTTTTTGTATTTTTTTTATTGAGATAAAACAAATGAGAATAAATAAAGTAAGTTTGTTTGGAATAAAACATTTGACCAATACAATTGAGTGCCAGTTTATTCCTAAACTCCACTGCTCCCATTTTGACTCCTTTTCACTGCTCCTCCTCACTCTTTTGCTTCGCTCCTGTGCATGGCCATAGCATTCATTAGGTTCTGCTGCTAACCATACTGGATATTTCACCCTCATAACCACACAATATTGTAAGACTATAGATTGACTTTACATATTGGGTTTAGACAAAAAAACATGAAAAATATTCATAGGATTTGTCATTTGCTGTCCAAACTGTTTGCGAGTTGGCAAAGGAAATTAGCAAAATGGATACAAATCCACACACACAAAATAGACACAAATCCACACATCATGAATGTTTAAAAATCTAAATGAAAAACTAAATTGCTAATTATATTTTTCCTTTTTTATTTTTACTTATACAAAACAAATATTCAGTATCATTCTAAAATTTTGGGTCTATAAGATTCAATTTAAAAATGAATAATTTTATTCAGCAAGGATGCATAAAATTGAAAAAAGTGACAAAGACTTTTCAATTTTCAAAAACTTCAAGTTTCAAATAAATGCTGTTCCCTTTCGTTTTCACTCGGATGACGACGAACGGGATTTCGGTTTGAAAGCCTATCAGCTTCACTCAATATAAAACGAGCCAATTGCAAAGAAATGCCTTGGGTCTGCTGATGCATAGTGAATCTCTGCCTCACTTCCTGAGTATATAAGGAGGACGCTGGCAGCAAAACAAACATGTTTTCACTTTGGAGCCAAGAGTATCTCTTCCCTCCACAGCCATTTCTGACTTCACTCTACGAGATGGGCCACTCTCTCCGGTGTTGGTGTGATGGCGATCTGCAGCGAGTTCACATTTCCTGCTGATCTGTGCAGTGATCTGCAAGTGAATGTGTTTCTCCCTGCTCGCTTCAACATTGCAGAGTTTTTATCCTCTCACAAAAGAGCTTGCACGCGGCACGTCTTTTTAAACACACCCCGATCTAACACTCTCCACATGAGGTGCTACTTCGGCTGGTGGCCAGGGTGACCTGAGGGTGGGAGTGTGAAACAAAAACCGCCTACTGTTTGTGCGTTGACCACGCCCTCCTCTTCAAGGATGCAACCCGCGAGTGTTCAGGGGATTGTCCAGGTCTATTTTCGGATGTTTCCTTGGTGCTCCAAAATCGGATCTGTTGTCCATCGCAGCATCACAGGGTGGGCTAGAATCTTCAGGAAGTGAAGATAAGACACTTTTGGGTGTGCATATGGCATTTATGGAGTCAGATCCTGAGATGACAGCCATGCTTTCCCAGGACGGATGGTTTTTGGGTGTGGCCACTGATTCCTGTCGGCGTCCACTCCAATACCCTTTTCCCGGATGTGCATTAGGAGATCTCGATATCCACGAAGATCCCATGACTTCCAGTGATCCCTTGTTGATCTCCTCCACCCTTCCTTCCCTCGACGGGGCCACTGCCCATGGGTACACTGGGGTCCCCCTGGGTTGAACGCTCTGTTGCGATGCTACTGTGTCCTCAGAGTGCTTCTTATTGGCGCGACCCTAAGCACCCGTCCGGCGCCTGTAGCTTTTCGTCTACACTTGTGACGAAATTATATGGTGCTAAAGGACAAGCAGCTGCCTTTCTGCATGCTACCAGACCCAGATCCTCAGCCCGTACTTCATTGTCCCGAAGAAAACCGGTGGGTTACGGCCAATCCTGGACCTGCACGTTCTGAAACGCTCCCTTCACCGCCTGCCATTCAAGATGCTCACCGTCAAACACATTTTCGAATGTGTGGGGCACCAGGATTGGTTTGCAGCGATCGACCTGAAGGACGCCTACTTTCATGTCTCCATTCTCCCTCGACACAGACTGTTCCTATCAGTAAGTGGTTCTCCCATTCGGGCTAGCCCTGTCTCCTCGCGTCTTCACGAAGGTCGGCGAGGCAGCCCTTGTTTCCCTCTGGGAACACGGGGTTCACATCCATAACTATCACTCTCACTCACGCTCACTCTCGAAACCAGGTTTGCGAACACAGGGACATAGTGCTCCGGCACTTAGCTCGTCTGGGCCTTCGGGTCAACTGGGAGAAGAGCAAACTTTGCCCTGTGCAGAGGATCTCTTTTCTCGGTATGGATATCGACTCGGTCGCCATGTCCGTGCAGCTTACAAGCGAGTGCGCACAGTCACTGCTGGCTTGCCTGGGACAGTTCGAGGGCAAGAATGCAGTTTCGCTGAAACTTTTTTTTAGAGGCTCCTGGGGCACATAGCATCTACAGCCGTGGCAACGCCGCGCGGATTGCTTCATATGAGATCGCTTCAGCTTGGGCTTCGCGACAGAGTCCCAAAGTGGGAATGGCAACACGGCACTCTCCGAGTACCAGTTTCTACCGACCTGCCGTCAGACCTTCACCCCGTGGTCAAATCTCAGTTTCCTATGGGGTGGAGTGCACCTAGTTCGAGCTTCCAGGCGTGTTGTCGTAACGACAGATGCCTCCACCACGGGGGGTTCCATGTGCAATGGACGTGCTGCCCCGGGCTCCTGGACAGGACCCCAGCACCTATGGCACGTCAATTGCCTCGAGTTGCGTGCTGTACAGCTCGCCCTGCGCCGCTTCCGAGCCGTGCTCAACGGACAGCATGTACTAATCCATTCTGCAATACCAAGACTGTAGCGTACATCAACCGTCAAGGTGGTCTGCGCTCCCGCCGTATGTCACAACTCGCCCGCTACCTCCACATATGGAGTCAGAATTATCTGAGATCGCTTCATGCCATTTATATTAATGGAGCTCTGAACTGTGCAGCTGACGAGCTCCCATGGCCTCCCTGGAGAATGGCGACTCCATCCCCAGTTGGTTCAGCTGATTTGGGACCAGTTCGGTGACGCACAGACAGATCTGTTTGTCTCTCACGACTTGACCCATTGCGCCCAGTATTATTCTCTGATGAGGGCACGCTCGCATTGATGCACTGGCGCACAGCTGGCTGCGGGGCCGCAAATATGCATTTGTCCCAGTGAGCCTTCTTGCGCAGACCCTGCCCAAGGTCAGGGAGGATGAGGAGCAGGTTATTTTGGTTGCACCGTATTGGCCCACCCAGACCTGGTTCTCCGAACTCATTCTCCTCGCAACAGCACCTCTATGGCCCATTCCTCTGAGGAAGGACCTCCTTTCTCAGGGACGGGGCACCCTGTAGTAGCCTGACTACGTCAGACTTCCTACTTCCGCTAATTTCATTTCGCTCCTGTAGTGAGTCTGAGATAGCGGCCTATCTTTCAGTTTTCCACCGCCCTGAAAACATCCGGCCAATCAACGAACAGAGGGCGGGTTGAGAGCCGTGACGTAGACGCTAAGCGCCGAGTTTACATTGTAGGTTAGAGAAATCGAAAACCGAAACGACCGCAGAAATGGGAAACAAGACACAGGATGCAATTCGCTCTGTTATGGAGAACATTCCGGGGTTTTTCAAACTGATGCAAAGGTCGTTTACAGCCATGTTCACTCCGGTATTTCGCTGGCATCATCAGTGTTTACAGCTAGGACCGGGCACGTGCACTTCTGCCGCTCTAGGCAAAAAATAATTTTGCTGCCCCTCTATTTGCAACGTATACCAGCAAAAACCAGCATGCTTTGCCATTATGTAGCTTACACAACGCGCATACACTTTTGACTCTCTCGTCAACACAGATGCAGCCATTTTTATTTTTGCAAATCATTATAACAAGAAAAAATATTAACACTTCAAGCTTAGACATTTAGGCGACCCAATTGTTTCAGTTTAATTGCAGTAATGATGAATCAGACCTGTTTGGCCATATCTATATGCATAACTATAAGGACATAACTTTCCCCCATTCAACGTCAGTTCTCCGTCTTTTAAGGCCATGACAAGAAAGTCGGTCTCCTCGGCTGTGAACGCTCCGGGTGCGCTCTTATTATCATATTATTATTTTCGTATTAATAATCCACCATATTTCGTTTCGACATCCTGCTGCGTTAGTCCCAGATATGTGATTCATGAACGATCTGTTCATTGTGCATGTCACGTGACAAATGAACGTAAGACTCGGAAGGTAAAGTGATTATTTATGTTCCCTGTAAATCATTTTTTACTGCATTATGATTTATTAATTCAGAATATGATCAACATTGCGTAGGTGGATGTGATCGGGGAATTTGGCTGTTAAAATTATAACATTAAGCCACTTAAATAAACGTAATGACTCAGAAAATCAGTAAAATGAACTTCCAATTCATGACTCGCGAGAGCAGCGGCTCGGTCTCGCCCTCGCGGCGCTGCAGGGCAGCGGAAGCTAAATCATTCATGACTCGTGAGTCGTGAGAGCAGGGTCTCGTCCTCGCGGCGCTGCGGAAGCTAAATCAGTCATGACTCGTGAGAGCGGGGCACGCCGACGTTGCGGGGTGGCCGAAACTCAGTAATTCATAAATAACCTAGTTTGTGAATTGTTCATTCCCGGGTTAGCACACATTTTGCAGCCCTTACAAAAGCGCCGCTCCCTGTTTACAGTGGAAGTTCGATCATAGATTTGAGTTCGATGCATAATGTCTCGATGCGGCCGTGTCGGCGCATAACATACGTCATAAATACACTTATCTGATTGGCTTACGGGTAACCAATGATTTTAAACTTCAGAGAAGCGCCCCCTTGCGAGAGAGAAAACACTTCTCTATTATGCCATTCCAGACTCTGTCTACGAAGCAAAGTGAAGTAGCAGAGTCTGGTATTACCAGGCTAACCCTGTGGCACCCTCGTCCCAATTTTTGGAGATGTTCGATCAGTGTTGTGCTTTCCTTCCTTCAAGATGGGTTGGAGCGAAGTCTGTCTCCCTCCACCCTCAAGTCTATGTCGCCGCTATTGCCGCACACCATGATCTTAATGAAGGTAAGTTGGTAGGGAAGCACGACCTGATCATCAGGTTCCTGAGAGGAGCAAGGAGACTGAATCCTACTCGCCCTCCTCTTGTGCCCTCTTGGGACCTCTCAGTGGTCTTAACTGCCCTGCGAAGTTCTCCCTTTGAGCCTTTGCAATCAGTCAAGCTCAATGAAGACAGTGCTTCTGATTGCATTGGCCTCCATCAAGAGGGTAGGGGACCTGCACGCGTTCTCGGTTGACGAAGCGTGCCTGGAATTCAGGCCAGGTTACTCTCACGTGATCCTGAGACCCCGGCCTGGATATGTGCCCAAGGTTCCTACCATTCCCTTCCAGGACCAGGTGGTGAACCTTCAAGCGCTGCCCCTGGAGGAGGCAGACCCAGTCTTGACACTGCTCTGTCAAGTACAAGCTCTCCGCATCTATGTAGACAGAATGCAATGTTCAGGACCTCAGACCAGCTCTTTGTCTGTTATGGTGGGAAGATGAAGGGAAAGGCTCTCTCCAAGCAAAGGTTGTCCCAATGGGTATTGGACGCCATTGCTTTGGCATACCAACAGCAAGGTTAACCGTGCCCCCTTGGTGTGACTGCCTACTCCACCCGAAGTGTGGCATCTTCTTGGGCTCTAGCTCTCGACGTCTCACTAACGGACATCTGTAGAGCTGCAGGCTGGGCGACACCCAACCCATTCGCCAGATTCTCTAATCTCCGAGTGAAGCCTGTGTCCTCTCATGTACTCGCTTCAACCAGATAGTACTGGACCCGCTCAGGTGTCTTCGCTTGCTCGCCATTCTACTCCACAGACTGGATACGTGCAATATTCTCTTCAGATGAGCCTCACAAGCCCTGAGTTCCTCCAGCACTCCTGACATTGGCGCCAGTGTCTATTTCCTGTGTGTCAGCTAGGTGCCTTCCGTGTGCATGGTACCTCCCCTGAGCGACCCCCACATGTGTATTTCCACTGTAAGCCTCTATGAGCATGTGACTTTCCCTCGGCAAGCCACCTTGCCACCCCTATGGGATATGCTCCCCAGTGTACCTTGGTATTCCTGTGCTAAATAGGAGTCCTTCGTCCGTGGGCCAGTCTCACGACAAGGATCTCAGATTTACGCAGGGCACTGGAAGGCAGCTGAGAAGGATTCCTTGAATTAAAAGGTGAATTTCTGCTGAATAGAAAGAACACTAACAGTCACTGTTAACACAGAAATATTAAACAGCACACAATGAATAATAGAGATTAATAATAAGAAATGTTACTTGAGCACTAAATCATTACTAGAATGATTTCATGTGACACTCAAGACTGAATTAATGGCTGATGAAATTGAAGCTTTGTAAATGACAGTGTTACCCCTTATGTTTTTTTTCGGGGGGTGAAAAATTAAGTTTCTCCAATCTTCTCAAAACTCTGGATTCTGATAGAGGGCCGCGAGACATGGACCCTGGTGCAAAAATTGAGGCTGTAGACCCTTCCAGAGCTGAGATATTGAAACTCAAAATTTTGACCAGAAAAAAAAAATGACAGTGTTACCCCTTATGTTTTTTTCGGGGGGTGAAATATTAAGTTTCTCCAATCTTCTCAAAACTCTGGATTCTGATAGAGGGCCACGAGACATGGACCTGGGTGCAAAAATTGAGGCTGTAGACCCTTCCAGAGCTGAGATATTGACACTCAAAATTTTGACCAGAAAAAAAAATGACAGTGTTACCCCTTACGTATTTTTTCGGGGGGTGAAAAATTAAGTTTCTCCAATCTTCTCAAAACTCTGAATTCTGATAGAGGGCCACGAGACATGGACCCAGGTGCAAAAATTGAGGCTGTAGACCCTTCCAGAGCTGAGATATTGAAACTCAAAATTTTGACCAGAAAAAAATGACAGTGTTACCCCTTATGTTTTTTTTCTGGGGGTGAAAAATTAAGTTTCTCCAATCTTCTCAAAACTCTGGATTCTGATAGAGGGCCACGAGACATGGACCCGGGTGGAAAAATTGAGGCTGTAGACCCTTCCAGAGCTGAGATATTGAAACTCAAAATTTTGACCAGAAAAAAAAATGACAGTGTTACCCCTTATGTTTTTTTTTTCGGGGGGTGAAAAATTAAGTTTCTCCAATCTTCTCAAAACTCTGGATTCCGATAGAGGGCCACGAGACATGGACCTGGGTGCAAAAATTGAGGCTGTAGACCCTTCCAGAGCTGAGATATTGAAACTCAAAATTTTGACCAGAAAAAAAAATGATAGTGTTACCCCTTATGTTTTTTTTCGGGGGGTGAAAAATTAAGTTTCTCCATTCTTCTCAAAACTCTGGATTCTGATAGAGGGCCACGAGACATGGACCTGGGTGCAAAAATTGAGGCTGTAGACCCTTCCAGAGCTGAGATATTGAAACTCAAAACTTTGACCAAAAAAAAAATGACAGTGTTACCCCTTATGTTTTTTTTCGGGGGGTGAAAAATTAAGTTTCTCCAATCTTCTCAAAACTCTGGATTCTGATAGAGGGCCACGATACATGGACCTGGGTGCAAAAATTGAGGCTCTAGACCCTTCCAGAGCTGAGATATTGAAACTCAAAATTTTGACCAGAAAAAAAATGACAGTATTACCCCTTATGTTTTTTTTTTTCGGGGGGTGAAAAATTAAGTTTCTCCAATCTTCTCAAAACTCTGGATTCTGATAGAGGGCCACGAGACATGGACCTGGGTGCAAAAATTGAGGCTGTAGACCCTTCCAGAGCTGAGATATTGAAACTCAAAATTTTGACCAGAAAAAAATGACAGTGTTACCCCTTATGTTTTTTTTTGGGGGGGGGGTGAAAAATTAAGTTTCTCCAATCTTCTCAAAACTCTGGATTCTGATAGAGGGCCACGAGACATGGACCTGGGTGCAAAAATTGAGGCTGTAGACCCTTCCAGAGCTGAGATATTGAAACTCAAAACTTTGACCAGAAAAAAAATGACAGTGTTACCCCTTATGTTTTTTTTTCGGGGGGTGAAAAATTAAGTTTCTCCAATCTTCTCAAAACTCTGGATTCTGATAGAGGGCCACGAGACATGGACCCGGGTGCAAAAATTGAGGCTGTAGACCCTTCCAGAGCTGAGATATTGAAACTCAAAACTTTGACCAGAAAAAAAATGACAGTGTTACCCCTTCTGTTTTTTTTCGGGGGGTGAAAAAATAAGTTTCTCCAATCTTCTCAAAACTCTTTATTCTGATAGAGGGCCACGAGACATGGACCCTGGTGCAAAAATTGAGGCTGTAGACCCTTCCAGAGCTGAGATATTGAAACTCAAAATTTTGACATGAAAAAAAAATGACAGTGTTACCCCTTACGTATTTTTTCGGGGGGTGAAAAATTAAGTTTCTCCGATCTTCTCAAAACTCTGGATTCTGATAGAGGGCCACGAGACATGGACCTGGGTGCAAAAATTGAGGCTGTAGACCCTTCCAGAGCTGAGATATTGAAACTCAAAATTTTGACCAGAAAAAAAAATGACAGTGTTACCCCTTATGTTTTTTTTTCGGGGGTTGAAAAATTAAGTTTCTCCAATCTTCTCAAAACTCTGGATTCTGATAGAGGGCCACGAGACATGGACCCTGGTGCAATCATTGAGGCTGTAGACCCTTCCAGAGCTGAGATATTGAAACTCAAAATTTTGACATAAAAAAAATGACAGTGTTACCCCTTACGTATTTTTTTGGGGGGTGAAAAATTAAGTTCCAATCTTCTCAAAACTCTGGATTCTGATAGAGGGCCACGAGACATGGACCTGGGTGCAAAAATTGAGGCTGTAGACCCTTCTAGAGCTGAGATATTGAAACTCAAAATTTTGACCAGAAAAAAAAATGACAGTGTTACCCCTTATGTTTTTTTTCGGGGGGTGAAAAATTAAGTTTCTCCAATCTTCTCAAAACTCTGGATTCTGATAGAGGGCCACGAGACATGGACCTGGGTGCAAAAATTGAGGCTGTAGACCCTTTCCTGAGCTGAGATATTGAAACTCAAAATTTTGACCAGAAAAAAAAAATGACAGTGTTACCCCTTATGTTTTTTTTCGGGGGGTGAAAAATTAAGTTTCTCCAATCTTCTCAAAACTCTGGATTCTGATAAAGGGCCACGAGACATGGACCTGGGTGCAAAAATTGAGGCTGTAGACCCTTCCAGAGCTGAGATATTGAAACTCAAAATTTTGACCAGAAAAAAAATGACAGTGTTACCCCTTATGTTTTTTTTCGGGGGGGTGAAAAATTAAGTTTCTCCAATCTTCTCAAAACTCTGGATTCTGATAGAGGGCCACGAGACATGGACCTGGGTGCAAAAATTGAGGCTGTAGACCCTTTCCTGAGCTGAGATATTGAAACTCAAAATTTTGACCAGAAAAAAAAAATGACAGTGTTACCCCTTATGTTTTTTTTCGGGGGGTGAAAAATTAAGTTTCTCCAATCTTCTCAAAACTCTGGATTCTGATAGAGGGCCACGAGACATGGACCCTGGTGCAAAAATTGAGGCTGTAGACCCTTCCAGAGCTGAGATATTGAAACTCAAAATTTTGACATGAAAAAAAAATGACAGTGTTACCCCTTACGTATTTTTTCGGGGGGTGAAAAATTAAGTTCCAATCTTCTCAAAACTCTGGATTCTGATAGAGGGCCACGAGACATGGACCCGGGTGCAAAAATTGAGGCTGTAGACCCTTCTAGAGCTGAGATATTGAAACTCAAAATTTTGACCAAAAAAAAAAAATGACAGTGTTACCCCTTACGTATTTTTTCGGGGGGTGAAAAATTAAGTTTCTCCAATCTTCTCAAAACTCTGGATTCTGATAGAGGGCCACGAGACATGGACCTGGGTGCAAAAATTGAGGCTGTAGACCCTTCCAGAGCTGAGATATTGAAACTCAAAACTTTGACCAGAAAAAAAAATGACAGTGTTACCCCTTACGTACTTTTTCGGGGGGTGAAAAATTAAGTTTCTCCAATCTTCTCAAAACTCTGGATTCTGATAGAGGGCCACGAGACATGGACCCGGGTGCAAAAATTGAGGCTGTAGACCCTTTCCTGAGCTGAGATATTGAAACTCAAAATTTTGACCAGAAAAAAAAAATGACAGTGTTACCCCTTATGTTTTTTTTTTCGGGGGGTGAAAAATTAAGTTTCTCCAATCTTCTCAAAACTCTGGATTCTGATAGAGGGCCACGAGACATGGACCTGGGTGCAAAAATTGAGGCTGTAGACCCTTCCAGAGCTGAGATATTGAAACTCAAAATTTTGACTAGAAAAAAAAATGACAGTGTTACCCCTTATGTTTTTTTTCGGGGGTGAAAAATTAAGTTTCTCCAATCTTCTCAAAACTCTGGATTCTGATAGAGGGCCACGAGACATGGACCTGGGTGCAAAAATTGAGGCTGTAGACCCTTCCAGAGCTGAGATATTGAAACTCAAAATTTTGACCAGAAAAAAAAAATGACAGTGTTACCCCTTATGTTTTTTTTCGGGGGGGGTGAAAAATTAAGTTTCTCCAATCTTCTCAAAACTCTGGATTCTGATAAAGGGCCACGAGACATGGACCTGGGTGCAAAATTTGAGGCTGTAGACCCTTCCAGAGCTGAGATATTGAAACTCAAAATTTTGACCAGAAAAAAAAATGACAGTGTTACCCCTTATGTTTTTTTTTTTTCGGGGGGTGAAAAATTAAGTTTCTCCAATCTTCTCAAAACTCTGGATTCTGATAGAGGGCCACGAGACATGGACCCGGGTGCAAAAATTGAGGCTGTAGACCCTTCCAGAGCTGAGATATTGAAACTCAAAACTTTGACCAGAAAAAAAATGACAGTGTTACCCCTTCTGTTTTTTTTCGGGGGGTGAAAAAATAAGTTTCTCCAATCTTCTCAAAACTCTTTATTCTGATAGAGGGCCACGAGACATGGACCCTGGTGCAAAAATTGAGGCTGTAGACCCTTCCAGAGCTGAGATATTGAAACTCAAAATTTTGACCAGAAAAAAAAAATGACAGTGTTACCCCTTATGTTTTTTTTCGGGGGGTGAAAAATTAAGTTTCTCCAATCTTCTCAAAACTCTGGATTCTGATAAAGGGCCACGAGACATGGACCTGGGTGCAAAATTTGAGGCTGTAGACCCTTCCAGAGCTGAGATATTGAAACTCAAAATTTTGACATAAAAAAAAAATGACAGTGTTACCCCTTACGTATTTTTTTGGGGGGTGAAAAATTAAGTTCCAATCTTCTCAAAACTCTGGATTCTGATAGAGGGCCACGAGACATGGACCTGGGTGCAAAAATTGAGGCTGTAGACCCTTCTAGAGCTGAGATATTGAAACTCAAAATTTTGACCAGAAAAAAAAATGACAGTGTTACCCCTTATGTTTTTTTTCGGGGGGTGAAAAATTAAGTTTCTCCAATCTTCTCAAAACTCTGGATTCTGATAGAGGGCCACGAGACATGGACCTGGGTGCAAAAATTGAGGCTGTAGACCCTTTCCTGAGCTGAGATATTGAAACTCAAAATTTTGACCAGAAAAAAAAAATGACAGTGTTACCCCTTATGTTTTTTTTCGGGGGGTGAAAAATTAAGTTTCTCCAATCTTCTCAAAACTCTGGATTCTGATAAAGGGCCACGAGACATGGACCTGGGTGCAAAAATTGAGGCTGTAGACCCTTCCAGAGCTGAGATATTGAAACTCAAAATTTTGACCAGAAAAAAAATGACAGTGTTACCCCTTATGTTTTTTTTCGGGGGGGTGAAAAATTAAGTTTCTCCAATCTTCTCAAAACTCTGGATTCTGATAGAGGGCCACGAGACATGGACCTGGGTGCAAAAATTGAGGCTGTAGACCCTTTCCTGAGCTGAGATATTGAAACTCAAAATTTTGACCAGAAAAAAAAATGACAGTGTTACCCCTTATGTTTTTTTTCGGGGGGTGAAAAATTAAGTTTCTCCAATCTTCTCAAAACTCTGGATTCTGATAGAGGGCCACGAGACATGGACCCTGGTGCAAAAATTGAGGCTGTAGACCCTTCCAGAGCTGAGATATTGAAACTCAAAATTTTGACATGAAAAAAAAATGACAGTGTTACCCCTTACGTATTTTTTCGGGGGGTGAAAAATTAAGTTTCTCCAATCTTCTCAAAACTCTGGATTCTGATAGAGGGCCACGAGACATGGACCTGGGTGCAAAAATTGAGGCTGTAGACCCTTCCAGAGCTGAGATATTGAAACTCAAAACTTTGACCAGAAAAAAAAATGACAGTGTTACCCCTTACGTACTTTTTCGGGGGGTGAAAAATTAAGTTTCTCCAATCTTCTCAAAACTCTGGATTCTGATAGAGGGCCACGAGACATGGACCCGGGTGCAAAAATTGAGGCTGTAGACCCTTTCCTGAGCTGAGATATTGAAACTCAAAATTTTGACCAGAAAAAAAAAATGACAGTGTTACCCCTTATGTTTTTTTTTTTTCGGGGGGTGAAAAATTAAGTTTCTCCAATCTTCTCAAAACTCTGGATTCTGATAGAGGGCCACGAGACATGGACCTGGGTGCAAAAATTGAGGCTGTAGACCCTTCCAGAGCTGAGATATTGAAACTCAAAATTTTGACTAGAAAAAAAAATGACAGTGTTACCCCTTATGTTTTTTTTCGGGGGTGAAAAATTAAGTTTCTCCAATCTTCTCAAAGCTCTGGATTCTGATAGAGGGCCACGAGACATGGACCTGGGTGCAAAAATTGAGGCTGTAGACCCTTCCAGAGCTGAGATATTGAAACTCAAAATTTTGACCAGAAAAAAAAATGACAGTGTTACCCCTTATGTTTTTTTTCGGGGGGTGAAAAATTAAGTTTCTCCAATCTTCTCAAAACTCTGGATTCTGATAAAGGGCCACGAGACATGGACCTGGGTGCAAAATTTGAGGCTGTAGACCCTTCCAGAGCTGAGATATTGAAACTCAAGATTTTGACCAGAAAAAAAATGACAGTGTTACCCCTTATGTTTTTTTTTTTCGGGGGGTGAAAAATTAAGTTTCTCCAATCTTCTCAAAACTCTGGATTCTGATAGAGGGCCACGAGACATGGACCTGGGTGCAAAAATTGAGGCTGTAGACCCTTCCAGAGCTGAGATATTGAAACTCAAAATTTTGACCAGAAAAAAAAATGACAGTGTTAACCCTTATGTTTTTTTTTCGGGGGATGAAAAATTAAGTTTCTCCAATCTTCTCAAAACTCTGGATTCTGATAGAGGGCCACGAGACATGGACCTGGGTGCAAAAATTAAGGCTGTAGACCCTTCCAGAGCTGAAATATTGAAACTCAAAATTTTGACCAGAAACAAAAATGACAGTGTTACCCCTTATGTTTTTTTTCGGGGGGTGAAAAATTAAGTTTCTCCAATCTTCTGTAAACTCTGGATTCTGATAGAGGGCCATGAGACATGGACCCTGGTGCAAAAATTGAGGCTGTAGACCCTTCCAGAGCTGAGATATTGAAACTCAAAATTTTGACCAGAAAAAAAAAAATGACAGTGTTACCCCTTATGTTTTTTTTTTTCGGGGGGTGAAAAATTAAGTTTCTCCAATCTTCTCAAAACTCTGGATTCTGATAGAGGGCCACGAGACATGGACCTGGGTGCAAAAATTAAGGCTGTAGACCCTTCCAGAGCTGAAATATTGAAACTCAAAATTTGACCAGGAAAAAAAAATGACAGTGTTACCCCCTTACGTATTTATTCGGGGGGGGAAAAATTAAGTTTCTCCAATCTTCTCAAAACTCTGGATTCTGATATAGGGCCACGAGACATGGACCTGGGTGCAAAAATTGAGGCTGTAGACCCTTCCAGAGCTGAGATATTGAAACTCAAAATTTTGACCAGAAAAAAAAAATGACAGTGTTACCCCTTATGTTTTTTTTCGGGGGGTGAAAAATTAAGTTTCTCCAATCTTCTCAAAACTCTGGATTCTGATAGAGGGCCACGAGACATGGACCTGGGTGCAAAAATTGAGGCTGTAGACCCTTCCAGAGCTGAGATATTGAAACTCAAAATTTTGACCAGAAAAAAAAATGACAGTGTTACCCCTTATGTTTTTTTTTCGGGGGGTGAAAAATTAAGTTTCTCCAATCTTCTCAAAACTCTGGATTCTGATAGAGGGCCACGAGACATGGACCTGGGTGCAAAAATTAAGGCATTAGACCCTTCCAGAGCTGAAATATTGAAACTCAAAATTTTGACCAGAAACAAAAATGACAGTGTTACCCCTTATGTTTTTTTTCGGGGGGTGAAAAATGAAGTTTCTACAATCTTCTGTAAACTCTGGATTCTGATAGAGGGCCATGAGACATGGACCCAGGTGCAAAAATTGAGGCTGTAGACCCTTCCAGAGCTGAGATATTGAAACTCAAAATTTTTACCAGAAAAAAAAAATGACAGTGTTACCCCTTACGTATTTTTTCGGGGGGTGAAAAATTAAGTTTCTCCAATCTTCTCAAAACTCTGGATTCTGATAAAGGGCCACGAGACATGGACCTGGGTGCAAAATTTGAGGCTGTAGACCCTTCCAGAGCTGAGATATTGAAACTCAAAATTTTGACCAGAAAAAAAAATGACAGTGTTACCCCTTATGTTTTTTTTTTTTTCGGGGGGTGAAAAATTAAGTTTCTCCAATCTTCTCAAAACTCTGGATTCTGATAGAGGGCCACGAGACATGGACCCGGGTGCAAAAATTGAGGCTGTAGACCCTTCCAGAGCTGAGATATTGAAACTCAAAACTTTGACCAGAAAAAAAATGACAGTGTTACCCCTTCTGTTTTTTTTCGGGGGGTGAAAAAATAAGTTTCTCCAATCTTCTCAAAACTCTTTATTCTGATAGAGGGCCACGAGACATGGACCCTGGTGCAAAAATTGAGGCTGTAGACCCTTCCAGAGCTGAGATATTGAAACTCAAAATTTTGACCAGAAAAAAAAAATGACAGTGTTACCCCTTATGTTTTTTTTCGGGGGGTGAAAAATTAAGTTTCTCCAATCTTCTCAAAACTCTGGATTCTGATAAAGGGCCACGAGACATGGACCTGGGTGCAAAATTTGAGGCTGTAGACCCTTCCAGAGCTGAGATATTGAAACTCAAAATTTTGACATAAAAAAAAATGACAGTGTTACCCCTTACGTATTTTTTTGGGGGGTGAAAAATTAAGTTCCAATCTTCTCAAAACTCTGGATTCTGATAGAGGGCCACGAGACATGGACCTGGGTGCAAAAATTGAGGCTGTAGACCCTTCTAGAGCTGAGATATTGAAACTCAAAATTTTGACCAGAAAAAAAAATGACAGTGTTACCCCTTATGTTTTTTTTCGGGGGGTGAAAAATTAAGTTTCTCCAATCTTCTCAAAACTCTGGATTCTGATAGAGGGCCACGAGACATGGACCTGGGTGCAAAAATTGAGGCTGTAGACCCTTTCCTGAGCTGAGATATTGAAACTCAAAATTTTGACCAGAAAAAAAAAATGACAGTGTTACCCCTTATGTTTTTTTTCGGGGGGTGAAAAATTAAGTTTCTCCAATCTTCTCAAAACTCTGGATTCTGATAAAGGGCCACGAGACATGGACCTGGGTGCAAAAATTGAGGCTGTAGACCCTTCCAGAGCTGAGATATTGAAACTCAAAATTTTGACCAGAAAAAAAATGACAGTGTTACCCCTTATGTTTTTTTTCGGGGGGGTGAAAAATTAAGTTTCTCCAATCTTCTCAAAACTCTGGATTCTGATAGAGGGCCACGAGACATGGACCTGGGTGCAAAAATTGAGGCTGTAGACCCTTTCCTGAGCTGAGATATTGAAACTCAAAATTTTGACCAGAAAAAAAAAATGACAGTGTTACCCCTTATGTTTTTTTTCGGGGGGTGAAAAATTAAGTTTCTCCAATCTTCTCAAAACTCTGGATTCTGATAGAGGGCCACGAGACATGGACCCTGGTGCAAAAATTGAGGCTGTAGACCCTTCCAGAGCTGAGATATTGAAACTCAAAATTTTGACATGAAAAAAAAATGACAGTGTTACCCCTTACGTATTTTTTCGGGGGGTGAAAAATTAAGTTTCTCCAATCTTCTCAAAACTCTGGATTCTGATAGAGGGCCACGAGACATGGACCTGGGTGCAAAAATTGAGGCTGTAGACCCTTCCAGAGCTGAGATATTGAAACTCAAAACTTTGACCAGAAAAAAAAATGACAGTGTTACCCCTTACGTACTTTTTCGGGGGGTGAAAAATTAAGTTTCTCCAATCTTCTCAAAACTCTGGATTCTGATAGAGGGCCACGAGACATGGACCCGGGTGCAAAAATTGAGGCTGTAGACCCTTTCCTGAGCTGAGATATTGAAACTCAAAATTTTGACCAGAAAAAAAAAATGACAGTGTTACCCCTTATGTTTTTTTTTTTCGGGGGGTGAAAAATTAAGTTTCTCCAATCTTCTCAAAACTCTGGATTCTGATAGAGGGCCACGAGACATGGACCTGGGTGCAAAAATTGAGGCTGTAGACCCTTCCAGAGCTGAGATATTGAAACTCAAAATTTTGACTAGAAAAAAAAATGACAGTGTTACCCCTTATGTTTTTTTTCGGGGGTGAAAAATTAAGTTTCTCCAATCTTCTCAAAGCTCTGGATTCTGATAGAGGGCCACGAGACATGGACCTGGGTGCAAAAATTGAGGCTGTAGACCCTTCCAGAGCTGAGATATTGAAACTCAAAATTTTGACCAGAAAAAAAAATGACAGTGTTACCCCTTATGTTTTTTTTCGGGGGGTGAAAAATTAAGTTTCTCCAATCTTCTCAAAACTCTGGATTCTGATAAAGGGCCACGAGACATGGACCTGGGTGCAAAATTTGAGGCTGTAGACCCTTCCAGAGCTGAGATATTGAAACTCAAGATTTTGACCAGAAAAAAAATGACAGTGTTACCCCTTATGTTTTTTTTTTTCGGGGGGTGAAAAATTAAGTTTCTCCAATCTTCTCAAAACTCTGGATTCTGATAGAGGGCCACGAGACATGGACCTGGGTGCAAAAATTGAGGCTGTAGACCCTTCCAGAGCTGAGATATTGAAACTCAAAATTTTGACCAGAAAAAAAAATGACAGTGTTAACCCTTATGTTTTTTTTTCGGGGGATGAAAAATTAAGTTTCTCCAATCTTCTCAAAACTCTGGATTCTGATAGAGGGCCACGAGACATGGACCTGGGTGCAAAAATTAAGGCTGTAGACCCTTCCAGAGCTGAAATATTGAAACTCAAAATTTTGACCAGAAACAAAAATGACAGTGTTACCCCTTATGTTTTTTTTCGGGGGGTGAAAAATTAAGTTTCTCCAATCTTCTGTAAACTCTGGATTCTGATAGAGGGCCATGAGACATGGACCCTGGTGCAAAAATTGAGGCTGTAGACCCTTCCAGAGCTGAGATATTGAAACTCAAAATTTTGACCAGAAAAAAAAAAATGACAGTGTTACCCCTTATGTTTTTTTTTTTCGGGGGGTGAAAAATTAAGTTTCTCCAATCTTCTCAAAACTCTGGATTCTGATAGAGGGCCACGAGACATGGACCTGGGTGCAAAAATTAAGGCTGTAGACCCTTCCAGAGCTGAAATATTGAAACTCAAAATTTGACCAGGAAAAAAAAATGACAGTGTTACCCCCTTACGTATTTATTCGGGGGGGGAAAAATTAAGTTTCTCCAATCTTCTCAAAACTCTGGATTCTGATATAGGGCCACGAGACATGGACCTGGGTGCAAAAATTGAGGCTGTAGACCCTTCCAGAGCTGAGATATTGAAACTCAAAATTTTGACCAGAAAAAAAAAATGACAGTGTTACCCCTTATGTTTTTTTTCGGGGGGTGAAAAATTAAGTTTCTCCAATCTTCTCAAAACTCTGGATTCTGATAGAGGGCCACGAGACATGGACCTGGGTGCAAAAATTGAGGCTGTAGACCCTTCCAGAGCTGAGATATTGAAACTCAAAATTTTGACCAGAAAAAAAAATGACAGTGTTACCCCTTATGTTTTTTTTTCGGGGGGTGAAAAATTAAGTTTCTCCAATCTTCTCAAAACTCTGGATTCTGATAGAGGGCCACGAGACATGGACCTGGGTGCAAAAATTAAGGCATTAGACCCTTCCAGAGCTGAAATATTGAAACTCAAAATTTTGACCAGAAACAAAAATGACAGTGTTACCCCTTATGTTTTTTTTCGGGGGGTGAAAAATGAAGTTTCTCCAATCTTCTGTAAACTCTGGATTCTGATAGAGGGCCATGAGACATGGACCCAGGTGCAAAAATTGAGGCTGTAGACCCTTCCAGAGCTGAGATATTGAAACTCAAAATTTTTACCAGAAAAAAAAAATGACAGTGTTACCCCTTACGTATTTTTTCGGGGGGTGAAAAATTAAGTTTCTCCAATCTTCTCAAAACTCTGGATTCTGATATAGGGCCACGAGACATGGACCTGGGTGCAAAAATTGAGGCTGGAGACCCTTCCAGAGCTGAGATATTGAAACTCAAAATTTTGACCAGAAAAAAAAATGACAGTGTTACCCCTTATGTTTTTTTTTGGGGGGGGGGGGGGGGGGTGAAAAATTAAGTTTCTCCAATCTTCTCAAAACTCTGGATTCTGATAGAGGGCCACGAGACATGGACCTGGGTGCAAAAATTGAGGCTGTAGACCCTTCCAGAACTGAGATATTGAAACTCAAAATTTTGACCAGAAAAAAAAAAATGACAGTGTTACCCCTTATGTTTTTTTTCGGGGGGTGAAAAATTAAGTTTCTCCAATCTTCTCAAAACTCTGGATTCTGATAGAGGGCCACGAGACATGGACCTGGGTGCAAAAATTGAGGCTGTAGACCCTTCCAGAGCTGAGATATTGAAACTCAAAATTTTGACCAGAAAAAAAAAATGACAGTGTTACCCCTTATGTTTTTTTTCGGGGGGTGAAAAATTAAGTTTCTCCAATCTTCTCAAAACTCTGGATTCTGATAAAGGGCCACGAGACATGGACCTGGGTGCAAAAATTGAGGCTGTAGACCCTTCCAGAGCTGAGATATTGAAACTCAAAATTTTGACCAGAAAAAAAAAATGACAGTGTTACCCCTTATGTTTTTTTTCGGGGGGTGAAAAATTAAGTTTTTCCAATCTTCTCAAAACTCTGGATTCTGATAGAGGGCCACGAGACATGGACCTGGGTGCAAAATTTGAGGCTGTAGACCCTTCCAGAGCTGAGATATTGAAACTCAAAATTTTGACCAGAAAAAAAAATGACAGTGTTACCCCTTATGTTTTTTTTTTCGGGGGGTGAAAAATTAAGTTTCTCCAATCTTCTCAAAACTCTGGATTCTGATAGAGGGCCACGAGACATGGACCCAGGTGCAAAAATTAAGGCTGTAGACCCTTCCAGAGCTGAGATATTGAAACTCAAAATTTTTACCAGAAAAAAAAAATGACAGTGTTACCCCTTACGTATTTTTTCGGGGGGTGAAAAATTAAGTTTCTCCAATCTTCTCAAAACTCTGGATTCTGATATAGGGCCACGAGACATGGACCTGGGTGCAAAAATTAAGGCTGTAGACCCTTCCAGAGCTGAAATATTGAAACTCAAAATTTGACCAGGAAAAAAAATGACAGTGTTACCCCCTTACGTATTTATTCGGGGGGGGGGGGGGGGAAATTAAGTTTCTCCAATCTTCTCAAAACTCTGGATTCTGATATAGGGCCACGAGACATGGACCTGGGTGCAAAAATTGAGGCTGTAGACCCTTCCAGAGCTGAGATATTGAAACTCAAAAATTTGACCAGAAAAAAAAATGACAGTGTTACCCCTTATGTTTTTTTTTCGGGGGGTGAAAAATTAAGTTTCTCCAATCTTCTCAAAACTCTGGATTCTGATATACCCCTTTTCCACCGAAAAAAGAACTGGTTCGGAACTGGTGCTGGTTCAAAGTTGGTTCGGAGCTGGTTCAACTTGCGAACCCGTTCAGAACCTGTTTGATTTTCCACTGACTAGAGCGCCCGGGGAACGACGTCGTTACGTCACTGTTTACGTCGCTTGCAAGTAGGCTACATTGCTTTGGGATTATCTGTAACTCGTGTACCAAGAAAACTTTAAAAACAATTGAAATATGTAAGTCTTTTAATCTTTTCGTTTGATATGTAATCTTTTCTGATAAGTTATGTACCCCTGTCTTGTGTCTTTTTTCTTTCCATTTATTTGTTCAATCGCGACTGTTTTCGTCTTTGCTTATGTTTAAAAAAATAAATAAATAAAAACGCTTGCGTGTTTCTGCAGTTTCTCATTGCTTTGCGTTGGTCAGAAAATATGTTTAGAACACATCTGAAGCCGCCCCAGCCCCCGACGTAAACATGACGTGCTAAAAGAACGGTTCTAGTCCAGCAAATAGTTGGTGCCGCTTTGGAACCAGTTCTCGCGGCCGCGAACCGGTTCTTTGGCTGTCGAAACACAAGGAACTGGTTCGCGCGTAGGCACCGGCTCCGAACCGGCTCTCAAAATGCGTTGGTGGAAAAGGGGCTATAGAGGGCCACGAGACATGGACCTGGGTGCAAAAATTAAGGCATTAGACCCTTCCAGAGCTGAAATATTGAAACTCAAAATTTTGACCAGAAACAAAAATGACAGTGTTACCCCTTATGTTTTTTTTCGGGGGTTGAAAAATGAAGTTTCTCCAATCTTCTGTAAACTCTGGATTCTGATAGAGGGCCATGAGACATGGACCCAGGTGCAAAAATTGAGGCTGTAGACCCTTCCAGAGCTGAGATATTGAAACTCAAAATTTTTACCAGAAAAAAAAATGACAGTGTTACCCCTTACGTATTTTTTCGGGGGGTGAAAAATTAAGTTTCTCCAATCTTCTCAAAACTCTGGATTCTGATATAGGGCCACGAGACATGGACCTGGGTGCAAAAATTGAGGCTGGAGACCCTTCCAGAGCTGAGATATTGAAACTCAAAATTTTGACCAGAAAAAAAAATGACAGTGTTACCCCTTATGTTTTTTTTTGGGGGGGGGGGTGAAAAATTAAGTTTCTCCAATCTTCTCAAAACTCTGGATTCTGATAGAGGGCCACGAGACATGGACCTGGGTGCAAAAATTGAGGCTGTAGACCCTTCCAGAACTGAGATATTGAAACTCAAAATTTTGACCAGAAAAAAAAAATGACAGTGTTACCCCTTATGTTTTTTTTCGGGGGGTGAAAAATTAAGTTTCTCCAATCTTCTCAAAACTCTGGATTCTGATAGAGGGCCACGAGACATGGACCTGGGTGCAAAAATTGAGGCTGTAGACCCTTCCAGAGCTGAGATATTGAAACTCAAAATTTTGACCAGAAAAAAAAAATGACAGTGTTACCCCTTATGTTTTTTTTCGGGGGGTGAAAAATTAAGTTTCTCCAATCTTCTCAAAACTCTGGATTCTGATAGAGGGCCACGAGACATGGACCTGGGTGCAAAAATTGAGGCTGTAGACCCTTCCAGAGCTGAGATATTGAAACTCAAAATTTTGACCAGAAAAAAAAAAATGACAGTGTTACCCCTTATGTTTTTTTTCGGGGGGTGAAAAATTAAGTTTCTCCAATCTTCTCAAAACTCTGGATTCTGATAAAGGGCCACGAGACATGGACCTGGGTGCAAAAATTGAGGCTGTAGACCCTTCCAGAGCTGAGATATTGAAACTCAAAATTTTGACCAGAAAAAAAAAATGACAGTGTTACCCCTTATGTTTTTTTTCGGGGGGTGAAAAATTAAGTTTCTCCAATCTTCTCAAAACTCTGGATTCTGATAGAGGGCCACGAGACATGGACCTGGGTGCAAAATTTGAGGCTGTAGACCCTTCCAGAGCTGAGATATTGAAACTCAAAATTTTGACCAGAAAAAAAAATGACAGTGTTACCCCTTATGTTTTTTTTTTCGGGGGGTGAAAAATTAAGTTTCTCCAATCTTCTCAAAACTCTGGATTCTGATAGAGGGCCACGAGACATGGACCTGGGTGCAAAAATTAAGGCTGTAGACCCTTCCAGAGCTGAAATATTGAAACTCAAAATTTTGACCAGAAACAAAAATGACAGTGTTACCCCTTATGTTTTTTTTCGGGGGGTGAAAAATGAAGTTTCTCCAATCTTCTGTAAACTCTGGATTCTGATAGAGGGCCATGAGACATGGACCCAGGTGCAAAATTTGAGGCTGTAGACCCTTCCAGAGCTGAGATATTGAAACTCAAAATTTTTACCAGAAAAAAAAATGACAGTGTTACCCCTTACGTATTTTTTCGGGGGGTGAAAAATTAAGTTTCTCCAATCTTCTCAAAACTCTGGATTCTGATATAGGGCCACGAGACATGGACCTGGGTGCAAAAATTGAGGCTGTAGACCCTTCCAGAGCTGAGATATTGAAACTCAAAATTTTGACCAGAAAAAAAAATGACAGTGTTACTCCTTATGTTTTTTTCGGGGGGTGAAAAATTAAGTTTCTCCAATCTTCTCAAAACTCTGGATTCTGATAGAGGGCCACGAGACATGGACCTGGGTGCAAAAATTGAGGCTGTAGACCCTTCCAGAGCTGAGATATTGAAACTCAAAATTTTGACCAGAAAAAAAATGACAGTGTTACCCCTTATGTTTTTTTTCGGGGGGTGAAAAATTAAGTTTCTCCAATCTTCTCAAAACTCTGGATTCTGATAGAGGGCCACGAGACATGGACCTGGGTGCAAAAATTGAGGCTGTAGACCCTTCCAGAGCTGAGATATTGAAACTCAAAATTTTGACCAGAAAAAAAAAATGACAGTGTTACCCCTTATGTTTTTTTTCGGGGGGTGAAAAATTAAGTTTCTCCAATCTTCTCAAAACTCTGGATTCTGATAGAGGGCCACGAGACATGGACCCTGGTGCAAAAATTGAGGCTGTAGACCCTTCCAGAGCTGAGATATTGAAACTCAAAATTTTGACATGAAAAAAAAATGACAGTGTTACCCCTTACGTATTTTTTCGGGGGGTGAAAAATTAAGTTCCAATCTTCTCAAAACTCTGGATTCTGATAGAGGGCCACGAGACATGGACCCGGGTGCAAAAATTGAGGCTGTAGACCCTTCTAGAGCTGAGATATTGAAACTCAAAATTTTGACCAAAAAAAAAAAATGACAGTGTTACCCCTTACGTATTTTTTCGGGGGGTGAAAAATTAAGTTTCTCCAATCTTCTCAAAACTCTGGATTCTGATAGAGGGCCACGAGACATGGACCTGGGTGCAAAAATTGAGGCTGTAGACCCTTCCAGAGCTGAGATATTGAAACTCAAAACTTTGACCAGAAAAAAAAATGACAGTGTTACCCCTTACGTACTTTTTCGGGGGGTGAAAAATTAAGTTTCTCCAATCTTCTCAAAACTCTGGATTCTGATAGAGGGCCACGAGACATGGACCCGGGTGCAAAAATTGAGGCTGTAGACCCTTTCCTGAGCTGAGATATTGAAACTCAAAATTTTGACCAGAAAAAAAAAATGACAGTGTTACCCCTTATGTTTTTTTTTTCGGGGGGTGAAAAATTAAGTTTCTCCAATCTTCTCAAAACTCTGGATTCTGATAGAGGGCCACGAGACATGGACCTGGGTGCAAAAATTGAGGCTGTAGACCCTTCCAGAGCTGAGATATTGAAACTCAAAATTTTGACTAGAAAAAAAATGACAGTGTTACCCCTTATGTTTTTTTTCAGGGGGTGAAAAATTAAGTTTCTCCAATCTTCTCAAAACTCTGGATTCTGATAGAGGGCCACGAGACATGGACCTGGGTGCAAAAATTGAGGCTGTAGACCCTTCCAGAGCTGAGATATTGAAACTCAAAATTTTGACCAGAAAAAAAAATGACAGTGTTACCCCTTATGTTTTTTTTTCGGGGGGTGAAAAATTAAGTTTCTCCAATCTTCTGTAAACTCTGGATTCTGATAGAGGGCCATGAGACATGGACCCTGGTGCAAAAATTGAGGCTGTAGACCCTTCCAGAGCTGAGATATTGAAACTCAAAATTTTGACCAGAAAAAAAAAATGACAGTGTTACCCCTTATGTTTTTTTTTTTCGGGGGGTGAAAAATTAAGTTTCTCCAATCTTCTCAAAACTCTGGATTCTGATAGAGGGCCACGAGACATGGACCTGGGTGCAAAAATTAAGGCTGTAGACCCTTCCAGAGCTGAAATATTGAAACTCAAAATTTGACCAGGAAAAAAAAATGACAGTGTTACCCCCTTACGTATTTATTCGGGGGGGGGGGAAAAATTAAGTTTCTCCAATCTTCTCAAAACTCTGGATTCTGATATAGGGCCACGAGACATGGACCTGGGTGCAAAAATTGAGGCTGTAGACCCTTCCAGAGCTGAGATATTGAAACTCAAAATTTTGACCAGAAAAAAAAAATGACAGTGTTACCCCTTATGTTTTTTTTCGGGGGGTGAAAAATTAAGTTTCTCCAATCTTCTCAAAACTCTGGATTCTGATAGAGGGCCACGAGACATGGACCTGGGTGCAAAAATTGAGGCTGTAGACCCTTCCAGAGCTGAGATATTGAAACTCAAAATTTTGACCAGAAAAAAAAATGACAGTGTTACCCCTTATGTTTTTTTTTCGGGGGGTGAAAAATGAAGTTTCTCCAATCTTCTCAAAACTCTGGATTCTGATAGAGGGCCACGAGACATGGACCTGGGTGCAAAAATTAAGGCATTAGACCCTTCCAGAGCTGAAATATTGAAACTCAAAATTTTGACCAGAAACAAAAATGACAGTCTTACCCCTTATGTTTTTTTTCGGGGGGTGAAAAATGAAGTTTCTCCAATCTTCTGTAAACTCTGGATTCTGATAGAGGGCCATGAGACATGGACCCAGGTGCAAAAATTGAGGCTGTAGACCCTTCCAGAGCTGAGATATTGAAACTCAAAATTTTTACCAGAAAAAAAAATGACAGTGTTACCCCTTACGTATTTTTTCGGGGGGTGAAAAATTAAGTTTCTCCAATCTTCTCAAAACTCTGGATTCTGATATAGGGCCACGAGACATGGACCTGGGTGCAAAAATTGAGGCTGGAGACCCTTCCAGAGCTGAGATATTGAAACTCAAAATTTTGACCAGAAAAAAAAATGACAGTGTTACCCCTTATGTTTTTTTTTTGGGGGGGGGGTGAAAAATTAAGTTTCTCCAATCTTCTCAAAACTCTGGATTCTGATAGAGGGCCACGAGACATGGACCTGGGTGCAAAAATTGAGGCTGTAGACCCTTCCAGAACTGAGATATTGAAACTCAAAATTTTGACCAGAAAAAAAAAAAATGACAGTGTTACCCCTTATGTTTTTTTTCGGGGGGTGAAAAATTAAGTTTCTCCAATCTTCTCAAAACTCTGGATTCTGATAGAGGGCCACGAGACATGGACCTGGGTGCAAAAATTGAGGCTGTAGACCCTTCCAGAGCTGAGATATTGAAACTCAAAATTTTGACCAGAAAAAAAAAATGACAGTGTTACCCCTTATGTTTTTTTTCGGGGGGTGAAAAATTAAGTTTCTCCAATCTTTTCAAAACTCTGGATTCTGATAAAGGGCCACGAGACATGGACCTGGGTGCAAAAATTGAGGCTGTAGACCCTTCCAGAGCTGAGATATTGAAACTCAAAATTTTGACCAGAAAAAAAAATGACAGTGTTACCCCTTATGTTTTTTTTCGGGGGGTGAAAAATTAAGTTTCTCCAATCTTCTCAAAACTCTGGATTCTGATAGAGGGCCACGAGACATGGACCTGGGTGCAAAATTTGAGGCTGTAGACCCTTCCAGAGCTGAGATATTGAAACTCAAAATTTTGACCAGAAAAAAAAAATGACAGTGTTACCCCTTATGTTTTTTTTTCGGGGGGTGAAAAATTAAGTTTCTCCAATCTTCTCAAAACTCTGGATTCTGATAGAGGGCCACGAGACATGGACCTGGGTGCAAAAATTAAGGCTGTAGACCCTTCCAGAGCTGAAATATTGAAACTCAAAATTTTGACCAGAAACAAAAATGACAGTGTTACCCCTTATGTTTTTTTTCGGGGGGTGAAAAATGAAGTTTCTCCAATCTTCTGTAAACTCTGGATTCTGATAGAGGGCCATGAGACATGGACCCAGGTGCAAAATTTGAGGCTGTAGACCCTTCCAGAGCTGAGATATTGAAACTCAAAATTTTTACCAGAAAAAAAAATGACAGTGTTACCCCTTACGTATTTTTTCGGTGGGTGAAAAATTAAGTTTCTCCAATCTTCTCAAAACTCTGGATTCTGATATAGGGCCACGAGACATGGACCTGGGTGCAAAAATTAAGGCTGTAGACCCTTCCAGAGCTGAAATATTGAAACTCAAAATTTGACCAGGAAAAAAAATGACAGTGTTACCCCCTTACGTATTTATTCGGGGGGGGGGGAAAATTAAGTTTCTCCAATCTTCTCAAAACTCTGGATTCTGATATAGGGCCACGAGACATGGACCTGGGTGCAAAAAATGAGGCTGTAGACCCTTCCAGAGCTGAGATATTGAAACTCAAAATTTTGACCAGAAAAAAAAATGACAGTGTTACCCCTTATGTTTTTTTTTCGGGGGGTGAAAAATTAAGTTTCTCCAATCTTCTCAAAACTCTGGATTCTGATAGAGGGCCACGAGACATGGACCTGGGTGCAAAAATTAAGGCATTAGACCCTTCCAGAGCTGAAATATTGAAACTCAAAATTTTGACCAGAAACAAAAATGACAGTGTTACCCCTTATGTTTTTTTTCGGGGGGGTGAAAAATTAAGTTTCTCCAATCTTCTCAAAACTCTGGATTCTGATAGAGGGCCACGAGACATGGACCTGGGTGCAAAAATTGAGGCTGTAGACCCTTTCCTGAGCTGAGATATTGAAACTCAAAATTTTGACATAAAAAAAAAATGACAGTGTTACCCCTTACGTATTTTTTGGGGGGGTGAAAAATTAAGTTCCAATCTTCTCAAAACTCTGGATTCTGATAGAGGGCCACGAGACATGGACCTGGGTGCAAAAATTGAGGCTGTAGACCCTTCTAGAGCTGAGATATTGAAACTCAAAATTTTGACCAGAAAAAAAAATGACAGTGTTACCCCTTATGTTTTTTTTCGGGGGGTGAAAAATTAAGTTTCTCCAATCTTCTCAAAACTCTGGATTCTGATAGAGGGCCACGAGACATGGACCTGGGTGCAAAAATTGAGGCTGTAGACCCTTTCCTGAGCTGAGATATTGAAACTCAAAATTTTGACCAGAAAAAAAAAATGACAGTGTTACCCCTTATGTTTTTTTTCGGGGGGTGAAAAATTAAGTTTCTCCAATCTTCTCAAAACTCTGGATTCTGATAAAGGGCCACGAGACATGGACCTGGGTGCAAAAATTGAGGCTGTAGACCCTTCCAGAGCTGAGATATTGAAACTCAAAATTTTGACCAGAAAAAAAATGACAGTGTTACCCCTTATGTGTTTTTTCGGGGGGGGTGAAAAATTAAGTTTCTCCAATCTTCTCAAAACTCTGGATTCTGATAGAGGGCCACGAGACATGGACCTGGGTGCAAAAATTGAGGCTGTAGACCCTTTCCTTAGCTGAGATATTGAAACTCAAAATTTTGACCAGAAAAAAAAAATGACAGTGTTACCCCTTATGTTTTTTTTCGGGGGGTGAAAAATTAAGTTTCTCCAATCTTCTCAAAACTCTGGATTCTGATAGAGGGCCACGAGACATGGACCCTGGTGCAAAAATTGAGGCTGTAGACCCTTCCAGAGCTGAGATATTGAAACTCAAAATTTTGACATGAAAAAAAAATGACAGTGTTACCCCTTACGTATTTTTTCGGGGGGTGAAAAATTAAGTTTCTCCAATCTTCTCAAAACTCTGGATTCTGATAGAGGGCCACGAGACATGGACCTGGGTGCAAAAATTGAGGCTGTAGACCCTTCCAGAGCTGAGATATTGAAACTCAAAACTTTGACCAGAAAAAAAAATGACAGTGTTACCCCTTACGTACTTTTTCGGGGGGTGAAAAATTAAGTTTCTCCAATCTTCTCAAAACTCTGGATTCTGATAGAGGGCCACGAGACATGGACCCGGGTGCAAAAATTGAGGCTGTAGACCCTTTCCTGAGCTGAGATATTGAAACTCAAAATTTTGACCAGAAAAAAAAAATGACAGTGTTACCCCTTATGTTTTTTTTTTTCGGGGGGTGAAAAATTAAGTTTCTCCAATCTTCTCAAAACTCTGGATTCTGATAGAGGGCCACGAGACATGGACCTGGGTGCAAAAATTGAGGCTGTAGACCCTTCCAGAGCTGAGATATTGAAACTCAAAATTTTGACTAGAAAAAAAAATGACAGTGTTACCCCTTATGTTTTTTTTCGGGGGTGAAAAATTAAGTTTCTCCAATCTTCTCAAAACTCTGGATTCTGATAGAGGGCCACGAGACATGGACCTGGGTGCAAAAATTGAGGCTGTAGACCCTTCCAGAGCTGAGATATTGAAACTCAAAATTTTGACCAGAAAAAAAAATGACAGTGTTACCCCTTATGTTTTTTTTCGGGGGGTGAAAAATTAAGTTTCTCCAATCTTCTCAAAACTCTGGATTCTGATAAAGGGCCACGAGACATGGACCTGGGTGCAAAATTTGAGGCTGTAGACCCTTCCAGAGCTGAGATATTGAAACTCAAGATTTTGACCAGAAAAAAAAATGACAGTGTTACCCCTTATGTTTTTTTTTTTCGGGGGGTGAAAAATTAAGTTTCTCCAATCTTCTCAAAACTCTGGATTCTGATAGAGGGCCACGAGACATGGACCTGGGTGCAAAAATTGAGGCTGTAGACCCTTCCAGAGCTGAGATATTGAAACTCAAAATTTTGACCAGAAAAAAAAATGACAGTGTTAACCCTTATGTTTTTTTTTCGGGGGATGAAAAATTAAGTTTCTCCAATCTTCTCAAAACTCTGGATTCTGATAGAGGGCCACGAGACATGGACCTGGGTGCAAAAATTAAGGCTGTAGACCCTTCCAGAGCTGAAATATTGAAACTCAAAATTTTGACCAGAAACAAAAATGACAGTGTTACCCCTTATGTTTTTTTTCGGGGGGTGAAAAATTAAGTTTCTCCAATCTTCTGTAAACTCTGGATTCTGATAGAGGGCCATGAGACATGGACCCTGGTGCAAAAATTGAGGCTGTAGACCCTTCCAGAGCTGAGATATTGAAACTCAAAATTTTGACCAGAAAAAAAAAAATGACAGTGTTACCCCTTATGTTTTTTTTTTCGGGGGGTGAAAAATTAAGTTTCTCCAATCTTCTCAAAACTCTGGATTCTGATAGAGGGCCACGAGACATGGACCTGGGTGCAAAAATTAAGGCTGTAGACCCTTCCAGAGCTGAAATATTGAAACTCAAAATTTGACCAGGAAAAAAAAATGACAGTGTTACCCCCTTACGTATTTATTCGGGGGGGGGAAAAATTAAGTTTCTCCAATCTTCTCAAAACTCTGGATTCTGATATAGGGCCACGAGACATGGACCTGGGTGCAAAAATTGAGGCTGTAGACCCTTCCAGAGCTGAGATATTGAAACTCAAAATTTTGACCAGAAAAAAAAAATGACAGTGTTACCCCTTATGTTTTTTTTCGGGGGGTGAAAAATTAAGTTTCTCCAATCTTCTCAAAACTCTGGATTCTGATAGAGGGCCACGAGACATGGACCTGGGTGCAAAAATTGAGGCTGTAGACCCTTCCAGAGCTGAGATATTGAAACTCAAAATTTTGACCAGAAAAAAAAATGACAGTGTTACCCCTTATGTTTTTTTTTTCGGGGGGTGAAAAATTAAGTTTCTCCAATCTTCTCAAAACTCTGGATTCTGATAGAGGGCCACGAGACATGGACCTGGGTGCAAAAATTAAGGCATTAGACCCTTCCAGAGCTGAAATATTGAAACTCAAAATTTTGACCAGAAACAAAAATGACAGTGTTACCCCTTATGTTTTTTTTCGGGGGGTGAAAAATGAAGTTTCTCCAATCTTCTGTAAACTCTGGATTCTGATAGAGGGCCATGAGACATGGACCCAGGTGCAAAAATTGAGGCTGTAGACCCTTCCAGAGCTGAGATATTGAAACTCAAAATTTTTACCAGAAAAAAAAAATGACAGTGTTACCCCTTACGTATTTTTTCGGGGGGTGAAAAATTAAGTTTCTCCAATCTTCTCAAAACTCTGGATTCTGATATAGGGCCACGAGACATGGACCTGGGTGCAAAAATTGAGGCTGGAGACCCTTCCAGAGCTGAGATATTGAAACTCAAAATTTTGACCAGAAACAAAAATGACAGTCTTACCCCTTATGTTTTTTTTCGGGGGGTGAAAAATGAAGTTTCTCCAATCTTCTGTAAACTCTGGATTCTGATAGAGGGCCATGAGACATGGACCCAGGTGCAAAAATTGAGGCTGTAGACCCTTCCAGAGCTGAGATATTGAAACTCAAAATTTTTACCAGAAAAAAAAATGACAGTGTTACCCCTTACGTATTTTTTCGGGGGGTGAAAAATTAAGTTTCTCCAATCTTCTCAAAACTCTGGATTCTGATATAGGGCCACGAGACATGGACCTGGGTGCAAAAATTGAGGCTGGAGACCCTTCCAGAGCTGAGATATTGAAACTCAAAATTTTGACCAGAAAAAAAAATGACAGTGTTACCCCTTATGTTTTTTTTTTGGGGGGGGGGTGAAAAATTAAGTTTCTCCAATCTTCTCAAAACTCTGGATTCTGATAGAGGGCCACGAGACATGGACCTGGGTGCAAAAATTGAGGCTGTAGACCCTTCCAGAACTGAGATATTGAAACTCAAAATTTTGACCAGAAAAAAAAAAATGACAGTGTTACCCCTTATGTTTTTTTTCGGGGGGTGAAAAATTAAGTTTCTCCAATCTTCTCAAAACTCTGGATTCTGATAGAGGGCCACGAGACATGGACCTGGGTGCAAAAATTGAGGCTGTAGACCCTTCCAGAGCTGAGATATTGAAACTCAAAATTTTGACCAGAAAAAAAAAATGACAGTGTTACCCCTTATGTTTTTTTTCGGGGGGTGAAAAATTAAGTTTCTCCAATCTTTTCAAAACTCTGGATTCTGATAAAGGGCCACGAGACATGGACCTGGGTGCAAAAATTGAGGCTGTAGACCCTTCCAGAGCTGAGATATTGAAACTCAAAATTTTGACCAGAAAAAAAAATGACAGTGTTACCCCTTATGTTTTTTTTCGGGGGGTGAAAAATTAAGTTTCTCCAATCTTCTCAAAACTCTGGATTCTGATAGAGGGCCACGAGACATGGACCTGGGTGCAAAATTTGAGGCTGTAGACCCTTCCAGAGCTGAGATATTGAAACTCAAAATTTTGACCAGAAAAAAAAATGACAGTGTTACCCCTTATGTTTTTTTTTCGGGGGGTGAAAAATTAAGTTTCTCCAATCTTCTCAAAACTCTGGATTCTGATAGAGGGCCACGAGACATGGACCTGGGTGCAAAAATTAAGGCTGTAGACCCTTCCAGAGCTGAAATATTGAAACTCAAAATTTTGACCAGAAACAAAAATGACAGTGTTACCCCTTATGTTTTTTTTCGGGGGGTGAAAAATGAAGTTTCTCCAATCTTCTGTAAACTCTGGATTCTGATAGAGGGCCATGAGACATGGACCCAGGTGCAAAATTTGAGGCTGTAGACCCTTCCAGAGCTGAGATATTGAAACTCAAAATTTTTACCAGAAAAAAAAATGACAGTGTTACCCCTTACGTATTTTTTCGGGGGGTGAAAAATTAAGTTTCTCCAATCTTCTCAAAACTCTGGATTCTGATATAGGGCCACGAGACATGGACCTGGGTGCAAAAATTAAGGCTGTAGACCCTTCCAGAGCTGAAATATTGAAACTCAAAATTTGACCAGGAAAAAAAATGACAGTGTTACCCCCTTACGTATTTATTCGGGGGGGGGGGAAATTAAGTTTCTCCAATCTTCTCAAAACTCTGGATTCTGATATAGGGCCACGAGACATGGACCTGGGTGCAAAAAATGAGGCTGTAGACCCTTCCAGAGCTGAGATATTGAAACTCAAAATTTTGACCAGAAAAAAAAATGACAGTGTTACCCCTTATGTTTTTTTTTCGGGGGGTGAAAAATTAAGTTTCTCCAATCTTCTCAAAACTCTGGATTCTGATAGAGGGCCACGAGACATGGACCTGGGTGCAAAAATTAAGGCATTAGACCCTTCCAGAGCTGAAATATTGAAACTCAAAATTTTGACCAGAAACAAAAATGACAGTGTTACCCCTTATGTTTTTTTTCGGGGGGGTGAAAAATTAAGTTTCTCCAATCTTCTCAAAACTCTGGATTCTGATAGAGGGCCACGAGACATGGACCTGGGTGCAAAAATTGAGGCTGTAGACCCTTTCCTGAGCTGAGATATTGAAACTCAAAATTTTGACATAAAAAAAAAATGACAGTGTTACCCCTTACGTATTTTTTGGGGGGGTGAAAAATTAAGTTCCAATCTTCTCAAAACTCTGGATTCTGATAGAGGGCCACGAGACATGGACCTGGGTGCAAAAATTGAGGCTGTAGACCCTTCTAGAGCTGAGATATTGAAACTCAAAATTTTGACCAGAAAAAAAAATGACAGTGTTACCCCTTATGTTTTTTTTCGGGGGGTGAAAAATTAAGTTTCTCCAATCTTCTCAAAACTCTGGATTCTGATAGAGGGCCACGAGACATGGACCTGGGTGCAAAAATTGAGGCTGTAGACCCTTTCCTGAGCTGAGATATTGAAACTCAAAATTTTGACCAGAAAAAAAAAATGACAGTGTTACCCCTTATGTTTTTTTTCGGGGGGTGAAAAATTAAGTTTCTCCAATCTTCTCAAAACTCTGGATTCTGATAAAGGGCCACGAGACATGGACCTGGGTGCAAAAATTGAGGCTGTAGACCCTTCCAGAGCTGAGATATTGAAACTCAAAATTTTGACCAGAAAAAAAATGACAGTGTTACCCCTTATGTGTTTTTTCGGGGGGGTGAAAAATTAAGTTTCTCCAATCTTCTCAAAACTCTGGATTCTGATAGAGGGCCACGAGACATGGACCTGGGTGCAAAAATTGAGGCTGTAGACCCTTTCCTTAGCTGAGATATTGAAACTCAAAATTTTGACCAGAAAAAAAAAATGACAGTGTTACCCCTTATGTTTTTTTTCGGGGGGTGAAAAATTAAGTTTCTCCAATCTTCTCAAAACTCTGGATTCTGATAGAGGGCCACGAGACATGGACCCTGGTGCAAAAATTGAGGCTGTAGACCCTTCCAGAGCTGAGATATTGAAACTCAAAATTTTGACATGAAAAAAAAATGACAGTGTTACCCCTTACGTATTTTTTCGGGGGGTGAAAAATTAAGTTTCTCCAATCTTCTCAAAACTCTGGATTCTGATAGAGGGCCACGAGACATGGACCTGGGTGCAAAAATTGAGGCTGTAGACCCTTCCAGAGCTGAGATATTGAAACTCAAAACTTTGACCAGAAAAAAAAATGACAGTGTTACCCCTTACGTACTTTTTCGGGGGGTGAAAAATTAAGTTTCTCCAATCTTCTCAAAACTCTGGATTCTGATAGAGGGCCACGAGACATGGACCCGGGTGCAAAAATTGAGGCTGTAGACCCTTTCCTGAGCTGAGATATTGAAACTCAAAATTTTGACCAGAAAAAAAAAATGACAGTGTTACCCCTTATGTTTTTTTTTTTCGGGGGGTGAAAAATTAAGTTTCTCCAATCTTCTCAAAACTCTGGATTCTGATAGAGGGCCACGAGACATGGACCTGGGTGCAAAAATTGAGGCTGTAGACCCTTCCAGAGCTGAGATATTGAAACTCAAAATTTTGACTAGAAAAAAAAATGACAGTGTTACCCCTTATGTTTTTTTTCGGGGGTGAAAAATTAAGTTTCTCCAATCTTCTCAAAACTCTGGATTCTGATAGAGGGCCACGAGACATGGACCTGGGTGCAAAAATTGAGGCTGTAGACCCTTCCAGAGCTGAGATATTGAAACTCAAAATTTTGACCAGAAAAAAAAATGACAGTGTTACCCCTTATGTTTTTTTTCGGGGGGTGAAAAATTAAGTTTCTCCAATCTTCTCAAAACTCTGGATTCTGATAAAGGGCCACGAGACATGGACCTGGGTGCAAAATTTGAGGCTGTAGACCCTTCCAGAGCTGAGATATTGAAACTCAAGATTTTGACCAGAAAAAAAAATGACAGTGTTACCCCTTATGTTTTTTTTTTTCGGGGGGTGAAAAATTAAGTTTCTCCAATCTTCTCAAAACTCTGGATTCTGATAGAGGGCCACGAGACATGGACCTGGGTGCAAAAATTGAGGCTGTAGACCCTTCCAGAGCTGAGATATTGAAACTCAAAATTTTGACCAGAAAAAAAAATGACAGTGTTAACCCTTATGTTTTTTTTTCGGGGGATGAAAAATTAAGTTTCTCCAATCTTCTCAAAACTCTGGATTCTGATAGAGGGCCACGAGACATGGACCTGGGTGCAAAAATTAAGGCTGTAGACCCTTCCAGAGCTGAAATATTGAAACTCAAAATTTTGACCAGAAACAAAAATGACAGTGTTACCCCTTATGTTTTTTTTCGGGGGGTGAAAAATTAAGTTTCTCCAATCTTCTGTAAACTCTGGATTCTGATAGAGGGCCATGAGACATGGACCCTGGTGCAAAAATTGAGGCTGTAGACCCTTCCAGAGCTGAGATATTGAAACTCAAAATTTTGACCAGAAAAAAAAAAATGACAGTGTTACCCCTTATGTTTTTTTTTTTCGGGGGGTGAAAAATTAAGTTTCTCCAATCTTCTCAAAACTCTGGATTCTGATAGAGGGCCACGAGACATGGACCTGGGTGCAAAAATTAAGGCTGTAGACCCTTCCAGAGCTGAAATATTGAAACTCAAAATTTGACCAGGAAAAAAAAATGACAGTGTTACCCCCTTACGTATTTATTCGGGGGGGGAAAAATTAAGTTTCTCCAATCTTCTCAAAACTCTGGATTCTGATATAGGGCCACGAGACATGGACCTGGGTGCAAAAATTGAGGCTGTAGACCCTTCCAGAGCTGAGATATTGAAACTCAAAATTTTGACCAGAAAAAAAAAATGACAGTGTTACCCCTTATGTTTTTTTTCGGGGGGTGAAAAATTAAGTTTCTCCAATCTTCTCAAAACTCTGGATTCTGATAGAGGGCCACGAGACATGGACCTGGGTGCAAAAATTGAGGCTGTAGACCCTTCCAGAGCTGAGATATTGAAACTCAAAATTTTGACCAGAAAAAAAAATGACAGTGTTACCCCTTATGTTTTTTTTTCGGGGGGTGAAAAATTAAGTTTCTCCAATCTTCTCAAAACTCTGGATTCTGATAGAGGGCCACGAGACATGGACCTGGGTGCAAAAATTAAGGCATTAGACCCTTCCAGAGCTGAAATATTGAAACTCAAAATTTTGACCAGAAACAAAAATGACAGTGTTACCCCTTATGTTTTTTTTCGGGGGGTGAAAAATGAAGTTTCTCCAATCTTCTGTAAACTCTGGATTCTGATAGAGGGCCATGAGACATGGACCCAGGTGCAAAAATTGAGGCTGTAGACCCTTCCAGAGCTGAGATATTGAAACTCAAAATTTTTACCAGAAAAAAAAAATGACAGTGTTACCCCTTACGTATTTTTTCGGGGGGTGAAAAATTAAGTTTCTCCAATCTTCTCAAAACTCTGGATTCTGATATAGGGCCACGAGACATGGACCTGGGTGCAAAAATTGAGGCTGGAGACCCTTCCAGAGCTGAGATATTGAAACTCAAAATTTTGACCAGAAAAAAAAATGACAGTGTTACCCCTTATGTTTTTTTTGGGGGGGGGGGGGGGGGGTGAAAAATTAAGTTTCTCCAATCTTCTCAAAACTCTGGATTCTGATAGAGGGCCACGAGACATGGACCTGGGTGCAAAAATTGAGGCTGTAGACCCTTCCAGAACTGAGATATTGAAACTCAAAATTTTGACCAGAAAAAAAAAAATGACAGTGTTACCCCTTATGTTTTTTTTCGGGGGGTGAAAAATTAAGTTTCTCCAATCTTCTCAAAACTCTGGATTCTGATAGAGGGCCACGAGACATGGACCTGGGTGCAAAAATTGAGGCTGTAGACCCTTCCAGAGCTGAGATATTGAAACTCAAAATTTTGACCAGAAAAAAAAAATGACAGTGTTACCCCTTATGTTTTTTTTCGGGGGGTGAAAAATTAAGTTTCTCCAATCTTCTCAAAACTCTGGATTCTGATAAAGGGCCACGAGACATGGACCTGGGTGCAAAAATTGAGGCTGTAGACCCTTCCAGAGCTGAGATATTGAAACTCAAAATTTTGACCAGAAAAAAAAAATGACAGTGTTACCCCTTATGTTTTTTTTCGGGGGGTGAAAAATTAAGTTTCTCCAATCTTCTCAAAACTCTGGATTCTGATAGAGGGCCACGAGACATGGACCTGGGTGCAAAATTTGAGGCTGTAGACCCTTCCAGAGCTGAGATATTGAAACTCAAAATTTTGACCAGAAAAAAAAATGACAGTGTTACCCCTTATGTTTTTTTTTCGGGGGGTGAAAAATTAAGTTTCTCCAATCTTCTCAAAACTCTGGATTCTGATAGAGGGCCACGAGACATGGACCTGGGTGCAAAAATTAAGGCTGTAGACCCTTCCAGAGCTGAAATATTGAAACTCAAAATTTTGACCAGAAACAAAAATGACAGTGTTACCCCTTATGTTTTTTTTCGGGGGGTGAAAAATGAAGTTTCTCCAATCTTCTGTAAACTCTGGATTCTGATAGAGGGCCATGAGACATGGACCCAGGTGCAAAATTTGAGGCTGTAGACCCTTCCAGAGCTGAGATATTGAAACTCAAAATTTTTACCAGAAAAAAAAAATGACAGTGTTACCCCTTACGTATTTTTTCGGGGGGTGAAAAATTAAGTTTCTCCAATCTTCTCAAAACTCTGGATTCTGATATAGGGCCACGAGACATGGACCTGGGTGCAAAAATTAAGGCTGTAGACCCTTCCAGAGCTGAAATATTGAAACTCAAAATTTGACCAGGAAAAAAAATGACAGTGTTACCCCCTTACGTATTTATTCGGGGGGGGGGAAAAATTAAGTTTCTCCAATCTTCTCAAAACTCTGGATTCTGATATAGGGCCACGAGACATGGACCTGGGTGCAAAAATTGAGGCTGTAGACCCTTCCAGAGCTGAGATATTGAAACTCAAAATTTTGACCAGAAAAAAAAATGACAGTGTTACCCCTTATGTTTTTTTTTCGGGGGGTGAAAAATTAAGTTTCTCCAATCTTCTCAAAACTCTGGATTCTGATAGAGGGCCACGAGACATGGACCTGGGTGCAAAAATTAAGGCATTAGACCCTTCCAGAGCTGAAATATTGAAACTCAAAATTTTGACCAGAAACAAAAATGACAGTGTTACCCCTTATGTTTTTTTTCGGGGGGTGAAAAATGAAGTTTCTCCAATCTTCTGTAAACTCTGGATTCTGATAGAGGGCCATGAGACATGGACCCAGGTGCAAAAATTGAGGCTGTAGACCCTTCCAGAGCTGAGATATTGAAACTCAAAATTTTTACCAGAAAAAAAAATGACAGTGTTACCCCTTACGTATTTTTTCGGGGGGTGAAAAATTAAGTTTCTCCAATCTTCTCAAAACTCTGGATTCTGATATAGGGCCACGAGACATGGACCTGGGTGCAAAAATTAAGGCTGTAGACCCTTCCAGAGCTGAAATATTGAAACTCAAAATTTTGACCAGAAACAAAAATGACAGTGTTACCCCTTATGTTTTTTTTCGGGGGGTGAAAAATGAAGTTTCTCCAATCTTCTGTAAACTCTGGATTCTGATAGAGGGCCATGAGACATGGACCCAGGTGCAAAATTTGAGGCTGTAGACCCTTCCAGAGCTGAGATATTGAAACTCAAAATTTTTACCAGAAAAAAAAAATGACAGTGTTACCCCTTACGTATTTTTTCGGGGGGTGAAAAATTAAGTTTCTCCAATCTTCTCAAAACTCTGGATTCTGATATAGGGCCACGAGACATGGACCTGGGTGCAAAAATTAAGGCTGTAGACCCTTCCAGAGCTGAAATATTGAAACTCAAAATTTGACCAGGAAAAAAAATGACAGTGTTACCCCCTTACGTATTTATTCGGGGGGGGGGAAAAATTAAGTTTCTCCAATCTTCTCAAAACTCTGGATTCTGATAGAGGGCCACGAGACATGGACCTGGGTGCAAAAATTGAGGCTGTAGACCCTTCCAGAGCTGAGATATTGAAACTCAAAATTTTGACCAGAAAAAAAAATGACAGTGTTACCCCTTATGTTTTTTTTTCGGGGGGTGAAAAATTAAGTTTCTCCAATCTTCTCAAAACTCTGGATTCTGATAGAGGGCCACGAGACATGGACCTGGGTGCAAAAATTAAGGCATTAGACCCTTCCAGAGCTGAAATATTGAAACTCAAAATTTTGACCAGAAACAAAAATGACAGTGTTACCCCTTATGTTTTTTTTCGGGGGGTGAAAAATGAAGTTTCTCCAATCTTCTGTAAACTCTGGATTCTGATAGAGGGCCATGAGACATGGACCCAGGTGCAAAAATTGAGGCTGTAGACCCTTCCAGAGCTGAGATATTGAAACTCAAAATTTTGACCAGAAAAAAAAATGACAGTGTTACCCCTTATGTTTTTTTTTGGGGGGGGGGGGGTGAAAAATTAAGTTTCTCCAATCTTCTCAAAACTCTGGATTCTGATAGAGGGCCACGAGACATGGACCTGGGTGCAAAAATTGAGGCTGTAGACCCTTCCAGAACTGAGATATTGAAACTCAAAATTTTGACCAGAAAAAAAAAAATGACAGTGTTACCCCTTATGTTTTTTTTCGGGGGGTGAAAAATTAAGTTTCTCCAATCTTCTCAAAACTCTGGATTCTGATAGAGGGCCACGAGACATGGACCTGGGTGCAAAAATTGAGGCTGTAGACCCTTCCAGAGCTGAGATATTGAAACTCAAAATTTTGACCAGAAAAAAAAATGACAGTGTTACCCCTTATGTTTTTTTTCGGGGGGTGAAAAATTAAGTTTCTCCAATCTTCTCAAAACTCTGGATTCTGATAGAGGGCCACGAGACATGGACCTGGGTGCAAAAATTGAGGCTGTAGACCCTTCCAGAGCTGAGATATTGAAACTCAAAATTTTGACCAGAAAAAAAAAAAATGACAGTGTTACCCCTTATGTTTTTTTTCGGGGGGTGAAAAATTAAGTTTCTCCAATCTTCTCAAAACTCTGGATTCTGATAAAGGGCCACGAGAAATGGACCTGGGTGCAAAAATTGAGGCTGTAGACCCTTCCAGAGCTGAGATATTGAAACTCAAAATTTTGACCAGAAAAAAAAAATGACAGTGTTACCCCTTATGTTTTTTTTCGGGGGGTGAAAAATTAAGTTTCTCCAATCTTCTCAAAACTCTGGATTCTGATAGAGGGCCACGAGACATGGACCTGGGTGCAAAATTTGAGGCTGTAGACCCTTCCAGAGCTGAGATATTGAAACTCAAAATTTTGACCAGAAAAAAAAATGACAGTGTTACCCCTTATGTTTTTTTTTTCGGGGGGTGAAAAATTAAGTTTCTCCAATCTTCTCAAAACTCTGGATTCTGATAGAGGGCCACGAGACATGGACCTGGGTGCAAAAATTAAGGCTGTAGACCCTTCCAGAGCTGAAATATTGAAACTCAAAATTTTGACCAGAAACAAAAATGACAGTGTTACCCCTTATGTTTTTTTTCGGGGGGTGAAAAATGAAGTTTCTCCAATCTTCTGTAAACTCTGGATTCTGATAGAGGGCCATGAGACATGGACCCAGGTGCAAAATTTGAGGCTGTAGACCCTTCCAGAGCTGAGATATTGAAACTCAAAATTTTTACCAGAAAAAAAAATGACAGTGTTACCCCTTACGTATTTTTTCGGGGGGTGAAAAATTAAGTTTCTCCAATCTTCTCAAAACTCTGGATTCTGATATAGGGCCACGAGACATGGACCTGGGTGCAAAAATTGAGGCTGTAGACCCTTCCAGAGCTGAGATATTGAAACTCAAAATTTTGACCAGAAAAAAAAATGACAGTGTTACTCCTTATGTTTTTTTCGGGGGGTGAAAAATTAAGTTTCTCCAATCTTCTCAAAACTCTGGATTCTGATAGAGGGCCACGAGACATGGACCTGGGTGCAAAAATTGAGGCTGTAGACCCTTCCAGAGCTGAGATATTGAAACTCAAAATTTTGACCAGAAAAAAAATGACAGTGTTACCCCTTATGTTTTTTTTCGGGGGGTGAAAAATTAAGTTTCTCCAATCTTCTCAAAACTCTGGATTCTGATAGAGGGCCACGAGACATGGACCTGGGTGCAAAAATTGAGGCTGTAGACCCTTCCAGAGCTGAGATATTGAAACTCAAAATTTTGACCAGAAAAAAAAAATGACAGTGTTACCCCTTATGTTTTTTTTCGGGGGGTGAAAAATTAAGTTTCTCCAATCTTCTCAAAACTCTGGATTCTGATAGAGGGCCACGAGACATGGACCCTGGTGCAAAAATTGAGGCTGTAGACCCTTCCAGAGCTGAGATATTGAAACTCAAAATTTTGACATGAAAAAAAAATGACAGTGTTACCCCTTACGTATTTTTTCGGGGGGTGAAAAATTAAGTTCCAATCTTCTCAAAACTCTGGATTCTGATAGAGGGCCACGAGACATGGACCCGGGTGCAAAAATTGAGGCTGTAGACCCTTCTAGAGCTGAGATATTGAAACTCAAAATTTTGACCAAAAAAAAAAAATGACAGTGTTACCCCTTACGTATTTTTTCGGGGGGTGAAAAATTAAGTTTCTCCAATCTTCTCAAAACTCTGGATTCTGATAGAGGGCCACGAGACATGGACCTGGGTGCAAAAATTGAGGCTGTAGACCCTTCCAGAGCTGAGATATTGAAACTCAAAACTTTGACCAGAAAAAAAAATGACAGTGTTACCCCTTACGTACTTTTTCGGGGGGTGAAAAATTAAGTTTCTCCAATCTTCTCAAAACTCTGGATTCTGATAGAGGGCCACGAGACATGGACCCGGGTGCAAAAATTGAGGCTGTAGACCCTTTCCTGAGCTGAGATATTGAAACTCAAAATTTTGACCAGAAAAAAAAAATGACAGTGTTACCCCTTATGTTTTTTTTTTCGGGGGGTGAAAAATTAAGTTTCTCCAATCTTCTCAAAACTCTGGATTCTGATAGAGGGCCACGAGACATGGACCTGGGTGCAAAAATTGAGGCTGTAGACCCTTCCAGAGCTGAGATATTGAAACTCAAAATTTTGACTAGAAAAAAAAATGACAGTGTTACCCCTTATGTTTTTTTTCGGGGGGTGAAAAATTAAGTTTCTCCAATCTTCTCAAAACTCTGGATTCTGATAGAGGGCCACGAGACATGGACCTGGGTGCAAAAATTGAGGCTGTAGACCCTTCCAGAGCTGAGATATTGAAACTCAAAATTTTGACCAGAAAAAAAAATGACAGTGTTACCCCTTATGTTTTTTTTCGGGGGGTGAAAAATTAAGTTTCTCCAATCTTCTCAAAACTCTGGATTCTGATAAAGGGCCACGAGACATGGACCTGGGTGCAAAATTTGAGGCTGTAGACCCTTCCAGAGCTGAGATATTGAAACTCAAAATTTTGACCAGAAAAAAAAATGACAGTGTTACCCCTTATGTTTTTTTTTTTCGGGGGGTGAAAAATTAAGTTTCTCCAATCTTCTCAAAACTCTGGATTCTGATAGAGGGCCACGAGACATGGACCTGGGTGCAAAAATTGAGGCTGTAGACCCTTCCAGAGCTGAGATATTGAAACTCAAAATTTTGACCAGAAAAAAAATGACAGTGTTAACCCTTATGTTTTTTTTTCGGGGGGTGAAAAATTAAGTTTCTCCAATCTTCTCAAAACTCTGGATTCTGATAGAGGGCCACGAGACATGGACCTGGGTGCAAAAATTAAGTCTGTAGACCCTTCCAGAGCTGAAATATTGAAACTCAAAATTTTGACCAGAAACAAAAATGACAGTGTTACCCCTTATGTTTTTTTTTCGGGGGGTGAAAAATTAAGTTTCTCCAATCTTCTGTAAACTCTGGATTCTGATAGAGGGCCATGAGACATGGACCCTGGTGCAAAAATTGAGGCTGTAGACCCTTCCAGAGCTGAGATATTGAAACTCAAAATTTTGACCAGAAAAAAAAAATGACAGTGTTACCCCTTATGTTTTTTTTTTTTCGGGGGGTGAAAAATTAAGTTTCTCCAATCTTCTCAAAACTCTGGATTCTGATAGAGGGCCACGAGACATGGACCTGGGTGCAAAAATTAAGGCTGTAGACCCTTCCAGAGCTGAAATATTGAAACTCAAAATTTGACCAGGAAAAAAAAATGACAGTGTTACCCCCTTACGTATTTATTCGGGGGGGGGGGGAAAATTAAGTTTCTCCAATCTTCTCAAAACTCTGGATTCTGATATAGGGCCACGAGACATGGACCTGGGTGCAAAAATTGAGGCTGTAGACCCTTCCAGAGCTGAGATATTGAAACTCAAAATTTTGACCAGAAAAAAAAAATGACAGTGTTACCCCTTATGTTTTTTTTCGGGGGGTGAAAAATTAAGTTTCTCCAATCTTCTCAAAACTCTGGATTCTGATAGAGGGCCACGAGACATGGACCTGGGTGCAAAAATTGAGGCTGTAGACCCTTCCAGAGCTGAGATATTGAAACTCAAAATTTTGACCAGAAAAAAAAATGACAGTGTTACCCCTTATGTTTTTTTTTCGGGGGGTGAAAAATTAAGTTTCTCCAATCTTCTCAAAACTCTGGATTCTGATAGAGGGCCACGAGACATGGACCTGGGTGCAAAAATTAAGGCATTAGACCCTTCCAGAGCTGAAATATTGAAACTCAAAATTTTGACCAGAAACAAAAATGACAGTCTTACCCCTTATGTTTTTTTTCGGGGGGTGAAAAATGAAGTTTCTCCAATCTTCTGTAAACTCTGGATTCTGATAGAGGGCCATGAGACATGGACCCAGGTGCAAAAATTGAGGCTGTAGACCCTTCCAGAGCTGAGATATTGAAACTCAAAATTTTTACCAGAAAAAAAAATGACAGTGTTACCCCTTACGTATTTTTTCGGGGGGTGAAAAATTAAGTTTCTCCAATCTTCTCAAAACTCTGGATTCTGATATAGGGCCACGAGACATGGACCTGGGTGCAAAAATTGAGGCTGGAGACCCTTCCAGAGCTGAGATATTGAAACTCAAAATTTTGACCAGAAAAAAAAATGACAGTGTTACCCCTTATGTTTTTTTTTGGGGGGGGGGTGAAAAATTAAGTTTCTCCAATCTTCTCAAAACTCTGGATTCTGATAGAGGGCCACGAGACATGGACCTGGGTGCAAAAATTAAGGCTGTAGACCCTTCCAGAGCTGAAATATTGAAACTCAAAATTTTGACCAGAAACAAAAATGACAGTGTTACCCCTTATGTTTTTTTTCGGGGGGTGAAAAATGAAGTTTCTCCAATCTTCTGTAAACTCTGGATTCTGATAGAGGGCCATGAGACATGGACCCAGGTGCAAAATTTGAGGCTGTAGACCCTTCCAGAGCTGAGATATTGAAACTCAAAATTTTTACCAGAAAAAAAAAATGACAGTGTTACCCCTTACGTATTTTTTCGGGGGGTGAAAAATTAAGTTTCTCCAATCTTCTCAAAACTCTGGATTCTGATATAGGGCCACGAGACATGGACCTGGGTGCAAAAATTAAGGCTGTAGACCCTTCCAGAGCTGAAATATTGAAACTCAAAATTTGACCAGGAAAAAAAATGACAGTGTTACCCCCTTACGTATTTATTCGGGGGGGGGGAAAAATTAAGTTTCTCCAATCTTCTCAAAACTCTGGATTCTGATATAGGGCCACGAGACATGGACCTGGGTGCAAAAATTGAGGCTGTAGACCCTTCCAGAGCTGAGATATTGAAACTCAAAATTTTGACCAGAAAAAAAAATGACAGTGTTACCCCTTATGTTTTTTTTTCGGGGGGTGAAAAATTAAGTTTCTCCAATCTTCTCAAAACTCTGGATTCTGATAGAGGGCCACGAGACATGGACCTGGGTGCAAAAATTAAGGCATTAGACCCTTCCAGAGCTGAAATATTGAAACTCAAAATTTTGACCAGAAACAAAAATGACAGTGTTACCCCTTATGTTTTTTTTCGGGGGGTGAAAAATGAAGTTTCTCCAATCTTCTGTAAACTCTGGATTCTGATAGAGGGCCATGAGACATGGACCCAGGTGCAAAAATTGAGGCTGTAGACCCTTCCAGAGCTGAGATATTGAAACTCAAAATTTTTACCAGAAAAAAAAATGACAGTGTTACCCCTTACGTATTTTTTCGGGGGGTGAAAAATTAAGTTTCTCCAATCTTCTCAAAACTCTGGATTCTGATATAGGGCCACGAGACATGGACCTGGGTGCAAAAATTGAGGCTGGAGACCCTTCCAGAGCTGAGATATTGAAACTCAAAATTTTGACCAGAAAAAAAAATGACAGTGTTACCCCTTATGTTTTTTTTGGGGGGGGGGGGGGGGGGGTGAAAAATTAAGTTTCTCCAATCTTCTCAAAACTCTGGATTCTGATAGAGGGCCACGAGACATGGACCTGGGTGCAAAAATTGAGGCTGTAGACCCTTCCAGAACTGAGATATTGAAACTCAAAATTTTGACCAGAAAAAAAAAAATGACAGTGTTACCCCTTATGTTTTTTTTCGGGGGGTGAAAAATTAAGTTTCTCCAATCTTCTCAAAACTCTGGATTCTGATAGAGGGCCACGAGACATGGACCTGGGTGCAAAAATTGAGGCTGTAGACCCTTCCAGAGCTGAGATATTGAAACTCAAAATTTTGACCAGAAAAAAAAAATGACAGTGTTACCCCTTATGTTTTTTTTCGGGGGGTGAAAAATTAAGTTTCTCCAATCTTCTCAAAACTCTGGATTCTGATAGAGGGCCACGAGACATGGACCTGGGTGCAAAAATTGAGGCTGTAGACCCTTCCAGAGCTGAGATATTGAAACTCAAAATTTTGACCAGAAAAAAAAAAATGACAGTGTTACCCCTATGTTTTTTTTCGGGGGGTGAAAAATTAAGTTTCTCCAATCTTCTCAAAACTCTGGATTCTGATAAAGGGCCACGAGACATGGACCTGGGTGCAAAAATTGAGGCTGTAGACCCTTCCAGAGCTGAGATATTGAAACTCAAAATTTTGACCAGAAAAAAAAATGACAGTGTTACCCCTTATGTTTTTTTCGGGGGGTGAAAAATTAAGTTTCTCCAATCTTCTCAAAACTCTGGATTCTGATAGAGGGCCACGAGACATGGACCTGGGTGCAAAATTTGAGGCTGTAGACCCTTCCAGAGCTGAGATATTGAAACTCAAAATTTTGACCAGAAAAAAAAATGACAGTGTTACCCCTTATGTTTTTTTTTTCGGGGGGTGAAAAATTAAGTTTCTCCAATCTTCTCAAAACTCTGGATTCTGATAGAGGGCCACGAGACATGGACCTGGGTGCAAAAATTAAGGCTGTAGACCCTTCCAGAGCTGAAATATTGAAACTCAAAATTTTGACCAGAAACAAAAATGACAGTGTTACCCCTTATGTTTTTTTTCGGGGGGTGAAAAATGAAGTTTCTCCAATCTTCTGTAAACTCTGGATTCTGATAGAGGGCCATGAGACATGGACCCAGGTGCAAAATTTGAGGCTGTAGACCCTTCCAGAGCTGAGATATTGAAACTCAAAATTTTTACCAGAAAAAAAAATGACAGTGTTACCCCTTACGTATTTTTTCGGGGGGTGAAAAATTAAGTTTCTCCAATCTTCTCAAAACTCTGGATTCTGATATAGGGCCACGAGACATGGACCTGGGTGCAAAAATTGAGGCTGTAGACCCTTCCAGAGCTGAGATATTGAAACTCAAAATTTTGACCAGAAAAAAAAATGACAGTGTTACTCCTTATGTTTTTTTCGGGGGGTGAAAAATTAAGTTTCTCCAATCTTCTCAAAACTCTGGATTCTGATAGAGGGCCACGAGACATGGACCTGGGTGCAAAAATTGAGGCTGTAGACCCTTCCAGAGCTGAGATATTGAAACTCAAAATTTTGACCAGAAAAAAAATGACAGTGTTACCCCTTATGTTTTTTTTCGGGGGGTGAAAAATTAAGTTTCTCCAATCTTCTCAAAACTCTGGATTCTGATAGAGGGCCACGAGACATGGACCTGGGTGCAAAAATTGAGGCTGTAGACCCTTCCAGAGCTGAGATATTGAAACTCAAAATTTTGACCAGAAAAAAAAATGACAGTGTTACCCCTTATGTTTTTTTCGGGGGGTGAAAAATTAAGTTTCTCCAATCTTCTCAAAACTCTGGATTCTGATAGAGGGCCACGAGACATGGACCTGGGTGCAAAAATTGAGGCTGTAGACCCTTCCAGAGCTGAGATATTGAAACTCAAAATTTTGACCAGAAAAAAAAATGACAGTGTTACCCCTTATGTTTTTTTTCGGGGGGTGAAAAATTAAGTTTCTCCAATCTTCTCAAAACTCTGGA